>OZ010594.1:87462356-87617356 GCA_963932145.1 Acanthosepion lycidas
TCTCAAACAAGCTGTACTAAATGCGTTCTTGCGTTTTCACCCATTTAAAAACATTATGAGTTGCTAAGAATCTCATAGAGAACCATATTCAACCTGAGTCTGTCTATATTTCTGAGATGGGGTATTATGTACATTATTTACATTATTCGGATTATTGTCCTCATCTTTGTCGCCATATTTATCACAACGTTTCAGCCGTTGTACGCTCCGGCCTTCTTCAGGTGATTGGAATGTCGAACTGAACCCTCAAACTTGGCACGTGGAACTAGAACAGATTACCCCAGGGAGCGAAATAAAGGGTTAAAGCCTGATTACGTCGACATGACAGTTCTGACGCTGTTATGCATTTAAACACGCTGTGGGTTTTATTCTGTCCCAATATGTTAAATCTTCTTCATTAAAAGATGTATTTCTGACAGTTTGACAAAGAAAAACTTTTTGAAGCAAGTAGTGAACAATATAGAGTTATGGTCTAAAAATAGTGAATATATCTTATGTTTGACCACTCTTATCCAAAGATGCCTATCTACTTGGACGGCTAGCCAATCCCATCTGTGTTTGTTCAACACACCCATAGAGCCCACCTATGGTTTATGCTGCAACAGTGCCTGGGAGAAAGTGCAACGGCTTCGTGCTAACACAACTACCGACGTCCACCTAATTTCAATCAGACACTTTCTTTCCAATGATGCATTCTAGGAACACCCAGACCAATAACTTCAAATCGATAGTGAGATTTGAACCCAGGTTGCGTCATTGGAAAGTGATCATTCCCATCGTGGCCATAGGGAATGTATAGAAAATGTAAAAATCTTCTTTTTTTTTTCAGAGTCTCAAAATGAACTGTGATGTGTTAGTGTGTCAGATTTGTTTTCTCTTACGTCATTTCAGTCACATTTTTCTTCCGATTAGAATTTCCTAAGGGAATACAAAGTGCGAGTGAGAAAATATAATAAAATAAATTGTAGGTCAAAAACTGTAAACTTCGTTGTTTAGTCATAAAAGAATTTTGTCTTTAAATATTGTAAAGCAGAATAAGATTAGGTATATGAAGGGAAATAGATAATGAAAAGCCAGACAATCAGAACATTTATGAAAGATGGGCAAGCTAAGACCTCAACAAATAAGACACATATTAGGTTGGTGCAAAAATAATGTCGTTTTCTCACATAGTAACATATGTGAAAAAACGACATTATTTTTGCACCAACCTAATACAATTCATTATCTCTCTCCCTCTCACTATATATATATATATATATATATATATATATATTGATAATATTAGTGGTTAATATATTAGGTTGGTGCAAAAATAATGACGTAATAATCTCGTTTTTTGACGTATTTCTTAACGTCAAAAAACAACATTATTACGTCATTATTTTAGCACCAATCTAATATATATATATATATATATATATATATATATATATGTAATTATTTATTTAAAAATATGATTCCATCGCTACATAAGAGTTCTCATGTTTATATATATATATATATATATATATATATATATATATATATACAAATTTTCTAAGAGGATAGAATCCAGGTAGAACTTAATGTTCAGAACAGAGTAAGAAGATAAAAAGACTTAAAAAGACTTAAACCCTAATATTCCATAGTGTTTAAGTATTTTTATAATATATTATGTGTGTGTGTGTGTGTGTGTGTGTGTGTGTGTGTGTGTGTGTGTGTGCTTACTCAAAATATTATCGTCGATTGATTTCCTAAAATTTGATCAAATGCCCAAATCTTTCGGTACATCTTTTTCTTTTTTCAATCGGTTAACGACAAGATTATAAGAAACCGGAAGCCCAATCCTAAACAGGAAACAAGGGATAAGACTACTTGCGTTCAAAAGACCGCAGAGTGGTGTGAACTGGATGATTGTACACACACAGACACACACACTTATATATATAATATTGATAATTAGTATGGAGAGCTCAATGTAAGGACAGAGCAAATATAATAATGAGTCCTTACAAATCCATTTATTTCACGGGATCAGATGCCCATCACTTCAGACCCCAAAATTTTGCAAAAACAAATTTCTAAATTGTAAAATATCTGGTCTGAAGTGATGGGCGTCTGATCGCGTTAAATAAATTATCTCCTATTACTTTTAAGGACTCTGCTTTCATTATACACACACACACACACACACACACACACACACACACATATATATATATATATATATATATATATATATATATATATATATATATATATACACATATATATATATATATATATATATATATATATATATATATATATATATATATATATATATAAGCCATGGTCTGATGTTTGTGTTTTGCATTAAACAGGCTATCACCTCTGGATGTTGACTTTAATGTCCACTTACATATATATATATATATATATATATATAGAGAGAGAGAGAGAGAGAGAGAGAGAGAGAGAGAGATAGATGTGTGTGTGTGTGTGTGCGCATGGGAGAACTTCACTTCATGTATCTACCAATTCATATAGTCTGACGAAGATGCAACCGATTGTCCCTTTTTTAATAAAATCGCAGAACCAGTGTTGTGCTAAAGCCGTAAAACCGCAATTTCCGGAAAAGTTAATATTTCCCAAGCAAGGCGCTGCAGGTGCTGGAGCAGGGGATATCTATTTGGCACTGAACCTCACCCGCTACCTCTGGGCCTCATCTTCGCCAAGCCGCAGTGAACAAGAAATTAGTAGAGAGATGAATTCTGATTAAGCGAGTCATTTCGTGTTTACAAATTCTGGTCCATCTAATCTCCGTCAAACATGTGATATTTGATAATGTTATCAGACTCCCTTTAAGGACTGATAAAATCTGACACGCCTGATTCTGTTTTGCGCAGATGATCCTATTAAACGGCTCTTCCTTGAAGTGGTATTCTATTTGACTAGAATCTAATACACGAACACACACATCAACATATCCTCCTTTAACCATGATTACTGAAGCACAGATTTTTGGCATACGTTGTAAAAGTTTTTCAAAGTATAATTGGTTAATTGATTCCATTCTTTTTTCAATGACTCTATGATCTATTACTGTTTTTTTTTTCACTCTTCTGTCAAGTTCGTCCCATGCTAATTCTGTTTTTTGCTTCAAAACCTTTGAACAATAGTGTATAAAGAAATATTTTAACCATTACGTCATACAGATTTCATCCTATTTCTTTGTTTCAACACGTCAATGAACGGAGGGAAATATATAAGGGAAGGTTTCATTTGCTTCCCTTTTATCCAAATTTGATATCATCTAATTTTTTGTCGTCTTGCTTGCTTTTATCCTCTTTTAATTACGTGATGTTCGATACCGCACTACGTTTCATACGCTGTAGTTATTCAAAGACTAGCGTCAACTAATATCTATGCGGTTCATGTTGAGACCATAATGCTTCGTCGCTTTTATCAAGAACAATTAACGACAAATGATGTCCTGCTGTCTATTGATAACAGACGTGTCTTGTAATCGGCAGAATTATCTGGATCCACACTTGTAAAGATTAGTTAACATTTCAGTTTTCTTGGTTACTTTCATCAGTTTCACTTACCTCTCAGCTATCGATTAGAGCAACATATTAAAAGCAGACCCGACATGACGGTATAATACTAATCAGCAAGTTTGGTGTAGAAAATGGATACTATGATTCAGCTTTTGAAAACATTTAGAAGGTTCTTGTTAGTAAGCTGGCAAACTCGTTAATGCAAGAACAAATTGTTATGATTTGCGGTAAGTTTATTACAAGGACTTTTGTTTGCCTTTCATGTTGATATGTGTTGCCTTTCATGTTGATAGGTGTTGTTTTAACTTCTTGTCGGCGCAAGCATAAATTAATGTCAAATTTGGTTCGTAAAGCAGATAAAGGCTAGCGGAACGAAACCCAGGCGATGTAGACTGACACCTTGATGAAGTAGAACCAGTTTTATCCAGATATCGGATTAGCGGTTTTGTTGAAAACTCACAGGAAATAAAGCACTATTGATTTATTTCGATATTTCTGTATATTTGAAATAAAAAAAACTTATATTACATTTCATTCCTAGAGTAAGTCCTAATATAATTTTGCTTTAGCAAAGTAGATATCATGATTGTTTACAGCTGATCTCAAAAATGAGCTCCAATCTGTTGTTAACTGTTGCAAGAAATAGCTTGTTTATTTAAACGCCTCCAAAACGAAACTGATGTATTTCAATAGTCTTAGAGAACCTTTTTTTTTTTTTGGTTCTCCATCATCATGGCTGATGCTAACCTCCAGGAGACTGGTTCACTAATCCTTCATGAAGTAACGTTTTCCGTTGACATGAAGTGAAACAATTATATTGAATCAATTGCTAAGTTTGCAGCAAGGAAAGATAGTTCACTTGTCGTGATAGACAACTTTTTTCACCAGAATCTATGATACACATTTATATGTCGACCAGTTGCCCATGCATTGAATATTACGGCCATTTTTGTTATGGTTCATTTGCTGTATATTTAGAGATTATTGATAAAATTCAAAGACACATCTGCAATTTTATCGTCTTCAGTCACCTCTAGAACGTAGCCTCCTTGTGTCATTTCTATAAATATTTGCATGGAAATTGTTTTGGTGAGCTTTCTTCTTTGGTATCTCGATTTAATCGCACTACTAGATTGGCAGCTAGGTCTCTTGATTTTACAATTTAAATAGTTATATGTAGCCGTATGTTCTATGCCAAAATTTTCTTCTCATTCACTTCTCGTTTGAGGAAATTTCTTTCAGCCTCTTGCTTTCCAGTTAACTATGACCTTAGTTTGTTTTTTTTAATGGAAAGGCAATCATTAGCGTTTGTCTTCTTAATTCCTGTTATTTTATGATTTCCTCTCCTTAATTGTATTTTTCTTTTTCTCTTATTCTTTCACATTTGCGTCTTACAGGCTTTATTGCCTTCTTGTGGTGAAGTGATTTAAAAACTATGTTTGAAATATATTTTGTAAAACAAAAAAATTGATGAAATAGCTATGTGGAAAAGTTTTCAGCTCCACGCTCTTGTTATAAAAAATAAGGTACTTTAGGTTTTTGAAGACAATAATTAAACTCATAATTAGAAATCATCTCCGTAAAGAAAACTAACTTAAATTTCCTTCAGGTGTTATAAATTCTTAAACGCAACAGTTGATAATTTTGTCTTATATTCTTTGCAAATAACTATAAAACGTGTTCAGATTTGACGTCGACAAAATTCGCTTGCATTGTCAATTATTTTTGAAAAAAATAAGCGGGAAAATCTGATCAGGGAATGCAACGCTTGTACCGATGCAGATATGACGCTAATTAGCACTATGGGGAATTAAAATTAATTCTGTGATTCATTCCTTACAAAATGTAGCGGAAAATAGACGCACTAACTTTGGCGAGCACTTGTTGCACTTGCCCTATAATTTCGTTTCGTATTTTACATTTATATTATTGGTCCTCATCTGGCAGCACGGCTTCAGTCACTTTCTCACTACCATAAGATTGCCTCTGTGAGATTTTTATAAATACTTTCATGGTAATTTTTCGGTTGAGCTTTTCGCTGTGGTACCAGAACTGTATGAATTTAAGCACAATACTAGACTGGGGGTGAGATTTCATCAATTTACAATTGAGCTGGCGAGATATAGCCGTAGATTCTATGCTGACAGTTTCTTTTCTCGCACATCTTGTTTGTGGAAATCCCCTCGAGCCCCATGCTATCTAGGCAACTTTAATCTGCAAAAATTTAATTGCAATGTCAATCGCTATCTACTGTCCGCCTGATTGCTCTTTCCTCTTTCTGCGGATTATTAATGTTTCTGTTTCTAATTCTTTCACATCATGTAACCTGTTGTTAGTTAGTGGCTGTACTGCCTTGCTTGGGGTGATGCCGATTAATACACACACACACACACGCACACACACACACATATATATATATATATATATATATATATATATATATATATATATATATATATATATATATATATATATATATATTCTTAAATAGTGAAGTTAATATAAAGCTGTCCAGATGGAGTAATCTTACTAAGCCATCTTGTAAACTGTTAAGAAAAAAAAATGTGTTGTCACCTCAAACAAAGACGTTTATAGAAATAAGAAAAATCCTTTTAACACACACACACACACACATATATATATATATATATATATATATATATATATATATATATATATATATATAAACAAGGGAATTTCAAAAATTATTCGCACTCTTAACTTAAGATATATTATGGCAAAAGCGTGGATAATTTTTTACTTAGCCTGAGAAAACGAAGCGTAAGGGTTGGCGCCTGTCTGGCGTCTCATCTATACAAAGTTTTGAGCGAAGCAAACTACAATTAAAGATTGTTGGCCATATGCTACTCCTCTTACTGATAGCCTTACATGCCACACTGGCTTTGTCTCACGCTGTAAAGTAATTGAACCTCATCCCCTTGATCAAAATGGCTCAACCACGTGTTTCATCTGTTTAAAAGTTTGCAAATAACGTACAGGCCTTGGGAGAAACATGCGTGTCCATAAACGTTGAGCATCTCTTTATTTTATTGAGGCCTCGTTTGTCGTTCGCAATGAAAAAGTCAACTATTCTAGTCACACTGATGAGCTGTGAAAGAAAGAAACAGTCTGTGGATGACAATATATATATATATGCTCCAGAAAAAAATATTTCGGTTGAGCTCTTCGGGCTGAAAAGTGATTTTGTAAACAGTGACTATTACTGCTTCTGATGCAAAACACTTCGTCAAGTCAAATCGAGTTCTCCGCTCACTGGCGTGTTTATCCAAAAATAAATACGTCGAAATTCACTTTCATTCTTGTCGTGTGCTAATGGTCGGTTTCGATCCCGGCTTGAGGTAATCGGATGTTTAGACACACTGATGAGCTGTGTAACAGCGAAACAGTCTGTCTGTGGATGACAATATATATATATATATATATATATATATATATATATATATATATATATATATATATATATATACGCATGTATTAAAAAACGAGAGACAAGGTACTACGATTAAGCATTTTATTTATTTTTTTCTTGTGTTCGAACAAGTATTTTTTTTATTTGGACACGGAGTGTGTAGAAACGGTCCAAATGTTCGAAAATTCTATTATGTAATAGAATTATAGAACAATTGAACATTTTGTACACACACACACGCACACACACAGAGGATGCGATGGATAAATTGTCGTCTAAATTATGCAAAAGTGAAAATGACATTAGCATCTTATTTTAACAGATAGATTTACCAAAATTACTCAAATATATATTGAAATAGAAAAGAGGAAATTTATTCAATAAGATCGCCACTGGCTTAAACCACGGCCTCCACAGATTTAAGTTTGTTAAGGTTATAAATGATGCCATAATCTTTGCCTTTAGTTCATCTTTGGTTTTACAAGAGTGTTTTCTTGGTCCCTCGCTCAACTGTGCCCCACACATCATAACCAAGAGAGCTGCAGTCTGGGAACTAAGATGGCCACATGTCAGGGATGATGTAGTCGCAGAAATTATCTGACCGCCATGACTGAGTTCTCTTGCTTGTTACCAGACATAGTTTCTTCCAGCAACCACCCTCTTGACCCAGGGAAGCACTACCTCCTAAATACACTTGATGTAGTCCTCCGTGTTGAGTCTGAGGCCCTATAGGAAGATGAATAGAGGCATTATGTCAGCATCACTAATGATCATTCCAAACCCCTTCGTAATCACCGTTAGACTCATCCATCTCTTTCTAAATCTTCTGCACTGTTCTTTGATTGACACTCAAACATTCTTAAATGTTCGAATGCCAAGAAGTACAGCATGCCGTTTCCAACTGACCCTACTCTCCTGTGCAGAGGACAAAATAAAAAAAAACAATGCACATGCGCGAAATTAGAAATATATTAGCGACAATGTACCCATCGCACCCTGTATATTAAATGGATCAGATGAAAATATTTATTATAATTTTTAATAAATTTCTCCTGCCTATCAAAAATCAATCTGACAAAATCTTGGATACTTTATTGGATATTATGGACTATTATTTTTTCTTCCCCAGAACACCCAGACCGAAAGAACTTGTTTTTCTAAATTGGTCTAGTACCCTTGCAAGTAATTACCTGAATTAAGGTTTTTAATTCGACACCAGAATAAACTTAATAAAAGGTTTATATACAGTTTTGCCAGCTCTGTTTAATAGAATATGTTTAAATAAATCATTACTGACTTAGCATCCTTTCTTCATCACACAGACAAACACACACACACACACATACACGCACACACACACACATATATATATATATATATATATATATATATATATATGTGTGTGTGTGTGTGTGCGTATTTAGTTCGAGTGATGTGAGTTTGTGACCCTAGCTTTCACGCTACTTGCGATCGTCAAACTCTGACGATCGCATATATAATATATAGATAATATATATATATATAAAATTACATATATATATATTTATATACATACACATTTTACACACACACAGACACACACATCTATGTATCTATCTATCTATCTATCTATCTATCTATCTATCTATCTATATATATATATATATATATATATATATATATATATATATATAACTATTTTTAGTTCCTGTCCATAGAATAAGTCGAATATTGTTTCAATGTTCACTAGCACTGTTTAAAATTGACACTCCCATCTGGGAAATGGGGGAGAGTGTATTCAAAGTAGGTGTATTCTGGTGGTGTACAGTGGAAACCATTGTTTCCAAAACAATGCTAATACCTTCAGTAAAACCATGAGAAAAGAACAAGGAAAGGAAACTTGGTACTATCGATCCAGACGTGTCACAATTTGTAGGTCATGAGTGAGGGTGAGTCTCTCTATCCAAATCAGAAGTAACCAGTCAGCCACGTAGTCACGTTGACAGACCATTACACATCTCTATAATATTACTTGACAACAATCATCTGGCATATGAACGTGCTATCTGCAAAAATCGACATAGTATGACAAGCCACTTTAAGGTGCACCGAGCCTCTGGCCCTGACGAAGGCGACAAACAAGAGACAAACAAGCGACACCGCTGGAAAATCTTGTTTGCTGTCTGTGGAGAAATACGTAACTTATTTTCTTATTTTAAATATCATTGGCGATCTCAAAAGCGACAATAACAAATTACGTTAAAAAGTCAGCGATTGTCATGTCCGTTTGAAGAGGCGACGGCCATCATGAAATTGGCATATTTTCTAAATAGTGTGACACATTTAAAAATACAATAAATGAAATATTTTTAAATGCAGCAAACCCACTGGTATTTCCTTTACTTCTTACTGAAACGAATCATCACCAAAAGGCTATATGGTGAGCATAAAGGAAGGCAAGAGTCTTGACACCAATAAACTCCACAGTCACTACCAGTTAAAACAACCACCTGCGAACTGACTTCAACCATCGATTCTTATAGTCTAGTCAAAACATAAACTCAAGCATGTGCTAAAAAAGCGGGAATAAAAGACTCTGAAAACCTCTTACGTCTAATGAAGACGTTTTCTGAACTGTGCGAAGTTCACTCACTGATGTTGAGGGTTGAAAAATAATTTTGCTGTTGGTCGGAAATTCGGAATCCCCAAGGAAAAGTCCATGAGAACGGTGCCTTGAATTATGGGCTGGGCAGCAGCAACGTTGAATTCGAATGCCATCTCTTTCGTACCTTAGCGGCTGTCATTTTTTCTATTTTTTTTTTTTTTTTTGAAAGCCAGTTTTGAAATGCTAAAGAACTGTACCAATTTAAAATAAAATCACATCAATTATAGACTACAAACAGCAGCAACAACTAAAATGGATAGCATATGTTACTCGAAGCAAACATAATGATATATTCGAGATGTTAACATTCCACACGATTTCAAATAAAGGGTTATGAAGGAAACGCTCATAAATACTGTAAAGAGCGATAGCAGCCACTCAACTTCAGAAACAGGTTTTTACAAATTTAAACCGAAAACACTAATTCTTGCTCGGTTAATGAATGCTAAATGTTTCCTTGTAGGGAAACCGTTACTGTTTCTATTATCATTAATCTCTGATCGGAATTCAAATATTTCATACATCCCATTAAAAATACTGCCGGCGATAAATTTAAAGCACTTGCCATTTTAGATTCTATGAAATATAGTATCTTGCATGGCAATTAATCTATTGATCTGTTTTTATGGCTTATTAACCCTTTCTGTATTAATTAAATATATTTTTGAGAATACCAATGATGTTTCCAGATAAAAGTACTATTATTTAACGCATAGTCAGAGGATATGGACTCATATATTTTTCATGGGCATTTGCGCGTGACAAAATGCATGTCTATGTTTTCACAGTTAAATTGTTTCTGACAAAATGATGCTGGCGATATTTTAAGGGTGTACTTTTATTTTCATAATATATATCAGGTCATCAAATAAATTATGTCCGAATTTTAACTTTTTGTTAAAATGAACTAAATTTAAAGAGTATTGTATAATGTCTAATAGAGCTGAACATTATTTCTATGTTTACATTCATTTAAACTGAACAAATTTTATTTCAGAGAACAATAAAATTAAATTTTTCTTTGATTAAAACTCTACTAACATGGAAGTACCCCAGAATCATTTGAGGCACATAATGCTTTATGAGTTCAAGAAAGGAAACTCAGCAGCCGAAGCGGTTAGAAACATTCACTAAGTTTATGGCGAATGAAAGAACTTGCTGAAGATGGTTTGCAAAATTCAGAGGTGGAGATTTCTCCCTTGAAGATGAAGATCAAAACTGACGTCCAGTTGAGTTTGATGAAAAGCTTCTTGAAGCAGCCCTTGAAGAAAATCCTGCTTTATCAGTTGAGGAATTGGCAGTGGTTGTCAGTTCAAACCATACAACTGTTCATCATCTTCAACAACTTGGAAAAGTTTCTAAACTTGGAAAATGGGTGCCTCATGAATTGTCTGAAAACAACCTCAAATCCCGAGTTGACATCTGCTCTTCTCTCCATTCTCGCCAATTTGTTTCACCTTTTTTGGATAGACTTGTGACTGGTGACGAAAAATGGATCTTTCATCGAAATGTTAAGCGTCGTAGACAGTGGCTTGGTAAAGGGGGAGGACCCCAGCCACAGTCGAGAAGGGAAATTCATGGGCAAAAGCTTCTTCTTTCAATCTGGTGGATCGCCAAGGAATAATCCACTTTGAATTCTTACCACCTAATGCAACAATTAATGCTCAAACATACTGTCAGCAATTAGAGCGTTTGAACCAAGCTTTGAGGGAAAAAAAGACCTGCTCTAGTGAATCGAAAAGAGGTGATGTTTCATCAGGACAATTCGCGACCCCACACAGCAAGAATCACGTCACAAAAGATCGAAGGACTTGTTTGGGAGAAAATTCCTCATCCACCTTATTCTCCCGATCTTGCTCCTTCAGACTACCATTTGTTTCGTAGCTTACAGAATCATTTGGAAGAAACAGCTTTTGTAATACAGGAAGAGGTTAAAACTGACATTTGTAAGTTCTTCGAATCAAAGCCAAAAGAATTTTACAGTAATGAAATTAGTAAGCTTGTTAATAGCTGGAAGGAAGTCATAGATAATCAGGGAAAATACATTGTTGATTGAATCTGTAATAAAATGTAACATTTGGTCACTTGTTTTCTTTATTCAAAATTCAGACAGAACTTATGGGGTGACTTGATATTTTATATGTCGTGTCCTCCTATCTTTTGTAGTTAGAAACTAATGTTTCTCTCTTTACTACCCCTCCCAGCATGTATATTTAGAAGTTTCAGTTCTTTATATAGATCCTCTTTTAAAATTATAAATAATTACTGATATACTCTAATTATTTCAAATTCTTTTTCTCACCTTGGTTGTTATAGATGTTATTATAGACACAGAGTTTCGGCTAGGTACATTTTGGCTATCATCAGGTCTCCATTGTTTCGCTGATATGGAATGTCTGCCGATTGGTGTGTTACTTTGTCTATGTGATGCCAGGTATTGATCGCTCTCGCTGATCTCGGAATTGAACTGGCGACCACTAGATGATTAACATATTTAATCAGATCCTATAGCCAGTACGCCACCATCCCGGTGGATATCATTCGGGTATTACTTTAATTATTGTGTTATTTTGATTTTGTGGTAATAGTTATTGTTAATAATTATTCATTTTCGATGTTTATCATTAATTAAGTAACAATTATTACTAATAATTCTTTACAGAGTTTCACCTTTTATTATGTGACCGCGAAAGCAGTTATATCTCTAATATCTGTTGATATAAGTTGGCACTCATATAAACAACATGAAAATTAATATCGGTTGGTTAATTTCAAATTGTTTACGAAAACGTTGAATTGCATAATAAAATCATTCAGGCCCAACAATCTTTCTGTGAAGACATTCAATTTTGGCAGCCACCGCTAAACTACCTCTTTTCCTATTATTATTATTATTATAATAGGTTGCAATTACATCATCCTCATGGGTGCATTTCTTCAAGTGAGGTATCAGTAAAATCGGAGAACTGTATGTATGTGTTAAAGATAATGAGAATTGGAAGGACACGAATACTTACAACCAAAAAAGGCTGAAATTCCTAGAACACATAATGAAGAAAAAGGCCTGGAAATATTTAACATTCGCTAAAGGTTTCATGGCATGACGGACCGAATGAGTTTCTTTGATTGGATAGCAGTGCGGGAACAAATAAGAATGATAAAGAATCAGATGTTGCTTACCACAACAAGAAGCGGGAAGTTATGGAAACCAATGATAGCCCATGTCATGGAGGAACAGGGCATTTAAAATTTCCTTTAGCCCTGCAATTTTTAACAACTTATTTTGAAAGCTAAGGTAATACTATAATTTGTTTGTTTTTTTTAAAATATGTTTTTTTTAGCAAAAGAATTAATTTCACTTCAATATTGGACTTTAGAAAGGAAAAGTAGATAGAGAAACTCAACTAAAATTGATTTTCCTAAAAACTTTCCATCCTTCAGAGTATATTTAAAAACAGGAACCTAACTTTAACAAAGATGAAACTTTATATAATCTTCGCTTTTCCGTTTCTTTTTTCTCTAGGCTCACAAATGTTTATTTGCCAATGCTAGCTCTTGGTTAAATAATTTTATATCTACGACAATATTAATGGAGGAAAATGATTACTTTTTTCCATTAAGTTACGGATTTTTAAGTTTTCGTATATCAATTTAAATGCCTTTTGGGAGATTGTATCTCTGATATAAATGCTAATGCGTATTTTGGCTTTACAACGACGACAATGGTGAGAAGGCTTACGTTTCACGTGAACGATCATAGTTCAATCTCAGAACATTTAAAGGAACTGTCATGTTCACATTTACAGTTAAGTTGAAAATACATCAGTGCCATTTCAAGATAATAATAATCAAAAACTTAGAATTCTGGAAGCACTTTATATAAGAAAATTGCAGCCAAAATATAATATATATATATATAAAGTCAACTACGAGTATAGCAAAAAAATTCTTAAATGTTTGAAGCAGCAAAGTTTTGTAGAAAAATACTAAATTAAAATAATAAAATTAAAAAAAATTTCCTTCATAGAGGTGAAAAGATATTTTGAATTTACGCTGTTAAAATAAGTAGGCATGCAACCCCTGAAGATTGTCACAGATAAGATTAAAAGGCCTTGGGAAAATAAAAATTATTTGAAATAAATTTCTGAATATTTCTTAATTTTCTACAGCGACCAAGAAATTAATTCGGGAACTTGAAAGGATTAAAACTAAAAGAAAATAGACCGATTCCGTCTAAGTTATATAAGTAAACATGCTTGAATGAATAAATATATATATATATATATACAAACACACACACACACACATATATATATATATATATATATATATATATATATATATACATATATATATATATATATAATAGTGAAACCACCTGATAAGTGGACGGCGTGATTCCCGGAGGGTCTGTCTACGAAACTATGGATGTCAGATATATATATATATATATATATATATATATATATATATATATATATATATATGTGTGTGTGTGTGTGTGTGTGTGTGTGCGCGCGCGCGCATAATTCACCTTGTGAATGTTCACAATGAGGGTAACAGTTTTTATTGCTATTGCTTAGGCAGAAAAGGGAGTTGTTTTCCCATTGATTTTTTTCCCATTTCTAATGATTTCTTCTTTCTCTCTGTTTCTCATAACTTCAGGACGTTGATAATCGTGACTCTCCACAATTGCATGTCCTCTGTACCTCTTGCCTTCGATATGTGCTGTAGGTATCAAATTTCCCAAGCACACTTTCCTATCCTATCCCATACAAATGTCACCTGTCTCTTCCAGATGTGAAGCATAAGAGTCCTTTTACGTTTCATGTTCTCTAAAATTTCGTCGTTGCTCATATGTTCTGACCACGGCATTTTCAGCATTTGTCTGTCGAACCATATTTTTGTCGCTTGATGTCTCGTCTCCATTTTTGAGGAGATTGTCCAGCATTCATTTCCATATAGGAGAACTGATATTACGTAACAGTTCAGTAACCTTTTCTTTGTTTCAAACGAAATTTTTCATTGCTTAGCTTTTAGAAGGCACCTCCGCTATGCCAATGCTCCTTACTTTTGTATCATGTGATTAAAAGGCGAATATCGAAAATAAATTGCAAAGTCAATTCTCAATGGCCAAGATGAGCCTGCCATCAACCCAGTCAATACACTGAAATTTAAACGACGCTATCAGATACCTGAGATATTTAATAGATTCTATTATCCAAATCAAGAGTTTGTCATGTTAATCATTTTAATGTATAGTTTCCACAGTTACTCGCAAGTGAAATGAAAATGTAGATACTTTACAACTGCAAGACATCGTGGAACCAGCGAAATGAATTAACACTAATAATCAAAACTTTGATCAAGGAATATCATACAGTGTATAGAGTAGGAAAAGAATAGATTTGAACAAGTAGTACTCCGATTTAAACCACCAACTGATAACAGTAATCAACGAATAAAGAATTATTTAGCAGAAATGTCAGAATGTCTCTTTTTCTTGGTAGCAAGTTAAAAGTATTTCTAGCTTAACTGGGAGGTTTTCAGTTATACGCCATATTTAACAGGTATCGGTACTTCGGACGAAAGTTTGTTTATGAAATATTCGAACTTATTTTGTTAGCTGCTAAATATTAGGTTGGTGCAAAAATAATGACGTAATAATGTCGTTTTTGACGTATTTTTTTAACGTCAAAAAACGACATTATTACGTCATTATTTTTGCACCAACCTAATACCCTGCTAGCATAGAAATGCACTGGAAAGAAAGAAAAAATAATGAAATTGCCAGAAAACTGGTAGAATATTGTAGAACACGTTAAATACGTTGCTCTATGAAGTTAATGTGAATAATGAAGACAATTGTCTGTCATTATTTAATTAAATGAATTGATCAAACATTTCGGTTATTTCACTATATTAGTTACTAATGTCTTCATTCGTTTATCTGCAGATACCAGTTGTTCCTGCTGAGGAGCCAACAACGGCCAACCCAGAAACATGTCGATACAAAAACTATGATATACCTATTGATACATTTAAGGAAGCCATGGGTAAGAAATGCTTCGAGTTCCTCTTCCCGAAATTCAATGTGGAACGTGCAAAAGATAAATGCATGATTTTGACGAAATCCGAATGCAATTATTGGAATCATTGTATCGATAACGCCGAAGAATGTTGCAGGCTACAAAAAGAGAGCGAGGCATTGGAGCTGAAGCGGAATGAAACGAACTCAGACAGAAGTTCATGCAACCACACCTGGGACGGTTTTAGTTGCTGGAAAAGAACCCCAGCTGGCAAATCTGTCACTAAAAAATGCCCGGCTTATGTTTCCTTTCCTGATGACAACGGTAAGAAAATAAAACATACCTTTGACTTTTTTGTTTTTTTAATATTTTGTTTCATATATGGATTGGAGCATTTTAATGCTGTTTGATTTTGGAATTATAATTTCTCCCCGCAAGTTTCCACTATCAAAGAGTTTCCAGCAGAGAACAGTGGAAGGAGACCTGAAAAGTCTTATTCAATTCCTCTAAAACCAAGTCAAACCAAGTCAATAATGTTTCATAATTAGACAGCAGTCTCTGTGTTCTCTCCAACCATGATAAACAGCTCTCTATTAGGCTCCTTATCTGGTACGTCAACTGTGACTCAAGCTCACACCAAACCTTATTTGAGACATATATAAGCTGCGTTTCTAAAGACGCTGGGATAAGTGGATGGTTCCCTTCACAGCAGGTGAGAGTATCTGGCTATTCCTGACTTGATCTATTTCTACAAGTATAAGATTATCTAGGCTGAATCTGCTCAAACCTAACAATCCATTTTCGACAAATTTCCAAAGGTTTTGAGCGGCCTTGTGGGCGATGAATTATGTTTCACTCTACAACCCGTTTCCCACAGAGAAAACTTTGCTTGCCTCTCGCTATTCTATTCCTATGTTCATGATAAATGTTCAGGCGAATACTACTTCTTCTTTCCACCATTCCGGAGCTTCACAGCTATGACCCCACCATGACATGTACATGGAGTCGGTTTCTCCTCATTCCCTTCATATTCTACTGGGGAAGAGGATTTTCCACTCAGACAACTTCTTCCAAAAACCGTTGCATTGATGAACGGACTCCATGATTCCTTATCAGTACAATCATAACCTCTTCAAATCTAGGGTCAATCGTTATCTATCTTACATATATCTTCATAATATACACTCTTGTGCCCTTATAAATAAGCTCATTTGTAAATGCTCTACCTTGAGTAGCTCTTGGGCCTTCTATTGAGTGAACAATAGTCAAAAATATAGCACAATTGTTTTTACCCTGTAGCGGGTTTTTCAGTCGCATCGTACTAGTAATGTAGTAATCACAATGGTGTTTAATCGGGGAATTTATCTACAAGAGACGTCTCAAGAAAAGGTATCATGTGACAGAATAAGGAATTTGGTTGAATGAAGCTGATTCTGTGTAATATAGAGGATTTCAAGATTCTGTTTCTGGTCATTGAAAAATAAATTACTTAATGTAAATCGCAAAAATATGATGACTGTATTTTGCTAAAAACACAAAATAGTTCACCTGTTGCAATTTGCTGTTTTAGAATTTTGCGATATTAATTAAATTTTACATACAAATCAAATTATTTGGAAGTTTGTACAAGTGCATACACCCACACGCAGACGGACATACACTAGATTCAAAATAAGAAAAAAAAATCATTACTTTTTGGCTATGTGTGAGAAATCGATGCATAGAAATAATCGGTTTGGATAATTTTCTGTTATGGATATAATGTAATTCCGGCAAATATTCTAGCTCACAGAACCCTACATTAGTATTGCTGTGTTGATGCTATGTAAGTAATTATACGCCCTTAAGAAGCTTATATTTTGTGATTTCTTTCAAGTCGTCAGTAGATCGCGTCAGCATGAAACTCGGGTTAGGATGAGGGCTATCCTTTCATAGGATTTAACGTTGGTCAGTGATTTTTGCTCTGTTTAGGCAATACAGTCTTCAAATACATTCCTTTACTTAGTAGGTTTGCTTTTAGGCCATATTTCTTTATCTTTTTTCATTATTGTTATTTTTATTAGAGACTGTCCCTTGATAAGGGATTTTAAGAGTTTTTATCATGTTCTCTGTTGGTCCCACCAATGTTATATTTGTTTTTTAATATACATACATAGATACATATATATATATATATATATATATATATATATATATATATATATATATATATATATATTAGGTTGGTTCAAAAATAATATCGTTTTTGACGTTAAAAAATACGTCAAAAAACGATATTATTTTTGTAATATTCTTTGTTCTACATTAAACATCATCACTTGATAAAAAACCAGAAGCGTTGAAACAACATGGCTATTTTTGTAGTGATTTTATAATATGCTATAATTTTCAAATAGATAATTATATTTGCTCTACTCTGTATTGAGCACACTTTTAAAAATAGTACTTGTTGGTTATTGGATTTTATTCCGTATACATCAATCCTATACTTATATATATATATATACATATAAATATATATATACACACATATGTGTGTGTGTTTGTATACATATACGCATATACACAAGCACACACACATATAGATAGATAGATAGATAGATAGATAGATAGATATTTATACCGAACAACTGTCTTCAATAGAGATCGGCTATCCGCCTCAGTAACGGGTATCCTTGAATACTAGTGACCAGCTATATATATATATATATATATATATATTTATATTTATATATCTATATATATATATATATATATATATATATATATATATATGTATGTATGTGTGTATGTATGTATGTATGTATGTATGTAAGAGACAGAACAGATAGAGTAAAACGCCACAGTTCGTAGCATTTACTTTTTTAAAGAGTGCTAAATAAAAAGTACACGAAAATATCACATAATTTTTATGATAACAGATTATAATAAAAAATGAATTAATTGCAACCTTATACTCCCCACTAAGGTAACTTTTTTTAAGTTTTCCAAATAAATCGTTTTTATCACAAGTTATCTACCATCGCCTGGCGAAGTAAAGTCATAGTTTTGAAACATGAAAGCTTTTGTGTAATGTTGTCAAATGTTTTTATTATAATGTTTTATAATATATATATATATATATATATATATATATATATATATATATATATATATAGGTAGATAGATAGATAGATAGATAGATAGATAGATATTCGACTCTAACGTCGAATTCAACGTTCGAAGTTCAAGCAGCTCTGTTCCAAGGAACCAATAGCCCGACACCAGCAGATGAGATTTGATTATGGTGGTGAAGGTTTTGTGCAGAATCATCTACACTTTTATAAGGGTCGAATACAGAGTCCTGGTGCACGACGTGCCTCAAAGTCCCTAAACGTGTGCGTGTTTGTGTGTTTAAAACACTTTAAAATGTTGGTCAACGAAGTTTGTTATAGAATAAGTAACATTTAGCGTAATTTCAAAAACCAGTACAAAAACAGAGTAGCGTAAAATGCCATCTGCGTGGGTGGTAGAGGTATCGCTTAGATTAGTCTGTTATGGAAATGCTCGATCGAAGACAATATGGCGACGCCCATGAGGAATCACTGTCAGCGTCTTTAGAGTAATTTATTGCTAGTAAATGATAATTTCTTATTTTGTCAAAATGGGTCAGCTTAGCCAGGCAGCAGCGCTATAAAAATTTATCAGTTTTAATTGCCCAAACATGCATTATTGATTAAAATAAATAGATTGCCTTCTTTAGTCAGGCAAATGTTCTTCAAATACGAGGCACCACAATAGCTACTTAGGGTTCCTCGCTAACAATTTCTTTAAAACCCATTGCATGAATACAGACAGAAAGAACGAGAAAATGAGTTACATTCTTCACCTTAAGACGTGCGATGAGATGTGTGTTCTATGTATAACTATTCACTTACATGTACACAAGTTTGAAGATTGCAGACGGACAGACAGACAGATAGATAGATAGATAGATAGATAGATAGATAGATAGATAGATAGATAGATAGATAGATAGATATGAACAAACGTAGATAGATAGGTATGAACAGACGGAGATATTAGGTTGGTGGACAAATAATGACGGTTTTTGACGTTAAAAAATACGTCAAAAACCGTCATTATTTTTCCACCAGCCTAATAGATTGATAGAGATGAACAGACTCAGATAGATAGATAGATAGATAGATAGATAGATAGATAGATAGATAGATAGATAGATAGATAATGATCAGACTTAAATAGATACATAAATAGATAGATAAATAGGCAAATAGATAAATAGATATGAAAGGGCTGCGATAGATAGATAGATAGATAGATAGATAGATAGATAGATAAATAGATAGATAGATAGATATGAACAGACGGAGATATTAGGTTGGTGGAAAAATAATGACGGTTTTTGATGTTAAAAAATACGTCAAAAACCGTCATTATTTTTCCACCAGCCTAATAGATTGATAGAGATGAACAGACTCAGATAGATAGATAGATAGATAGATAGATAGATAATGATCAGACTTAAATAGATACATAAATAGATAGATAAATAGGCAAATAGATAAATAGATATGAAAGGGCTGCGATAGATAGATAGATAGATAGATAGATAGATAGATAGATAGATAGATAGATAGATAGATAGATATGAACAGACGGAGATATTAGGTTGGTGGAAAAATAATGACGGTTTTTGATGTTAAAAAATACGTCAAAAACCGTCATTATTTTTCCACCAGCCTAATAGATTGATAGAGATGAACAGACTCAGATAGATAGATAGATAGATAGATAGATAGATAGATAGATAGATAGATAGATAGATAATGATCAGACTTAAATAGATACATAAATAGATAGATAAATAGGCAAATAGATAAATAGATATGAAAGGGCTGCGATAGATAGATAGATAGATAGATAGATAGATAGATAGATAGATAGATAGATAGATAGATATGAACAGACGGAGATATTAGGTTGGTGGAAAAATAATGACGGTTTTTGATGTTAAAAAATACGTCAAAAACCGTCATTATTTTTCCACCAGCCTAATAGATTGATAGAGATGAACAGACTCAGATAGATAGATAGATAGATAGATAGATAGATAGATAGATAGATAGATAGATAGATAGATATAGGAATCAACACGTATTTCATTTTCATTAAATCTTCACCCGAAGACAAAAATGAAGCTTGAAATTGATAGTCACCTTTCAATATTAATTCATTTGTCCACACTGCCTATACATTAAAGGATGCACTGTCTCCGATACTAGCACTCTTTACCTATAATTATAGAAGATTTTAAGCAAATATATATATATGTGTGTGCGTATGTGTGTGTGTGTGTGTGTGTGTATGTCTGTGTGTGTGTTTGAATTCCGGCCGAGTGTATTACATTCACTTTCGCATAGATACATTTGAGATAGTTATCAATCCATCCCTTGTCCCATCAGCTGTGCGTTAAATATTAGTTCAAACTACACTTTGGCTTGGGTAGCAATCCTCAGTTTAAAACCTTAGGGAAAGTAAATCAACGACTCATACACCTTTTTATTTCACAAAATTATAACAATTCAGAAATAATAATAATAATAATAACTGGAATTGTTAATGTCGTCATGCGCCACATTTTAAAGATTTCGATTTTATTTTGAGAATTTCTTCAAAGATACATTACAGTCTGCAAAAACTGCCATGTCAATAAGAAGGCACATTTTATTTTGCGGTCTCTAATCCCGATGTCAGGGTGATTAGCTTTGATTATTCTGTCTTTGAGTATTGTAAAACCCCATAAAATTGTTACAGGTCCTATCTCCGTAACCGGATTTGTGTGGTGTTCATACCAATTTCTTGCATTTTTTTTTTGTTTTTTTTTCCGTAAGTGTTACAGATTTTCCAGAGCAGATATTGGCCCACTCTGTCAAGTCGTGTTTTATATTCAGTGGGTATTATTATTATTATTTTTTTTCTTTCCTTTGATTTCTTGTATGTAGTCATTTCTTTTGGGATCCCAACCAGAGACCTAAAGTCAGAAATTGCATCATGACATTTTCCCTTGAGTATTTTTTGAGAAAAAAGTCCAGGATCACACACATTTTACATAGATTAATTCCTTCGTAAGGCGTGGGCTGTGCTTGTGAATAGAATCTTTTGTATTTCTTTAAGGTTTGGGCAACCAAGAATCCTTTCAATGAATCTATCGTAACAATTTCCAGTCATTCCGAGAACTCCAACTATAACTGGAATTATTGATGTCCTTATATGACACATTTTTGAGATTTCGATTTCAAATTCTTTGTATTTTGATATTTTCTTGAAGATCTTAAAAAAAAATACATTACAGTCTGCAGGAACATTTAAGAAGGCACATTTTGTTCTTGCGGTCTCTGATCACGACGTCCGGACGATTTCTTTTGATTGTTCTGTCTGTATATATTTTAACGTCCCATAAAATTATTACAGATCCTATGTCTGTAACCGCGGATGGTCGGTGTTTGTAGCAGTTTCTTGCAGTTTCCTTTCCGAAAAAGATTTTTCAATACAGATATTAGCCCAATCGATCATACCGAGTTTTATATTCAATGGGTGTTAACAACATGCAACCTCATACGAGATGATCTCTTATATCTATATATATCTATATATATATATATATATATCACAGAATCTGCATTTTGGACTAACACAATTATTCAGTATGTGTGCTTGGTAATTTCTAGTTAGCAAGCATTGGTCCTGTGCAGTAAGAATAAAATCTTTAGTTTCAGCATTTAACCATGCACTACTGCACTGTATAGGCACTGATGGGCGCATCTTGTTTCGTACGGACAGAGTTCTGTATCTTGTCCATTGCACCTGCTTTTGCTTTCTTTTTTTAAGATTTTTTCCGCTGCAGTAGGTGTATTATTATTTTTTTTTATTTTCTTTGATTTCTGGCGTTTACACATTTCTTTCCGGGTCCCGCCCAGGGACCTAAGGTTAGAAATGGCATCATGACACTTTCCACTGACAAAAAAAAATTACATAGATAAAGCCCTTCGTAAAGTGTGGGCTGTACTTGTCAGAACAATTTTTGTATCTCCTTGAGGCATGGACTTCCAGGAATCCCTTCAATTAGTCTACTGGAATCTTTTCCAACCAATCCTAGGGCCCCAACTACAACAGGGATTGTTGATGTTCCCATATGCCACATTTTCAAGATTTTTATTTCAAGGTCCTTGTATTGTGTCAGTTTTTTGAATATCTTCAAAGATACATTGCAGTCAGCAGGGACTGACATATCAATAAGGAGGCACCGTTTTTGTTTGTGGTCTTTAATAAAAATATCTGGGCGGTTGGCCTTGATTGTTCTGTCAGTGTGTATTGTGTAGTCCCATATAATTGTAACAGGTCCTATCTCCGTAACCGGGTCTGGGTGGTGTTCATACCAGTTTCTTTCAGTTTCCTTCCCGTAGAAGTTGCAGATTTTCCAGTGCAGATATTGGCCCACTCTGTCATGTCGGATTTTATATTCAGTGGGTGCCAACATCGTGCAACCTGATACAAGATGATCAATCGTTTCTGGATATTTATCACAGAATCTGCATTTTGGGATGACACAATATTTTAGTATATGTGCTTGATAATGCCTAGGTAGCAAGCATTGGTCCTGCGCAGCAAGGATAAAACCTTCAGTTTCCGCTTTCCGGTACGGACAGAGTATTGGCCATGAAGTGGTTTATCTTGCCATCGCTTCTGTATCTGGTCGGTTTCATTCGTCTTTGCTGTCTTTTTTAAGTATTTTGCAGTTTCAGCCGGTGTATTGGGCTGTAGTTGCATCTCTACGCCCATTTGAAATTCCATTTTGAAATTGTTGGCTTCTTTCATTACGGAGTAAAGACGCTTGCTACTTTCATGTTCCTTGACGCATACCATCATCCAGTCTTCTGTAGATTCCAAGTATCTTTGGCGGCCTATTGTTGTAGTTTTGTAGAACAGTTCTAGTTGAACTAATCCTCTGCCTCCTTCGGATCTGGGCACATACAGACGATCTACATCAGCTTTCGGATGATGCATGCGATAGCAGTGAGAAGCTTTCTCGTTTTGGCGTCCATTCGCTTAATTTCAGCTATGGTCCAGTTAAGGACATTAAAACTGTATTGCACCACAAAGACAGCTAATGTGTTTATAGCTGATATTCTGTTTTTTGAGTTTAGTTCAGTATTTAGTACCAGACGTACACGCCTGTAGTACTCTTTTCTTATTTTTTCCTTCATTTTGGGGTGTTGTATGCCATCTCCTTCGCTAATTCCTAGGTACTTATAAGCTTCATCATGCTCCAATTCCCTAATCTTTGTGACAAAATCTAAATCTATTAAGGATGTTTCTGTAATTCTGCCTTTCTTGAATGTTACTTTTGCACATTTATCTAATCCGAAGTCCATACCTATGTCGTCACTGAAGTATTTTACAATATTGAGGAGGCCTTTCAACTCATTGTCGTCTTTAGCAAAGAGTTTGAGATCATCCATGTAGAGTAGGTGATTGAATATTTTCTTATTTATTTTGTAACCATAGCTACTGTTGTTCAGTTCATGTGTAAGAGGGATTAAGGATAAACAATACAGAAGAGCTGACATAGAGTCTCCTTGAAAGATTCCACGTCGTATATTCAGACGGTTGGATATGGCAGTGCCCCCGGTGTGACTAAGGTATAGTTTGGTGTTCCACATTCCCATGCGATGCTTAAGGAAATTTAATACCACAGGGGAGACTTTGTACATTTCCAAAGTCTTAATGATACAAGAATGTGGAACACTATCAAAGGCTTTACGATAATCAATCCACGCTGCACTTAGATTTCTGCGTCGTCTCCTGCAATTTTCCAGGATCATTTTATTTATCAGAAGTTGATCTTTGCTTATTATTATTATTATTATTATTATTATTATTATTATTATTATTATTATTATTATTATGTGCCATATACTATTTTTACCGAAAGAAAAAGCTGACATCGTATCTCTTTCTCACTGTAAAGAATTAAGAATGTTTGATATTCCTGAAACAACTTTGATGGGATAGATTCAGAAGATACGGAGGATTAATTGATTTCCTACAGAAGAGGTGGTTGGCATCAAGAAGGGGTTATCGTTGAGGCCACCGAACCAGATATCACCGCTGTTGAAAAATGGGGCTGTCATTGGTGACCATAATATCAAAGCCAAATATATTGGAGATGATGTACACTGACCTCCGTGTTGAGGCTGACAGTATGTGGGACGTTCAGGCCATTTTTGTCGAAGTTATCATTGGGGCACTGGGGTGGGGGGTCTGTACGAACGAAGTTAAATACCTGCATTAAGAAAATCGGTGCCAAGATTTTACTCATTTCAAAATCTACGTTGTTTGGCTCTGCAAATATTCTGCGTCAGGTATTATCTATTTGAGGTCGTATGACTTGATAGAGAATACCCCTCTGGTTGGATCCAAAAACATGCGAAAGAAAAAGAAAAGACTAATAATAATAATAAATAATACGGTTTACATATTACGAAGCGCCTTATCTATGTAAAAAGTGCGTGATTTTAGGCGTGTGTGTGTGTGTGTGCGCGCGCGCGCGTGTCTTTTTAACATAAATGATCAGTGTAAAATACGAGAAAGCCATTTCAGACCCCCTTAGGTGTCTGGTTGGGACCCCCCAGAGAAAATACGTATGCAATAGAAATCAAAGGAAACATCAAAAACAACAACAACTACAACAATAATAATAATAATAATAATAATAATAATAATAATAATAATGCCCACAGACATAACAAGGTAGCGGCATGTGTGCACTTGAAGATAGCCACGAAGCACAAAATCGAAACCACTGAGAGATGGTATGAGCACCAACCAGACATAGTTATCCAAAATAACGATGTAAATTCAAACTGACAGGGAAATAAAAGCCAACAAAACTGATATTCTCATAAAAGACAAGAAATTCAGGAAGTGTCGAGTTCGAATTCCAGTCGAATCCATTGCATTCACTTACTAATACAGGAAAGGTATGGATCCTCTTCTTCTCCCCCCCCAGCTATGGGTAAATAGCAGGACAGACCGGGTTCTATAGACTTGGGTGGCAATTAATCTACTGCAGAAAGAAATGGCAACCTACTGCGAGAAAACATCTGCCTCGTCAGTCATGAAAATTATGGAAGAATTGTCGAAATAGAAGGAAATGAAGATCGAGATAACAGGATATGGAAAAAGAAAGACTGAGATCGGGGTTCTAGAGCTCGTGAGGAAAAGAATGAACAATTTTACTGTGTCCCAGGTAACATCAATATATAAGTTGCCCAGAAGATAATGATAATAATAATAATAATAATAATAATAATAATAATAATAATAATAATAATAATAATAATAATAATAAAAGGAAAGTATCTTTGGAGATTATCAATGAACAGACATGAGATTTATAAAAAAGCACACTAAGGAGAACATATTACACATCTATATCTATAACCTTTTCCTTTTCTTTTACTTCAACGATCGTGACATCCCAATGTCAAGACTTAGATTAAGATCATTTCTATACAACCTGGCACGTGATATAAATAAAATGACGATGATCAGAACTGAAAAACCACTTTGCCGATTTCATCTAATTAAATTGTAAGCAAACAACATCACAAATGTTATCACAGTTTTCTAGAGATATAATTCTTATATGTTGTGTGTAATGGCTGGTCAGTGACTGTTTTCTTTCAAAGGAAGTAGGTTTCTGGAGTAAAAGATAAACAATACATTTTGACTGCAAAATTATAAGCACTGCTTTTACCTAATATATATGCTAACATTAGTTGCTGACGATTGGCAATACCGTAGAGAAAGATTTTAAATGTATTCCATATAGGGATTCAATATTTACACGAGGGATCTTTTATTACAGTTTTTTCCATTCACCTATTAAACATTCTTATGGCCAAATGAAGGATATCTTGCTGATGCAGAAAATGGAATCTTCGAGTAGATTTCAAAAACAAAAAAGAAATTAAAAAGGGATAAATCCATCTTTTCCCTCCCAGGTAAAAACAAAATAGCATAGATAACTGGTATACCTACCGTTGGTAGGGTAAAATATCGAAAGACATCACTGAATTTAAAAGCACACAACTATCTTTCCCAAGAGCAGTAATGGCAATTTGCAGATATTAAAGAAATGGAAACCGTGGAGAGCCATGATATGAAGAGGCTGTTTACAATACAAAATCTAACAATGTTGGTGCTAAAAATAAATGTTACATTGTTATTCCCGTTGGCTCGGCCTTTGTTATAACAGATAGTTTGCTGAAATTAATTAGACGCCACTAATTCTTTTTTTTAATGTAGAAAGAAAAATGTATGAATAATAACATATAAAATAATTGTCCAATTTGTACAGTATATTCAAATACATAGACTGAACGAAAGAAAACATGGCAGTTTCTCATTAAGCTTCTTCAATCAGAGTACATTTAATTAACTTTGTTAATTAGATGTTATTTGTTGATTTGGGTGTGAAAATGTGAATTCAAAATTGTGTTGTGACTTGTGTAAGATGACAGTGATCGTAACATCTCAATGAAATAGTATATTATATGATGGTTGTGAAGTTATTTGTTTTATTTATCATCTTCATGAAGTATTATGAAAGTCGTAAGAAGTCCTATGATGGTTTTATCATATTTATGAAATAATATAGTGATTCTAAGAGTTTTGTGAAATAGTATGGTGTTTGTAATTTCTTTTTGATGTAATATGGTGACTGTACCATTTTTCTGAAATAATATGGTGATTTTATAATCCTCTTTAAGTACTATGATGCCCGTGTAAAGTTTGATGAAGTAATATTATGGACCTATCAACTATGAATTAGTATAGTGTTTGGATTATCATTATGTAGTGAAATGGTGTTCGTAATATCTTCGCGAAATATTATGGTGGAGTAATGGATAGCAGCTCAAATTGAGGAATCGGAGAGCCGAGTTCGAATTCCAGTCGAATCCATTGCATTCACTTACTAATACACTTAGGAAAGGTATGAATCCTCTTCTTCTCTACCCTCACCCAACAGCTGTGTGTAAATAGCAGGACAGACCGGGTTCTATAGCCTTGGATGGCAATTGGTTTACTGCAGAAAGAAATGGCGACCTACTGCGGGAAAAAATCTGCCTCGTCAGTCATGTATCGAAACATATATGATCGCCTAAGTGTGTATCACGCATAGCACATAAAAGACTGAACAGCTTCTGGAAATATTATTGCATTCGTAACATCTTCGGGAAAAAGTATACTGTCCGTAACATCTTCGGGAAAAAGTATACTGTCCGTAACATCTTCGGGAAAAAGTATACTGTCCGTAACATCTTCGGAAAATAATATGGCGCTTGTATTATGTTTGTGATACAGTATTTTGTTTGTATCATATTAGTGAAAGGGTATGGAGGTCATATCAATTTCGGGAATTATTATGATGTTTTATCATTCCGAAATATGTACAGTATATATATTTAATTGGCGAAATGTCATATAGGATATTAAATTTAACACTGATGGGATATATATTCGTGTGAAAAAGTGTCATGTAGAATTTTGAGTTCACGTTGTACATTGTAAGGCCAAATTAAATAGTGATGAGAGAGACTGTTTCAGTACCTTTGATATGACAAGCCTATTTTTGAGGCAGTAACAGCGACATGCAAAAATATATTTTTAAACTCATTTTCAACGCAGGCTGGGTGACGATATTTGTGTAAACAAACTTTCGGCTAATGATTGTTGGGTTTAATCATGAACTATTTTCATTACTTATGAAATACTTTCGGGCTTGTTGTTGCAATAAATTATTCAAGCTAAGCGACCGAGAAAAGTTTAGCAATAGAATTAATGGCAATATATAGAAAACGCCGAAACTTCTTCTACATGTATCAAGATCAAATGTCCGTCTTGGATATGACAATAAACTACATCCGGCCGGAAGTCCTCGGGAGGATTTGAAGAGAGTAGAATCGCCTCTTGATTGCTGTTGTTTCCCAAATCTTCCCTGATTCAGAATGGTGAAACCGGTCGGGGCATCAGCTGTGGACCGGTAGTTAATCCCAAAACTGGGGTCAAAACACTGTGAAGGTGTAGAGATGGACTTTTGTAGTGGAAATGCCGGCCATAAACTTTTGTAATACATTTAAAATAAAAAAGAGTACCAGTATAACACCTGCAGATTTAAGTCGTGACGGGGGCTATGTTAACGAAGAAAAATATCTTCACGACGAAAAAATAAAACGAAAGATTCATAGGGTTAATCTTCAATTCGTTTATATAGCTCTTAGAACAAAAATTAACACTTCCAGCTTCAGTCTCTATAGTGACTAATAATTTGGGTCGGAATCAGTAAATCTGGTAGCAGCTGACGTGGATTCCAGAAGTACTCGATACGGGGATTCTCAGCTTATAGCTCCGAGCTCCCAAAGCCACCTGCTTATATGTAATTCGGCCCCACGCCAGATTTGGGTCGAAAGATCCTTGGGATTCGTTGATTTTAACTAATTAATCATCAATTTTCACATTAATTCTAATAAGTTTTTTTGTTCCCTATTTCTGATTTGTTAATCAATTTTCTAAATTTGGAGAATCGTCCACCTTCTCGGAAATAGTTACAGGAATTGCTCCTCCTCTAAATCCCACCTGCTTCACTACACATCTCATACCACCACTCCATACAGACAGTGCCAAATTATCCTTCAACCTCAGCCCACTTCCCAGGACATGCATAACTGTCTTTGTGACAAATCTAATTTTTAAAGTGCATAAGCGGAAGGGTGGGGTTTTATTCTAGTCTTCAATTCTAATTGTCTGATTTTTTTTCTATTTTCATTGAATTATCTTTGTTCAGCGAAAGTCTAAACCATACCACCGATTACAGGATGTGCTTTTATAGCTCCACCCTGTCCGTTAGGAGAAATTTATTCTCATTTAACCTTCCGAGCGAGAGCTAAAATTATTTTTTGTTTGTTTTTGTCGACGAAAATATATTTTTTGCCTAAATTCTCAAGGAAAAGCTAAAATTGTTCTCCATCCGTGGGCTGATCGTTATATTTATCAAAAACACAACCCAGATCACCTACTTGTTTTTATTTCTCAATTCATTTTTGTCTACGAAAATATATTTGTTTCCCTATATTCTCAACGGAGAGATAAAATAGATCGATAAATAGACTTTTGATAGATAAGAAAAATAAATTTTAGAAGAGAAGAAATCCAGACGGTCCCATTTTCACCAAGGAAAATGACTTTTCTCTCTCTGTTCCAGCCTATATTCTATTTTGGGCTTAACCCGTTTCTGCTCAAAATCAATATTTAACCACCTCATGGCCCCAGGGTAACAAACAAATATCGCTAGCAATACATTTTGGGGAAAAATATTAATACATATTCTATTCATACGATCTTATCATAAAAATCTGGTCTGCATTGAATAACCCATTGAGGTTGATATGCCGTAAAACAAAATAAACCAAAAACAAACTAAACCAAAGAATATATATTCTATTCATACGAATCTATCCTAAAAATGTTGTCGGCATTAAATAACCCATTGAGGTTGATATACCGTAAAACAAAATAAACCGCATAAACCACGATCAAATGCAGTCTATATAATAATAGAATCGTGATTATTGTTTAATTTTATTTATTAGAGCTGTGTCCTTATATTCACTGGTAGAGTCTACAGACATGAGAGTGACTGACTGAGTGTGTGAGTCTACGAAATTCGGCGGATGACAGACCTCTTCAAGACCAACTGGGTTCATTCACCTGAATCCATTTTAATTATTGATCTTAGAAAACGGTTGTATATGGCTGTTATGTCCAGTTTACATGCCAGGCAGAATAAGTGATGAATATTAAAAGAGAATTTGTTTAATCATATAGATTAATAGAAGTTGACTAACGGACAGAACATTGCTTTTCACTGTAAATCTTTGCCGTCTCAGTATACAATTTTTGTATTTCCTTTATTATGTAAAGAAGTTTCTTCTTTTTATTTAATAAAAGAACTTTACGCTTTCTCATTGTCGAATCTGAATTGTCAGTATTTTGCTCTTCTTAAGCTTCGAGACCATTATTGAGTAAACATGTTTATTTTAGGTGCTGGCAGCGTCTGAATGAAACCATAGCAAAAGAAATCGACTCTAGTGTTGGCTACTGTAGTTGGCGAATATTGTTTCGATCAAAAAAGAATTAAATGTCAACATGTGTTTCGACTTGAAGTTACACCACAAATCAACGTACTTTCTCTTCTTCAGTATGGTTTCTCGTCCCCAACAATGCTCATCTGATCAGTCCCATTTCTTTAACACCCACAGAGCCAACATGTGGTTTAGACTGTGCAACTACTCTGACTGGATATTAGTTACAGTTAAAAAAAAAAATGTCCCAGCAGGACCCCACACGGTTTGGAATTCAGAGTCGTCCTTCTCCTAGACTGATCGCCGATTTCTGGCTCCGAGGCCCTAACCATTACACTATTTGCACATTCAGAATCAAGTAGAAAGAGGAAAATAAGCAATACGTGATATTCATGACATATATGACAGGTTGAATGAAAAGAGGGTAAAGATTAAAGTTATAAAGAAGGTTTAATAGATCAGAAGTAGAAACCTTTCACTGATCAGTTGTCTTGCTTTAATACAGGTTTCCATATTGAATTCATGTTCAATTATAATTCTCTGGAAGAAATAATGATCTGTTAGATGTCGAATTTTTACATTTTTATGGATGTGCGCGTCGGGTATCAGTTGTCACCGCGGCATGCGACGTTCAAATCCTAACCGAACTAGTAGTGTTCGCTTACGAACAAATACACTTGGGAAATAAATGTTTTCACCTCTTCTCCACCACACCACCTGAATGGAAGACTTAGATCCTTAGCCTTGTCTAGAAGGAGGTTGAGCGTGGGGCTAACAACTCCACTGCATAAAAAATTATAACACCCGTCGTATGGCTCCAAGCTGCCAAAGCCATCTGTTTATATGTAATTCGGCCCCCACACCAGATTTCGATCGAATTAAAACACCCGTACAAACATGTAACATGGTTCAGGTTGTGACATTAAGGGGCCGAAGGGTTACAGTCCGTAACATGATTGACAATAATTTGTATGAATTTTGGTTGAAAGTTTTCATCTAGCATGCTATAGAGGTGAGGGTAGTGTAACGGTTACCGGCGTTGAAAGTGGAAACAGCGATCCGACTTCAATGGAGATAGGAAAACGTCTATTTTCTCTTCCACGTCAGTTAGTTGTTAAATAGGTTAGACTCATCTCACAAGCGTTGAATGGTAACTAGTCCAAAAGTAGGAAAACTCCGAAATCCAGACCGTGGAGAAATCAATTGGAAATCACAATAGTACTGTGCAAAAAAGTGAGTCGGCAATATATTTTTTTCAATTATTTTTAACTTTAATGACAAATAAAAAAAATATTTATTTTTCAATTAAAAATATGTATATTATTAATAAAATTGAAAAAAAATTCGAAACTATTAATTTAAAACATTAAAAAATGACCATTTTGAGTATTTAACAAGTTTTCTACTGTGCAAAAATGTATGGGTTATTATTTTAATATTTTTAATGAACGGGTTATTATTTTAATATTTTTAATGAACGGGTTATTATTTTAATGTCTTTAATGAACGGGTTATTATTTTAATATTTTTAATGAACGGGTTATTATTTTAAAACAACTTGTAATTCCATTTCCATAATTTTATTCCAGAATATCTTTAAAATTATAGAATATTCTAGAATTATTTTAAAGTATATAAAAGAAACCATAAATGTAATTAATTTGTGATTTGTTATGAAAAGCTATAAGCACACACTGCAATGTTTTAAAGTAACAATAGTTGTTCTATCAAAAGCTGATAAATCGACTCGAGAAGTTGAAAATAGTGTCTACCCCTTCTCAACAAACTGTCTCGGGGGTTTTGAGAAACTACACCTCCACTGAAACAATTGTCAAGGTAGAAAACATGGGTAGAAACACAAAATCGATGAGAGAATCGGCCGCAAAATCAATAGAGAAATTAATCAAAACCGATCAATTACCAGTACAGAAATTGCTGTTACCTTGAAAAATGATCTTGAAGTGTCAACTCCTCTACTGTACGCAGATGGCTCTTGAACGAAGGTCACAAAACCTATTTAAAAGTTTGTAAGCCACTGTTAAATAAAACACATAAGGATAAACGTTTAAATTGGGCAAATACATACAAGCCCCTGTCTATATTTCTGAGATGAGGTATTATGTACATTATTTACATTATTTGGACTATTTTCCTCATCTTTGTCGCCATATTTATTACAACGTTTCGGCAGTTTTACGCTCCGGCCTTCTTCAGGTGGTTGAAATGTCGAACTGAACCCTTTTATTTCGTTCACTGGGGTAGACTGTTCTAGTTCCACGTGCCATGTTTAATGGATGTCAGTTATCAGCTATTTCCTGTTAATTCCCCTCTGTAATTTCTTCACTGCCCTAACCGGATATTGAATTCACACTGTTTGGGCCCTGAGGACACATAGCACAATGAATAAAGGCGTCAGTTAGATCCAGTGACAGGACCCAAAGATCGGCTTTCCTATATGACACATCAAAACAGATGAAAAGTTACATTTCCGAAAAAATGTATAGCCACCACAGTCTTCTGGCCTAAACCCAATCGAGAATTTATGGGGTGTAATAAAATTGAGACTTTAGACTAAAATCATTCAAAACAAAGACAATTTTTTGAAAATTGTATTGTAGATTGGAACAACTTGTTAGGAGATGACATCTTCAAAAAGATTATGACGGACTGAGTCAACAAAGTTGTGAAAAACAAAGATGGAAGCATAAATTATTATGAAATTTTTCTTTTTTGATTTTATTTTACTAAATTTTATTTAAGAAAAATTAGTTTAACTTTGTACATAATTAATGCAGCATAAAAAGGCAGGCATTTTTTAACAGTAAATATTTACCTTTAAAACAAAAAATAACATGCTTTATGTCTGTTTCTTAAGAAATTTTTGACATTTTTTTCATTTCCCTTACTCATTTAATTTTTTTTTTAAACTCTATTTTTATCCCAAATATTAAGAAAAAACAATATTTTTTTCCAAAACAATTTGACTGAGTTATTTTTTTGCACAGCACTGTATCTTTCTCAAAAACGCATGGAAATTCGCAGATCGCTTAAGTTCAGATGTAACGCAGTATTAAAATAAAATCCTGTATGTAAAGTGTTACGTCGAAATTAAGAACTATTTTGCACTCATGAGTTGCAAGTTTGCACTAGGTTTAAAGGAAGGGAAAATTATAAAAATGAGAAACATAATCATATTGAACTTTGGCCAATTCTGTTGGAATATATTTATAAAATGGCGCCATTGCTAATTTAGAAAATTGCTTTTAACGCCACTTGTACCAGGTTTTTGGGGTTTTTTTTCTGTCAGTATTTACTACTTGCAACACTGAAATCCGAAGGCTCATTGAAAGAGCGAATGACGTCATTCGAAAGTCAGGTAAAATTATTAAGAAATAGAAAGAACAAAGAAAAGTGCATTGAACAGTTATGTAATATCGGCTTTATTATATGATACTAAATGCTGGACAATCTAATCATTCATGCAGAAATGACTTGAGGCCAAAGAAATTTTGTTCTACTGAAGGATGATGAGAATACCATAGCCAGAACATATCAGAAACGACGAAGCTTTAGAATAAATGAAAACAAAACTGACAAATATACTTAGAATCAGGAAGATATAGTTAAAATTTCTAATGCACACAATAAGGAAAGACGGCTTGGAGAATTTAACATTTATAGGACAGAGTGAAATCAAGAAAAATAGAGAGGAACAGTAAATAACCTACCTAACAAGATTGTGTAAATGAATGAACAGGGATTAGGAGAGATGATTAAAAGACATAACTTACCTAGAGGGAAAAAGGAGGGGAAACTGTGGAGAGCTATGAATTCCAATGTCCAGAATGATTACAATACCAAGAAGAAAATAAAAAAGTCAAATTCATACAAAAAAGTTTATGCTATTTAAATTTCAGTCTTCCATGAAAGATTATTACTACCATTTTTCTCTATACCTTCGTTTTACTATATTTCTATAGTATAGTATGCCTGTCTACTTGCATCCATGCATGCCTTTCTGTTAACATGGTTTGCTAATAATTGTTGCAGAAGCTTGCTCCGGCACATCTCTGTTTTTTCAACACCCATAGAGATTACCAGTAGGATTATACTATGATCATACTGAGCGGATATTAGTTAGTGTTTATTTGAGAGAACGAATAAGCTGGCGGGGTCAACCGGTTAAACAGAGCCAGTAATCTCAAATACTCAGTCACGATGACTTATGACTTCGTGTTAGTGCAAATGTCGACGACTTCGAAACAGTTTATCCAATTTCATTCCCATACCATACCATACTCGTGGTATGCCCCTTTCAGTCACTTCCCAATGACACTGCACCCTGGGATAATCTCCCCTAGCCAACCTTATCAAGAAGTGAGTTCTTTGATAAATCGATCTTATTGAGATTCATGTTCCGGTTTCATAGTCGGAAAGCTAACCTTTTAACAACTTTGCCACACACCTGGTAGTTGTTATTTTTTGCTGCAAGGTTCACTCTGTACAAGGTCCTCGAAGTAGAGGGTTATGTTGCAAGTGGAAGATAAGCCTTGAACGGGTTAAGACTGTAATGATCGTGGAAACATCCTCTTGGGGGTCGGTTTAATAGACCAGGGGTTCACGGGAAAAAGTTGTAAGAGTGGAACTTATTTCTCATCCCTGGAATACGGAGGGATTGTGGGTGGTTTGCTACAATGTAAGTGGCATGGCATGTCCTTGTCTTAAAGGTTTGATTCGTCGAGACCAGGGAAAGTACTTCCGTGGAGAGGCTTGCCACACCCGGCCTGGGGAAAAGAGGTTGGAGGGTGGAGAATAGTTCGTCACCCACATCGACTAGGAGACGCTTTTGGACTTTATCAAGGCTGGAAAGTTAGATTTCATTGAAATGTTGTTAAATAAAGTGATAAGATGAGTGCATCAACACACTATGCAAGACCTTCTATATCTTTTGCCAGCATTGATAAATCTAAGCCAGTTATTTACATTCATTCCTAATATATTAAGTATTTCAATGTTATTTAATTATATACAACCAGCGTGAAATGGGAATTCATCATAAAAAAAAGCATTATCTACTTGATTCTAACTTCAGGGGTATCAACTTTCCTGACAGCTGTTTACTCAGTGTACATCTAAATTAACAATTTGTTTAATTAAAAGAAAATAACTTGGCATTTTTCTTATATGCAATTTGAGTTCACAAATGCTTCACGACCTCGATCCTTGTAAATTATGAAAAACACTCGGCGTCTTTCAGGAAGGATTACTCATTGGGCGCACACTTAATGGAGAGAGTACGAATATAAAACTAAAGTGCTGAAAAACAGAAAGAAAACACGTTAGAAACAAAGAAAATATTTGCTAGATAGCTATGCATCCTCTTATATGGCGGTGAATGTTGAAAAATCTCCGTCGGACGAGGAGAAAACTGGAGGCAACAGAAATGGGATTCTGCAGAAGGATAGTGAGAATTCCTTGGAGGTAGCGAGTAATCAGCGAAGAATTCTGAAAGAAAATCGAAGCAAAAAGAAGTGTTGCAAGCAAACTCAGGAAGAAGTAGCTGAAATTTCTTGGACACATGATGCGGAATGAGAGCCATGAAAAAAAAACAATCCTCACAAAGAATACTGGTGTCATGGGGGATAGGAGAATGCAACTATCCCCCTACCAGACGAGCTTGGGTTAATGTGGAACGGGATGAGGAAGCCTTAGCAAAGGTGAAAGAAACTTCAGAGGATAAAAAGGGATTTGAGAGTTTGGGAGAGCTGTGAACGCCCATAACCTGAAGGGACACGGCCCATAGAAAAAGATGAAGCATTGTCGTATATCCAGATGTAGGAAGATTATGTAGGAAGTTTGTAGTGTTTCCCTCTTCCAAGTTGAAAATTATATGAACTTTAACACCGATCCCTGTCACCATTAAAAAGCTTCAACTAAAATAAAAGTGTCTTATTTGATGTTTTAGTTTTGTAACCTCGGGAAGGTTATGACTAGAATAATCAAGCAAAGGTTGGTAATGAACGATAGCGGCGTGTAGAAGTAGTCAACTGCTAGAAGTGAGTCAAGTGAAATGAATCTCCAACTGCAGGATATCTACCAACCTCCCCACACGGTCAGATGTGGGACAAGGTCGAATATAGTGTGGGGTATCCGAGCCCATAGGGTCGGCCAAAAATTCCCCGTAAACCTCGTATAAAACAGGGTGCGGTATCTGTTTCCCGAGACGAGACTCTGCCGTTCGACATAGCCTCGTGTGGGGATCCTCTCTGTCCAGAGTCAGAGAGTTTGACCAGCACAGCTGGTGACGAATCTCCAACTGCAGACCAACATACAGCATTTACTACTGCATTTGTGTGAATGGAGACATATCCATTATCGTCCTTAGGTATGCTACATCATTTAGGAAGAAAATTTGACGGGATTAAGGTCCACATTACAAAGTCGGATTTCAAAGATAAATTTCCGATTTCTCTGTGAAGTCTCGTCTTCGAAAAAAATCTTCTGCAAATATTTAAAATGAGTTCTGGAATCAAAACTATTTAATTTCTGTGATGATTCTAACGAAATGATAAATTTGTCTTCATTGTCAGTATTTATGAGTAGACCTTCTGAAAAAAAAAAATCTCACAGATTGTTATCACCTACCATACACTAGCAAGTGTGCTATGATTCCAGGTTGTTGGTAGTAAGTTATTAGGTTGGTACAAAAATAATGACGTTTTTTGACGTTAAAAAATACGTCAAAAAACGTCAATATTTTTGCACCAACCTAATATTACCTCATTCGCTTGTCTATAAATATCAACTGTTTGTCAGTGACTTTATATACTGGACTTAGTTTGGTATAATACTCATAGGTATGGGACACACAGTGAGTATGGAAAGCACTACGCAACAGTAATAGTCAACCAAACTATCTTAGTAAGCATTATCTTACCTCGGGATTTATTCTATTGGTTGGTGTAGTTCAACTTATAACTCAGCCAACAACTTTATATTCCAAATTTCGCTACGGTTATAATCTGAAAAGATCACAATGTCGAAAAACTACCGTCACCGTATGGATTTGTTAGAGATAGTGAAAATATCAATAGTTAAACAATAGAACAAGAGCTATTTCCCATTAATTATACAGGTTGCGACTAAAATCCCTCCCACATAATGTTAATACGTTAGTGGCAATGGTGACTTCATTTAGCTTTATTTTAATATTATGTCGGAGGTATTTCTGCCGCACAGTGTAGTTATACGTTTTATCCATATTTAACGATTTTATTTACTTCATTTACATTCGGACTGTTACCCTCATCTTTGTTGTTATCACAACACTTCGACATTCATCTGGTTCTTGCCAAGTTGGGTAACCTTCAGAAAATTTCGTACAGAAGTATTTATTTCATCTACTAAATACATTTAGCAGTATTTAATTGGAACAAGACGAGATGTTAGTAAACATGACTAGCAGAATGAGAACAATCTAAACTTGTAGATAAAATATAGATTTCAGTTCAAAATTCTCAGAGGATTTAGCGGATCGACAAGGACCCGACAAAGGCGAGAGGGTGCAAAAACTGAAACACTGTGATATTAACAACAAAGATAAGAACAATAGTCTTTTTTATAAATAATGTAAACAATGATTCCTCATTCCAGAAAGTTGGGTCGGCATTTTCAGTCTTTGTAAAAATATCGAATCATCAAAATATTCGAATCACTGAAATATAAATGTTTTTATTCAAAATGTTCGCCGGCAATGTGGTTTTTCTTTCGATTTTCAATATTCTTCGATTTAGCAATCAGAATTGTATTTTTAAACATAAAAATGAATTTATTATTGGCAGAAAATTATTATCATAGAAAATAACTTTTTTCTTTTTTTCTTTTTTTTTTTTTGCCTTCGAAAAAGAGAGATGAGAGTGCTGTTGGTCTGATGTTCAAACGTTAATATTTACGTAATTCGTGTCATGACATTCAGGGCAAAATCGATTTTCATGACATCCACGTCAATAAGCAGAGATCTACGAAGGCGACGACCAAATGGAGATAGCCATAACGACTTCATATTTGAGGCACGAATCAAATTGGAGGCGAAGAGAAATGGAGTCTGAATCTGAAGCCTGTTTTCAAGAATATCGGCCAACATTCTGAATAACAATGAGGCACTTCAGTCGACAACTGACACGAAGTGTTATAGCCAGAATTAAGCTTGATACTCACACAGTACGATGGTCGTCCTTTCTGTCGCTACTAAATAACGAATGGAAACCGACTTTTACGTCTTTCCTGCTTTCAGTGAGCATCAGACCATATGGACAACGTTTTTTGTCAGTCTCTGTAAGCCAAAGATATTAATCTGCCAGCAGGTCTGGCCTTTATGTTCTGATCGTAATAAATACAATTCAAAGACAGCGATTCGGTCATGATTGTAATTACCAAAGTGCATATTAATTGCTATATTTAAAGCCAGCCTTGCATTTTTGGCAATCCAAATATTTACAGTGAGAAAATCAGTTTGTTGAGGATTTATAATAATTATAAACCCTGTAACATTTATATATATATATACGAAAATACTCGTAAAAATGAGAAACAGCAAGATGTGGAAATGACAAACCTATTTTTACATTATTCGGACTATTTTCCTCATCTTTGTTGCCATTTTTATCACAATTTTTCGGCCGTTTTACTCTCCGGCCTTCTTCAGATGGTTGGACACATAGATAAAGCCGTTAGTTAGATACAGTGACCGGACCCAAAGAGTGTGAGTTCAATAACCGGTTAAGGCAGTCGAGAAGTTTCGGAGAGGAATTAACTGACATCCATTAAACATGGCACGTAGAACTAGAACTGTCTACCCCAGTGAGCGAAATAAAGGGTTCAGTTCGACATTCCAACGACATAATACATCATCTGAGAAATATAGACATAAACCGATTTTTATTTATTATCTGCTTGTCATTTGGTATTGGAGACATGAGTGTCTTGGAGTATTGGAGTAAAATTGCGACTTTGGGAGAAAATTTAGATTAAATATGGATTGGATTCTAACGGAATGATAAGATGAAGATTAAGTAAAGTGTATATATTCTTTCACGGATGTTTTTTTATAGATGTGTGCAATGAGTGTACAGATAATTTAGTTGGAAAATACAAGAAGTGTTTGGGGTTTTTCATCCCTCGAATTTTTGTTGAGTGCTAAAAGAATAATGATATTGTTACGGTCTGAAAAAAAAGAGTTCATTTATTTATATATATTTTTTTATTATTTTTTGACGCACGTGTTGATGGTGTGTCCATGTTGACTACGTCTCTCCAATAGTGAGAATGTCACGTATTTGTGTGTGTACAGGAGAAAATTGAGATCGATTCTCATTGGTTTAGAAAGAATGAATTAATGATAATTACAATTGTTATAATAATTTTATTATAATTATTTTTACATAATTTATATAATTATTATTTTTTTTATTTATTTACTAATACAAGTGTAACTATTCACATGCTGTTCGTTCAAGAGAGAAATGCATCGGTTAAAACATTTAACAAATTATTTTTATTAAACGCTGGTTCTAATTTTTTTAAACTCGTCATTACTACAAAAATGTTAGAGAAAGTCTCTGGAATTTTTATTCATATAAGTTCATAACCTTATTATTCAGACATGAAAATATTTTCCCTTGATTTCTATGACCTTGTACTATTTATTCAGGAATAAATATTTTATTGCTTCATAAAACACTTTTTCGATAGTGATTTACTGATTTATTCAAAAACCTTTTCGATACGTTAAACTATTCGCAAGAACTTACCAGACAAGAAATGATGAAAAAAGCAAAACAGGTAATAATCTTAAAATAACAGGTGTGTAGAATATGCTAAATCTTTATCATTTACTACATACCATTTGCAGCACGTGGTCAGGAAAATCAAAAGATCAACTTCTTTATCAGGGTAAAAGCTTTCAGTTCCGATGCGCTATTCGAACGAGCCAATTGATCATTGTAGTGTTACGCAGTAAAGTTTTGTTCACATTACAATAATTCATAAGTACTCTAGTTCAATTTTTAATGATGAATTCCTACTGAATCTAACAAAATACAAAGATGTAGTCATGGTTTTCTTTCGTTTACCATATTTATAGTAAGTATATTGTTAATTGCCACTGACTCCTTGAAAAAGGATTTTCTTGTGTTGGGAATAAATAGAGAACAACTTTCAAAACTTGTGTTTCTATAAGTTCATGTGGGAATTATTTTCCCGCCTCAGAACTTACTTCTAAATTTTTTAAACGACATTATATACCGTTAATTGATTGGACAATAACGAATTGCTCAAACATCAAAAATATGGAAATGATAGAGTCGGTATCTTCAGCTTCAATTTTATACTTTGCCATATATTCAGTGAAATTTAATTTAACGGTACTATTTAAATAAAACTTTCATCGACAAACTGGAATGGGTGAAGAAGCTTTTTAATCAGTAATGGCTGTTCATATACCTATATTTTTAAGATTGGCTCTGAGGTGGCACAAATCCGAATATATCAGTCACCCAGTTTATATCGAACTCACAACGCAGTCGTAATTGATTTTGCGAGACAAGTCTGCTAACCATTACACTATGTTGAAGTGCACAGTAGCTGCTTATGTGTAGTGAAAGAGAAAACAAGCTAATACGTAAATAATCTACTGGAGGAGATGACTGTTGAATATGTTAACACATTTACAATGTTCAAATCTTTCGATCAGATGCTCAAGCAGAGACAGCTAAGAAGCTAAAGAACAATTGATAAAATTGATGATTTATAAAACACCGCGCCAAAATAGGAATTTTGGGGAAATTCACCTTAATTTCTGAGAATCCATGTGTTTAATGGAAAACAGTTTCAAAACGTTATAGGCAGAAATATCAAATGTTATCAATATGAGAAGGAAGGTTCGTAAGAAAAAGGTCCGAACGTCCTGGGTAAGACAATAAATTACATCCGGCAGCAAGGCCTATGATCAGGAGGTTTTGAGGAGCGTAGAAGAACCACCTCTTAATTGCTGGTGTTCCGATGTTCACCTCGACCCGATGTTGTAGCGCTTGTTAGGGTCCCAGCTATGAGCAAATAGTTAACCCCTAAACTAGGGTTAAAACGTGTCAAAATGGGTTTTGATACCAGCAATACATTTTTGTAAAAAAGTATTACCAGCAATAAAGTTTTGAAGAAAGATTATTACCAGCAATACAGTATTATTAGCATGTTTTTTTTTAAATATTACCAGTAATACATAAAGATCTTTCGGCATTATATAACCCATTGAGGTGTTGATATGCTGTAAAACAAACCAAAACCAAACAAGGTTCGAAAATTCAAAATGTAGCGGAAGTATAAGAACAAAACGTGGAGGGGGGGATAAACTAGGAAGAGGAATACAAATTTATCAATCAGACTATCTCACTAACCATTACCTTAAAGGTTGAAGAACCGTAAAGAAATCCTTTAGTTAATAATCATTACCTTAGTGTATATAACTCGTAAACACACTCCAAAGGAAGAACTATTTGGTTTGTCGATTAATGTACATTTGTTTTCTAAAACCGCGATATTTGAACTGACTAGTAATTGCTTTGGAGATAATTGAAACGTTATATTTCTATGTCTGCAATAACGTTGATAAAATTTATTTTATTTTCTTAAATGTCGTTTTACTTTGATAGAGTATTTTTAAACGTGAGCAAAAGGTATTTTAACCTAAAAAAAAAATAATCCTGTATATTTTTTGAACTTACCGAAACTGGTATAAATGTTTTAAACGTCGAAAGAAAAACAGACACATCCATTTAGTCAGTAACAGAACGCACTGAAAACGTCTTTTAGGTTTTTTGTTTTGTTTTGTTTTGGGGGGGGGGGTTTGTTTGTTTTTTGTTTTTAATGAAAATCACAAGCTAACAATTGATAATTCCAGACAATCAGAAGCTGCTTGGTTTGTGATCTCAAAATGATTGTTACTAAATGAGAAACACTTAAAAATTGTCAGTAAGAAATTTTTAGTATAGTCAAGTTTCTTTTTTCTACGGTTAATCCGCTGACTTTAGTTGAAAGGAAGCCGTAAAACAGATGTCGAAATGGAACAATAAAAAACTAAAAACAATCAACTTAAAAGTCATCTGCCTCAATACCGGTCTATATTTATGGGATGAGGTATTGTAATTATTTACGTTATTTACATTAGTCGGACCTTTGTCACCATCTTTATAGCTATATTCACGACGTTTCAGCCTTTGTACGTTCCGGCCTTCTTCAGGTGACTAGAATTTCGAAGGGAGATAAACGAGACATCCAAAAGAGGCATGGCACATTGAACTAGAACAACATATCCCGGTAGGCGAAATGAAAGGTTCTATACGAAATTTCAACCACCTGAAGAAGGCCGGAGTGTACAACGGCCGAAACGTCGTCAATATGGCAATAAAAATGAGGACAATAGTCTGAAAAATTTAAATAGTGCAAATAGTAAGCTGTCTTGTTTTAAAATAAATACTCATAACTGAACAGAGATTTTTACCGCGAATGAAAACTTTTTATTGATGCTGATTATTTTATAAAAGTGAATAGAAATTAAATATAATTATCTAATTTGCTGTAAAGAGCAATGCAGACAGCAGGTAAATACTAGGGATATTTTTATTACTACCTAAGTTGTGTGATTTTTATTTTCTTGCAACTGTACAACATTTATTTTAGCCTTTGAATTTTTTCTGCTCATATTTAAAAAGAAAAGTTGTACACAGACTATCTCAATGAGATAAAAACTAAAATAAAAAAAAAATCTCAGTTGTCATCATCTATAATAATGACAAGTGTAATCTTCTGTTTATTGCTTTTTCTATAAGAATAAACACGCTCGTTGTTGAGTAATGATTATGGCTTCTTTAATATTGTGAAAATAAAATCTCATGATAATAGAAGGTCTTCTCAGTGCTACGTATTAAGCAAGTGCTATACTACAATAGAATAGAATTTAAAATAAATTTAAAATGATAAAAGATAAAAGAAAATAATACACACACATACTTATATATGTGTGTGTGTGTGTGTGTGCATATATATATATATACATATATATATATATATATATATATAGATAGATAGATAGATAGATAGATAGATAGATAGATAGATAGATATTTATATGGAGCAACCGTCTGCGATAGGGATCGGCTATCCGCGTTAGTAGACGAGTATCCTCGAATACTGTGTGTGTGTGTGGTGGGATTTTGATGCATTTTCTACAGTTTCTTAACCATTTGCAAGTTTTTAAAGCTATAAAATATGTTTAGATTGTAAGAATTATATATATATATATATATATATATAGAGAGAGAGAGAGAGACTGATAGAGATTGGGATAAAGTATAGATCAAATATGCATCGGAATCCCACAGGATGATATGATAAGAAACAAATAGAAAAGGTTTATATATTTTACATGTTTGGCTTTTATTAAATTTTCATCAGAGTATGAGATGTGGAGACTCTGATGAAGCTTTAATCACGCCTAAACATGTTAGATTTTTAATCGTTTTCTATTTCTTACTTATCGTAAATCTATCATATATATATATATATATATATATATATATATATATATATATATATATATATGAAATAAATCCTGAAGAGCCAACAAGACCTACCTAGGTTTCACCCAAAGGTATCGCAAGTGTTACTTATCCAATTACGAAATCATGAAGAAAATATTTCGCTAAGTTTTACTCTATTTTTATTGTCTTCAGTTATTTCTGTTTGTATACATTCGCAATGTTTTATTCTTGAAGCTGAAGTAGTTGCATCATGAGGGCAAGTGATCGAGCCCAGATTAAAATATAAGGTGTCCAATCCAACCTGATTTCATTTGCATATATATATAGCTTGGATTTTAGATAACTGAGTTTGTTATTTACTACTCTATTCAACCAATAAACGGGATTGGTATATCTCGTTTGTGAAGTGAGACTAATTTTTTTCCTTATCCGAATTTCACAGATTTGATTTTTAAAGATTTATCATTTCGTTGCGGGTTATTTAAAACCAAAACATATTTTGGAGTGAAATAATAATGTGTTTATTTTTGTTTGTGTGTGTGTGTGTGTGTGTGTGTGTGTGTGTGTGTGTGTGTGTGTGTGTGTGTGAATGAATATTGCGATGAAACCTTTTAGAGATAACAATGATATTCAAGATTTAAGTCTTACGACTAAGACACAGCTACAGGGATGGAAAAGATGAATTCATGCCAGTGAACTTAACGAAATTCGAACTCGGCTCTCCAAATTCTCACCACAAGCCGCTATCCACCACTCGCACATCCCGCTTATTTGAGGCCGAAATTGTGTCGTTTTAGTGAGTGGTATACGTTGGACTCGAGTGACCTCGGGTTTGCGTCCAAGGGGTTATACCTCAACCTCTGATGGCAGTGATGCATCTGTTATGTTTGTACAGACCAGACACGCGTGTGACAGTCTTGATCGCAATAAATGCATGTGAAGACATTTTTCTCTTCGTTTCTCGTCTCTTCGCTCCAACCTTCGCTTATAAATGGCGTTTCCAGCGACAGCAATCGTGGTAATGTTTTGCCACCTCTCGGTTTCCATGTTCATCGCCCTCATGTCCCTTTTACAGATGTCCTTGAAGCGAAGATTAGATCACTCTCTTGCCGGTTGCCAGTTCCCCATACAGAAAGAAACAGAAACCAGTTGTAATAATCACTTTGACGTACACCAACAAATAGAGGAAGATAATGACGAATATGAGAGAGAAACCGAGATAGCATACAACATCCAATATAAATGCAAAGGAATGGTTTTTCGAGGAAAGGCCGACAATTCCAAAAGTAAAAAAGAACCGTCAAGTGAAGGAAACCATGAACCTCGCCAACCAAGCAATTAGAAAAATAAGGGACGAAATGGAAAGACCGATGAATCTGCTAGGAATTAATCATCTAAAATAAATCGAATCCTCCCACCCGGCATACGGTGTACATGTCCAAGCCATCAGGGAAGCAAGTAAGAGGAAGGGAGTTCCACTGTCGGGAAGTGTGAGAGAAGAATCTGTTGGCGTAGAAGAGGCCGTTACATTTAACTGTTTCGACAGTGAAAGGGTGGGACCGAAATTCCAACCTAGTAACACGCTTAAATTTATGTAGTTTGATATACCAGTGAAAGTAGATCGTCAGAGCAGTTACCATGAAAATATTTGTGGAAAAGACAGAGGAAAGCACATCAAGATGTCAGGTCGGAACCTATCACATTGCACATCCATTTTTGGATTTTGTTGAGAACCTCGAGATTAACAGCGATGGAACCAGACCATATATGGCAACAATATTCAATGCAAGGACGTATGGTAGATTTGTAGATTTGAAGGTTTGACTCAGACGAGAAAAAAACCTTCTGGATCAACACAGAGAAATAACTGTCTTGCGGTAAACTATTGATTCAGTACAAATTCATGTAGAGTAAATATTATCCATCATTTAGATTAACTTTTATATATAAGGAATGCAATAATCGTTCACAATTCCCTAGATTACCTATTATATAATATAAGAGAATTCCATTCTTTTAAACGAAATAATATACACAATTAAGTAGTTCAAGATATATTGTTTGTAATATAAACTTTCCGATTTTAAGATTATTCATTCATTTGTTATTTTTTTGTTTTCCTCTTCAGATGGGCTTTATGTAACGAATCATTGTCGAGGCAATGGTACCTGGAATACACATCCCCAAACAAACGAACAATGGACTGATTACTCACCTTGCTTCCTTGGTAAATTTAAGGTAATTAATGGATTCCATTTATTTTCTAAATTGATATGGTTATCTTTGATCTGATGGCAGCAGTTTCATGAAACATTTCAACTCTTTCATCTTGTAAATTTTCATATTGTTGCAAGGGCAGATAAAATAAATTTTCCAGTAAACTAAGCCCTATCTCTCTCCATCTATCTATCTATCTATCTATATATATATATATATATATATATATATATATATATATATATATATATTACTTCAAAACTTATTATAGGGGAAACTATTTATTCGAAATAGACGCCTCATTTTTGTTTAACCGTGTGTATTGTTTCAATCGCAATCGGAGGAGACCTTTTTTTATTAAGATTGTTCGAGTGCGTAGGCTGGTAGGCGTAATACGCAACATTTATTAAATAAAATGGAGCGTCAATTTTCAATAAGAAATGTCCAATATAATAACGTTATATATATATATATATATATATATGTATATATATATATATATATATATATATATATATATATATATATATATATATATATATAGTGGCACGTAGTGCAGCAGGTCTCTGTATTCGGACCTTCAAAAAGTGTGGGTGGTTCTGCACAAAAACCTTCACGAATATAATCAAATCTCATGTGCTGATGTCGGGTTGTTGGTTCATAGGAACTGATATATCCTTGAGCCTTATATGTCGAATTCGATGGAACAGTCGAGTATAGTGAAGTTAGATTTTTAAGTAATTGTTCAGTATATTCTACTTTTGTTGTCACCAATTTCATAAGTAACTACTTTCAAATGCCGATCAATAGCAATAGATCGATAAAAATTATAATATGGATACTCCTTTATCTGTGATTTCCCATCATGGAATGGGTGATCTTGGATCACTGCAAGTCCCTAATTTTTATTGCCATTTGTACCGCCCTTCATTCACACAGACTCCTTAAGGACGTTATTCTCTGTTCTCCACTGTTCAATGTGTTTACATTTTGGCATCAACTTCCTATTTTACTTAAAACTTCCTACTTTCTCACATATTTTGTCCATGGTACTCGTAACATTCGTCAGTAAAACCAAGTCTCTATCATTTCAAGTCTCGTTTCAGTTTTAAAGAAACTGTTTATAATTCATTATGATATAGATGATTATGTATTATATAGCAGTTCAGTACTTTGCCTTACGAAATTTTCATCTCTCTTAATACATTGCTTTGTTTCTAAAAACATTCACAACTATTACTAAATGCCTCCACATTGTCGTGTCCCATTTTCCGTCATTTTTGCGGAAGTTTCTCTCTTTTTCAGTCGTATGACTCGATGAAGTGCGCCTGTTATGCTGAATTTCTAATAAAAAACGAAAAATGAGCAAACAATAATAATAATAATAATAATAGAAGAAGAAGAAGAAGAAGAAGAAGAAGAAGAATATATTGTAATTAAAAGACAGAAAGAAGCAGAAACCTGCGAAAGAAGGGTTGCCATCGAAAAGAAAAACAGTACTGCTGAAAGCAGGTAAGGGGCGTGATGAAATATTGAAAAAGCAAGTTGTTATTTAATCACCAGTGTAATCCACCACTTACTACTATTGGCATGAACACCTAATCATAATTCGAAACATGTGGTAAAGATCATGTATAATTCGAAAACCTCAAGGCAAAAAGAAACTGTCTCAATGACATCATTACAAAAATTACGCTAGAATGTTTAAGAGTGTTGGATTATTGACGAGAGTTGCTTTCATTTTATCTTCTGCGAAATCCACCCGTCATTAAGACAATTATTCTGCAATGTAAGCAGTTTGAATAAGAAATAAACAAGCCACTAGAGAGACGTCCTGGCTATGACTACATCCAGTATCAATGTCTCTGAAAGGGAGATTTTGAGGAGCGTTAGACCACCTCTTAATTGCTGTCATTCCCGGGTTCATCATGACTCGAATGTAAGTACTTCTTAGGGTTCCAAGTAATGCAAAGAGTTAACCCACAAACTGGGTTACGAACAGTATGAAAGTATAAAAATACAGTTTTGTAGCAGAATTACCAACAATGCATTTACGTAATAAATTACATAACAGCAATACATTTTTGTAAAAAGAAAAAAATTCCCAGTAATATATTTGTGTAAAAGAAAAATTGCCAGCGATATATTTGTGTAAAAGAAAAATTGCCAGCAATACCTTTTTGTTAAAATAAATTACTCTGTAGAAAATTAAAGTTTGACATTATGTGATCCATAAGGAGTTTGATATGTCGTTAAACAAACTAGAGAGAATTTGTTTAATCAATTCACCCTAAGCAAGGCGATAACGCCACTAAGACACACGAGGCTATTGGGTGTGGAAGAGAATGAAAAGACTTTAGAAGTAACCGCAAACTCAATCCTAAACAGGAAACAAGGGATAAAACTCTACTCCTATTCACAAGACTGGTTAGCCGTGTGAAACGGACGATAAGTGAACCTATCTACTCCTATTACGAAGCCCTTTACTCATATTAAGTTAAAATATTGGTAATTTATATTCGTCTGTGTTGTTATTATCACAAGAATCTTGTTCTTTGTGCTTTTTTTTTCTTTTTGCAACCCGGCCACCTTTAAGTGGATGTTCATCAGAATAATCCTCAGAAAATTTCGAAATAAATTCTTGATGAACTTTCGGTTCTTGATCCTCTGTCCATCGATATCTCGTCTTGTTTTTATCCCTAGATCTGAAAAAGTTAACGAAAGGATCATTGATTTAAAAATTATCTGCCCGTGTTTAATGCAGAGATAAGTTTTATTTGATGCAATGATTCTTTTGCGAACAAATGATAAGAATAAAAAGGAGAGTTTCCTGACATTAATGTCTTTCTCCAGTGAATTGTCCATACTGGTGAGGATCTTACAGACTGTATGATTGTTGACGTTCTGATAGCACACTCTACGAAGAAGTATAAGTCATATCAACTATTTTAAAGACACTCAAATCTTTTCTTTGTAGAGTTGTAGGTATTTGCATCATTTATAGTTAAACTAATATCCCTTTTTTTTGTTCTAATTATGACATTATTTTCGCACATTGGGCACTCCAGCCTTTTGCAGATGTCTGACAATCCGGCTAACATTCAGGGTATTGTGAATTGAACCCTTTGTCAAATTCTTTATTTAATCTTTGGGAATAGATTTTTTTATAGTTCTGTTACAAATGTCTACGGATATATCGTCTTGTACTTCAATCCCTAAAAAGGAAAGTATAAACTCGGGATATTTTGAATTGAACTCTTTATTTAATCTTTGTGAATAGATTTTTTTCTAGTTCTGCTTCAAATATCTACGGATATATTGTCTTGTTCTTTAATACTTGTGAAGGGTAGTATAAACCCAGACTGAGTGGAAACAGTATTGCGATAATCGAGAAGCAATAAATAGAACAAGAAATTATATTTGTAGAGAGAAACAGCGGAATGTGGAATATCCACACCCGTAGATTAAAATAAAGTGTTTAATTTGAAATTCCCTGAATATCAAGCGGATCGATTGTCACCGAAACGTTGTGATAAAAAAAACAAAGATGTGAATATTACTTTAACTGTAAACAATGTGAATAATGATAACTCATTATCCCAGATATTAATGCAGAGATAATGTTTAATTTAAGACATTCGTATACGTTTACTAAATTCACTTGCATAGAGTTAGAGTAATATTGTGCGTACTTGCTCCTACCCTCTTCTCCATCCAGTTAGTGGCAATGCTTCAAGAAATTCCAGATTACAACCCTGGAATCGGCCCAGAATATCGTACTGATGGTGGCCTCTTCAACATAGCTTACCCCCGGTGTGACACTATTTAGGGTTGCGTGAAAAGAAAAGGTGAGAATCAATTAAGGTGATAAGAAGCTATCATGAAAAGACACTCAGCGATGTTATTTTTTCTAACAAAGAAAAGTGGTAAAGGTTTTATTTTCATTAGCGAAGAAAGTAAGATACCGGATTTAATTTGATTTATGTTACGACGCGGCGAAAGAAGATAGCAATCTGCCCATGGCAATAATGAAAATTTCAGGTTGGTCAAGTGGCCTACAAGGCAGAATGCTAGGAGATAAAATTAATTGGGTCGCACTCTGACCGAGAAAAATGTCCGCTGGACCACCCGCAGAGTACAAGGAAGGAAAGATTAAACCTTTAACTATCTGTGGAGATATCATTTGAGAAGAGCACCTGTTTTGTGTCGGAGCTGGCCATGATAGAAAAATTATTTTATCGGAACGAATATTTGGCACCAGGGTGCAAAGTCGCCAAATGACCACTCACTTGATGCTTCGAAAATCTCGTTGACGAGTTCCAGACGGCGTTCGCTTAAGATAAGAGTCGTAAGGGTTTGTTGTCGGGAAGAAGAAAAGAAAGAAAAGAAAAAAAAAATGGAAGATCATTTTTTTTCTTTGAGCGAGATTTTTAAACCGAGGCCTGTCTAGCCACACCCATGCTGCTGGGCGTCCATTGGCTGAATGGTGGCGTGAGCGGTAGGCAAAGGTAATCATGTGAAGAAGGAGGGGAGGCCTGTTTACGCCTCTGAAGGGATTGGTATGAGATACCAATAAGAGAAAGGAAGAATTTGGGAGGACGATTCCCTTAAACTAGATATTAAGGACTTCCAAAAATGGAAATTAATAAATTTTCCTAACCGAAAACAAAGGAAATCCTTGATGCGGATTTAGAATTATCAAGGAACCTCAAACCCTGACAGGCCCACCCCGGTTTTGGTCGGCGTCCATATAGGCAGAGTCGCAACGAGTGGACGGCAGTTAGTTAGTCACTTAGTTGGGGTTAGAAAGACAGACAAGAGTTAAGCTGTGAGCTCTGAAACCCGCCTCGCAGAAAGCTGACTTAAGTTCCACGGAATCACGACTTCAACTTCTAACCAAGAACAATTTATTTTTGAAGAATGACTTAGACTCACACCATCAAAACAAGTTTTACGAATATCACCTGGAGATACACCAAAAAAAAACAGTTGTCGAAAAACAACTTAAGATATTAAGACTCATCCTAACAAACGGAAGGTGTCACGTATCCATACTGGCAGTTTGGGAGAAAGATGCAGTCCTGTATTCAGCAACCAGATATAAAATATTGTTATCATTTTTTAACGCATTTTAACTTTTCGAGTTGTTACTTTATTTTCTTTTACATATACTTGTGCGGTATCACCCTTGTTCGGACTCGACATGCATTACGGCCCGGCGACTGATTGATTTCGTCTACCTAAGATCAAATCACAACGTGGGTAGGTTAGACTAGAAATCAAAGCAGTTACTTCGGTAACCAGACGTTGGAGGCGAGCTGGGAACGACAAGGCTGATACCGAATCTAACCAAATTCCCATCCGAATCAGCAAAAGGTTAGAACGTCACATTTGGTGCCGCGACCAATACAAAGTCACATTGGTCGTCACAGGACAGGATAGGACGGTGACGGATGGGGTGACATCACACCGAGCCAGGACTCGAACAACAAACCCACATATAGAGAGTTCCATTATGCCGATGGCAACTGTACCGTGGCCCATGAAATCGAAGACCTCCAAAGCGGACAAACTTCTCCAGAGTGTACATGCGCTACAGAATAACCAGCAACGTGGCAAAGACAAAGGTTCTGCTCCAACCACAACCGGTACATCAACCACCAACTGGAGTCAAAATCGCCATAACTTGACTTGATCTGTGGAATTTTGAACAATTTCTATACCTTGATAGCCTACTAACATTAAATGAATCCGCTGAAAAAAAACGTCGATAACCGAATCAAGGCCTTTCGCGCAGCATACGGAATGCTATTCAAATGAGCTCTTCGACGATCCTTGGCGAACACAGAGTAAAAGAGTGTTTAGCGTGGTTCAAACACATGACATAAGATCTCATCAATATAATTTATCAACAACAATCCATTTTATTAAATTAATCTAAGCCTGTTTAAGGGAAAAACATTAGAATAATCCATACTATATATACTGGGAGAAGAACAGAGACTGTATAAGGATTGAAAATGAATTTAATAAGGACCATAAGATTGAAGACAGTCTAAAACAAATTTGAGTCTTCTCACCAGATGTATTTAACCTGTACAACGATGAAATCCAAAGAGAATGTTATACCGTGATATATAATTGGTGAATACCAATATAACAGCATAGGATACGCAGTGAATGGGGTGGTGATGGCATACACTGAAGGTAAACTGTATGACCACTTCGAAAACGTCACAAAGGAAGTTACCAAGAAAGGGCTAACCCTCAATGATAGGAAATTAAATGCATGCTTGTCTCTAAGAGGAATAGTCCAAGATCCGAGCTACAAGTTGGTGCTATCAAAATCAAGCAAGTATAAAAAAATTGTCTGAGAAATGCTTTAAAAGACGGTGGAAAATGTGACACCGCAATCCGATGCTATATTTAAATATCTTCCAAAATCTAAACAAAATATTAATAAACTGGAAAATTTCTCAGACACAAAGAAAGGAGTTCTGAACTGCAATTTAATATCACTTCTCCTTTATAGGAGTGAATGCCATGGACGGAACATGTTAGCAACGAGGAAGTTTTAAAGGACAAGAAAACAAATAAGGATTTATATTCAGAAAGATTCATGAAATTTCTGAGACATTATGAGGAAAGTGTGTTTAGAGAGTTTGACACAGCGAGAAAAATACCTAATGAGTTTATGTAAATATTTGACTGGTGGGATTGTAAGAGGACAAATATTGATTAGTGCGACAAAGAATAGGAAGTTGTGGAGAGTTATGATCACCCATGTCCAGAAGGAACATCCAGGTGGTTAATATTGTGCTGATTATATAAGAAATGATTAGTATAATCAACTTGGGGATATTACACTCGTTTAGATGCTTCTATAGGCCTAGATCTGTACATGTCTGAACGCCCAGTGACTTATTTTGATATTTGCTGCTGGTCTACTTTAGACGCTTCTATCTGTTTAGCTCTTTACATGCCTGAAAGGAGCCGTGAGTAAATCTTTGCCCCTGTATTGACTTTTATTAATGGCCGGGTTGTAGCGGAAAATCAGCAAATATTTCCGCCAATGAAAATGAAAAAAAAACAGTGGCAAAAAAGGAAAGGAATCAAAGCATTCAGTTAATCTTATTTGGCGCCAGTCCCGTTGGGTCAAGACTCTTACAGACAACACACCAAGCAATACGCATAAGCGACATAGAAAACAAAAAAAATGATGCCTCTGTTTATTCACTCTTATGTCACAGGGTTCACCAGCTTCAGTGTAGCTTTTTTTTTTTTTTATCTTCACGCATTAACCTTGCCATCCGTTGATCCTGAAAAGATAATTCATTCTGAGGGGTGGTGCCTATTGTGTGCGTGTTGCAAATATATTATAGTGGGATGTCTCACGAAAGGACACGCTAACGATTGAGCGACATTATTAAATATTTTCAGGTGATGTGTTGACATGAGAAACGCCTATTGCAGTGTTTACTAAAGCCAGTATCTGTCTATTTCTAGACAGGTTTGCCACATCGAATTACTTATGAATGCCCTGTGACTTATTTTAATATTCGCTACTCGTTTTCGAAGCTACTTTTAAAATAAGCTCGAATAATTAAGTCTGGTTTTGAAGAAATAATTTCTAAATTTAATAACCTTGTTCTCAATCTTACCCCACTTCGTTGCTTAGTGTCCAGATTCACGACCATGTATCGTTTTTCGAAGATTTTTCACGCGTAAATAATTCAAAATGTATTTATACTTATATTCCCTGAAGTAATTCAAGTAATACACAAGGCCAGATCAGGAAAGTCAACAAATATAAAAGGTTTACCTGCTTGAAGCATTAGAAATCAAAAGTAAAACTATTACCTGAGTTTAAACACCATTTGCAAACACTGTCTAGGAATGCGCAAATATCTAATGCAATTTTCATTTTCACACATGAGACGACCATGTATTAAATAAGGTAGGATCTAATAAGAAAAAAAAAATAATATTTTACAGTTTCTACAGGTAAAAGACTCACACTTAGCGCCAAGAATCCGGTAATCATGTTAATCATCTTGCATTTTCTCAGTTAATTATTTCATCAATAGCCTAATGAAAACCTTTTCCCGGAAAGTCCACTGATTGATTGGCTGGCACCCTCCTTGGATTTCAGACCTCCAAATTCCTTTATTTTGGGCTCATGAAAAAATCTTTTTTTATCGTGAAATTCCTTGTACCAATAAATGTAATTAAAGGCTTAAACCACTGCAACGTTTGAGGAAAATGACATTAATGAAAGAATATCAGACACTTAAAATCCTCTAGGTAATAATTTTTATTTCATGGGAGCCCTAATAAACGACAGCTCTCAGTCTTCAAGAACAACAAACAAATCACAAATGAAATGGGAAAAATATTCCGGATTAAAATCAAGAGATATTGCTATCTTTTTTGAGAAAGTAGGGGAAAAGGCAGAGAGTGTTACCCTATTCTGATATACTGACCTCACTATGTCATATAGTGTGAATCTGAAATAGTCCCGTCTGTTTCTGCCAACGGGCTGTTGAGGGGATTGACAGCTGATGTCTTTTGGAGGTTTCATGAAATAAAAATTATTTTGAGTGTTTGATATTCTTTAATAATAATTTTGCTCTGTCTTTTGATATAGAGCACTACCTGGATCTCCTGTAAATTCCATACGGATTACCTTATTGTATCATTACTATATATATATATATATATATATATATATATATATATATATATATATATATAATGTAAATCTATTTAAACTCGATGGGTGAAAAAAACTAGATAGCACAATTTTCAAATAAAGAAAAATGGAAAAAAAAAGAAAGCACCAGAAACCTCCGAACAGGGCGAAAGAAATCGTCCAAGACCTTAAATCTTTGATACAAAGAAAAAAAAAAGACTAATGAGTCAAAAACGAAGAGTGCTCAGTACACTAATTATAGCAAATGTAAAATAAATCATTAGTCAGGTACTATCTACCTAGGTTTTACGATATGACATCATCAGGTTGAACTGATGATCCCATGTGGTGAAACCTAGATAGATTGTACCCGGCTCATTAGGATATATATATATATATATTAATGCATGTTTCATTAAATAATATAAACAAGTTTTCACTATTTATTTTAAGACCCTTTCATATTGTCTAAGCTTAATCACATTATCGTTGAAAGAAGAAAGTAAAAAATAATATTGATACATGTTTTTAATCCAATCTAAGCTTTCGACTTACACAAGCCATTATCAAAGATGACAATTTCAATAAATCAAACAACACACGGACGAAACAACAATGATAGTCCGCCCTTGCTGCACGAAAATTTCCGAGTAACTCGTATGTACGAAAATCGCGTCGCAGCTCGTGACGTTATACATGAACACGGCAGAGTGAAAAATATAAGTATTAAGTATGAGAAGTCGTTGGTATAAACCAATGGCTTCTGTCATAAATTATAGGTATTTAAGGATATTTTTGGAGATTTCATAGTTCACTTTTTTCAGGTTAGGTTTCAACTATTTTATGTATAAAGCTTCAAGAATTTTTCATTTTTGTTTATTATTTTCATGTTTAAGTATAGTTGTGCTTTCAACAAGGATTTTCCGGAATTGAGTACACGGGCAGCCATGTTGTTTTAAATGTCTAAAAATGTTAGAATTATCATTTAAATGTAGAGTCAAGTACCGTGAAAGCGAGTTTGTGGTGTGACCAACATAAATATTATTTAATCCGTTGAAGATGCAATATCCCAAAGGGCACTTGAATTTGTAAATTATGTTGGTTTTCTGCAAATCGCTAACGGGGAGGGGGAAAAATCATTGCAAATAGTTAAGTTGATATCTTATATTTAGTGTAGTATATGATTAACCTAATTTTTTTCTTATGGTCTGTTGTGGATATATTAGTATTTACTAAATTTTTAGTATATTTTCATCTTTTTTATAATTAGTATGAATTTAACTATGATAAAAGAGATTAATATGTTTGGAAACGTGCATTAATAAAAAAAAATTGCTGCCTAAATATACACAATATATATATATATATATATATATATATATATATATATATATATATATATATATATATGAATAGGCAAATGAGTTTAAGTGGCATTACAATTTGAGTAAATGCCATGAAAGGAAACGGACGAGATGCAATACATACTTCCTTCCTATCATGTTTTATGCTGCATGCACCTACCTTGTCATGAGTAATTGATTTGGCAAAAGAATTCCTGAAGCAGACTCTTGTTACTTTCTGTAGTAGACTGGTTGCCAAGCAAGGCTATACAATTTCAGACGAATTCATACTTTTATATGCGCGTAAGTGAATGATAATTAACACAACTGGAATTCGAACTCGACTCTTCCGTTTCTCCTTCCAAGCCGGTACATATTTACCTTGAAATGCTATTCAAATATTAATAATGCATGATTAGGCTTCATTTAATAGTCTCTAAATATTTTAATGTCATATCCCTTCAGGAATCATGACTCTCCACATTTTCTTTTCTGTGTGATGGGAACATGTTAAGTACATCTAGCATCACTGCTATAAAAAAAAAGAGAACAAAAATTAATAAACAAGAGAGCACAATCAATCTTTCAAATTGTCACATAACAGATGGCGTTTTGGGTAGGGGTACTGGTGGAGAAGAAGTGATTTCTTACCTTAAACTCACACTCTTTGGGTCCTGACACTGGATCTAACCAACGTTAGTTCGACATCCCAACCAACTGAAGAAGGCCGGTGCGTACAACGGACAATGTTGTAATAAATATGGCGACAAAGATGAGGACAATAATCCGAATAATGTAAATAGTGTACATAATACCTCATCTCAGAAATATAGACAGATTTCTATCCGTTGTCTTTATTAAAGGTCGTAGAGTGATGATCGAAATAATTTCGAAGAAAAACAACTGAAAAGAAAGTTAAATAAACGACTCAATAATTCATAATGGCGTTTACAATATTATTTTTCAGTTGAGTCAATTTTTTTTTTTTGTTAGAGATAATTAGAGAAATATCTCAACAAACACGTATACTTTGAAGAAAATAAATTTTAACCTTATAGGGAAAAGACGTCACTTAATGGCATTTAATTCCCTCAAGGTTTACTCACGTGGAAATGCCACAGTTAAGCTCAATACGTTTGAATAATAGAAGGCTGATTTGGTAAAAAAAATATCCATTTTGTTACTATACGTTGTTGTTTCCTGTAAGATATTTCTAAAAACTAAAATTTAAAAATCTGTAATATAAATCTAAAATATATATTACAAAAAAGATTTATTTAACGTTTAAATATTATAGAAAATTAAGTCTTATTCTGTCAAAGGGACCTCTTAGTTCATGAGATAAAACGCATTATGTTTCTGTGTGTGTGTGTGTGTGTGTGTGTGTGTGTGTGTGTGTGTGTGTGTGTGTGTGTGTGTGTGAGAGAGAGAGAGAGAGATAGATAGATAAATTCCTCTTTACAAAAGAAGGCCACATTTTGACAATGGACACGCAGATGACTCATTTCTGCATATCTTTTTACATATGTGACACACGAAAGACTTTCGGGGAGCGTCCTGAAACGGACTTTCTCTTCTAAATGTACCATTGAAATCTTGTGACAAAACTGATATAATTACCCTACAGGCCTGTCAGGAAAGACATCCACATTGTTGGCCTTAGAATGCTGATTTTCATCCGATCTTAGGTGAATATATATATATATATATATATATATATATATATAATTTATTTTAGGATATTACATCGAAAACATGTTAAAATCGATACATAATTGCAGTCGCGTTTCGATGTGTATCAATGCATCTCATGAGGCGATGATAAGTTACTGGCCAGTGAACGATTTATTTGGTTTAAAAGCAAAATACATCTTTTTATGAAAAAAAGAAAAAAAGGGGTGGTTACAAGATTTGTGGGCTTTACACCAATCAAGCAATCGAATATGACCTACGTTAAATTTAAACTAAGGGAAGAAGCAAAAAATATTAGATTATTTTCAATAAATGGGCCATGACCCGTAGATTTGCAGTTAATGGCTGCAATGACGTTAAACACGAGCGGTTGAACATAGATATATATTAGGTTGGTGCAAAAATAATGACGTAATGATGTCGTTTTTTGACGTATTTTTAACGTCAAAAAACGACATTATTATGTCATTATTTTTGCACCAACCTAATATCATACATAAGACATCGTCATTTCCTAAGAAAACTGGAGTGTTAACTTTAAAAATGCTAAGCAAGATATATGTTTTGTGAGTTTCCTACAAAAAATATAGCTGATAAATAAATAGCTTCTTTAAGAATCCAGTAAATAATTTAAACCTATGGACTTACTCGGTAAATTAATATGCAACTGTCGACTAAAGATTCGTTATATGAGATGTTAATAGCAATAGCCAATCAATGCAAAAATGTCAAAAATACCAACCAAATACCAATACATCCGTACAAAATATTACTAATACTACCAGGAGATTAATGCAAAATTATATTAAATACAAATTAATCTTATAAATAGAAAGATAAACCATATATGGTGTAACACAGTTCAACTAATATCTAAGAAAAAAGGATTGTCAAATTTCTTATTTAACTGAATTGTAAGGTAAAAGGTAGACTGTGTTTACAATTTAACGTTAACTCTGATTTTGTTTTAATAAAGCATTATTATCAAAGAACCTGATGATTTGCAATTTTTCATGTAAACACAGAAAAGGGGGTTCATATAAGGAGATACATGTACTTTACATTTTTAAAATTTTCCATTTCAACTTCGGAGTTTTATTATCATCTTTTAAACCCCATACATATTTAGAAAGTGATGAATTATTTGTATAAGTATTATTAGTAAAAGACAAGATAGGTTGATACGACCTAGTCTGGAAAGAATACTTAGTACTACGAAGATACAACCTTCCAAGGATAAACGACTTCAATTGTGTGGCGATTTTGACATGTTTTCGATGTCATATACTAAAATAAATAATATTGCTCTACTTTCTATTGAGCAATCTTTTGAATTAAATGTTACGAACGTTGGAATTGTACCCTATTCGTTCTCATCTTAAATATATATATAGTCGACTCTCCCGTCGATATTCGACGTATGAGGGTCAAGCATATCAGTTCCCAGGAAACCGACAGCCCGAGAACAGGACATTAGATTTGATTATAGTGGTGAAGGTTTCGTGCAGGACCATCCACACTTTTTGAAGGGCCGAATTCAGAGACCTGGTGCACTACGTGCCACAAGATCCCCAAACGACCCTCCGCAGGTTTTAAAATCAGAGTTGTCTTTCTCCTAGACCAGTTGCCATCCAAGGCTATAGAACCCAGTCTGTCCTGCTATTTACCCATAGCTGGAGGGAGAAGAAGAGGATTCACACCTTTCCCAAGGGTATTAGCACGTAAGTGAATGTAATGGATTCGACTGGAATTCGAACTCGGCTCTACGATTCCTCAATCCAATCCAGAGTCCTTCACCGTGCCTCATCTTTATATATATATATAAGCTGAAATTTTGACAACTGGTAGTCGTTATCATCCATAATAACATACTAAAATTTGAGTCATTTGCAAAGGATAGAAAAAGAATTATAACAATTATTCATTTATTTTCAAAATAGGATCGTCCAAAAGTAAGGGACAAAATTGAGAAAAACAATGTCAAAATTTCAGCTTTACAAAGTTGTTATTTCTAACAAATATTAGGTTTCAAAATTTTCTCCCTTAGTTTTGGACGCGACTGTATATATATATATATATATATATATATATATATATATATATATATATATATATATATATATATATATATATATATAGGGTTCGAACATGCGCACTAGCTTCTAATAAGCTTTTAATAAATGGTTATTGGATGCACCTTTACATTTTGCCACCAAAATACTTCTGCTAATTAAAGAGGTTGCATTAATATATATATATATATATATATATATATATATAATTTAAGCTTATCGCCCCAAGCAAGGCGGAAGTGCTACTAGCACCTAAGGTGTTACAGAGAGTGAGAGCAAGATAAAAGAGGGGCGTTTGAGGAAAGGATATAGAGAAGGACGGGGATCTGTATCACGGTTTCAGAAGATGTCGATTGACATTACATTTCAATATTTGAAGATTATAGCTATCAGGGAAGTAAGTAAAAGTAAGAGTGTTCCACTGTCGGAAAGTGTAAGAGAATCAACTGTTGCTACATTTGACAGTTTCGACAGTAAAAAGGTGGTACCGAGATGCTAACCTAGTAGCACGCTTAAATTCATGCAGTTTGGTTATTCATGAAAGTGGCTCGTTAGAGCAGTTGCCATGAAAATACTTATAGAAGACACAGAGGGAAGCTACAGCGCCTCTGAAACAGTGCCTGTAGACGAGATGCTATCACATTATACGTACATGCATATCGCATTATACGTACAGACGTTAATCAGTTATATATTTACATTTCACTAAATAAACAAAGATTATGTTTCTCAATTATTTCATTGATTTAACAATTTCTACAAATTTTGTGGCACAAGAAAAATTCGAATTTTTCCGTTGATTTCATCAGTTTGTAGATTTCTTCCCTAATCTCACCAACGATGTCCCAAGCCTAACCTTAACCTTGTGTCCGCGTAACAATCAACTTGGGCCCGTCAGCAATATGAAATCTTCTGCTTGTCAATCGTATATCTGAATTATAGAAATACTTGCCTGTAGCATTTATTATTTGCATAATAGAATCATTCTTCTCCTGGAGACCTTGTAGATTTGGTCAGAAAGTGGATCACTCAAAAGATTGAAAGAAATCCTTTCTTACTTTTGAAGTAGATAAGAATTGACTTCCTGGATTGAGGACAGCCATAAATGATCTTATTGCTAAAGGGATATGTCAAACACCACATAAATGGTTTCAAAGCTTTCCTCTCGTTTTCAATCTAACAGCTAGTTTTATTTTAAAATGTAAAAATAAATATAAATTCTCACTTCAAAATGGTTTAGCTAATTAAAGAGTCAGACATTTTGTTTTAATTTTTGCAAATATTGTAGTAATTGAATTTAATCTTTGAAATTTTAGTTTTAGTTTTAATTTTCAGAAAATATGATCATTTATAGTATAAACAATACACGTAGTACTTTTTTCGTTTTGATTATTTTGTCGATTCGCAAAACTTACAATGAATTTCAAACTGAAATTCTTATTTAATCTGAAGGAGTAAACATTTCTCAATCTGCTGTCTCTATCTATGAATATCATTTCTTTATTCTTTTTAGATCAAGTTGCTTAAATAAAGCAGATTCTTATATTTTAGTTTAGTACGGAGACCAGGTAAAGTCGGAACAATTTTCACTTACGTGGCTGTATTTTCTGATGATAGTAATTCATTAAAATGCAAGTATGACAAAAAGTTGCTATGAAAAGCAGATTTCGTTTCGCTGGATTGTATAAATTTAAAAAAAATAATTCCGTTTATTATGTTGTCATTAAAACATTCGCTAAAAAAGAAGGTACCTACTACCAGAAGAGTATCTTGGTACAACTGCTGGAGAAAATAATATCTCTTGCTTACATGATCAGATGTGATAAATAGAAATTTGAGAACAAACTGCTCTTGCAAGTGGTACCAATCGAATGCTCTGTGTTCCGGATAACAGGTGGTAATCAGAGGAGAATGCGCTGGATTTTACTGAACACCGACCACCTCATTGATGTAAGGACCCATTTGGTTCAAATGATTTACAGACAACTTTATTTACACTATTACATTATTCAGAGTCCTCATCTTTGTCGCCATATGTGTTACAACGTTTCGGCCGTTGTACACTCCGGCCTTTTCTCGCTTACTGGGTTAGACTGTTCTAGTTCCACGTGCTATGTTTAATGGATGTCATTTGTCAGTTATCTCCTGTTAATTCCCCTCTCAAAGTTCTCCACTGCCTTAACCTGGCACTGGATCTAACTAACGCCTTGATCCACTGTGCCATGTGTCCTTGAGGACATCTGTGTATGAATTTCTGGGTATTATAACCCTAATGTCTTCAGCAACCATTTTTTACCAGTTCCCATATTTTGCTGTTATCATTTCATTTTTTGCCAGAGCTCATATTGCAATTTTTGTTGTTAGTATCGCTTTTTTCTGGTACCCCTTATTACTGGTTCCATTGTAACAAATATGGCGACAAAGATGAGAACAATAGTCCGAATAATGTAAACAGTGTACATAATACCTCATCTCAGAAATATAGACAGACAAATTTATGTCGATTGTTTGTTTTGCCAACTTTCATCATTTCTTTTGAGTTCGATCTAATATCACGCCTTTCCACTTGCTGTTTGGATATTTGTTATTGTCAGTTAGAAATATAAATATTTTAACCAAATAAATGTATCAACAATAAATAAAAATGCTATTTACATTACCTACATGCGTACTTTTGTCTGCATGTTTGTTGTTATTATCACATTGTTTCGGCCGTTTCTATACTGAGTCGCCTACCTTATATGCTCGTGGTCGGTTTTCAAGCTGTGATAAAAAAAAACAACAACTAGGGTTTCAGATATTGATTTTCAAGTCAAGAAAGTACTAACAACTAGAATAATTGTCGTCTCTCAATTTATTTTAACCCTATGACTTCTTTTTGGTCTTGTGCTGAAGCAAGTTGTCCACAGAATCAACAAATCTCTTTCTTTTTAATTAACCCATAACAAAAAACCATTTTAAGCATTGAAAGAATAGAATTTGTGTAAAATTAAAGTTCCCAGACGACATTTTTATTTGTGCAAATATCTTAAACCTGTCACCTGTAGTGTCTTGCGGTCATGGGTAATTTATAAATAGCCATAACATTTGGCAATTTCAATCTCATGTTTACTATCTTCTAATTAGGAAGACATTAGCTTGACAGCTAAACCAATCTCAGTTTCCAAATTAACTAAGGAGTCACCTAGGATCTTCGTTATCCAATAAAAAATAATCTTTTAATAAGGTAGCGTTTGTTTCCAAAAATGCATAAACTTAAAGCATTATCACGTTGAAACACCGATTACGATCTCCGAAGTTAAGCAATGTGGAGACTGGCCGGTGACTATTTGGATATACCAGGTGCTGTAAGATTGGATGTTTGGGTCGTGCAATATACAATAGCTCCGAATTCCCGTTAAGATTGTTATATTCCCTTATGTGTAAATATCCTTCGGAAAGGCATGAATCCACCTCTTCTCCCCCTAGCTATGGGATAATTAGTAAGTAAACCATTATTATTTAAAAAAAAACTCTTACAATCTCAACATATTTTCTGGCTTTAGATAACCTGCAATGGGTTGATAAACCGTAGAAAACGAATAAAAATAAAAATGCAACAATTCTGCCGCGTGATTTTTCTGTAAGTTTATATTTTCTGTCATCAAGCTTTTGTTATTTTCTTACTGACTGATCATAGCTGAATTCTTCTTTATTGTTCATTGTGGTGTTGACTATCATGGCTCTCCATATCTTCCTATTTTTGTAGAATTCAGTGATATATTTTCCTTATATCTCTTATTCCTTGTGTTGCTATCCATTTACTCAGGGTTATTAAATAGGTTACTCGTTGTCATTTTCTGTCACGCTTGTCTGTGGAATGTCATGTTAGTGACATTTTTCCAGGACTTCCTTTATCATTATGTGTAGAAATTTCAACAATCTCTTTCATATTCTAAATGTAGGTGTGCTTTACGTTTTCATTTTCCTTAAAGCATCCTCGTTGCCCTCATGCTCTTTCCATGATATTCTCATCATCCTTCTGTAGAACGACATCTCTTGTTGCTTCTTGTTGCGGGGGAAATTATTCTGCATTCACCACATAATGGTTCAGCACTTTCCCTGCTTTTATGCTCAGATTTTGGAATAAAAGATAATAAGAATGCTAGATTCTTCAAAATTATTATATTAAAATTATATATGATAGAATCCAAGTCTTCAAAAAATATCTTTTCCCAACTAGGTATTTATGCTGATGACACAATTATTTACTGTTGCCTTTGACAAAATGAAACTGGAAGCTTCTCTCAAAAATAACTTCCAATCAGTTGTTAACTGAGGCAAAATAAATTTTAACGCCTTCAAAACGAAACTGATATCATTTAATCACTCTAAAGAATTATTTTTCTTCTCTCTCGACAAGGCTGTTACTAACCTCTAGGTGAGCAACTCAGTGCACGTTTTGATCTCACTTTTTATACTGACATGAAGTAGAGTACTTATATAGATTCAACTGCTACATCTCCTACTAAGAAGGTTAGTTCAGTGTGTAAAATCCATCCTGCACATTTGTAAATCTAACATTCATGCCATGAATATTGCTACCATATCTAGTCTGGTGCTCCAGCTATATATCTGGAGATTCTCAAGAAAATAGAATAGCATATCATTTCTTTTCTCAAGGCTCTATAATGACTTGGCGTACCAGTTTCTTACCCAAGGCTCTATAATGACCTGGCATACCAGTTCATTTCCTAAGGCTCTATAATATCCTGGCATATCAGTTCCTTTCCCAAGGCTCTATAATCACCTGACATACCAGTTCCTTTCCTAAGGCTCTCTAATATCCTGGCATACCAGTTCCATTCCGAAGACTCTATAATGTCCTGACATATCAGTTCCTCTCCCAAGGCTCTATAATTACCTGGCATATCGGTTCTTTTCCTAAGTCTCTACAATGACGTGACATACCAGTTCTTTTCCTAAAGCTCTATAATGTCCTGGCATATCAGTTTCTTTTCCACCACCGGAACGTGGCTTCCCTTTGTCTTTTCTGTAAATATTTTATGGCAATTATTATCCTCTTGTCATCACGACGACATGAATTTAAGCATACTACTAGATTGGGTAAGAGGTCTGATTATTTTACATTTCAAATAACTAGAGGTAACCGTAATTTCTATTTTAATACTTTCTTTTCTCGCACTATTCACCTGTGGAACATTCTTCCGGTCTTCTACTTTCCCTCTCGCCTACAATCTTAAAAAACAAATAAATTGTCAATCGCAATCTTCTGTCTTCCTGAATCGTGTCTTTTATTACCTTTCTCCTCACTAACGAATTTTCATTCTCTTTCCTTCCCAGTAAGACTTTGCATCTTAGTAACCTTATCGCTCTTTTTGGAGTGAATGCTTAAAAAGTTTTACATCAATTTGGAGATTAGAAATTATTATTTAGAAAAAGAGCAAAACAATTTGAAGTGGTTTTACTGAATTTAAATTACAGTTGTGGCAATTTACATTCACTGAGCCATGTGACTTTTAGAAAGGGTCTGAATTTACTTTCACCCTAGGTAAACGCCAGGATTTCCCCTTCTGCTATTACCATAAAATTTATTACACAGCCAATTTTGTATTACTTAGAAAATAAGTAAGCATCGCAGGACAATATCCATAGTCGTGAGAAATACCATTAATGACTTACAATAGCATGCCGACGAAGTTAGGAATAAGCCAATTCTGTTGAAACAGGAATATTTGCAGAGATCCTGTTTTAAGGCTAAATTAACAAAAAGGTTTCAAAAGAGAACAAATGATTCCGTCGACAAGGTCCATCAATTATGAATCCCGTTAACTTATACTTAACCGGCTTCAATAAACTAATATTGACATGGATCAAACAACATTAACAAACGTCAGACGTATACTTACGAGATATTTAAATAATATTCGTCAGACAATGAGAAAATTAGATAAAGTCAGCAGTATTGTAACGACAAGGATACAAATTTGACTTCCACATTCGAATAGCACTGGTCGGTAACGAATGGCAACTACAGCTTTCCATAGTGAAAATATTTTTTTAATTTCCTACGTCATCTCTTATTACACTATCTTCAAAAAGAACATTTTACTGCATTCTTATGGGACGATTTTTACTTTGACATGGAAAGCGGAGTGAAAAGGCGTTCAAGAAACAAAATGAAAATGCTTAATGCCAGTAACCTTCTTCATCATTCAAAGAAATCGGGTATTTTTTCTCTGAATATTAAAAAAGGGAACCTAAATTCTAAAGACTTTGGATAGTAACCTTCTGATATCTCACATTTAATTCGTTCCTCGCAATGGTTGTTATGAAACATAAACTGGCATCCAGTTTACAAATCGTCCGCTCTTTTGAACCAAATAAAATTGCCGGCGCGATCAAATTATTTTCGTTAATTCTTCGCCGGCACGATGCTTAAATGGTACGGCACGTTTAATATGTTTTTAAATAATTTTCTCCTTGGTGTGATTAATTTGTTTCAGTAAGCAGAAATCCCTAGACGTAAGTTTATTTGAAGCAAGACGTCTCATTTTATGAAACAGCAAATGGCTATTTCAAACGGCAGTTGTATTTGACAGAAAACTGAATCTTAACAAAATTGCTATTTTAAGAAGCTAATCATTATTATTTACATTGGGAAATGACTGCGTACATGAGCATTGCTCTATGGCGAGGGGGCAGTATTTTTGGGGTTTTTTATTAAACCTTTACATAGTGTGTCAAAAGGCCAGATTAGTGAAGAACACCATGAAAGTGTGAGAAGCGGATTCTAACGCATATATTTCCGATTTTTAATTTAGTTGACACATGGCTACAAATATGAGGAAATCCGAATGAGGCACGGTGGAGTAAGGGATAGTGGCCCGGATTAAGGAATTGGAAAGCCAAGTTCGAATTACGTGCTTGGAAAAGGTATCTCTTTCACCTACCCTAGCTATTGGTAAATATCAGAACAGACTTGGCCCTATAACCTGTCTAGGAGAAGGAAAAGTCTTAATTCCTGCTACTTTGAAGGGCTTGCCTCTTTTCTACAGTGAAAGTGTGGGAACGAGATGCACACCTACTAGCTCGCTTAAATTCATGCAGTTTGGGAACTTGAGAAAGCAAATCGTCAGAACAGTTGCCGTGAAAATACTTATAGAAGAGACAGAAGGATGCCACGGCACGTGTAAGAGAATGCGACTGTAGACTTGATGCCAGATCAGGACCTATCACATTGTATATCTCCCTCTGGATTTTGTCGAGGACCCCAGGACTAATAGCGGGGACACCAGACCATATATGACAGCATTATTCCATGCAAGGACGGATGGTTGTATTTGTTGCACCTCATATCAGCGGTCATCGTGAGACCAAGCAGGCGCAACGAGGCGCTCTCGTGGAGTTGCGCATCAGCCATTATGATGGGAGGCAGGGATGGTTCTCTGTGGTGGGTAATGAGAGCAGTTTCGTTTTGGAGGCATTGAAGTTTAAATGCCATTTCCTGCCCCAGTCAACCGCAGATTAGAGGTCCTTTTTGACGAATGACGAAACTTCGTTCCAGGACTTAAAAAAATATCTGTCACTTATGCATTATCTATACTTTACTGGAGGGATCAGGTGCGAGATTTTTAACCTACTAACAGAAGATGATTTCAAATCTTGAATGCCAAAAACTGTTCAAAAATGCAAAGTTTACTAAAACATAACCAGAAACTAGCTTTTCAGTAAAAGCCGAGCCTCGTTAGAAATACCTAAACTGCCAGCCGTATACAACGGTTTTCCCAGATCGATCATTAAAAATGGCTTTGATCGAATAAACCCTTTCGGTCAGAACGAGGACCTTTCTTCTTCGAAACTCGTGGACGAACATTACAGAATCATTAACAAAGAACTGTACCAGATAAAAGAAAGCATACCACTTGAGGAGATTCAACAGAAACAACGACTGAAATGGATAGCACATGTCACTCGACCAGAGAATATTACATAATCAAGATGTTGAAATTCCACATGACTTCAAACAAAAGGTTAGGAAGAAAACTCTAGTAAATGCTGGAAATAGCGATAACAATGGAATGAGCAACTTGTTTTCCTGAAAAATTGTTTTAATGAAAAGTTTTTTTAAATTTCAACTGAAAGGAAAACTAAGTGCTAGTTCAATGAAGTTTGAATGTTTTCTTATAAGGAAACAGCTATTCTACCATAAGCGTAAAGACTAATGCATTTACGCCGGATTTGGCGTAATGTCCAGTAAGTGATCTATAAGTAAAAAATATGCTTTATACGCCATCTTTGCATATGAGTGAATTCATTCGAAATAGACAATTTCTCTGAATCACTTTCAGCAAATAATACCTATCATATATTTTCTTTTTCCATTTGATAAATAGATTCCGTTATATTCCTTCGTCTACAAAATCGATCTTGATATATTTTTTTTAAATTGGAGATCTTTTTTCTTGAAGCATAGCGAAATTAATTGGTAAACATATTTTCGTTTATATCATAAGTATATTTTAAGTTCTTCCTGCTTAAAACCAATTAAAATCAGCTGTTAATTTCGATAGAAATCAGTATTTATTTACAAATTTATACCATAATTGAACATTGTGGCTTTTCCTTGAACCTCTTATTCACTACTCCGTCTTTGGGATCACACAAGTTCACTTTATATATCGACTTGCACGGCATTTTTCTCCTCATCGGAACGAATAAATCGACAATGTAATAGGTTGAATTTTACAATTAAAGTAAATATATATACCGTCGTTCCGACTCAATAAAAAATCTTCTGGTGTTAATCAATTTAATATGGTGTATTTCCTTCTTTCGCTTAAATAACGGCGGCTACGTGACGTAATATTATATTTCGATATTCTGAAATCGTATTCTATGTATGTCTCGAATTATACCCAAGAGTTTTTCTATAAACGAGTTTTGTTTTCAGATGTGGCTGCATGGCATTTAGTGAGATATGTAATTTGACCCAAGTTCAATGTTTTATAAACCTGGCTATTGTCAGAGTTGTAGGGGGAGGGGGAGAATACGTGAAAGTCAACCGTGCTATTTTGCTTATTACTTCATCTACTTCATTTCTACAATGAATGACGGTAGCGTGATTGATTGTCCTCTTCTAAATATATTTCTATCATTTCAATTTAAAATGGAGAGAATATGACAGTTCGACAAATTATTTCTTTTGAAAAAAAATCTCATGTTTGCTTTCTTTGTTGTTAAAAGTTATTGATAAATCCTTTCATTTCAAAATTTAAATTTTTAATTTGGATTAAAAGTTTTTTTGAATTAGATTTAAATTTTTATAAAATACTCGTTTCAATTCCGCCTTTAGGGAACTTCATTTAACGTCAAGTCATTTGTTGTTTATAGAATTTACATTATAATTATTTATTAATACAAATTAATACAAAGTTTACTTGATAGTATTAGTTATCATAAAAGTAACATCTCTGATTTGTAGAGGTAAAAGATTTAGAGTCGTCAAAGACTTTTTTGTGTGTATTCCTATTATCTTAGGATAAAGAAAATTCAAACGATTCTGTAATTAGCAACTAAGAAAGCCGTATTTATGTCATTTGAACAAAGATTTCTTTTATTAAATTACACATCATTTAAAATTACTCGTAAACTGATGTTTCCATTGAACATTGTAAGTGCTTTCCGTTTAAGTTTGTATTTTTTCGGGATTGGGTGAAAAAGAAATTCATTACGAAGCGATTTTTTGGCTCGTTGCAGTAACAAATGCATCAGTTTATTTAAATTGATTTCAAAAATAAATTATTATCAGGAATCAATTGATTAAACATATGTGATATAAAAAGAAAACGTGTAAGTAACATTATAAAGCGGATCCATCAGCTGAAATAGTTTCTACAATGATTTAGACTTTTAGAATAATATATATATATATATATATATATATATAAATATATATATATATATATATATATATATATATATATATATATATATATATATATATACACACACACACAAGTATAGGATTTGTGTATATGGAATAAATTCCAATAACTCAAGATACTATTCAAAAATTATAACATATAACTTGATAAGACACCAGAAGGGTTGAAACAAAATGGTTATTTTTGTAGTGATTTTATAACATGTTTATGATATATTAGGTTGGTGTAAAAATAATGTCGGTTTTTGATGTATTTTTAACTTCAAAAACCGACATTATTTTTGCACCCACCTAATAATTTACGAATAACATATATATATATATATATATATATATATATATATATATATATATATATATATATATATATATATATATATATATATATATATATATCTTCAGTTGTATGGATATTAGTTTGTTACTCTGGGTTTCACGCGCTTTTACGTCATCAGACAAACTCTGATGATCGCAAAAGTGTGAAATCCAGGGTAACAAACTAATATGCATACAACTGAATATGTAAGCTCTATCACAGATATTGAGCACTTTCCACTAAGTACCGCGCATATAAATATATATGTGCGTGTGTGCGTGTGTTTGCTTGTATATGGACCTGATTTGCCAGAAGCCTAAGTGATTTCACCCACACAAATATGAACCTTTAGTTTTTAAATATTATTTTTCAAGTCATGTCCGCAGGTGCTGGCTGCAATGCTGTTGCATACGATGCCACCATTGAAAAATTTCAAATCCCACGGAAAATTGTAGAGGCAGAACATGACGAATATCATGGAGAGCGCTTGACAAAAGTATCACGGAAGATACATTCATGGGCTGATGACAATTGACTCTCTCAGCTATTGGTGGGTTACGAACTTGGCAGATGTTCCCCAGTAGGCAAATTCAGTCAATAGACATTTTTTCCGTATGAAACTTTATAAAAAAATAAAAATCTCATCTGACACAAAGCAACTATATGCTTATATGAAATGGAATATATATATATATATATATATATATATATATATATATATATATATATATATATATATATATATATATATATATATATATATATAAGGTTAGTGCAAAAATAATGCCGTTTGCACCAACCTAATATATATATATATATATATATATATATATATATATGCGTGTGTGAGATCAAATTTACCAAACATCAGATCTTTACTTTTTAAGTGGCATTCCACAGCTCATCATAGAAAGATACATGTAGATTAATGTTTCGTGAAATCCTTATGTAGACAGATGTAATATATCCAAGAATATGTACACATACATAATATAGATTGAGCGGTTCGTGTTCTACGGCTTATCAACCCTTTGCTGGTTATTTAGAGAGAGAAAATATTCTTAGATTATCAGTTGTTTTGCGATAATAATGATTTAGTGATGAAAGTGTTACTAATTAAACCCTAGCTGGGGAGAAAAGTGGTGGATTCATGCCTTTCCAAAACGTATTTACACGTAAGTGAATTATAACGAAGCCAACTGGAACTCAAACTCTATTCTCCGATTAAAAATCCCGAGTCACTATCCATTACAGCACCCGCACACCCACTTTTGCAACCTCTGACATTCCCAAATGGTCCCCCATCAATCTAATAACCATGTCCGACTATGCTTAACTTGATTATCATATGGGAACTGGCGTGTCAGCCTGATGTGGCCGTAAGCATTAAAATGTATAAACACACACACACACACACATATATATATAGGTTAATATATGTATATATATTCATGTATATGTAGCTATCAGAATAATGTCGACTTAGTCACGTGAAGCTTGAGTAGAATGCATGAAAATTTCACATAGAGCATATCTGTAAAAAGACTATATGAAAAAAAACATTTATCTTAGCTGACGCTTTTGGTCCTCTAAGGAACTTTACCAAAGCAAATGTAAGGATTTTGTTTTGTAACAAGGATTTATATACAAGGGAAAAAATGTTATTGGCTTTTCAACATTTTTTGGCATAGAAGTGCTCATGAATATTCATCAGGTTAGCGCAAAAGTCAAACGAGTTCATGGATGATATAGTTCAATGCCTAATAAATGAAAGTGAGTAGGAGTTTTATATATATATATATATATATATATATATTAGGTTGGTGCAAAAATAATGACGTAATAATGTCGTTTTTGACGTATTTTTAACGTCAAAAAACGACATTATTTCGTCATTATTTTGGCACCAACCTAATATATATATATATATATATATATATATATATATATATGTGTGTGTGTGTGTATATATATATATATATATATATATATATATATATATATATATATATATATTACTATTTAAATTATTTTGGATTGGGATTAAAATATGTTTTATGTTTTGCATAGCCTGGGGTTATAGATTTAACCGTTTCTTTCATTTTTTTATTTTTTATTTTTGTGGTTATGTATCTTGGCTTGGGATAATAGTTATTCTTTCTGAGAAGGGGATTTATATTTTGATAAAATTCGATAGCCGCCCTTTCGATATATATATATATATATATATATATATATATATATATATATATATATATATATATATAGCACTATTTTGTAAAAATAAAAATATCTATAAGAACACCGGATTATATATCTTACTGTTCTTTCTTTTTATTAATATACATATATATATATATATATATATATATATATATATATATAGATAGATAGATAGATAGATAGATAGATAGATATAGATAGATACAAATGTATACCGATGCTCAACAAAATATATATACTAATGTATATCGATGCTCAACAAAATATATATACTAATGTATACCGATACTCAACAAAAAATCGGTATACTGTGTCGCGAAACATTCATTCTTTCCTTAATTAAGGTAATCCCCAGATTATACGGCAGTAGCGTTACTTTTTGTTTTCTATTTGCTAAAAAACCCCGTCCATTTCTGATTTAAATGTTCATTGCCTTTTTTCTTTCTTGTTGATTTGTTTCCGTTCTTTGAACTATTACCATTTTTGATTAACTCTCATGATGTGTATAGCAAACCATCTAACCTACTATTTTGACCCGAATCAATATGTGCTTCTTCCTATTTGCTCAATTGTTCTTCTTGCGTATAATCACTCATCATTAAGCACATAACAGTGAAGTTTATGCTTAATGATGGTACTATTGGTAATATGTGCTCTTTGATCAAAATGAAATATACTTATCCAAAGAACCCTAGGAATCATTCCCTTGTTCAAGTGTTAATTTAATTTAAATTCAAGGAAAAATATGTTCAGTAGTGGGTGTGTACTCCCGGGGACCTCTTTGATGAAAACGATATTGCGATGTGACCGCCGTCTTCTGGCTTTCTCCTTCTATATTTTGCATAGGAGTCATTCTCTTTATCAAATTTAAATTTAATTTAAATCAAAGCGAAAATATTTTCGGTATATGTGTGGGGGGTGCGGTCCTCCGGTGACCCCCTTTGATCAAAATAAAATATACATATCGAAGTGCCCTGGGTAATGTAGTTTCAGAATATATATTGTTATGAGGTTCCAAAACCCTAGGAAGAGTTTCATAGCAAACAAACAGACAAATACCCGGCGTTATATTTTCCGATTTCTTTTTGAATTTGTAGCTCTGATGATTTGGATCGTAAATACGATTCCATTGTAATAAAGTATAACCATGGAATATTCGTGTGTGAGCCTTTTATATATATATATATATATATATATATATATTGGACTCTCCCGTCGGTTTCGATGTATGAGGATCTGACAGCTTATTGATTCAGTTATGAAAGTTTATGCGATAAACTTAAGTGGCATTTAAGACTCGCTAGTGATTTACAAGCGAGGCCACATATGGAGAAAGTGTGAGGGTTGTGAGATGAGATCACTGTTAGATTGGCTGACCTTTTAGATCTTGCTCTCGCTTCTTGAAAATGATTCAGTCTAGCAGATTGAAAATTGCTGAATCCAGTAAAACACGTTGATCTCCATTCTACCCGCTCCAAAGCTAAGCGCTCACGGGTGTTATGTGGTATATTAACTGCTGACAAGTTGCTTTTAAGCTTAGCCATTGATTATATTGATGCTTTTTAGGTTTTAGCCTCGAAATCTTAGGTTCCGTTTCTTCTAACTTTGGTATTTACCCAGAATTAACTTATGATGATTTATTTTCATGCTGATAGTTTTATTTGTCTGATTTACTTTTTTGAGGATATACATGATTTGGATAACGAATATTTTACAAGAATAAAACACCTAACATTTTTACATAATAGAATGATTCAAATGAATCGGCTGGAATCTGAAAATAAAATTTTCTGTTGTGAAATAAATAATTTCTGTATTGGATAAATTTTCATTCTCCTGACCATGTATGGAGGGTGTAATGGAAATGAGAATTAAGCGAGCGACTTTGGAATCCAACTCTGTTCATTACATTTCCATACACTGAAATACTCTTTGGAAAGGTGTGATTCATTCACGAGTTATTGATCAAAACTTGAGAGACATTCACCATTTATGGTTCAAAATTTATGAGTCATTCACCAGTTATGGATCAAAAGTTGTGAGTCATTCAACAGTTATGGATCAAAGAGTACGAGTCATTAACCAGTTATGGATCAAAAGGTGTGAGCCATTCACCCGTTATGGATCAAATGGTTTGAGTCATTCACCAGTTATGGATCAAAAGGTTTGAGTCATTTACCAGTTATGGATATTCACCGGTTACGGATCAAAAGGTGTGGGTCATTAGCCAGTTATGGATCAAATGTGTGAGTCATTTACAAGTTATGGATCAAAAGGTGTGAGCCATCACCATCTATGGATCAAAGGGTGTGAGTCATTCACTATCTATGGGTCAAAGGGTGCGAGTCATTCACCAGTTATGGATCAAAATGTGTGAGTCATTCACTAGTTATGGATCAAAAGGTGTGAGCCATCATCAACTATAGATCAAAGAGTGTGAGTCATTCACCAGTTATGGATCAAAATGTGTTAGCCATCACCATCTATGGATCAAAGGGTGTGAGTCATTCACCAGTTATGGATCAAAAGGTGTAAGTCATTCACCAGTTATGGATCAGAAGGTGTGAGTCATTCACCACTTATAGATCAAAACTGTGAGTCATTCACTAGTTATGGATAAAAAGGTGTGAGCCATCATCAACTATAGATCAAAGGGTGTGAGTCATTCACCAGTTATGGATCAAAATGTGTTAGCCATCACCATCTATGGATCAAAGGGTGTGAGTCATTCACCAGTTATGGATCAAAAGGTGTAAGTCATTCACCAGTTATGGATCAGAAGGTGTGAGTCATTCACCACTTATAGATCAAAACTGTGAGTCATTCACTAGTTATGGATAAAAAGGTGTGAGCCATCATCAACTATAGATCAAAGGGTGTGAGTAATTCATTAGTTATGGATCAAATGATGTGAGTCATTCAGCAGTTATAGATCAAAGTTTGTGAGTCGGTTACCAGTTATGGATCAAAAAGTGTGAGCCATGGATCAAAATGTGTGTGTCATTAACCAGTTATGGATCAAAAGCTTTGAGTCATTTACCAGTTATATATCAATAGTTCTGAGTCATTCACAAGTTATGGATCAAAAAATGTGAGTCATTTACCTGTTATGGATCAAAAGGTGTTAGTCATTCACCAGTCATGGATCAAAAGGTGTGAGCCATCACCAGATCTGGATCAAAATTTGTGAGTCATTCACCAGTTATGGTTCAAAATGTGTGACTCATTTACCTGTTATGGATATTCACCGGTTACGGATCAAAAGATGTGAGTCATTAGCAAGTTATGGATCAAATGTGTAAGTCATTTAACAGTTATGGATCAAAAAGTGTGAGTCATCACAATCTATGGATCAAAGGGTGTGAGTCATTCACCATCTATGAATCAAAGGGTGCGAGTCATTCACCAGTTATGGATAAAAAGGTGTGAGTCATTCACTAGTTATGGATCAAAAGGTGTGAGCCATCATCAACTATAGATCAAAGAGTGTTAGTCATTCACCAGTTATGGATCAAAATGTGTTAGCCATCACCATCTATGGATCAAAGGGTGTGAGTCATTCACCAGTTATGGATCAAAAGTGAGCCATCAACAAGTATAGATCAAAGGGTGTGAGTAATTCCTTAGTTATGGATCAAATGGTGTGAGTCATTCACCAGTCATGGATCAAAAGGTGTGAGCCATCACCAGTTTTGGATCAAAAGGTGTGATTCATTCACCAGTTACGGAACAAAAGTTGTGAGCCATCACCAGTTATGGATCAAAAGGTGTGAGTCATTTACCAGTTATGGATATTCACCGGTTACGGATCAAAAGGTGTGAGTCATTAGCCAGTTATGGATCACAAGGAGTGAGTCATCACCATCTATGGATCAAACGGTGTAAGTCATTCACCAGTTATGGATCAAAAGGTGTGAGTCATTCACCAGTTATGGATCAAAGAGTGCGAGTCATTAACCAGTTATGGATCAGAAGGTGCGAGCCATCATCAGTTATGGATAAAAGGGTGTATCATTCACAAGTTATGGATGAAAGAGTGCGAGCCATCACCAGTTATGGATCAAAGTGTGTGAGCCATTAACCAGATATGGATCAAAAGTTGTGATTCATTTACCAGTTATGGATCAAAAGGTGTGAGCAATCACCAGTTATGGATCAAAAGGTGTGCGTCATTCGCCAGTTATGGAACAAAACGTGTAGATCACTCACCAGTCATGGATCAAAGGCTGTGAGTCATTCTCCAGTTATTGATCAAAAGATGTGAGTCATTCACCAGTTATGGATCAGAGGGTGTGAGCCATCTACAGTTACGGATCAAAAGTTGTGAGTCATTCACCAGTTATGGATAAAAAGGTGTGAGCCATCACCAGTTATGCATAAAATGGTGTGAGTCATTCACCAGGTACGGATCAAAAGATGTCAGCTATTACCAGGTATGGATCAAAGGTGTCAGTCATTAACCAGTTATGGATCAAAGAGTGCGAGTCATTAACCAGTTATGGATGAAAAGGTCTGAGTCATCACCTCTTATGGATCAGAAGGTGCGAGCCATCACCAGTTATGGATAAAAGGGTGTGTCATTCACAAGTTATGGATCAAAGGGTGTGAGCCATCACCAGTTATGGATCAAAGTGTGTGAGTCATTCACCAGTTATGGATCAAAAGGTGTGAGTCATTAACCAGTTATGGATCAATAGTTGTGAGTCATTCACCAGTTATGGATCAAAAAATGTGAGTCATTTACCTGTTATGGATCAAAAGGTGTTAGTCATTCACCAGTCATGGATCAAAAGTTGAGAGCCATCACCAGTTTTGGATCAAAAGGTGTGATTCATTCACCAGTTACGGAACAAAAGTTGTCAGTCACTCACCATTTATGGATCAAAGGGTGTGTGCCATCACCAATTATGGATCAATGTGTGTGAGTCAATCACCAGTTATGGATCAAAGAGTGCGAGTCATTAACCAGTTATGGATAAAAAGGTGTGATTCATTTACCAGTTATGGATCAAATGGTGTGAGCCATCACCAGTTATGGATCAAAAGGTGTGAGTCATTCACCAGTTATGGATCAAAAGGTGTGAGCCATCATCAACTATGGATCAAAGGGTGTGAGTCAATCCCCAGTTATGGATCAAAAGGTGTGAGCTATTTACCAGTTATGGATATTCACGAGTTACGGATCAAAAGGAGTGTGTCATTCACCAGTTATGGATCAAAAGGTATGAGCCATCACGATCTATGCATCAAAGATTGCGAGTCATTAACCAGTTATGGATCAGAAGGTGCTTGCCATCACCAGTTATGGATAAAAGGGTGTGTCATTCACAAGTTATGGATCAAAGGGTGCGAGTCATTAACCAGTTATGGATCAAAAGGTGTGAGTCATTTACCAATTATAGATCAATAGTTGTGAGTCATTCACCAGTTATAGATCAAAAAATGTTAGTCATCTACCTGTTATGGATCAAAAGGTGTTAGTCATTCACCAGTCATGGATCAAAAGGTGTGATCCATCACCAGTTTTGGATCAAAAGTTGTGAGTCATTCACTAGTTACGGAACAATATTCACTCTCTGTTATGGATCCTTACCTATAACTAGAGAATGAACTCTTCCTAACACTATGTATACTACGCCTCTCAAGAGAGAGGGACGAATCGAGTCGAGCCGATAGTAGTTCACTCCAAACCAGCCTGGCAGTCATACTAACATCTTCCACATCTTGTATTATTATTTCGTGTAATATACATTCGTTATTTCTACTCGTGTGTTCGTGTTGTTCTTCCTTGGTACTGACCTGGACCATAACCCTGTCAAAAAAGTAATTTTTCTTATAATCGAAAATATGTTTCAGCTTTTAATAACCCCAAAATAATTTATACACCCTTGTTCAAATTAATTGAAACAACCGATTTAGTTTCGTTTCTTACAACATACGGTCAGTTTTAGACACACAGTTTTAGACCCCAATCGATTTTTCTTTTTTCTTTAGATCATTTGCAGCGGTGTTCAGTAATTTGAATCTATTTTCGTATGATGAAATCTGTTTGGCCTTGAAAAATATTGCGTCGCCTGTGATTGCATAAGATTTTCATCACACTCAGACACTGTTGCGTCGACTATCGATTAGTTGTCTTACGGCCATTGTCAGCGTACGAATGTTGTAACGATGCCCGAACACACTGGCAAATATTACCAGTGTACTACAGACTGTCCTGAAAACTCTCCTGATTTAAGTCCAGTCGAGAATCTGTAGTCAGTCTGCAAGGAACGATTTCGTAGAATGGACATAGAAAGTACTAAAATATGCTCTGGGTCATATTTCACTGGAAAAATACCAAAAGAATGTAAATAATAACGGAATTATTCATTTTGTTTCAATTTGCATAAGGGTGTATGTCGTAAAAAAAACAATATTTATCGTCTTGAACAAAGCATAGATGAGAATTATCGGTTCAACGTACTTCCCAAAATGTAGGAAATTTGATCAAATATAAGTTTTTTTTAGTCCTTACTTGGACTGGCTGAGAATTTTTTCGTGCCTCATCGTAATTTTTATTCATCTACGTCTATCAATATTGATAGAATTCTGTTTTTACATCACATTTGGCTTACAGGCATAACTCAGATATTAATGTTTCTTTCTTACTGTGAAATACAGTTCAATAACTCGCCGTGGTAAGACATAAAGAAATTTTATATTTATCATACAACATAGGTCTATGCCTTAGGTTCCAGACGTTTCAACAGTTCAACGTAGCATACCCTGTCTTTTACCACGACTTCTTAAATATTCGACAGTAATACTGTCCTCCCAGAATATTTGTTTTTCTAGCTTTCATATTAGAAAAATAACATTTTATTTTGTTGAATGAAAGAACTTTAGGCATTGCCCTCTGTCATGTGATCTCTCTTTGTAATATAACTAAAGAACTGAAAACGTAACAGAGTATTGAATATTACTGCCAACTCTGATTGGTGATTCTGCTATCTATCTAGACTCTTTTGATAAAATTCAAAGAACAATCAACAATACTATCGATACTGACCTGGTATCTAGTCTTCAATCCCTTCACATCGCCATAACGTAGTTTCCATGTGCATTTCCTATAAATACTTTCACGGCAATTGTTTTGATGAGCTTTCTTCTTTGATACCTCGACTTCATGAATTTAAGGGCAGTACTAGTTTGGCAGTTAGGTCCCATCATTTGACTGTTAAAATTGCTAGATGTAATCGCAATATTTTCTTTTCTCCCACTTCTTGCCTATGAAACTCTCTTCGAGTTCGTTGCTTTCGTGTCAATTACAATCTACACAATCTTAAATGCAACGTTAATTATCATCATCTGTTCTTTTAATGTTTTTCTACTTAATAATTTTTCTCAATTTTTCACTCTCTGTAAACTCTTTCAGCTTAGTGGCCATCTCGCCTTGCTTTCAGTATAATGATTACGAAACTATATACGTGGGATGTCTGAAAAGCAAGTTAAAATGTTTACTTACCCGCATATTTATTACAATAGAAATAAATTATTAGGTAGATGTTACAAGCCTAACTTTTTCAAGTCAATGCTATCAGCATTGATGCCGTTGTTCTTTGGTAAATGATCTCATGAATAATGTTTTTCGAAGAATGTGGTATTAATCAAATGGAGTGACCTTTGCATCTCTGAAACAACAATGCCGTCTGTTTTGAACCACTTCCCGGATGAATTTTGTTTCAGAGACTTAAATAAATGATCATCTGATGGAACCAAGTCAGGAAACGGCACATAAGCATAAACATCACAACTATCTCGATAGAGCTACTGGTGTTTGTCAGGTGTGATGACGCTGCCGGTTAGAAAGAGCATAACCTTACTTTTGAAGAACTGCTTCTCTTAGTTTGTCCAACATTCCCCAAAATATCTCAGTGCATTGAGGAAATATTCAGTTTCAAGCTTGATTCTCACGATTATGCAAACTTAGAGTGTAACATAAAATCCCCTTCGTTTCCCAACTCAAACACGGAACCCTTGGTTATATCTTCAAAGAAGAAATAATAACATTTAAGAAAAACACTAAACTTTATTTATTACTCCGTGGCTATATCTTGACTCCTTGAATACGACTTGAAAGGGTTTTTACCTTTAACTAATTAAAATAAATTTAAATCCGAATGTAACACCAGTATGGTAAAACTACCATAATTATTTTTTTTCAAAAAAAGAAAATCTTCCCTTAAAAATCTGTACAATACAAAATTATTAAACTGTATTGTTTTTCACGTCTTATCAACCCTTTATGGATTATTTAATACCGAAATATATTTTTGGATTGTAATAACAATTCTTTTCTTTTTGTGCGTGAATATTGAAGTAGCAATGTCTTGAGAAAAGCAACCGTTTTTCCACCTACCAGAATTATTATTTTATCCTTTGCAGGGAGAGGAGATGGATTCTTCAAGGGTTTAGTGAATATAAACTCTATTAGAATTCATCGACACTTTGATTTCATATGCATTTCAGCATCCATGCATCCTCTATTAAATTCTAACAAAGAATATTTCATATTTACTCACCTTTTAAGTGGACTTATAACTCTCTGTTAGTGACTCAAAATCCAGACACATTTTCTAATAAATGTTATTTATTTTTCGAAAAAAATTGATTATTGTTTATTATTTCTAAAAAGTGATAAGTAGTTAGAATATTTTACCAGAAGTGAATCCATTCTTGAGCCTAAGAACGAGATACATTAGATCTGATACATTAGATCTATTATAATTGGGTCAGATGCTTGAAATCGACATTTTGAATACTAAACGTTTCTAGATTAATTAAAAGATTTGATATGGTCATAAAACTTCCTAGGATCACAATGGAAAAATAACATTTTGTAATTATGGTTGAAAAATGTCGATTTATTTTATTTTATTTTATACCATGTCTATTAAGAACGAAGGCGAATGATGCTTTTTTTCATCATTATCTGTGAATTACCACCACTTTTTGGGAAAGATAGAGGGATGGTTTCACATTGCCTCATATAAGTTTTTAAATTCAGAATCGTCCTTCATCTAAGATCAGTCTTCCCCCGAAATAGAATATCAAAAGCTTTCTTATTTTAAATTTTCAAAGTAATTTTAGAAATTCCTTCCATAGGGAAAGTTACTTCAGTATGACTCGTATTTCGACGAAATTTTCTCATTTTTAAATTACCTTTTTTATCATTAAATTAGATTTTATAATGGGCTTCCATAAATTCATATCCTTTTCATTTCTCCCTTTAATGATTTTTCATTAATTTTTAGATCAAATATTCCATGAGTGAATTTTCTAAATCTTAATTTTCTGAAACCCATTTTTACACTGTGTATACATATGTTTAACATATATATGCGGGTGTGAATCTGTATCTATGTGTATAAGCGTATATGTATCAGGTCATCCCATAAGTTCTGTCCGAATTTTAAATAAAGAAAACAAGTGACCAAATGTTATATTTAATTACAGATTCAATCAACAATGTATTTTCCTTGATTATCTATGACTTCTTTCCATCTATTAACAAACTTACTAATTCCATTACTGTAAAATTCTTTTGGCTTTGATTCGAAGAACTCATAAATGTCAGTTTTAACCTCTTCCTGTGTTACAAAAGCTGTTTCTTCCAAATTATTCTGTAAGCTACGAAACAAATGGTAGCCTGAAGGAGCAAGATCGGGAGAATAAGGTGGATGAGGAATTTTCTCCCAACCAAGTTCTTCGATCTTTTGTGACGTGATTCTTGCTGTGTGGGGTCGCGCATTGTCCTGATGAAACATCACATCTTTTCGATTCACTAGAGCAGGTCTTTTTTTCTTCAAAGCTTGGTTCAAACGCTCTAATCCCTGACAGTATATTTGAGCATTAAATGTTGCATTAGGTGGTAAGAATTCAAAGTGGATTATTCCTTGGCGATCCCACCAGATTGAAAGAAGAACTTTTTGCCCATGAAGTTTCCTTCTCGGCTGTACCCAGGGGTCCTTCCCCTTTACCAAGCCACTGTCTACGACGCTTAACATTTCGATAAAAGATCCATTTTTCGTCGCTAGTCAAAGTCTATCCAAAAAAAGGTGAAACAATTTGGCGAGAATGGTGAGAAGAGCAAATGTCAACTCGGAATTTGAGGTTGTTTTAAAACAATTCATGAGGCACCCATTTTCCAAGTTTAGGAACTTTTCCAAGTTGTTGAAGATGACGATGAACAGTTGTATGGTTTGAACTGAGAACTACTGCCGATTCCACAACTGATAAAGCAGGATTTTCTTCAAGGGCTGCTTCAAGAAGCTTTTCATCAAACACAACTGGACGTCCGGTTCGATCTTCATCTTCAAGGGTGAAATCTTTACCTCTGAATTTTGCAAACCATCTTCTGCAAGTTCTTTCATTCACTCTTTCCTCTCCATAAACTGAGTGAATGTTTCTAGCCGCTCCGGCTGCTGAGTTTCCTTTCTTGAACTCATAAAGCATTATGTGCCTCAAATGATTCTTGGGTACTTCCATGTTAGCAGGGTCTTAATCAAACAAAATTTAATTTTATTGGTCTCTGAAATAAAATTTGATCAGTTTAAATGCATATAAACATAAAAATAATGTTAAGCTCCATTAGACATTATAAAATACTCTTCAAATTTCGTTCATTTTAACAAAAAGTTAAAATTCGGACAGAACTTATGGGATGACCTGATATATATATATATATATATATATATATATATATATATATATATATATCTGTTTATCACCAGTTCATGTTTATTCCTTTATAATGTATTTCATACGCGAATTGGACGCGAATGTAATTTAATCCGACATGTTTTATTGGCAATACCCTCGAGTCATCCTCAAAGAAACGATTTCCCTAAAAACTAACTTTATCGCCATAAGCCTTAATTAATACAAGGAATAACACATACTTCTCTCTCTCCACCTCTCTCTCTCTCACACACACACTCACACACACGCTCTCTCTCTCTCTCTCTTTATAACATCCTTTCTCTCTCTACATTTTGCTCTCTCTCTTTCTTTCATTCCTTCTTTATTTCTCTTATTTGCTTTCGCCTTTCTTTCTCTCTCTCTCTCTTTTAGTTTCCTTGCTCTGCATAATGTTGTACATGTTGCAGCATTACATTATCTTCCTCTATCCCCGGTTTGTGCAATAAAAAAAAAAAGACAAAAAAGCTTTGGGCCTCTCAAATCAAGATTACCGTCCGGCAAGGTGATCAGTAGAGATAATATAATCCAGTCTCTCTGATATGGCGGCGTATTGAGATCAAGTTTTCCAGGAGGGTGGTGTTGATTTTACAATTTCACACCCAAGAAGACAAATGACGAGATATCAGATAGACCAGAATAAATATTTAACGACCTTTATTCCGAATGTTGCACAAATTTGCACAAAAGTCTCTTCAGTGGTCTTGTCGGAATTCTGCTTACGAGTGAAACCTAAAGATAAATTTTCGGTAGTTCTTAAATGCATCAAACTGCCCCGGTAGAAATATGCTTCGAATATAGGCAAAGTGCATAATCTTGTCATATGATTGAATAATGCATCAAGATTAAGTGGCTATTTTAGATGAAAAATCAGATAAGACGATTAATAATCTACAGTGAGGGACAATGCAGTCCTGGGTATGACGATAATGTACATCCGGCAGCAAGGTCTCTGATTGGGAGATTAAAGGTTTTGAGGAGTAATTGCGGTTGTTCACAGGCACCCCCTGTCCCGGGTGGTATCATCTGTTAAAGTCCTCTCTACGGATAAATAGTGAAACCGCAAACAAAAACAAAATACTAAGAAAGTAGAAAAATAGTTTTCGTACTAAAATTAAGAGCAATACATTTTTAAATAAATAAAATTACCAATAATACATATTCATAGTAAAAGGCGTACAATTGCAAACGTAATATATATTCAGCTGAAGACATAAAATTGTCTTCAAAATATTTAGAGATTGATATGACGCTAAACAAAATCCACGAAAATCTCATCAATTTCTAATCATTATCTGTCTATATCTCCGAGATGAGGTATTATGATTATTTACATTATTTACATTATTCGGACGGTTATCTTCATCTTCATTGCCATATTCACAACGTGTCAGGTGTTGTATGCTCCGGCATTTTTCAGATTATTGGAATTTTGAACCGAACACTTTATTTCATCCACAGGGATATATTGTTCTAGTTCCACATGCCATGCCTCATCCATATGAAGGGTGCAAGAGGATAGCAGTACTCGGAAAATAGCTTCGGTCTGCCTAATTTCTGACGTCTATCTAGCAAATCATAGATTACTTCTGATGTCGGAATTGTTCTCATCATTTCAGAGGTGGTTCCAGCTGTTAAGGTCTCAGCTGGGGACAAATAACAAACCCTAAACAAAAACACCATGTCAATATAAAAATACATTTTTATATACAAAAAATATTACAAATAGTACCACTTTATAGTAAAATTACCAACAATACACTTTTAAAGCAAAATGATCAACGATATATTTTTATTACCAACATTACATTTTATAGCAAAATGATGAACAAAACATTTCATGTATAGTTGAAGGCCTACAACTGCATTCAAAATATTTAGATTTCGGCATTAAATAACCCATATAAAGCTAAAAAGAATTCAACCAATCAGCGACAATGAGTGCATCCTTTAAACATACATTCTGTTTTGTTACTCATATTTGAGGTCTAGCACATTAAATCACTTGGTGTGGAATGTCAAACGGTTTAAATTAATAACATTGGCCGATACAAACAACAAAAAACTACGTCTCTTATCAGGCTTCTATCACTTTTTTTCATCCTACATGCGACTGAATAAAACGAGACGACAACCGTAATATTAACGGTTTTCTTATAAGGAAATTGAGAGTAGAGAAATTGTTACTGTCGATTGAAACTTATGAAATTTTTCTATGAAACCAATTTGTCAGGAAAATAGGTTTCTCAAGGCCAATCCCTTTTCCCGTATTGATGCAATTTCTTTCCTGAAACTATAAACATTTTTTTTTGTTTGCTATCCTCTGCCAGCTGCAATGATGAAGAAAGCATTACCTGTTTCTTTTCCTTTTTTTAAGTAGTGTGTGACGTCAGCATCTTAATTAGATCACTAGTTTCTCTTTGAATTAAATGTGCTCTCCATTTTAGTTGTTGTTCTTGTTGAAAGTCCTCAAGTGATGTGGTTTCTCTGATTTTGTACGGTTCTTTGTTCGTGATTCTGCAATGATATTCCACAAAAATCGAAGAATGATAGTTCTCGCTTTGGTCTACATGCTTCACTTGCTCGAAGCCATTTTTAATCATCAATCTGAGAGAGCCGCTGTATACGGCTGACAATTTAGATATTTCTGAGAGAGTTTGGGGCTATATATTGTATCTATATGAAATTATCGATCTGACGACACTAAGAACAAAATTTAAATTTTTAGGTAAATGTTTCAGTTTTGTAGCAACATGAGGTTTTGGGTGAAACTATCGCTAACAAAGACATCCATTTCCAAATCTCCTGTAGTAAATTTGATATAACTGATTCAGGCAACAATATTTTTGAAAGGTTAAGTATTTACTAATGCCAAATCCTAAAGTTTTATCTCGAATTCACTGTAGTCGCAATCATTGCTTTGATTCCAATACGACTATTTCTTCTATTTTGAATATTCTTCATATTAGAAATTAATTGAGTACATCTTCTAATTCGAAATTAAAGAAAGATTTAGATATAACTCTCATCCTTTTATCATTAAGAGTCTTGCTGTCAAACGTTTTATACATTCCAAGAATTCATGAGAACACATGAGGTCGTAAAGAAATAACTGTTATTACACATCGTAAATATATCAGTTGAGAAAGTAATATAAATTCTTTTTTCGAATATTTTCTGAAGGCATTGATAAGATCATGAATGACATTTGGAGCAAAACATAATGCATGTTTTTTTCGTTCAAAAGAGAATCTGTGAATTTTTGTAATGTCGAAGGACAGACATGAATTTCGAAAGCGACCAACAGCCACAATAAAAGGACACTGATTTGAAATATTCTTTTTTATAATTTTCAATTCCATTAACTCTCGTAAGATATTTTATTTGAGCGAACCATAAATATTCTAAACATCGCTGTCTATTTCAATGTCGTCTGATCATTCCAGTTTAAAATATGCAAACTTTGATATTTCAAACATATAAAAATTATCTGATGAAAGATAGTATAAAGTGTATAAATTTGAACTCTTTATAACTTTGGGGAAAAAATTCATTAATTTGATTGGCACAGTTAAATTCCTTCTTCATAGATTTATTGCTGATAACAAAATGATTCGACCGATCCATGTTCAGGTATCATTTAGTGTATTTTATGAGAAAGAAGAAAACGTATTGCTTTCATGAAAGCATCAGAAATAGTATGAACATTAAATTCTCATTAATACAGTAAACAATTCCATCCGTTTCAGGAGCGTTAGGTACCAGACGATTCCGAATTAAGTTTTGTCCTCAATTATTTTATTTCTGTATTTTATTCATTAAGTAATAACTTAAATGAAAATCAGTCTTATTGGTAAAATGACTTCAGGACATCATAAATTAAAAAAACAGTTTTTAATTCTTGCTTGGAAAAGATTTTTCAAGTTTCTGCAAGTTAAAATCTGCAAGCAAACCCGGCGATATTTCAGCCTTTTAGAGTTTGGCTCTCTTGTTTTCTTACCATATTTAACTTCTTCTGTTGTGCGTATCATCCAACACACACACACACACACGCATACACAAGCACACACACACACACACACACACACGGCAGATTTGCCAGGTTGGGCAACATTTGGTGAATTGAGCTACATTTGAAAACCGCGCATTGACTTTTCATTTATATGCCTTCTTAGCTCGGAAATTTTTACCATGAGACGACAAAGTTGAAATATGTTATATTCAGAATTAAATAATGTCAAAATATATTTTTCTGTCATGCTATGGCACACACACGTATGTATATATGTTTATACTAATCTAATTCCCTTTTTTGTCTTTGTGGATACTCTACCTGCAGTAGCTGGTCTATTTCTCACCGCCGTCACCGGTCGTTATTCGATTCCTTCTAACCTGTCGACATTTCGTATTGCTAATTGTTCAAGCCAGTCATGCATTTCTTACGTGAAAGACTAGCGCAGGCAAATCTTTGTATTTTGTTAAACTGAACTTAAAAATATCTTGTGTACAAAAGATTCTATTGTTTTTTGTTTTGTTTTGTTTTTTTGTTGTTTTTTTTTTCTTAAAAGAAAGCAGTCTTTTATAGTGTATTCTGGTGTCACTGGTAACTTTGGCATACACCTAATAAATCTTTTCCTATATGGTGATATTTGCTAAGCTCGGGATAATAGGCCATAGAAGCTGCGTAGCATTGTAGTATGTGGGTCACCTGAAAGTTTACAGGTCACTTCCGGAGAAGCCAGATGCATGTTTAAACTGAGAGATGATCTAGGAATCGTGATCCACAATTCAACTGATGTCAGAGGCTACTCCGAGAAGTAAATAGGTGATCAACCCAGTTTCACCTCGAATGTACGTGTAAAGAAAAAAATATATCATAGATATATAAACTGACACCCAAGTGGGGAGGGAGAGGAGGCTCTTACTTCCACACAATATTCTAAGAGTGCATGATACTTGACGAAATCCGAAGTTGAATATAAGGTAATATTTTGTGTTAGCATTAGTCTGACAGTGGAGATAACATTACAGTAAGCTATTTTAGTCGGACACAAGGCATTTCTCATAGAGCACTCAATAAGGAATAATTTTTTTTTCCGCTAACAAATTGATTTTAAAGAAATCTTGCTAAACCCTGTGAACCAATGAACGCCAGGAAAGAATGACTGTAATTTCTTTGCTATCGAATGTTTCAAGTAAGAATTTGTATTAAGATCCAGGAACACAAGCCAAATTTGTTGCAATGGACAACCCTGACGAGATTTTGATGATTCACTCGTGCTGGGTAAATAAAGTAGCAAAGAGGTTTAACAATGGACTACTAACATCGTTGAAAATAATGAATTATCCATAAGTCCCTATTAAATGCTTTTGAACTCTTTCAAATCTAAAAAGTGAGTATGAGGCAACTCCAGCTCAGACACAGTAGCAATGCCACATGTTTAGGAGGCATGTCAGTAGGAGATAGACACTTTTAGAAGATATATACATATGTAAGTTGTGAGATTTGGAAGCGCTTAAGGAATAACATGACGGAAAAATAATAACTAAATAATTAAGCAGTAGATTATATAAATTTACACAATTCTGTCGAAATGATTCTGTAAATGTGTGCCACACCGCAACTGCAGGCGTAACGATCTGCCAAGTAAAAAAAAAAAAAAAAAAAAACATCTCGAGACCTTTCCAATAACATTTCAACTAACGTGGCCACGTGGCTTAAACATTTTGTTTAAATAGTGGAGTTACTAAAATCCCAAACTGCTATCCTCTTTAAAACATCTTCTGTTCATTCTTTCAGTATTTTGTAGTTGTTTTCTATTGAAGTAAGATCTGAAGTAACAAATTGTTACAATCTCTTTTCTGGAAGGCAAGACATGAGAACACGATTGTAAATAGATATTCTGTTAGATAAGTAAAAACAATATTTGAAACATCATCGAATGGAATCATTAGTAACGTAACTTAAATTTATCATCAATCAAAAAATGATTGTCATTTCTAAGGTGAGATGAAGTAACTAAGTCTCGTAAAACTTGCACAGCCGCCTTCTACCAAATAAATTTTGTATTGAGAAGTGTTAATAAGCCATTTATTCTCTAAACTAAATGTCATTAGCCAACGGTTATAAACAGCACATAATAAATTATGAAATATCGGAAAGCAAAAACGTCAAATATTAAGCAAGATAGTCTCTAAAAAAGATGATAATCAGCCTTTCTCTAATGAGGCCACATATTCGGATAGAAGTAATCCGTACGGTTTTCAAAGAGAAAGATAATACATTTCGTCTCTATGTACAACTCAGATGCAGCGTTACAATTTCAGAAGCTCGTTGAATAAATCAAGCAAATTTTTGACACAGTAAAGAATACGAAGGCCATTTATAGGTTGAGAAAGGCCAGTTTAAAAATATATTAGTTGTTCGGATTATGAGGGGAAGGTATTTATTGTATAATAATCTATATATATGGACGAAATAAAACTAGACAATAATTTCTTTAAATACCAGAAATTTAGATCAAGATAATCCTGAAAGGTCAATTAAAACACCTTGCTTAAGAAAATATTTTAGAAAAGAACAAAGTGTATTTGAGTGTTTGTTGACATTTTATTTTATTATTATTTTACTTTTCAGTTCAATTCCTCCAATTATTTTTGGCATGAGATGAAAAACTGAAATGTTAGCAAAAACCTTCCATAGCCATTAGCTAAATATTAACAACCAGCGAGTATGTTTTTAGGATTACATTAATCTTTATTGTACTTATTTAAAAAAAAAAAAAGAAAAAGAATAAAGATCAAATAAAAACCTGACTGCGCAGGAGACCATTTCATCTAAACGGAATTTTGTCTCTGCATGCCTGCTTGTTATTTTCTCTTTTTTATCCATTCTTCCATAGACATTATAAATACGCTGTCCGGTGATCCATTATTCGTCAGCAAGCTATCCATCGCATTGTAAAATGTGTATCACATGACGCATTTAACAATTTGCTATATTAGATCTGGTGATTCTGGCATCGGTGATAACGACTCGCTGGATTTTGTGGGGAAATTTCTATTAAAGACTAATCGATTAGATAATATAAATAGAACTCTACTGACGCTTTCCATTAGTTAAAATAACAAAGGATGTATTTGGTTTCTAGAAAAAATAAAGTTTAAAAACACAGAAAGAACATTTCTAGGCAAATTTACTTGGGAGCCATTTTAGCTAGTTTTAAATTTTCAATATTTAATTTCCTTTAAAACTATTAATTCTAAAGCGATGAAGCCATTGCTCTCAAATATTTCTTCAGGGTGCATTTGGTTGTTTTATTTCAACATAACGGGTATTCACTTACAGGGATATTGAATTCAGATAAGTAGGTAAGATTAAACTTAATTTGAACTTCGTGTCAAATGTCAGATTTAAAAAATAGGAATATTGTATTGCACCAATCTACAAGATAGCGAAAGCCTTGTACTGAAAAACAATATTAAAAATCCTGATTTTTATTTGGGCTCGAAAAAGCGGTCATTAATGCCAATAGGAAATAGTCAGCAAGTTCATCCACGAATCACTCCCTACATGTGCCCTGGCAATATCCTGAAAATGTGGACACCTACAGTAGAGCAACGAGCAATAACATTTTTTATCTAATATATATTTCATTACCCAACTCTCTGCTTGGTTTAGATTTTGGTTTATTTTGTTTTACGGTTTGTCAACCTCAATGGGTTATTCAATGCAGACAACATTTCTAGGATAGATTCGTATGAATAGAATATGTATTCTTTGGTTTAGATTGATTTCGTTTATTTTGTTTTACGGCATATCAACCTCAATGGGTTATTTAATGCCAACAACATTTTTAGGATAGATTCGTATGAATAGAATATTTATTCTTTGGTTTAGCTTGGTTTGGTTTCTTTTGTTTTACATCATATCAACCTCAATGGGTTATTTAATGCCGGCAACATTTTTTTATTGCTGGTAATATTTTGTTTTTCACAAATTTGTTTTTGTTAATATTTTTCTTTCAAAATTGTATTGCTGGTAATGATTTTTTGAAAAAAAGTATTGCTGGTAATAGCTAACTATTTGCCCATAGCTGGGACCCTAACAGGTGCTACACCTTTATCCACTGTACAATGTGTCCTGGAGGCCATATGGCACGGTGGATAAAGACGTTGGTTAGATCCAGTGACAGAGCCAAAGTCTTTGAGTTCAATACCCGGTTAAGGCGCTGGAGAACTTGGAGAGGGAACTAAGCAGGAGATAACTGATAACTGACATCCATTAAACATGGCACATGGAACTAAAACAGTCTACACCAATGAGTGAAATATAGGGTTCAGTTCGACATTCCAACCATCTGAAGAAGGCCGTAGTGTACAACTGCCGAAACGTTGTAATAAACATGGCGACAGAAATGAGGACAATAGTCCGAATAATGTAAATAGTGAACATAATACCTCATCTCAAAAATACAGACCGATACTGAAGGGCCGAAACGTTGTAATAAATATGGTAACAAAGATGAGGACAATAGTCTGAATAATGTAAATAGTGTACATAATAGCTCATCTCAGAAATATAGACTGATACTGAAGGACAATTTTGTAGTTACTGAAGAGTATTGTCCTCAAAAGAATTGTTTTTTTTGTTGTTGCTGAAGAGCTTGTCTTGTCTCCCTCATTTGATATCAGAAAAATTTCTTCTTATACTATAAGCAAACTAACACTGGCTCACTAATCTTTAAAATATTTTTCATGTTTGCTTCTATTTTTACTTTAGATTTTCTGTAATCAAATCAAATGAAGTTTTATCGTGATTTTCTCGCACATTTGATCTTTAATTGTTTTGACAGGTATTTTTTATATAAAATATCATTTGGTTAGTGGCACAATTGACGGTGAAGGCCCAGGTTTTTTGCGTTTTTTTTTTTTTACTTTGCTGTACTGTACATCAGAAGAGTGACCTGCATAATTACTCGCGTTGTTTGATCTCTATCAGTCATTGTGGCACGCAAGAGACGAGATATCGTGTCAATATTCTTCACATATCGGGACATAACGGAAAAGGAAATTTATTCACGTTTGTCCTCAATGATTTTTACCAAACGAAGGTGAGAAATGTTTCCATTTTCGGATTCCGTGATCTCTGCTCAGAAACGACACACGAAAACTGATCTGATTCGTTAAAAATGACCTTTTATAGTTAAGTACAGTCTTCATTTGAGGAATACTTATTAATTCTTTTGTCTTTTTCAGGAAGCTAAAACCATTCATCTGGTGTCCATCTATGTAAATGCGGCATCAGTCCTAATGCTTGGTCCGTCTATTGGAATTTTCATGGGTTTCAAGTAAGTGTTCTTTTAATTAAAAAAATACAATATTCACAAAAACTGATAATTATATTAGGTTGGTGCAAAAATAATGACGTTTTCTCACATATGTTACTATGTGAGAAAACTTCATTATTTTTTCACCAACCTAATATAATTTTAATTTACGTATAACATATTTTAAAAATGCTTTTTTACCACAGTCAAGTTTGGAAACTCTATATTTATCCATTATAGCATACCAGTGACTAAACATTATGTCAAGGCATTTTTGGAACTTGGTTGGCTGATTTGATTTTTCGAGACAATGACCATTAGTCCTTCGCTCACTCCATTCATGTCTATGTCGAATATATGTAAACCGTTTGAAATAATTATAACAATTACTTTGGGATGCAGTAGGGTAAGCGGTAATCCAAGCCAATCTTTCAATGAAATCAATATTCAAGTAATTACTGTATATGAAACCAAATCGACAATCCTAATGAGCTTTCAAATCAGTACTCAAATATAGTTACTTTGGCATCTGTATTTGTACATACTAGCGTTACAATCACTATCGAACCCAGAAGAACGTGAAATCAATATTCAATCATACTTACCTTGAAATGCATCGAAAATATGTCATATACCATATAGAATTCCTTTGTATCACCATCAGCACTTTTAGACTAACATAAACAAGAAAGTTCTCGATTACCTCAATAGAAACAACCTGCTGAACGACACACAGTATAGTTTTCGCTCCTATAGTGCCACTGCTGATGCCAACTATCATCAACCTTAGAAGCAGTGAAACGATTGATAATAAACATATCCCAAAAGTAATTGTTTTAGATATCTCTAAGGGCTTTGATAAGGTGTGGCTTAGGCGTTGCTACATAAACTCTTCAGACACAGAATACCTGAAAGAGATTTCTCAGTTATCAATCCTTTCATATCGGGTCAATAATGGTAGTTGTTAATAGTCAGTCCTATGAAACACATGAAGACCAATGTTGGCGTCTCCCAAGGCTCGCACCTCGATGATTCAATAACCTAAAAAGAAAGCTAGTGTCGTTTCATCGCCATTGATCAGACCCTAAACTTTCTCCAGTCCAGATAAGGGAGCGAACTCTCAATGATTTTCCTTCTCTCAATCGTCAATTTTGAAGTTTGGAGTGATCTTTAACTGTGTATGTGAAGTGAAACTCATACCAACGCTAAAGATTATGGAAAAATGATCGATTCTTTGCATCGCCCCAGAAAATACCTTACGGTCATGCTCTATCTTGATATGAAGTATTTCAGACCAAAAATGGAGCATCACTGTCATTCCAGAGATACCCAGTCGTTAGTACAGATTTGAGTTCAGTGGCGATTACATGGTCTTGTGGGTGATGGATCAATATCCACCCTGCAACGCCTTTCTCACAGACAAAACGTTGCTAGCTTTTTTGTTCTATGGCAATTTCCATGTTAAATGTCCAGACGAGCTACATTACTTAGTTCTACCATGACATGTAGACAGGTTCAACACATCCTCATTCCCTTCGTATTCCATTAGTGAGGAGGAAGTTCCATTCGGACAGATTATTCTGTAGAACAGTTACTTTGTGAAATGGACTCTCGAGAGAATATTTCTCGGATCGCTACAGGTTTAAACTCTTCAAATCTAGAGACAACCGTTATCTATACTGCATATCGTAAAATATATCGTAAAATATCTTCACCTCTTTTCGCTTTGATAACAACAGTAATCTTGAATGGTTTTCGGGCTGCGTATTCACTAAACAATAAGAAAAAAAGTTTAATTAGATTTTCTGTCATAATACTGTACCTTTCACGCAAGGAAGTGTAAGGTCGAAATTTTCCACGAACTTTTGTCATTCTAAAATTTACTTAATACAGGGTGTCCATAAAGTTCGTGTTCATTTTAAAAAATTGATAACTTTATTTGTATTTGCGATAGAAATAATCTGTGAAAAATGTTATAAAGTTTAATATATCTAGTTTTAAGTATAGCTAAAATAACTAATATGATTTCAGGCATAACTGTAAATCACTTGGCAAATGTTTTCCGTGAACTGCAAAATCGTATTACCCTTTGTATTGCTAATGATGGAGGACATGTGGAAACTTAAATAAAATTTCAATAAAACCTTAAAAAATATAGATTTACTTCTTTCTAATCTTTTTTTACAACTTATTTCAATCGCAAATACAAATAAAGTGATATTTTTAAATGCACTTTATGGACACCCTGTATAAGTCTCTAGAACCACTAAATGTGAGAAGTTAATTTGTTGAAATGGTAAAAATAAATGACGTCGAATGTAAATAAAAGAGGAGGTTCCATAGGATGAATATAATGAAGATAAGGACAATAAATAGCGATTAAATTTTGACTTGAAGAGGTTAAGATTGTAGTCTTCAGGAAAGTATCCATACGGGAGCCTGTTTCCTAAAATAGCATTTCTAAAACTAGCAAAAGCATATTGGTAAACAGATACACAATATCGGAACTAAACAGCTACCTAAGTTATTTGTTAACATATCTAATCTGAGATATTTATAGGATGATAACCTATCGATTAGTGAGTGAATTATATCTACCGAGAATCTAATAAATGACTGACATGCTGGTCCTTAACAACAACCATTTGAAAGGATGTTTGGGGATGTTTGATCTTGCCTGTGCTGTTAGTGTTTTCAAATATATCTATAAGATATCTTGAGGAAAAGGCTATGAAAGAATGACACAAATGAATTCAACTGGCCAGCAAAGCCACTCAGATAATGCAGTTATCCTTTAGGCTCACCATGAAAATTTACAGCTGATGGCATGAACTCAATACAAAAGTTCAGTACTATTCACTATGGAAAAGGAAAAGGGCAATAACCTGTTATTTCCGAATATGTATGAATGATTTACGTAAGAGATCAAAGGATCCATATAACGTAAGCTAATATTCGCTGAACAATATCTGAACTTCGATTTCTATTATGCATTGAGAATGAAGTAAAAGATCGATCTTTTTCTAGAATATCAATCTAAACTGATAAACGACCTTCTATACACATCTGAACAAGAGGCGGTGTCATAAATTAAGCTTGGTGGTTGAATTGAGTAACCCTATTGAATTGCTTAACGTATCGTTCTACTGAACAACTACACTACAGTAGGCGACCAATTCAGCAGAGCTATATTGTGATTTTCTAAGCGCATTTTAGATGTAGCACATGGCCGGAAGTATGGGGGAAATAACTCACTACATAGTTGTGATTGTGATAGCGCAGCAAACTCAGCAGAGCTGCGTGTATTCAGCAGTGATTATCATCACAAGGTAAAAAATGTGCGCCTCCAGGGAGGATCGAACCCATTACACAGTAGCAGTTGTCTACCGACTATTGCTTGATGCCTGGCCATTCCATTTATTACCGAAAACACATTGTAATTAGAGAAAGAACTCACTAAGCAAGAGGATTTGTCAGCCATGTAAACTGGAGATACCAAATATAACAAGTGTAATAATGTAAATATCTAGGAAGTGTTTTGAAAAGAGTCTGGAAATCGCGACAACGAAATCCGAAGGTGCGTTGAAATAAAGAAATATGCCTTTGAAATGCTAAGCAAAGTAAAATCAGGAAAATCTCGTTAGAAACAAAGAAAGAAGCATTTAACACTTGCGACATAGTTGTACGGCAGTGAATGCTGGGCAATCTAATGAGAGATGAAGAGACGTTATGCGACAGAAATGTCGTTCTACAGAAAGACTGTGAGAATACCATGGACTGGACATGTGAGCAACGAGGAAGTTTTAGAGAAAATTGCAACAAAGAGGGCACATTTACTTAGCATCAGTAAGCGACAATTGTATTTTCTAGGGGGTACATTGAGGAAAAAGAACTTGGAAATTATGCCACTGACAGGACATTGGAGTCATGCGAGCAACGCATAACCTCTACTCTAGCCAGTTTTTGTAAATGTTTGCCAGAACACGGATTAGGAGATATAGGAAAAAAAGACAAACTTTCCTAAGAGTTTCAGAAAACAGAAAATTGTGAAGAGGTATGATCATCCACATCCCGAAGAGTTCACGGTACATAGATAACGAAGATGTAGGAGAGGTAACTATGAAATTCTTCAACAAGCAAACGAGTATACGGCAGCGGTTAGCAAATACTTGTCACAAAACGGTTCTCTAGTGAAATGAAGGGGGATTCTTACAAGTGTTCTAATATTCCAGTCTTGTCTCAGACTATGCTAAACTTAGTGAATAATTAATTAGTAGCGTTTAACTGATCTTAATGGTAGTGAGTTCATTCCTTATCGAAAACCCGACAGATTTTGTAATTTGCTTAGTAAATATCTACGGGTCTGCTTCGCGAATAAGATGGTTATATATTTGCCGCTGATGCGATATTTCGGTCCTCAAGACCAGGAAAAATAATTTTCTGAATTCTAATTATAAAAGCAAAGAATCTACTTAAACGACTTGCTCAGCACAATCTTTCGATAATCATTTCAGTCATGTTCCAGATTTTGATGCTTTTTTCTAAATCAATTTACCCCCAAACAAGGGGAGAAAGCCACTAAGACGATAGTTGGGGTACTGAGTGAAAGAAGCATTATTGAGAAAAGAGTGGGACAATAAAAGAACACGATTAAAAGGGTCTGGCGATGGCGAATGACGGTGAATTTAAATTCTTGAAGATTGTAGTTGACAGGAAAGCAAGAAACCGGAAGATAGTTCAACATGCGATAAGTGCAAAAGAAGAAACTATTAGAATAGAAATTACGGTTACATCTAGCAATTTAAACAGTAACTACCAATCTAACACTATGCTTAAATTCATGAAATCGAGTTACCTGAGAACAATTTCATGAAAATTTTTGTACTAATATTTTGAAGGAAGATTCCATAATATACCCAAAATAGGGGGGGGGGTTACAGTTTTTGTGTATATATATATATATGTAACTAGTTAGTTAGTCCAAATGCCTTGACTCACTGTATAGTCCACCAATAGAAGGTTAACCAATCAGAAGACGTAGGAGATTCAATTCGTCGTGTAAAAAGGCGGCCATTTTTGTTTACCCTACCATAATGACCAGTGCCAACTTGTCAGGCGAAGATGAACAGAAGGAAGTACTACGCTCTGCTACTTTGCTGCGCTATCCACTGCTAATCTGAACTACGCTTTTCTCCGTAATATTCACTGCTAACCTCTGGATTCTATACTCGAAGACGACCGTCATATGAATAATAGAAAATGTGTACTAATGTTATGTTACGGAGATGAAAATGTGATTGAAACCGAGATGCCAGGCTAGTCTCAATAATATTGCAGTTTCTTCTTTGAATTTGATGCGGAATATATAGCAGAAGATCCAGACCAAATGTGGCAATAATAATCAATTCATGAACGAATAGTAGACTTATAAAGAAGCAAGATAGATTCTCGTGGGATGAATTATCCAGCATGTTACAGGAATCTAAATTTCCTAACAGAAAATTTAACAATTGCTTAAATTCATATCAGTAAAAACGTTAGATTGGGAAGGCACAATGAGTTAATCTCTGTGGGGGATATCATCGACCATATTTATAGAATAATAAAAGAGTTCTCTAAAATGATTAATTGGGAGTTTAGTTTGGAGGCTTAAAAGTGAAATCAAATAATAAACACTTGTATCAAACAATTTTATTTAACCCTTTACTTTTCTCACCTGACAACCGTTCTTAATATTTAATCAGTTTAACTTGGTGCGGCATGAGAAAAATGGTTTAGGAATATTCTATTGCACCAAGTGGTGAAGAAATACTGTATTGTCGGGGTTATTTTCTTGTACTAAAAATCTACAGTCGAAGGCTGTTTTGTTGTTGCTTTTTTTTCCTTCATTTTTTCCTGATCATCTAAACCTCGTGTCTTTAATAAATATGCTCTCTCTCCCTCTCTCTCTCTCTCTATCTATCTCTCTCTCTCTCTCTCTCTCTCTGGAGCATTAATTGATTAAATGACCTCTGTCGGCATCATAGAATATGTGAAACTCCACGAATCTTACGTTAAATGTGCCTCGCAATGGATACATAGAGTTTTGAATTCCTTCCCTTTGATTGGTTGCAATCACAAGTAGAGAGACAAGCCTCTCATACTGTTTCACCTATGGCTTTGTATGAAAGTGAATGTAATAAAATTCGGGCGGAATTCGAAACCTGCTTTCCAATTTCTAAGTTCGAAAAACTCTCCGTCAAAAGCACAACCAGCACATGAAATATTGATCTGCATTTGTTATAGCGACACAATTTTATTATTATGTTGGTGCAAAAATAATGACGTAATAATGTCGTTTTTTGACGTTAAAAATACGTCAAAAACTACATTATTACGTCATTATTTTTGCACCAACCTAATATATGATTAAAAACAAATCCAAATTTCAGAGCTTTCGATAAAAGATTCTTGCATTCTTTGGTTGATTCTCTCTCCGTATATTTTCTGTAATTTAAAGACAATCCTTTTGTTCTGTTCTTTTTTATTCCACTCTCTTGCTTTCGGGTGCGTGAAGTACAGAGAGAATTTAAAGAATAGAACTATACACACACACACACACATATATATATATATATATATATATGTGTGTGTGTGTGTACAGAAAGTGCAATAAAAAAGAACAGAATAAAAGGATTGTCGTTCTAAATTACTGAAAATTACGATTCCCTTGTGATATTATAAAATGCTGGGAAAAATATTGTTTGCCTTGTTTTCAAATCTCCGAGGAAAAAAACAACTAAAATCCTTAAAAATAAATGTAAAGATAATTTAGAATTTAACTCTTTTATTTTTTTACAATATATTATAGTCACATAACACACGAATAGAATATTGTATGTGCTTAGATTTCAGGCAGCGGTAACTATATAAGGTCACATGAATTTAATCAATATCTTCAATTCAACTTTCAAGCGAGTTGGCAGAATTTTACTGGAATTAACTTTTCTTTCCGATATGGGATTTTGCCCAGTCAAAAATTTACGTTTCAAAAAGCCTCGATAACTTTATGCAGTTAAGTTAAGCAAAATCGAGCTCGGTCACTACCGAGTGAGGGTGACCGCTCAACAGTTGTAAGCTAGGATGTGCAAGTGGTGTCATGGATAATTGCTGGTAATTGAAAATTGGAGAGTTGCGTTTCAATTCTAATCGGTTTCGTCAGATTCACAAATACCCTTGAGAAAAGTTTGAATCCACGTCTTCTCCCACAAGCTATATGTTAAAGATTAAATCATTATTATCTACTAAAACAATCCAAGCATATTTTCTGGCTTTAAATAACCTGCAAAGGTTTGACAAGCCGTAAAACCAAATCAATTTATCAAATCACTGTATTCATTAATTCACTACGACTGACATAAGATAAACCTTGCCCACGAAATACTTTGCTAAGAAATACGGGGTTTATTTGACCAAACACTATAAACATTTTAGGACCGAAAATATTGCAGATTCTTCCTTGAATTTGATACGGAATATATAGCAGGCGCATCAGAATAGATGAGGTAATAATATTCAATTCATGAACGAACCTATAAAGACTCTCTTTCTCTCTCTCTCTCTCTCTCTCTCTCTCTCTCTCTCTCTCTCTCTCTCTCTCTCTCTCTCTCTATCAGCCTACCTATCTATCTTTTTATCTCGACAGGAATCGAACCATCTCTTTCTTTTTCTCTCAGTGTAAAATTAGGCATGGGTATTTTAACAATATCATAATTTTTCAATTATTTTCAATGAATAAACTTATCTGAAAAGACATTTATTTTTGCTTATTGTCTCACCAGAAATTTGCTTACATGGGTAATTGCACAAGACACCATAAACAGCTGAATGAGAAACCAATTTTTAAACTGACATTAATCTTCATCTCATATTTACTTCATTTCGCTGTCCCTACTTAATTTGCTATAGACAGACGTTTAAATGGACGATGAGGAACTGGCGTTATTTATCAATGAAGGGGCCGTCTGTTTTTTCGTTTCATTTTTCGGTTTTTTTGTTTTTGTTTTTTTTTCTTTTATTACCATTTAGTAAATCAAACAAAAAAACATCAGTGATGATTAAAATAATTAGGCTGATGCAAAGTACCTCACTATTTCCTGAAATTATCTTTTATTCTTTTGCAGTTCATAGCATCAAAGTATTTTTTCAGTAACATTAATTCATTTAAATTCATTTGAAAATAACAATCCTGCATTAGATTCAATCCTTACTCTTTCGATCTGTAGAACTGTTCATGGAATGAAGCAAATTGGCAGTCTTAGAGAGAATATTTTAGACAATATACCGCATCCAGAAAATGCTTCCATACTAATTTCTTGATCTTTTGCTGAGTCGCATTTGTAAATACGGAGAAGCCGTGCAGCAAAATTACCGGTTGATTATCTTTCTTGGAAAGATAGCATCTCTTTTTAATGCATCAAATTGTAAGCCTCATTTCTAACCTTTTTGTAAATCTGGTCCATTCTCTCAAGTTTTTTTTTCCAATTCATCAGTTTGAAATTTCTATCGTTTAATTTTTACTTTAGTTCAATATTTCCTTTTTCAAACTTTAAAAAAACATTCTTGGAACATGCATTTACTACCCTATAACATAACAATACATGATCGATTAACTAGCTTCCATTATACTTTTTCGCTGGTTAAACAATAAACAGTATCGAATGTACCTTTTAGATTCAACTATGATTTCCTGAAATCATACCGCAAAAAATCTTTAAGAATATTCATGCACAAGCAATAACTATCTGAGTAAACTTCAGCAACACTTATCAGAGAATCTATAACATTTTGTAAAGTGGATTATTCAAAATTTTACACGAAATCTCATAATAATTTAAAATAAAAATTTAATTACACAATTGTTCAATCTCAACTTTTTTACCTATTAAAGCAAATCTATAAATCTGTGAATTTTCCGATGTACATTGGCACAACTAAGTTGACATAATCAAAATAACATCCAGGCTAGACTCTAACAGATAATTAATATTAATTAATAACTTATCTTGATTTTATAATTGCAAAAAATCATTATACATTGACTGATTTTTAAATGTAGGAAAAACACAGTCATGTATCTAGAAAGAGAGACCGATAGAGAGATGTGCGTATGTCTATTATAAAGAAAATCTTGATCTGATGATTTGACCCGATGATGGCATTTTACAGTTAAAACTAACGACAATTGTCATGACCAACTGACTTGAGAAAGTAAGAAAGAATGAAAGAAAGACAAAAATCGTTGTTAATCGATCCGAGAAGACAAAAGTTTATCGAACGAACAATGGCGTTAGTAAAAATGGATAAAGATGGGTTATTTGAAATCTGGGAAGTAAATTATTTATAAATTTGGCCAGGAATAGTCCCTTGACTTATGTTCTAGCTTTAGTCTCATCGATTATTCAATTCGATTCTAAACGTAATAAGACAGAACTCATATCTTGTGGTCTATTTTTAAAGAAAAGATAAAGTATTTTTAATGATTAAAATTAAAATAAAGCAATTACATGAAGTGGGTACAGTATTTTATAAGACCATAATTCCTATAGAATCCTTTTAAAAAAACTAACTCGACTCACCACAAAATATTGGATAGAAAATCGGGATAAAGAGCACAACTTCCAGCCTTCGGGTGGGATTCTTTTGTAGTTACTCGTTTTACTGTAAAAATGATCTTCTCTCAGTACATGAGACGGCAAAAAAAAGATAATCATAGTCAAAACAGAATGATCCTCTGGAAGCATATCTCCAAAGTATAAACAGGAAAGATTAAATATTCTTGATGATACTTATCGAATGAAATGGGAAATTTCTGTCTTTGACCACAATTTCGCGTATATAATACTATGTTAAACTCTCAGTTATTGCAATTTACACCGGTAATATCTGTTCGGAAAATAGTCTTGTAGATTATTATTAATATAGTAATGTCGATTCTCTCTAAGTACTTTACTTTTGAATATTGATCTTATCTCTATCTATAAAAGGCAGGATGTGTTTGTGTGTGTGTGTAACGAATGCACCGCCGCAATTTTCGACGGATTTGCACCAAAATTTTCATGCACATGCTCCAAGTTAGCGGGAAGGCCAGGACCGACTTTGCATTTCCCAATTCCCATCGATAGTGGAAATAATCGATTTTTCATGCTTCTACGGCAGTTTTCATGTAGTTTGCGGTCATTTTGTACAGCCCAGAGTGAGAGCCTATAGCTGGTTGCCAGGAATAGACAGGAAGATTCTATTGGCCAGCGTCAGAGCCAACAGCTGACTGACACAAATATTAACTAGCATGCTAGCATGCTAGCATGCAAAAAAATCGATAGCTGCATTCGTCACAAGTTGGAAAAATTTAAATCTGTATGGTACTTTACTCCAATTGGCTCATTCGCTTGCTTAAACTCAACGTTGATTTTGATTCCGCAGAACTGTGTTGGGTGTGAAAAAGTATTTGTTGTTAACATTCTTTTTCATTCTGTTTTTCCAGTTACGAGTCCTTTTTTAAAGCTGATCGTTTTGTGTTCAGTTTGTTTAGTTCTTTTTTCGTAAAAGATTTAATGTTTAGTAAAGAGTTTAGAAAAAATTCGCAATGTGCGATAGGCAAGAAGTAAGGCATGTAGCAACATCAGCACGGAAAAGGGCACTTCTTTAAAGGCAAGGAAGGGCAAAAATATTTTAAGTCAAGTGATAGCGATTGCTGATAGCGATTGCTGATGGCGATTGCTGTATGAGTCGTACGATTTTTGAATCAAGCACGGGCAACGTACTTTCGCCAGTGTATAAGCAAATTTCCGCTTAAAGAATGTACTGAAATCAGATGTTGGAAAATATACAACTTATAATTTATAATTTATGATAGATATAATTAAGTACATTATGCATATTTAAATTTATATTTACTTAAATTTTAATACGATTATAAAAATATATATTAATACTACTAGTGCTACAACTACCGTGGATCCGCGGGGTGTAATGGATAGCTTGAAGCGAAAAATCGGAGAACCAAGTTCGAATTCCAGCTGCAGTTCGCTATATTCACTTATATGCAAAGGTATGAATCCATCTCATTACCCTCCAGCTATGGGGTAAAAAGCAGGAAGGAATTAGACAGGGAAAAAGAAAAATGAATTCCAAACCAGCCTGGTGAGTGTTGAGACTTGTCAGGTTATCTTACCCAAGTCTGTTTTATGTCTGTTGTCAATACAACTCAAATGGGTTACTCGTTGTGACTACTACTACTACTACTTCATTATTATTAATAATATTGATCGCTGATAAATACGCTGTTTGTTGTCGACGCCATGAAATGTTACAGAAATAAAAAAGAAATAAGCATAACCCAAATAAGTTGTCCAATTCTGTTAATAAGAGACAGAATTGAAATTCTCCCAAAGGTCTTTATTCTTTCGAGGTTTCCACAGACCGACGGAAAAATAACTCAATTACACGCATATTAACATGTAAACGAATACACACGTTGACATGGAAAAAAAATATTCCAATCTTCCAAATAACATAGTTTCTTTTCTATTTACTCTGTGCAAACATTTCCAAAGCGGCTATGTTCGACCATCTTGACAATAAGTAAAACATCTGTTTCTTTAGAAGAAGTAAGCACGGCTCTTCCCACGATAGTGACCAAAACGAATTAACTCGACAACATTTCCGTGTTTCCAGACACTAACAACTTCGACGCTCTTAGCTGGGCTAGTCTTACTGACCATATTGATGAGGTCGTTCATATTCTTACGATTAACAGATGATAATCATTCCATTTCATTGCTTATTATTAAAAACGTATTCATATGCTGAAAGCTTCGCATGACAAGGGAAACATTGTCTTTCGTCATAAAGATCGCCTTTATTAAAACTTTTGAAAATAATATTTTTTTTAAATTATCAGGCAGCCAAGAAACAGAATATGACTTAGAAAAGAAAAAAATAATTACGATCAGCGCAGATTTATTTGCTTTCTTAGTTGTTTCGACTTCACTTCTTCTGTGTTTGTAGAATTATAAACAGTCGGAACGCAAGTCGCTTTATACTAAAAAAGTTTTCGATTCATAGGCCGAACCCCGTCAAGAATGATAAAGTGTCGAGATCAAACAGATGATAGCGTTCTCTTGAATATTTCCGAAAGTTGGGTTTATACGCATGTCGAAGTTGAAGGGGGTTCAAAAATTTACAGAAGGGAAAGTACCAGATCGGACTTTAGAGAAAAGCCAAATTTTTCCCTTTTTCTTCCTCTAAAGCAACTCGATATATAAAATTAACTGATCGCTACATTGACTCGAACTTCCAAAAACGCATACACAATATACCAATATGTATAAAACATTTGCTTTCAGTTGCTGTTAACTTGGGAGCTTTTTATTTCAATGTTTATAATTATTTCTGCGAGACAACTAAATTAAGCTTGCTTTCGACATTTATGAAACTCGTATCAAAACAAGGGAACTTAAATTTAAGTTTTTGAATGTTTAGATTTTATTTTAAATCGCCATGAGAATTAGAGTTTTCGTATAAATATAAAGTTTTCTTATTCTTACCTAAAAGTTTATTAATGAATTTCAAAACAAATAAAGCACTCTTAGAATTTAGAAAAAAAATAAATTGATTTTATTTTCTTACTTTTTTTTTTTTTGGAAAACATCATTTACCGTTCATTTCTCAGAGTTAAGAAAATCTCAACTGATCGAAATGCAAATGGATACAGAAACATTGCTTTTCAGATAAGCTCTACAATAAGAAATCGTCGGAAATCTAATCAACTTTGCTCTATATGGATTTCAACAAGCATTTATTTTCTCTTAAATAATTTCTTGTTCATATTTATTAACTTGCTACGCTACAGATTTCATTTTTCATAAACCATCTGTTTTACTGATCTGTTCAGCTTCAATTCTTGTAATGACATTTTGTTAAATCAAAATGTCATTATTTTTAAGATGATATCATGACTAGAGTTCGTTAAAAAATATGTCACAATTTTCAATGTATAAATAGTCATGAAGAGAATGCCGGTGTTATGGAAACATGTAAGTTAATCCAAAATTCTATTTTAACCTCAATTGCATTTCCGTAGCTTAGATTTTACTCATCAGCCAGGAGGCTGATTTTAATTTTGTCATTTTTCTAACTAATGATATCACATTTTGTTGAGTCTCGGCAGTTAAACTGTAAGTTTATTTAATCATTTCAGCCCAATCAAGGCAATAAAGCCACTAAGATACAAGGGGTTATTTAGTAAGAGAGAATATGATGAAAATAAAACATCATTAAAGAGAGAGAACAATTAATGAAATGAAATTAAGAACACAGAATATAACGATTGACATTGCATTTAAATTTCTGAAGGTCAATGTTAACTGTAAAACAAGAATCCAAGTGAGAAGTGTGAGGAAAGAATATATCAGCATATAACTTGCGATTACATGTCGCCATTACAACTGAGATGAGATCTCCCTGCCAATGTAGTAATACGCTTATATTCGTAAAGTCGAGGTACCAAAGAGGAAATTTCATCGAAACAATTACCATGAAAGTATTTATAGAAAAGGCAGAGGGAAGCTACGTTATGGCGGATAGGAGTGAATTAACTTGAGATGACAGGTCAGACCCAATAGCATAGCAGAATCACCAGGCCAGTACCGACAGTAATGTTCAATTCATTGGCGAATGGCAGACATATAAATGTGTACATACTGGGTAAGACGACAAACTACATCCGACAGCAATGCCTTTGATCAGGCTTGAGGAGCGTGGAACCCTCACTTAGTTGCTGGTGTTCCCAGCTCCACCCTGGCCTGGTTCGGTAGCACCTGTCAGGGTCACAGCTATGGCAAATAGTTCACCTCAGTCTGGTTTGAAAAGACTGTGAAAGTATAAAAATAGGTTTTAATATCGGCAATGCATTTTGGGAAAAGTTTTACCAGCAATAATTTTAAAAAAAAAATATTACCAGTAATACATTTTTGGAAAAAAAAATTCCAGCAATAAAAATATTGTAGGCATTAAATAACCCATTGATGCTGATATACCGTAAAACAAACCTAACCGTAAATGTGTAAGATAGATTCTGGCGATTAAAATTGCCAAGAACGAAACAAAACAAATTTTCTGAGTAGGTGATCTATCGAGTGATTTAGTATAATCTTTCTATTTCATGTGAGCGGCAAAGTCAACCCATGAAACCGCAAGTAGTTAGTCTCCTGGGGTTTAGTATCATCCATACCTATGGAATACAAAAGAGGTTCTTTCAGACGATTAAAAGAGATCGGTTTTGTTTTGGAGGTGTTAAGATCAACAAGTCGTTTCTTTCTCATTTTTTAGCTCAGTTTTACAATTAGGCCATATCATCAAAACTGATTAGATTTACCAAGACAGAAGTACATAGTTATGCCATCACCATAGATACCGAGTTGTGAATTCGATATCAAGAAAACTGGTTTTCAATGGCAAGAATGTTAAATAAATAATTAAAACAAATGTTGCACAAGGTTGTTACTTTAATAGCGGAAGTGAAAACTTCAACTGAGCATATGAAAGAAGCTCAACACTGGAGATGCCTTATTCGAAATTTATTCCAAATATTCTACAGGGTGTCGCTGAAGTACTTCCCACATATGCCGCCCAGAAAAACATCCCACATAATTGTTATGGTTTGGTTCCTTGTACCACGGTGATAGTCCAGATTAGAACCAATAAAGAAGAACTCGAAGGCGGAGATGGAATAACACAGATATATTACAAACAGGAATATATACAGAGAGGTAGAAAAGTGTTAATACGAACAATCAGGTTTAGTAGTAATTGTCTGAACGCGACTCTGTTTCGGCTTGCCTCTGACTCGACTGACTGACTCGCTCGCTCTGACTGACTGACAGATTTCTGACGGACTTCACTCCAGACTTCAGACTGAACGGTATTTAGTCACCCCCACCACGAGGGTATCATGTGGCACAAGGCTGGTTTAACGTGGGATCTCCGAGCCCGTGGGCTCGGCCAAAAATATGCCCTTTGAACCCGTATAAACGGATCCAAGGTCGGTTTACCTCCCCGAAAGAGACTCCGGCCTTCGGCGTAGCCCCGTTCGGGTACTTCCTCGCCCGTAGGCAGAGAGTTCAACCGATCAGCCGATCAGTCGGTTGCCTGACTTCGGACTGAACGGTATTTAGTCACACCCCACGAGGGCATCATGTGGCACAAGGCCAGTTTAACGTGGCGTTTCCGAGCCCGTGGGCTCGGCCAAAAATATGGCCTTTTAACCCGTATCAACGGGTTCAGGTTCGGTCTACCTCCCCGAAAGAGACTCCGCCCTTCGGCGTAGCCTCGTTTGGGTTCCTCCCCGCCTGAAGGCAGAGAGTTCAACCGATCAGACGGTCGCCCGACTTCGATCTGAACGGTATTTAGTCACCCCCCCACGAGGGCATCATGTGGCACAAGGCCGGTTTAACGTGGGGTTTCCGAGCCGATGGGCTCGGGCAAAAATATGCCCTTTGAACCCGTATAAACGGGTTCAGGGTCGGTCTACCTCCCCGAAAGAGACTCCGCCCTTCAGCATAGCCTCGTTTGGGTTCCTCCCCGCCTGAAGGCAGAGAGTTCAACCGATCAGACGGTCGCCCGACTTCGATCTGAACGGTATTTAGTCACACCCCCCCACGAGGGCATCATGTGGCACAAGGCCGGTTTAACGTGGGGTTTCCGAGCCGATGGGCTCGGGCAAAAATATGCCCTTTGAACCCGTATAAACGGGTTCAGGGTCGGTCTACTTCCCCGAAAGAGACTCCGCCATTCGGCGTAGCCTCGTTCGGATTCCTCCCCCCCCCCCCGAAGACAGAGAGTTCAACCGATCAGCCCGTCGCCCGAATTCGGACTGAACTTCCTGCTTCCTTTTGAGGCGCAGTATTTATTACGTATGGAATAGTCCATTATGTTATTATGGGTAAAGTCATTTGTGGCAATGGTGTCTTCATTCATCTAATGTCTCGCCATTATGTGAGAGCTATAAGTTGGACGTATTTCTGCCACACCCTGTGTATAATAAAGGCTTATTCTTGATATATGAAAGTATAGGTTATAATCTGTTCTCGGTTCCCTTAATTGATGGTATATGAAAAAACACCTGCTTACACAACCCAATTTAGAATATTTTGGGACAATACTTCCAATGATACTGGAATTATCCCCATGTTCCTGTTTTGGTTTAATTTAAAATAAATTTATTTTCGTCTTCTAAGACACGACTTTAACCCAGTGGAGACAAAACACAGCCAGAGAGAAGTATTGTTCAACTAAATGGTGTTCCTCCTTTCTTCAGCAGATTGATGAGGGAGAAAGAAAAGAAACCATGTTTAACTGGCGTTGACTCTGTATCTAAACCATCTCTGGTCCTCGAGGTGTTTCGAAAATAGTTGCAAATTTTTTTTTATTTTCAATTTCACATTTGTGTAAATTAATTTCTTACGTCAATTTTGAGGAATTAAATTTTTCAGGTGATTTAACCGCGCAATTACTACCGCTTACTCATAAAATCCAGTTGTAATATAACCAGTGTACTGATCTCACATTGATGAAATGTTTCAGGTTTGTGAAAAACAGTGGTTCTTATTTGCTTTCAATTATTGTATGTTATTTACAAAAGAAAAAGGAAAATGTAACTCAGAGTTAATATAAAAACAGAAAAAAGATATTGCAGTGATGAAAAACTATGGGAAAACAATGTTATTATAGTTGATCAAAACAACCCACGTAAAAAAATATGCGGATATTTTTACACGTAAACAGATGTCTATTGAAAATTGGTGTAAAATGTCACGTACTACAGAGAGAGTAATCAAATGAAACTATGAAAAGTTTCATTTCGTATTTGCTCTCAAATAGGAATATTTCGAAGCACAACAATTTTTAGTTTAGTCAAAAGATTTTATCAAAACGAGAGTCGATATAAATGACTTGTGATCCTAAGGCAACTTTTAATTCATTATTTGGAAATGAAATATTTCTGAGATGTTTTTAATCACAGACTATATTCATTTAAAGCAGGAATGTTTATATTAATATATTCATCGCACTAATATCATCAGCATGTAAGGCCGAAAAGTTTCAACGTCAATTTTAGTCTTGTGAAAAGCCAGAAATCGCTGTAAGCCAAATCTGGAGTGTAGGCGGCTTCACCAAAATCAATCCTTCACGATACAGGAGTTGTAATGTCACGATGAATGCTATAAGTCGCGCATTACACAATTTCGCCCCAGTATTGTTTCAGTCGAATGAGTTTCTACTCACGTAAGGTCTCCCCTTATTGGTTGCCAATTCTCTTCTCAGATATTGTTGAAGTTTTCCAAGCAATAAGTTATGTATGACGTACGAGCTGTGAACGAATATTTTGTTTTTCTTATGGATTTTTATAACTGACGTAATTGAAAGAAGATAAGGAAATTGCTTCGTTTGAAACAACGTAAGAAGTGAAATTTTTATAAACCTTTTTCCCGGAATTATGTAGTTGAAAATCCCCACGAACTTTACTTAAATTCAATTTTTTGTTTCAATATGAAATTGTAGATCAGCATCTGTTGTAACAGTATAAGTACAAAGATATGTAACAGTTCAAACTCCTATGACTGCACTTAAAATAGCTGTCTTGGGCGTTGTTTTAGCGATGATTTTTGTTTGTTTACTTTTCGGCATGTGTACACTTCTTTAGACGGATATAGTATGTCTCCCTTTTCGTTTTTCTTTTTTTTTTTTTGGACCTTTTTTAAAATACAGTTTCAGCCTCAGGGTAGTAGAGCAATTGACTGCATTATCTTTTCACATCTCTACGTTAATATTCACCGATTTCACGTGTCCCTTGCAAATATCTTTGAAAAAAAAAGATGGACGTTATTCTTGCCAGGTCTTTCGGGATCTTCCCGCCTGATATTCAGTGTCCAATAACAGAGACTATGTTTCTTGGACAGAATGAAAGTGATTAGTATCTGAGTGCGGGTAAAATTACTTGTTTGCTTGTTACACGTTCATTTTCTTTCATATACACAATATTTATTTCAGCTTCGGTAATTGAAAGGCATCGTGACGCCGCTCTGGCTGAAGTGGAGTTTCTATTTCAGAAATTTAGAAGAAAGACTTCAATATCTGTCGATATTTCTGAGATGAGGTATTATGTACACTATTTACATTGTTCAGACTATCTTTATCTTTGTTGCCATATTTATCACAACGTTTCGGTCGTTGTACGCTCCGGCCTTCTTCGGGTAGTTGGAATGTCGAACTGAAACCTTTATTTCACTCGCTGGGGTAGACTGTTCTAGTTCCTCAAGTGGATTAAGGCGTTAGCTAGATCCAGTGACAGGACCCAAAGAGTGTGAGTTCAATACCTAGGTAAGGCGGTGGAGAACTTGGAGAGGGGAATTAACAGGAGATTACTGATAACTGACATCCATTAGACAGGGTACGTGGAACTAGAACAGTCTAAACCTGCGAGCTAAATAAAGGGTTCAGTTCGACGTTCCAATCATCTGAAGAAAGGCAGAGCGTACAACGGCCGAAATGCATTGATAAATATGGTAACAAAGATGAGGACGATAGTTTGAACAATGTAAATAGTAGACTTCAGTATGTTAATAGATACAAGAATGCAAACTATTTTTCAATTTTTTTCTAACTCTTAAGATTTTTTTAGAGTCTGACTGAACACCACAAGTGGTGTCCTCAATGCGGTTACCTATCTGTAAGTACTGCCGGTGCTTCACTAAGGTGAATTGACGAGATGTGATATTTTAAATGAATTATCAGAGTAAGCTAACGCTTTATATTTTCGTATATTGATTATGTCAATGTCAAAAATGTCTGTCTTTTATAAAATAGTTAAAAGTAATTCACGTTTATTTGTATTTTATTTCTTTTATAATTTTCAACATTTTGTAATGTTCTGGGAAATAAAGAAATGTTCGATTATTTTATTAAATCAGTTTCAGCGGCTTATAACAATAATCAATGGCATGATGTAACTTCTTGGACTGACCTCGCCCCCAAAATCTGTTCGAATGACCAAATATTGTTATGATTTATTTTAGTGCTCCTTGATCGGGCCAAGAACTTTTCAACTTTTCACTGACAATAAACTTTTTCAGGAATATAACATATTTGACATTCTTATATTTAGGAAGAAGAATATCAAATCCAAATGCAGAGAACATTTCTCTAATTGATAGCGGCTAAGAATGAGTAATTGAAGCATCGAGTCCAAATACCACGAGAGTTCGGTAAATTCATTTTTTCAAAAACCCGCTTGAGAAAGATAGGAATCTATCTCTTCTTCCCTCACCTATCGGTTAAATATTAGGAATTATACCTGGAAAAATAATTTTTACCTAAAAAGAAAGTATGTTAATATAAAATAGTATTTTTCTTACAATCCCAAAATGTTTTGGTTGTAAATAAACCATGAGAAGTTGATAAACCGTAAGAAAAACAAATCAAGAAAAATCTACTTGGCTACAAGAAAATTATAAATATGGTAGCTGGAAAGGAATATATATTATTAATATTTTAACATATTATTAATTGACTCATTATTATTAATTAACTTATTATTATTATTATTAATTGGGTAGTTTACTGAAGTACTAATCGAAACAGAAACTCAAGGTAACCCACTGCCTGTCGATATGGATACTATGACAATTCTATTAAAGTTAACTGAATGACTAAATGAAAACAAAATTCTATCTTACGCGTTTCATCCCTCGAAAGGACTTCATCAGAATAATTTCGAGGGAGAATTTGTTTACATTTTGTCATTCAGTTACGCACTATTATTCAGATTTATAGATTTGTCTATCCCACCTTTCAACGATTCTTCCCCGACAACTACAATCTTAACCTCTTTTTGTCTAATGTCAACCGTAATCTATCCTACATATATTTATAATGTACAATTCTTACGTTCATAAAGCAAAACCCCATAAAGTAATCATCTACTTTGAGTGGCTACTGCGCCTTGTATTAGGTGAATGAAAAAGCAAGATAGATGAATCAGAAACATATTTGTCAAAGCAACAATTTTGTTTAATGATGTCGGTCCCTGATGGCAGAGAAGTCTAAATCTAAATAAATCAGTGCTGTTTTTACCTTTAAACAGCCAATTACATAGACGCTATGTTCTATAAACAGCTGAGATTAGCCTTAAGGAAAGAAAACCAATTAATATACGTAACTAAATAGAATAGCTGTTTAAATCAGTTATAAAACAATATAACTGACTCCTCTGGTTCCGGAACTCTGATTGACAGATGAGATCATTTTTTATAGCTTATAGCGATTGAACAAGACAATTTGTAAATGGCATAAATAAAAGAGATATTAGACATAATGCGAGTTTTTTTTTTCCAGAAGTAGACACTTTTCTCATCTGTCTTGTAAACATTTTTTTTTCAATCAAATATAAAAACAGATTTAGAGATAAACATATAAATATCGTTGTTTTGGCTCAGAGAGTCTTGTCCCTAAATAATTCAGCCATTAACGTAATATCTGGGTGGCTTAATGATTATCAAGACAGAAAATGTAATCACAAAATCGAGTTCCACTCAAGTCTGTTGCATTTACTTCACACTGATGCATTTAGGAAAAGGCATGAACCTATCTGTTTTCCTTCCAGTTTAGGTAGACTGGCAATGGCAAGGTAGACTGGGGGGGCACTAGTTAAAATGATTGGTCATCTCGTAAAAAATAGGCAAAAATAATTTTAACACTTTTTGTACAGTTTCATTTATTAGATCGTCCTCGGACAACGGCATTTGCCAGAATCGAAAAGTATTTATATTTTATGGTGTTTATAAGGGATTCTGTTCATTAATATAAATACAGTGTCAAATAGATCTCTCCCTTTTTAATTTTTACTTTATTTTTATTTATACTTTATTTTTATTTATACTTTATTTTTATTTATACTTTATTTTTATTTGCAACTGTCAACTTTCAAGCTATGTTTGCCATTAGTAACTCTGTTAGTCTGGTGATTTTTTCTCAATTTGTAAAAAAAGAGACAACTACTTAAGAAGGAACGGACTTGACTCTGTATTTATGGAAGAAACCCGCATATTGACCACAATTAAAGGCAATGTCAGTCATTGACTTCTTCTCGCTTCTTTTAGTTTTCATCTCATTTTTTCCTTAGTTTTTTAGTAATCCCTTGAACCCTTATGGCTTTTATTGCCTTGCTTGGTGGTGAAATCTTCTCCTACAAATATGTCAAATTTTAAATATTATCTGTACACACACACACACACACACACACACACACACACACACACATATATATATATATATATATATATATATATATATATATATATATATGCAGAAATGATGTGGGTGACTTTTACCACGACGTGAATCGCAAAAGCCAGAAATTAAATCTAAACTAACTTTTGACGATTGAATAAATGTAGAGGATTAACAAATGCCATTTACTAAGATGTAAAATCGCCGTAAAAGACTTTCGGTTAAAACAAATGGAGAGTTACTTTGCTTCTCACTGTCAAGTCAACGTCCCGATGTGAAACTGAATGTCTTTCCAGACGATTTCTGTTGTATTTTTAACAAAGAATTTTTTTTTCCAAGTAGAATGTTGGTTTAATTTGTTTTACATTGGATTTTTCTTTGCATCTTTTTTTGGCATTTTCTTTTTCAGTTTTCTTTTCTTTTTATATTTTTGTAAACGCCCTCTAGCTTAAAATTAGTTTTCATTTGATTTTGGTTAATCTTTTATTTTCGTTAAGTTTACTGTAATTGTTCATGTTCCCCTCCTCCATTTTTTTTTTAAATTTTATTGTTTTTTGGTGTGCTCTTTTAACTAATTCTTGTAATTTTGAGACGAAATTTTAGTTGTTTTATTGGAACTCCTGACCGCCATGGCAGTGTCTTAAGAGACACCGCCAGTGCAAGTGGAACAATCTGTACATCCTAATAAAATGACGTGGACTGAAGATAGGCCTATAAAAGTCGCTGATTATTATACTCAACTTCAAAATATGTATGAGGAATAAATAAAAGGGAATGAGTGTCGTACTATTCCAGATGCCCAAGAAACTATGAACACAAAAAAATCTCCCTGCTGACTATCGATGTGAAAACACGGAAATTAATTGGACTCAACAGGGAAACAATGTGGGAGGATTGGGCCAAAGATAATATCTCGAAGATGAAAAGGTTTGTGGATATATTTCTGGCTACTGAGCAAAAGGCCAAGCAGTTGGCTGGAAGCATTTTAATGGTGAAATCAGTTCGTTTACAGAATGAATACATGGGCACCAGAAAGACAAGAGTAACTGCCCATAGGATGCCCCATGGATATTACCGACGATAGGATGGGGGCCATTTTTGCGCCATATGGAGGTGAGGACGTCTCGGCAATTATATGCAAATCGGGCATTGCTACATGGACTTTGTTCTTCAGATAACAATTACCCATAAGTGCTTCGCAGAAATACCCAACATTTTGATGTGCCAGGAAATGATGATTGTGGTAGTAGAACGCCGTCGACCCTACTATTGGCCGTGTGGTTCCACGGGGAACATGTCAAAAGCGTACTCCGGTAAGAAAATGGTGTCACAACCTCGCCCAAAAACATCAACGGTGTAAGCAGTGGAAGAGTCTTGCAAGGCCCCTAATGTTCCTTGTGTTTGGATGGAGGCGGTGAGGAGGGCAAGGAAGACAGCAAGATATTCCCCCGGCAGGATGTCCCATAACCACAGGAGCAATCAGCGCAGGAGAAACAGCATCAACCACAAAATCAGATGCAAAATTAACAAAAAGAGAAGCAACAAAAAGAACAAAAACGACATTGACAACAAAAAATACAGCAACGAAGACAGCAACAACAAAAAAAGTAACAACAAATGAAGTAAAAGCAACAACAGCAACAAATGAAGTAAAAGCAAAAACAACAGGAGCAAAAGCAACAACAAGATCAAAAGCAGCAACAACTGAAGTAAAAGCAACAACAACAAGAGCAAAAGCAACAACAACAAAAGCAGAAGCAGCAACAACAAAAGCAAAATCAGCAACAACAAAAGCAACAACAACAAGAGCAAAAGCAACAGGAAACGCAGCAATGTGCGGCCTCTGATATGGAGGCGGAGGAAATGACTACACCTCAATCCACCTCTCTGAATAGATGGAGGGAGGAGGAAAAGGCAGAAAAAACTGCCAAAAAAGAGAAACGGGATGAACGAAGTAGGGCGGAGAAAGACATGGACAAAACCAAGGATCAATCCGTCCCGTCTTCGTAAAAATTGAAGATACCATTCCAAAATTAAGGAGCCTTCCCCTTCTAGAGCTCCGTCCCCTCCACATCCTGCCCTCCCAACTCGTTCAAAGAGAAAAAGGAAAAAAACATTTCCCCAGAAGAGAAAAATTCGGCCAAATAGACAGGCAGAACTTTCTTCTCAGAAAAAGGCCCTCTTGGGTCCGTTATTCAAAGTAACCTCCATTGACGGGAAGTCGGTGGATGATCCCCGTAATTTCCCTAAGGCACCAGGTATGGTATCATGGATAAGAGATAGGAGGAAACATTTAAAAGTATTGAATCACCTTTACGAGGCAAAAGACGCCTTCTCTGAAATTCGAATGGTCCAGGTAAGAAGCCCAGAATTAAAAAAAATATATCTAAATTCTGTGCAAGGAGGGTCCCGATAATTCTCTATCCCTCCATCTGTAGCGTTCTTAAGATAACCTATCTCACGGACGTCGGTGGAATTGTCCTATGAAGGACGGATGACATCAGAGATGGACACATGGAGTCTAGGATAATCCCTAAGGGGTCCTTCCCTCCGCAGATTTCAGTCCAGTCTGTGCCTAGTAGATCCAACTTGAAAAATATCTCTCAAGATAGCCAGCTTGATTGCGAGGAGCTTGAGGGATTGAAGTATGGCTGTCCGCTTGCTCGGAGTAGATGTTGCTGCGATCGAAGAGACACACGCAAGGTCGATGCTCCTGGGCTGTCTAGCGATTTTGTTACATACGGAGACCGGATGATCAGAGGTGTTTCTTTGCTAGTTAAATTTATCCTGGATGGACCTTGCCCATATCGATGCGGTGCGGTATCGTGGCCGATATTTCCCTGAACAGTAGTTCGTTTCGGATCGTTGAGGTTCATGCACCCAACGACCAGACAGAACGTGTCTCGTTTTTCCATCAGTTGGGGCCGTTCGTGGTGGTTTCATCGCTCTTAGTCTTAATGAGGGATTGAAATGCCATCCTGGACACCAACATAAACAGAGGGCGGGGGGCTAGATGTTGGACACCAACATAAACAGAGGGTTCTAGATGTTGGACACCAACATAAACAGAGGGCGAGCGGGGGGGTTGCTAGATGTTGGACACCAACATAAACAGAGGGCGGGCGGGGGGGTTGCTAGATGTTGGACACCAACATAAACAGAGGGCGGGCGGGGCGGTTGCTAGATGTTGGACACCAACATAAACAGAGGGCGGGCGGGGGGGGGTTGCTAGATGTACATCGGGCAATCGTAGATTAGTTCATCTGATCGATGAATTTGGTCTCATCGATAGATACCGGGTCGATCACCTGGGCAGATGATGTAGAAATGGGCATTTATCAAGCTACCTGAATAGAATGTTAATAAGAAGGGCCGACTTAGATCTACTACCTTGTCCTACGTTCTACTGGTTACGCTATTCGGACCATGGATTTGTCTGTGCCCGGGTGGCGTTAGGAGTTATGCCTAGAATGGCTGGACACTAGAAATTCAGTCAGTCTTTACTGAAGAGGTGGGACTTCCGGCAACAGCTGACTAGATTAATGCAGCGGGAATTAGGTAAGTTATTGGGAATATGTGGTGAGAGAAGCTTAAAGATAGGATTAGGTCCTTCACCACCAAATATAGATAACGGTTCGCCCTAGATGAGACTAAAAATGTGAAAGATATCATAGATAGTCTGTCCCAGGCGGAGGTTGGTGGGGATTCCCTAGAGATGTTTAGCTAGGGAGGCTCGGAAGCGAACGCTACCAGGGTCAGGTCGTTAGGCATGTTAAACTAGCTGTCTAACGAAGCCGTGAACACGGTCACAGAATTGCGCAAGGAAGAGATTCGAAGTTCCGATCAATATATTCGGGAGAGAAAGACCCTGGAGGGGAGTAGTCTGAGGTCGACCGATGATATGTGCGAGACGTTTCGGTGGAATTTCGAGAGCGGGTTTACCAAGGAGCCTGATCTCTGTGACGAAGAGTTTCGCAGCTATTTGTCTGTCTTTCTTCAGCTTTCGCCGACTAAAGTGGCTAGCTTTGAGGAGGAGGTCACAGAGGGCGAATTCGACTTGGCATTGAAGAGGGTTGGCAGTGGCAAGTCTCCGTGATTTGATAATCTGTCCTTTGAATTGTACATGAGGCTCATCTTTGTGCTGATTTTGACTATTGTATTCAACACTGGCAATCCATCTCCAACCGGATCTCCAGGGGTATGATCACGCTGTTAAAAAAGGGCAAAGATGTTGGGAGGGAATTCGATATTTATAGGTAAATAAATCTTTAAATATTTCCATACAAATCTTTAAATCTGCTAAACACAGAGTTAAACATTTGGGCCGAGATTCTGACGGAGCGTTTGCAGTCAGTTGGCGAGATTCTGTTGGGGAATGAGTAAACTTGTGCTGTGAAGTCACCACAGTGAACACCCCTATTGCATTAATAAGATGTGCTCATCTGTAAATTAATTGTGAAAGAATTTCGTTCCTAGGATATCAGATATCCAAAGACGGTATATCGCCGGGTGATAAAACTATTATTTTTGCACCAACCTAATATGTATCAGAGATAGATGTACCTGGGAATAAAAAGAGTTTGAATCTTTTTCAGGATTAACCAATTCTATAACAGATATCTGCCACGATATAGTGACTTTGTGGAACCATTTAACGAAATAAGGAAGAAGAATACCGAGTTTCAATGAACAAAAAGTGGGGAGGTTGTTTTCGAGAAATTGTTAAAATCTTCGACTCAGCAAAAGAATTGGCGTTAACTACTGATGTCATTGAGCCTGCTGTAGCGACAATATTCTCGCAGGAGGATCACCCAGAAAACTAACATCGGCAGAGGCGAATTATTCGAATATTGAGAAAGATCCATTGCCGATTTTGTGGAGCACAGAAAGAGCTAGAAATTCTTTGCTGGGAAGGAAATTTATGTTAAAATCTGTTCATAAGCCTTTGAAATTTATATTCAACCCCGGAAGAGAGTTGCCAAATATCAAATCTGCCAAAATATTAAGGTGAGTCATTAAGCTTATGGCATTGGTCTTTGACATCGTATATATTAAAGGAAATATTAGGTTGGTGCAAAAATAATGACGTAATAATGTCGTTTTTTGACGTTAAAAATACGTAAAAAAAACGATATTATTACGTCATTATTTTTGCACCAACCTAATACTAATCCGCATGTGGATGCATTATCTCGGTTAAAGATTGAGAGTAAAAATGTTGAAGCAAGTGAAAATTATGAGGATAAGATTTTGCACTGGTTAGGAAAGAACGTATTTCCGTTAAATCGGCTTACGTTGGGAATTGGCAGGATCCAGTATTTGAACAGAATTATCAATAGAATAAAGAAAAATACATGAAGTTATTTTCTATGTCTGAGAGGTCTTATAAAGTGTTAAGACACAAATTAACAATAGAAAAAGGAATTATATGTAATGGAGATATCATAGTACCTCTACAGTCTACGAGAAAAGAAGTAATTAAAGCCGCGCACGATGATACATATCGAGGTATAATAGCTACACAAATGAGATTAAAATTGCAAGCATGGTGGCCAGGCTATTCGAGAGACGTACAAGAGTATGTTAAAAATACCCAAAGTTTGCGGAAATAAAGAAATTTAGGCAAACTAAAATTTACTCTTGCCAAAGGAAGTGGAACCGTAGATATGAGTACATATGGATTATGCCTTCATTAAAAGTCTAAGACTATTTCGGATATTAGCCGACTTGTATTCAGGTTGGCCTAAAGTTATTAAATTCGTGGATAGAAAAGCGACTACTGTGAAGCGGGTGTTGAGTATAGTGTTTTCAAAAAATGAAGTTCCAAAAACCTTGGTCTCCAACAATGCACCTGATTTCTGTGAAGAAAGTTTATGTGCATGGTTAAAACGTATTGGCTGCATTCCATACAATACATCACGTTACCACCCACAGTCAAATGGAATTCTGGAAAGAATGGTTCAAACGGTAAAAATGGGAGGAAAAGCATTCTCTACAGTGGATTGTGACATAGAGAGTTATCTACCCAAATTACTAAGTTATAGAGACATCTGCATTGATATGAAGACAAATAAGAGCTCGGATTACCATATCATTTGCAACGAATGTAAGTGTGTGGCACAGAAAGGACAAGGATTCAAGTCTTGAATTTTGTGGTGCAAAAGGGTTTTAACACAACTGTGTTAACAAATAAGGGCCAAGACATAATGTCTCGCTAAGACCAATTTAGAACCACAAGAGAGTATGAAGTTATGAAAAAGGAGGAGGAAGAGAAAGTAGAACAAACGATGCAAGAAAGGATGAATGAATCCATTATTGAGAGTGATCAGGAAGACCACCAGAGATATTAAAATAAAGTACAAGAAAGGGAGGAGAGAATGAGTGTATCGAGTAGTAGTGAGGAACATCCTGTGTATGAGAGTTACCAGAGATATCATGATAATTCAAATGAGGAGAATCATATAGATTATGTCTCCTAGGCTTGTTCGTAGAAGTCAAAGATCAACTAAAGATATAAAGCCTCTTAGGTCCAGGGAGGTGTAGTGATATGTAAATAAGATACTGTATAAAAGGCAGTATCGCTATAATTACGGGAGAGTTATCTTCTCTTGACGAGACTACATCTCTCTAAGAGAATACTTATCATAACAAATATACTGAATAAAAATTTTTAAAATCTAGTCAGTTATCTTTTCTATGGTAGTCCTACATTATTAGTATATTCTTCTCAAAACTTATGCTCTTCTAACTCTATACCTTTCAACTATGGTAGTTTTGTTAAAATAAAGCCGCGTATATATCCAGGTGCACTTCCCATAGAGTGATTATATGCAAACTGATCTCGTAGAACATTGGTTAGTTTTAGCAAATCCAATTCTCACGAGGTTAGACAGAGTTATATATTGTGCAATATCAACAAACAGTATTTAGAAAAATAGTATGATAAATTGGAAAAAAAGATTTTGTGACACTTTTCATCCGTTAGGATTTTATCGAACTGGGCTTTGTCTATGTTGACACGTGTACACATTCGCACGAGACGTGAGATGCTGGGAGTTTCAAACATTTAAAAAAAAAATATTTTTGAAAGGTTATTTTTTCAATCTAACTAAATTCATCTGTATTATTTTGCTTTTTCTTTCCATCACCTTTGTCTCCGACTAACCACCCACATTGTGACAATATAAAATCTACCAAGAATGGTGATATATTGTAAGGGCCTAGAACGCACATTTACCGCGGCTGAACTAGCGATCACTTTAAAGGCACTTTACAGATATTTTTGTCTCAATGAATTATCACTTTTAATCGAAGTAGCATTCCCTATGTCAAAATTGTGGTCAGTTTCGTTTCGGTGAACAACCAATGCGTTTTATGTGTTGTTTTGTTGTTGTTGCTGCTGTTGTTTTTTGTTTGTTTTTTTGTTTGTTTTTTTTTGTTTGTTTTTTTTTTTTTTGTTTTTTAATGTCCCTTGAATTTAAATGCCAGAATGAATACATTGCAGAAACCTTAAGAAGTGTAAACTAAAGACTTTACGGACAAAATAGAGTGTGTGTGTGTGTGAGAGAGTGTGTGTGTGTGTGTGTGTGTCTAACATTTGAATATCAAACCAAAAGATGCCTACATCGTCGCCATGCTTCCAGGAGAGTAGTTTACCCGCTCTGATACGATAGGCCAGCGGTGATCATGAGGATACGTCCAGATATAATCTGACTGGTGTGTTGCATGTAAACATACGTAAATATGGCTGGGCACTAATATGTTAGTGCGTAATCTGCTGTAGGCTGGGGATTTATTTTTAATCCATTTAAAATCTAATTATTTTTAATGTCGATAACTGAGCAAAGGAAAACATGACCTGAACAACTCTCTCACTCACGGCTTTTAATTAACACTTGTAGATAGTAGAGTAAAATCGAGTGAGGATCGTTTGATGGGTCATTTTTAATTAAAGACGTACAGTATTTCAATTTGAGAAGATGACTAAAATTGCTTCTAGAAATGTTTTATAGTTCTTTGAAATTTTAAATAAACTTTCTAAAAATATATTTCTCCGGATGTTTTTCGTTCATTTTTTAATGGCACTTCGGTTGAAAGCGTCTGTCAGTAAAATATCTTTTAGCCTGTTCGACTTGTATGAGTGAATTTCTTCCTGGCTAAGTGGTTCATGAATCGAACTTTGCATTGATTCTCTTCATGTAACATGACATTTTAATGAATCTCTGTCGATAGAATCTTTTGCCATTCTTTTCGTTGGAACTGTAGAGAGGGAATGAAATCTGGAGACACCCTTTCTCCGTCTCTTCATATCTCTATTTTCCGCTTTTCATTCATAATTTTTTTTTACCTCTTCGAAAATCAAGTGCTCCGAAACGATCAATAAGTATACTTTCTTCTTAGACGCTCTTCAAATAATTAATCTCGTAGAATAAAATTCATGTCCAGAACCGAATTTGGTTTTAAGAAGGTAACTTATTTTTCTAACAATTAATATTAATATTTATTTGAATGTCTGTGACAACCTACACCTTTTAATTCTACACACACACAAAAAAACAAAAAAAACGCTTACAAATAAAATATAAACAAAAGGTCCATTAAACATTCAAACTTGAAATAATAATTCTTGATCGGGCAAAAGACTAAATAATATTTCTTTTCAATTAATTCATTATATAAATTTCGATATTTAATAAAATTAGTTATGTTACTCTCTTAGAAAATGTTAAATTCAATTTAGAATTTAATGTTAGTTAGGAAGCAATGAAATGCATTAATTTAATAACAAACGAAATCTGTATAATTTATTATTGTCATAATACGCTGGCCATTGTCAAGTTTGACAGTTAATGTAATACATTTTTACTCACCAAGCAATTGTTATGGGAGATGTGGTTTTCTCTAGATGTTCCGTTATTCATTCTAGCCTTCATCAGATACCATAACGTGTCAGAGAATACATATTTCCTAAGTATTCGTTTAAACATTCTGTTCAGCGTCGAATCTTGTGGAATGCCAGGGACAATTTATTTCATCCAAATGTCGAGATAGAATACAGGAATTTGTATCCATACCATTCTTAATGAAATTAGTGACAAATAAAGACAAACACAAATATCTCAAACTGGAAATCAACTTTGCTTCGCTTATTGCATACACTTCCTGCCAACAGTACTGACCGACACTTGTTTGTTTTTATCATGTAATGCTAATACGTTTTGCAGGACACTGTCGGTGAACAAAACTAGAACTTGCGAGTGATCTACTGCTCTGGACAACTAGCAATGGAACAAAACGCGTTGGTCACCCAGCAACTACCTATATTGACCAGCTATGTTATGACACAGAATGTCATCCTAATGACCTTCTGATCTTGATACAGAACGTTGGTAGTTGGCATGCTAGATTCATGAATGTCTGAGCTAGCAGCTCGAGAGAATAAAATAATACACATGTTTTGGTTTAAGATAACTTTTATTATTTATTAGCTAATTTTGAGACGCTGAGTCCAAAAATCAAATCCATTTTTACTGGTTAGGCCGGCACGTTGCTATAAAAGACTTGCAGATTCTTACCCCGCTACCATCAAAAAATAAAAATCTATTAGTACCAAAGAACGGTGCCAGTCTTCAAAAAGGTGAAACTCTTATTTTAAATCAAGTTTTTTTTTCTATCTAAATGTGGCGCCACCAAGAAATATGGAATTATATCTACCATCAAAAACATTATTTACTTATATATTTGGAAGACTTTAATTTTGATAAAATCTCGGGGCAACACAATTCCTAATGTTCGGTCTTTGAAATATTCATTCTTTTTTTGCACACCTTCCTACATCGAATTTTTTTGCACACCTTCCTACATCGACTGAAATTCAATTGTTTCCATAATTTCTAATCTAGTTATGCAGAGTTTAGTCATTTCAAATAAAGCACCCGCTAAGATTTAAGCATCTAACTAAAAACATTGTTTAGGTTTAAATTTATATTTCATGTTTGAGTCATTTCTTATAATTTCATGTACATGCTTCAACAAAAACAGCTGGCCTGACAGAAAATTCCTTATCAGATAAGGATACTGAGGCTACATGTTTGTTTTTTTTTTTTGGGGGGGAAAGGATCATTACCACTATTTATAGCATCCAATCAGTAATTAACAATACCTCCAGGCTTACTTGATTTTCTGTTCCAGTGTGGGAATTTAAGATAAAAAGCAACGTCATCATAAAAGACTGCAATTTTCTGCTCTTTGTTCATAAAGCGAAAGTGTCAATGTTTAAAGAGTTTAATGTCAACATCAAGTGGATATAAAATGATATAAAAACTGGAGATATAAATTCAATTATATCATTTTACCGGTTATAATATTTTTTCCAATAAAATGGTTATTGTAATCGATGCTATTTATATCTGTCATCTATTTGTTACATTACAATTCCATCTTTTTAGCGCGCATATATTTTGAACAGAAATCTTCAATTTAAATCAAGCAATGTATTTACATAATCCATTTTTCCTGTACTTTATACATTATAAACTTATACGAAATTCAATTATAAATCTTCCTTATTATTCGTCTGTTTGCCTCGGCGAGTTGAAAACTTTATGCAATTTTTTCCAACTCTTTATTCAGGATATACACCACTTGTTATTCAATAAGACTACTCTCTCTCTCTCTGCTACGCCGATTTAACCGCTTCTGTGTCGTTAAAGTTTAGATTGTATAAACGTTATGCAGTTGAACTGCATAATAAAGTCATTTTAAGTGACACGTTAATTACTGTTGTGATATCTGGTCCTGTCCTCCTGTTGTATATCGCTTGATTCTTCACTAAATTGAAAGAAGTGTCATTTAATCACTCCTGGCATTTCTCACTGACGTCACAAGGTTTCTCTTTGTCTTTTCTGCAAATATTTTTCGTTGCAAATGTTCTGATGAGTTTTTTTTTTCCTTGGTTCCTCAACTAAATTAATATAAGCGTACTATTAGATTGTCAGTTAGGTCTTACTGTTTAACTGGGTACATACAACTGTCAGTTCTATTCTAAAAGTTTATTTTCTAATATTTATCACCCGTGGAACTGCCGATTTCTTTCCCTCATAACTACAATCTTCAAAAATTTAAATGCAACGTTAATCGCTATATTCTATCTTCTTAAACCGTATTTACATTATTCGAACTATTGTCCTCATCTTTGTCGCCACATTTATTACAACGTTTCGGCCGTTGTATGCTCCGGCCTTCTTCATGTGGTTGAAATGTCGAACTGAACCCTTTATTTTGCTCACTGGGGTAGACTGTTCTAGTTCCACGTGCCATGTCTAATGGATGTCAGTTATCAGTTATCTCCTGGTAATTCCTCTCTCCAAGTTCTCCACTGGGGTAGACTGTTCTAGTTCCACGTGCCATGTCTAATGGATGTCAGTTATCAGTTATCTCCTGGTAATTTCCCTCTCCGAGTTCTCAACTGCCTTATCTGGGTATTGAACTCACACTCTTTAGGCTCAGTCACTGGATCTAAGTAACGCTTTTATCCACTTTGCCCTGTGTCCTTGAGGACAACCACGTGAAGAAGGCCGAAACGTTGTAATAAATATGGTGACAAAGATGTTGACAATAGTCCGAATAATGTAAATAGTGTACATAATACCTCATCTCAGATATAAAGGCAGATTCTTAAACCCTGTTTCATTTTTGTCCTTCCCTCTCTCCTCCTCATTGTAATCTTGTCATTCCCTTTCACTCCATGTAACCACCCACTCCATCCTAGTGGCATTGTCACTTTGCTCCAAGCTAAACTATTACAATCACAGTGGAACACGGGTTCATGCAATGAAAGGTTTTTTGTTAAATCATTGATTGCTTACAATTGCATTTGATAAAGTCAAGTGCTTTCCATTCTCAACAGCGTCCCGTTCATTGTAATATATATATATATATATATATATATATATATATATATATATATATATATATATATATATATATATATATACAAATGTAAAAGAACAAAGAGTAAGATGTCACCGTTCAAAACATTAATAGTACAAAAGTAGACTAATATATATTTATTTATAAATTAATATTTATTGCTCTACTTTTGTATGGAGCCCTGTTTTAAATTAATGTTTTGAGCGCTAATATCTTACTCTTCGTTCTTTTACATTTGGATAATTTTCTCCTGTTAAGGTTGAACACTTTCTACCATTAATTTATACGTGTGCATAATATATATATATATATTCCTAAAATTTCGCTTGAAGATGAAACGAGAGTAAACACCTCAATTCAACTTAATTTTAATAATTATTTGGATGGTTTCGGTTCTCGTTTTTGAAACATGAGAACTCTTATGTAGCGAAGGAATCATATTTCTAAACCAAAAAATATTATTATAATAAAGCTCTACTTATGTATGGAGCACTGTCTTCTTTAAAATAAAAACAAAAATACTAAGGAGCTCCGGATTATGTACCCAACGTTTTCTTTTCTATTTTCTGCATACCTGCGCACTCATATATATATATATATATATATATATATATATATATATATATATATATATATGAAGAAATATAGTCTTAAGATGTGCTATATTTATGAGATAAAGTGCGTGTGTAAAAATAAAAGTGAACATTGAAGTCAACACTTAGAGGCGACAGTCTGTTTCATGCTAGACGCAATCGTCAGGTAACCGTGGCCTGACGATTGCGCCTATCATGAAACATGCTGTTGCCTCTAAGCGTTGACTTCAATGTTCACTTTTATATATATATATATATATATATATATATATATATATATATATATGAAAACATGTTGTAAAATACTAGTATGTAATTTTACATAAATGCACCTGCACAATTTCAACTATGCTTTCAATAAAACCTTAGGAAAATTATGCAAAGCTCTGGCTGCTCAATCGGGGAAAGATGTGCGTGCCACATTCAATACCTCGTAAACCAAGCTAGCAACATTTCATCATCACCGTGGAGACCCTAAACTTTCCCCACTCCTAATGTACTCCTCATTGATACTCCTTAACTGGTGCGTCTGCTGAAAATCTAAACATCCAGTATCGTTCAAAGATTTGGGAAAATGATCCTCTACCGCTATGGATAATACCTAACTTCTCCTCCTATTCTCTATTTTTACTAGACTAAAAATTGACTATGACTGCCATATCTGAGATAGATATTTCCAGTTCTGATTTTCCAGTCTTGACAGATTTCGAAGGTGCTTACACGGCCTTGTGGTAATGTATTATCTTACACCTTAGAAACCTTTTCCCGCAGAAGAAACGTCCCTCTCCAGTTATGCTATTTTCGAGGTAAATGTGCAGACGAGCTACATTCTCGCTTCCACTAATTTGGACAGCTACAACTCACCACGTCAAGCACATAGGAATGATTATCCTCATTTATTCAGCATTTCATTGGTAAGCAAGAAATTATACTCGGACAGCTTCTTTTCAAGAACCGTTAACTTATGGATAAGACTCCTACGAGGATGCTTTCCCGATCACTATAATGATAATCTCTTCAAGTCTAACGACAATCGTTATCTATCTTTATATATCCTCATAATATGCACTTCTTACTTCTGTACAAGAACCTCATTCAGTAAGACTGTTGACCTTTGTATTAGGTGACCAATAGCATATAAAAAATAATTCGTAAGAACCATATTAACATTTTTAGTATTTTTTATACTAAAAAAAATACCAGACTGTTCTTTCATAAAAGTTTATACTTTTCATTGTCAACCAGTTTGATACTTGAATGACTTCTGCTTTCATTTCAATGTCTTATTTACAACCAATATTCATTTGTGTGTTAAGCTATAAAATGGTCAATATTTGAGAGACATAAAAGGATAACATTCGCTTAGATGTATTCGATTTGTTGAGTTTGATTAACGTACTCAAGTGAATTAATTTTTGATTCGTAATTTACTTTCCACTTCATTTTTAGTTTCTTTTTATACCAATTATTAATCAGAGACTATCCTTTATTTCTGACGGTCTGTGTAAAAGTTCCGATAAAACGCAAACATTAAAATAAAAGTTAATACACTTTAAAATTAATAATAATGTTTAATAATGAGACATCTGATAAAAGTTGCATTCATCACTAAAGTATATTTAAGTATTTACGTTTACCCACTTTTCAACTTAGTGTATTTGAAATATCGTACGTTTATTTTATTCTTATATAAAATAAACTCTGCATTTTAGCATAAAAATACTAATTTTCTTGTTAAGTTTCAGGAAGTTGTATTATTTCGTTTAATGAACCAATGAATGGAGTTTTCGTAAAAGGGAAAAAAAGTAGAAGAAAATGAATGAGTAAATAAAATAAAAAAATAAATAAAAAATAATAACGTTCCTATTGATTCCAGACTAATGTTCTGGTTCAGCCGCCTGACATCAATACGACCATAACACTGAAATCATCTCTATTGAAAAGAGGAATTCGAAATTTCCCCCAAATCTTTTATCATGAGACAAGATAGTTTCTGTCTTCTTTCTTTATCGAACGGCTAAATATTACAACCACTTTGTCTCTTTCAATTCATTTTAGCAGGCGAGAAACAGACGGGTCAATCGACCACCCATGAAGACATTAAACCGATTTTTCAGGACAGACATGCGTACGTGTCCGCTATGACTCCTAACGCTCGATAATCCTATAGAATTGAAACTAGTATTATGACATTGGGCAGTAACACTGATTTACATTAATGGACGACCCATTCTGTTGGTTTTTCGTGTGAAAGGCTCTGCAAGTCATAAAACGAAAATGTGGCTAATCGTCTCCGGAGAGAAGTGAGAAATGGAGAATTTGATTTGATAAAAACTAGAAATAGCCAGGTATTATTATTATTATTATTTTATTATTATTATTATTATTATTATTATTATTATTATTACTAATTCTAATAAAAATGATGGAGAATTGAATTCTCAGAGCGGCCTCCGTTTCTAGATTCTGTTGAACGTGTGAATCAGAAATATTCTATTCTTTACGTTAATCTTTCTATTGCATGCCTCACGCCATTTATCAATTTTGATTTCACTCGTTTCTAGTTTCTTTTCATTCAAATCGTTCCCTTTTTTTCTTTTTTTTTGCTTCGCTATTTTCCTTCTTTAGTAAGTCATCCGTCTTTTTCTTTTTTCTTATTTTAAATCTTTTTTGTTTTTTGTTTTTTTATCACACTGTCACTATTCAACTCTCTCTCTCTCTCTTTCCCTCTCTCTCTCTATTTCTCTCTCTCTCTCTCTCTCTTTCCCTCACTCTTTCTCTCTCTCTAAATGACTTGGTTTCTTCACATAAAGTTTCACTTCTCCCTTAATATTTCATTGTTTTTCTCTGAAGAACCGATATTTCCGTATCTTTCTTCCTCTTTTCTTTCCACCTTTCTTTTTAGATAAATGTTAAAATTAATTTTACAGGTTTTACAAAATAGTTTACACTCTAGACTAAATTCCAGGAAGCGTAAGTTAATCCATCCTGGCCTGGCATTTCGACTTCACTCACTTTCTCACCGACGTCACATGGCTTCTCTCTGTCTTTTCTACAAATATTGTTCGTGGCAACTGTTCTGATGAGATTTTTTACCTTGTGCTTCGGTTTCTTTTCTAGCATTTATCACCAGTGAAACTTCCGATGTTTTCCCTGTCACCTACAATCTTCAAAAATTTAAATGCAACGTCAATCGCTTAAATGTTTTGTCGATAGTGTCATTGAAAGTTTGTGTATTTACATTTCTTTCTCCCTCTTTTCTCCCTAGCTCTCTTTTTAGATAATTGCTAAAATTAATTTTACAGGTTTTACACTACTGTGTACATACTTCTTCTTTTTCCAAGTACTGCTTTGTTGGTTTTCATTGGAAGTATATAAAAAGCTTTCCACGTAATGAATAACTGTTGGGATAAATTAAAGGCTTTTAATATTTTTGTTTAAATAATTTTTTAAATCCTTCAACATGTTCGTTCCACAGCAAAGAATATATACCATTTTGATAAGACGCGTTTCGTTGATGTTTGCAAACTCCCCCGACTTTTCTTTTTAACTTTTTTTTTCTCTTTTTTTTTCCATTTTCCCATATCATTTCCCTTGAGTTGACCGATTAAATAGGTCAATGTTTGATCCTTACCCCCTCCTTTCTCAATATTAAGTATTATAATAAAAATAAATATAAAAATTAATTTTAAAACTCTCCCTTCCCTCTCTAAATTCGATCATGTCTCTCACCCCATTCCTCACCACCCTCTCTGTCAACTTATATATGTCTAATACTGCCCGTCAAAAGTCTAAATTTTAAATTCATTTTTCGTTTCACCTTTTGAAAGTGAAAAAGTTTTCTGGTGAAATAAATTATTACAAATGGAGCCTGGACGTGGTCTGTTTTTCTTTAAATTAAATTATTCGTTCTGACTTAACATTGAGCTCTCAGGATTTCATCCTCCATAGGATTATCCATACGGATTACCAAGATTTTCGTTATTTACCTATATATATATATATATATATATATATCAAATAATTTGGTAGATATATGAGGTAACGGGTGGAAATTAAGCTCTCCAGTCAGAAAAAAAAGTGTCAAATAAACAATCTCACTAATCATTAGAGAAAGCTGACGAGCCGTAATGAATCTCCCATGTTAGAGTTACATTACATGCTGTAGGTATAGTTTTAGTTCGTATCTCTCATATAGTTACAGTACAATTTATATCGATTTTAAACTGTAAATATGCAATTGGTTAGGACCGAGATTCTGTTTGCATAAATTTTCCTTCAATTACTCCCCTAAGAACGAATCAATTAGTGTTGTATCAGGTTAACGATGTGAGTGTTTAGCACTGCGTCTTTGTCCAATCTAACTGCTTGGAAATATTTCGCTACAATAAGAATTAAAAAAGCAATGAGGGATAATTTTAACCTATGTAAAACTTTTAATTCGCCAAATATTCGAAGATTCATTCTATAAATTATCTTTGAAACGGAAATCATTTTGTATAATTTTTGTGACACGATAAACACGACTAAAATTATTCGAATCTATCACCATTTATATTATCATGAATTATACTTCTATTTTTTTAATCATTTAACCCCATGCAAGGTAGTCAAAACCACTAAGACGCAAGGGGTTAGTGAGTAGGAAAGAATAAGTAAAAAGTGAGACATTATTAAGGAGCTAGAATGGAAGAGTAATCAGAAAAACACTAAATAACGATTGACATTGCATTTGAATTTTTGAAGATCAAATTTGCCGGGAAAACATGATACCGAAAAAGAGTTCCACGAGGGAGAAGTGCGAGAAAAAACTCATAGAATAGAACTTACGGTTGTATCAAGCTTAATTCAACTGTAAAGTAATGAGATATTGCCTAGAATCTTGTACTCTTGTGCTATCAGCATAGATATCAAGTTGAGAAGTCATCAGGAAGGTCATTGATAGAAATTAAAAACAGAATCGGTCCAAGGATAAAGCCCTAGGGGACACCTGCATTACTAGGAAAAAAATCTAGACGCCTTTCAGGATGACTCTCATTTCATGATTTGATAAGAACGACTGAATCAGTTTAAAAATTGGTCAACCTATGAAGAAGAAATGCCCAAAGCAATAACTCGAGCTCTTCCAGTCTCATACAAACCTTGATAGACTCTTTCAAAGATAATGGTTTTTTACATCATCAGTAGTTTGAAAAAAAAACGGTTAATATGTCAATAGTTGGAAACATCAGACGGTTTGCGGGACTGTTCTTGGTGACTGGAATAACAGAGGAAGATTTCCAGTAAGCAGGAAAACAAAGTACGATACATTTCATTAATTTCATAACATAGAATAAAATATAACACACACACACATATTTCCTTACCGGTAGCACAACTCATGTACAACACATTCTTCATATATATAAATAGTTTTCAATCAGCGCCTGAAGATTAGGTTGTACATGAAACTAAGAATTGTTCTACCGATGAAGAAAAATGTATTTTTATTAATAATACAAATATATAGGTTTGCTATTATATATAGAACACTATTTCATTAAGAACACCACTTAATGTGCGATATTATATATATATATATATATATATATATACATTTACCTGAGAATTGCATCTAGCATGAAACAGACTGTCGCCTCTAAGTGTTGACTTCAATGTTCACTTTTATAATTACACACGCTCTATCTCTGATATTGAGCACTTTATCCCATAAATATAGCACACCGTAAGACTATATATTCTTTATATATATATATATATATATATATATATATATATATATATATATATATATATATATGTATTGTGTATATTGGTAGCAATCCCTCTTTTATACAGGTTTCATCGAATATGACTGACACAAAGCACTGGGATTAATTTTATTATTATTGCATTCATACAAGTGATTACTTTCTTGGACACAGAGTGCGTAAAAACTGAACGTTATGATCTTCAAATTATTTGGACAGTTTTACACACTCTATGTCAAACAACGTAATCACTTGCACGAATGCAAGAAAAATACAATAAAAGAAGTTTAATGGCAGTCCCCGTCAGTCATCTTCAATGAAATCTATATGGGTATATACATATACTACTAAAAAAGCAATTATGTTGGTGTGAAAAACAGACAACTTGACTGAAGACCTAACACGTCAGACAAGAAAAAATCCTGAACAAATAAAGAAAAACCGAAAAAAAAAACACACTAAGTAAAATGCTCAACGCTCAGATTATCGGGACAGAGCAAAATACACTTCACAACGTCAACACACACATGTATATATGTGCGATGGGTAAATATTCGCCATTTTATATTTTTAATTTCGCGCATGCGCGTTCTTTGTTTTTGATTTTGTCGTCTGCACTCTATAGGCTCAGTTAGGCACCGTCTGTGAACAAAAGTTTACAATGACGCAATTCACTCCCCCAGAAATTTGGAAACGGCGTGCTGTACTGCCTGGAATTCGCTCCGGAAGCGCCAATACGAACATTTCAGAGTATTCGGGTGTCAGTCTGAGGACAGTGCAGAAGATTTGGAAAGTTGGATGGCATATGCAGTCAACATCATGGTATTTGGAGTGATCCCTAGAGATGGCGACGTTATGCATCCATTCATTTTTCCACTGGGCCTCAGGCTCAACACGGAGGCATACATCAAGTGCATTGAGGAGGTAGTACTTCCCTGGGTCAAGAGGGTGTCTGTTGGAAGACCCTACGTCTGGCAACAGAACCTTGTACCATGACACACAAGAGAACTCAGTCATGGCTGTCAAACAATTTCTGCGGACATATCACCCCTTACATCTGGCCAAACAACTCTCCAGACTGACACCTCGACGTGGTGTAATGTCTAGTAAGCTTGACTCGCCACATCAATTACAAATGAATCGTGAGTTCGATCCTCACTGGGTACCCCATGCTTTCGGCTTTGAGCCACATCTAAGTTACGCTTAGAAATCCCCATAACTCCCCAAACTGAAATTCCCTTAATTATTATGCGTGGGGCGCAGTTGATCAAAAGACGAACAAAAATTCTTGTAACACCAAAGTTGAATTTGAGGCAAGAATTATGGCAGCATTCACCGCATTAAATAAGAGGAACGTCCAGAAGAGTGGCAGGAGGTTACGAAGTCTCCTTCCTGATGTTATCGGAATGGATCGAGGTCGATTCCAGCGTGCGGTACCTTTGAAAAGTGCCTGAAAACCATACCACGAGTTGACCCAAGACTTGTGAGTGAAATTGGGTAGTCAATACCGTTGGAGGCCGTTCATCGTTGTGCAAGTACAAAGCCACCAGTCATCGTGGCCGAAGGCTTCAGCGTGCTGGCCTTGTTCAAATTGTTCATCACACTAGATAACACGCTCTCTCCCACAAACTGTAACTAAGGTTTTCTCAGCATATATGCAGTATAAACCACAGATGGACTCTATGGGTGTTGAGGAGACACAAAGAGATAGACGTTACTTAATAAAGTGGTTTACCCAAATTCGTCTGAATCATGGTGGTTACATTACATGGCCTACCAGGTGTATTATCATTCAGCATGTACCTATATTTTTGTATATATCTGCAATTGATTTGGTGAGGTCTGCAACGTGTACCATACATGCTTAATGTGGTTTAAATCGAATTAATAGAATGGATGATGGGACTTTTGTTCTATTTTACTGATTTAAACTCTCCCAACCCAGAAAGTTGGGGAGTATAAAAATGTGTAACTGATCTGCAACAAAAGATCTGTGTATGTCAGATCTGTCAAGATGAACTGCAATGTTACAGGTGACTGATGCGATTTAACAGAAAACACATCGCACAATTAGGGGGGGTATCTCTGTACAACACCCTGCCTACAATTTGTTTTCATAAATTCATACAGTCACCTCCACACATGAAATCGATTCCACTGTACGTAACATTTAATTTAGAAAGCTCATATATAGCAGAGCTAAATATTATTGTAGAATATTAAAACATTTTTAAAATCGCTACGCAGTTACAATTATGTTTCAACGCCACAAATGTGTCTGTTCGAGCGATATTAAACTACTAGCGCGAGAAAGATTAATTTCATTTCAAAAACCAGAATGCCTCAAAAATAGACTTGTGACCTTTGCTATGATTAACTAATAGGTTGTGACCCCCGCTAAATTCAAATTCACTGGGAAAAAAAATTAATATTTAATTCACCTCACATATATATATATATATATATATATATATATATATATATATATAGTGCTGAATACAAAAGTAGGGCTATAAATATTTATTTATTAGGCAGTGTTACATTTGAACATGTACATAAACTACAAAACTCTACATCTTGTTTCAACGTTAAAAAAATTAACTTTTTATCAGTTGGGAAATCACGATGATACTGCATAATGAATATATATATATATATCGAGATAGAGAGAGTGATATATATACTTTCGTTTTATAAGGATAGTATGGACCATTTACAGCATAAAAAAAGATCATTTAATGCTTAATGGTATAATTATAATCAAATTATTAGTCATATATTATTAAAGGCGATACGATAGAAATTGATCAAAACAATCTTGTTGATTATCTGTCTATATTTCTGAGATGAGGTATTATGTACATTATTTACATTATTCGGACTATTGTCCTCATCTTTGTCGCCATATTTATTTCAACGTTTCGGCCGTTGTACGCTTCGGCCTTCTTCAGGTGGTTGGAATGTCGAACTTAACGCTTTATATCGCTCACTGGGTTAAACTGTTCTAGTTCCATGTGCCATGTTTAATGGATGTCAGTTATCAGTTATCTCCTGTTAATTTCCCTCTGAAAGTTTTCCACTGCCTTAACCGGGTATTGAACTCACATGTCACTGGATCTAAACAACGCCTTCATCCACTGTGCCATGTCTCCTTGACGACATATGGCACAGTTGATAAATTACTGAAACGCAAAAATTCAACAAAGAAATCAGGAAACTGATTAAAAATGAAAACAAATCAAGGAATAGATTCAAAAATGAAAACAAATCAAGGAATAGATTCTCACTAGAACAGAAAAAACATCACAGTTCCTAAGACCCCCCAAAATTTTGAAACAACCAGCGTCTCTCGTTTCGTGCGCATGTGTAGATGTGGCAATATCAACAAAGCCCAGTCGGATGCAACGCGTCACAATTTTTCTTTCCAATTTGTCTTACTAACAATCGGACGTCTAACCACAATGAGGAGCTGTGAAACAGGGAGACAATCTGTCTGTGAATGACTATATATATATATATATATATATATATATATATATATATATATATATATATATATATATATATATATATATATATATATATATATATCCGGATCAGACAATAGTTTATCCAGCAAAAGGTGGTACATATCTTGAGTGTGCAGACAGGTAGACGAAATACCATTTAAAACAAATACGGGTATCCATTAAAATAACCTTTGAATGAATAAAATATGTCAGATTAAAAAAAATAAAATCCATTGTTATTTAGATATTGCTTTGTTTACATTTTGTAGACGTAAGTAAAGAGATACGCATTTCAATAATTGAGAACGAATGTGTTTGTTTAAAGAAAATGCTTGATTTTGAAAACATGCCGGATATTCTCTTGCAAAAAGGGACCCACATTGCGGACAGCAATTTTTTCAATATGTTTTTTTTTTTTTGAGTATGTAGTCCATTACACAAAATAAATTCCGTTTAAAATCAAACAAATCCTCTACTTAAATCGCGGTACCTACTTAATATTATGTTTGAAGCAATATATAGATATAGGAGACACGGTGGAGTAATTGATAGCGACCTGATTGCGGAATCGGAGAGCCAAGTTCGAATTCCAGTCGAATCCATTACATTCACTTACACCCTTGGGAAAGGTATGAATCCTCTTCTTCTCACTCCAGCTACGGGTAAATAGCAAGACAGACTGGGTTCTATAGCTTTGGATGGCAACTGGTCTAGGAGAAGGACAACTCTGAATTCAAAATCTGCAGAGGGTCGAGTTTGGACCTTGTGGCACAATGTCTCTGTATTCGGCCTTTCAAAAAGTGTGGATGGTTCTGCACAAAACCTTCACTTCTATAATCAAATCTCATGTGCTTTTTTCGGGCTATCATTTTCCTGGGAACTGATCTGCTTGACCTTCATACTTCGAGAGAATATATATTTTAAAAAATTATATTGAGAGTATATATTTTTAAAAATTATATATTTAAAAAATTATGCAATGCATAATTAGGAAGCAATTCTTCTTTCATGCAAGATTTATTAAATATGACAGACAAGCTTAAGTTTGTTTTTTGTTTTTTTTATATAATTTCTGCTATGATATTTTTTTTATCTTTTCCGTAGATAAATAATTCTATAATGCTAATACATGGATACAACACTCCATTTCCAGTTAACAGTAAATATAAGTCATCCTTCATAAGGGCTAAAGGTATAGCGCTTGGAAAAGTAAAACATTTGGACAGTTTTTTATAATTTATCTATGGGAAATATGCTTCAGAGTCTGTCTATATTTCTGAGATGAGGTATTATGTACAGTATTTACATTATGCGGACCATTGTCCTCATCTTTGTCGCCATATTTGCCACAACGTTTCGGCCGTTGTACGCTCCGGCCTTCTTCAGGTGGTTGGAATTTCGAACTGAACCCTTTATTTCGATCCCTGGGGTAGACTGTTCTAGTTCCACGTGTCATGTTTGATGTATGTCAGTTATCAGTTATCTCCTGCTAATTTTCCCTCTGAAAGTTCTCCACTGCCGTAACCGGGTATTGAACTCACACTCTTTAGGTTTGTCACAAAATACAAAGGATCTGCGGTCCATATAACATCAGGACAACCTTCAAGAGCTTGACAACACTACGCAGATATCTCCAACCTAAAGATGGCCGGAGCGTACAACGGCCGAAACGTTGTGACAAATATGGCGACAAAGATGAGGACAATGGTCCGCATAATGTAAATACTGTACATAATACCCAATAATACTGTACATAATATAATGGAAATATAGTTGTTTGTCATATTTAATGAAGTCTGCATATAGATATATATATATATGTGCACAAACATAGATATGTGATTCATGCTATTATATTCAACAGTATCTTGTATATATTAGGTTGGTGCAAAAATAATGACGTAATAATGTCGTTTTTTTTGACGTTAGAAAATACGTCAAAAAACGACATTATTACGTCATTATTTTTGCACCAACCTAATATATATATATATATATATATATATATATATATATATATATATATATATATATATATATATATACGAGTATATTTTATATAAAACATGCAGATAAATATTGTTTCTTCAGAAAATCCCTATTAAAAGTAAATAAATTTTGATAAAAAGCATTAGAAATCACGAGAAGTGATAATAATCAGAAATTGATAAAAACCATCAGACACCAAAGGAATGAATTTATGAATAGTCTGCATAATTAATGAAAATAAAAGATGGCGGCATCAAAGTCACACGTTATTTCTTTGTTATTATTCCTTATCTTCTTTTATTATAATTATCCCAGACCAGTTTTTCAAGTTAACCTTTATTGTACGAAGGTTTTGCTTTTATTTTCGATTGATAATCTATCCCTTCTTGGAATTCATGTTATTTTATTAACCTTTGCTGATTAATACAATTCAATAGAGTCTTATTGCTTTAATTGGGTGTTAGATGGCTGTAGATCTGTTTTGTTCCTTTCTGCATTTTTATTTCTATGTCGAAGCGTTTGTCTTACAGAGAATATAAATGCAACCACAACCAGAAAATATCTGAAAGAAATCCTGAACAAATTAGAAAACATTTCAATAAAAAGCATCAACAAAGTTAATTAAAGATCATAAATTTAAAAAATAATCCTTTAAAGAATCAATGTAAATCGATATATATATATATATATATATATATATATATATATATTATAAATTATCTGATTTAAAATATTTTTGTTTTCGCTACCATATTTTAAATCAGTTAATTTATAATATTTATGCACTTTAAATTTGTATTGAGCACTGTTTTCTAAAAGGAAAATATATCAATAAGAACACCGGATTATGTATCTTACTGTTCTTTCTTTTTATTTGTATATATATATATATATATATATATATATATATATATATATATATCACTGGGCTGAAAATTGCCTTTAGGCATAAAACAGACTGTCGCGGCTTAGTGTTAACTTCACTATCGACTTTTACATTTACATACCTGATTTTGAGCTCACTTACCAATAAATACACCTCCAAACGATTTTCATATATATATATATATATATATATATATATATATATATATATATATATATATATATATATGGTATGTAATCGTTCTTTTATATACATTCCATTCAATGTGACGGGAAAGGAAAATTGAAATAGGTGCATGAATACCATTTATGTATATATATATATACCAGGTGTAACAGCATAATTGTTCACACAACAAAATGTTTGATATCTAAAAACAAAAATAAATAAAACACTTCACCAAGTAGAGAGGAAAACTGGATCAGGAGATCACAACTAGATCAGAAAAGATCCCACTCACATAAGAGTGTAGTTTCAACTATGGCGTTCCAAAGAGCCGTGAAAAACGACTTTAAGTGAAATCGTACGTGAAACCTGTGAGGCATCTTGTTAATCCAGGACAGAAAGTTAAAAGGTTAGAGAGGGCGAAGTTCATCTTTAATAAGTTAGAAAAGGGTCCTGGAATAATATATATATATATATATATATATATATATATATATATATATATATATATGATTTTTATTTCAATCATTCATGGGCCTACGATCCTTACCTATGATTAATTAATGATGAAATGTCATTTTCGTTTATGATCGATTTCATTACGATTCTTCTGCTAAGCTTGGAAAGTAATTGTACATTCATATTACTCAAAGTAGAGTCAAATAGTCTTAAAAATAACTTGGAGAGTTCCAGTAAGATATCTTTAATCATTTCTAAGATAAAACGCTTCAAAACTTAATCTAACAATTGGACAATTTTGCTGTTACACCCGGTATATTACTAATTTATTACCCAACACAAGGCGCGGGAGACATTCAGGCGAGATGTTTAGCGAATAAGGTTTTGTATGAACGTAAAAAGAAAAGGTAAGAAGTAGTGATTATTTGGATATGTCAGAAAGATAACGGTTGATCCTAGATTTGAAGAAGTTAAGATTCTATCGTTCAGAGAAGCATCCTCGCGGGAGTTTATTCCACAAATTAGTAGCTTTTAGGAGGAGGCTGTTTGAATGTAACTTGAACTTATAAATGGAATACGAAAAAATTAGGGCTGATTTGTTCCAGTCTACGTGGCACGGTGAGTCTTAACTTTGAAGGTCTAAATTGGTGGAACTAACGAATGCAGCACATCGGAATATTTGCCATGGAAATAGTGATAGAGCATCGAGAGGTTTCTCGCATTTCGTCCTTGGGAAAGCTGTTGTAGAACTTTAAAAATGTTTATCACTCATAACGCCACGAAGACGGTCATGGAATGTATCTTGGTAGGAAAGTGAGGCCTGAGCAACTCCAGCCTAGTTATGGCAGAAGAAACCGGTGTATCTTGGTAGAAAAGTGTAGCCTGGACAGCTCCAATCAAGTTATGGAAGCAGAAACCGTTGGTAAGAAAATGAGACCTGGGAAGCTCCAACCAAGTTATGGCCGCAGAAACCGATGTAGCTTGGTAGGAAAGTGTAGCCTGTGTAGCTTCAGCAGAACCCGATGTATCTTGGCAAGCGAGTGAGGTCTGGCCAGCTCCAGCCATGTTATGGCACCAGAAGCCAATGTATCTTGGTAGAAAAGTGTGGCATGGGCAGCTCCTGCCAAGTTATGGCAGCAGAACTCGATGCTTGGTTTGATCTGGTTCTTATAAAGATAAAGCATAGCAGGATGAGTCAGGTACTTTCTGAAGCAGTAGAAAAAGCGGCCTTTTCCCAGCATCTTTAGCAATGGATCTTATATAGTAGTTTTAGTTCTGGGATAAAAAGCTTAAATCCCAATCAACATTCAAGTCAAGGCGACTTCTTGAGTGAACACCTGTTCATTGCGATAGACGAAAATTCAGGGACTGCTCAGTGATGATGGAACGTTACTAGAGTTTAGTATTTGATTTGATTTTTCAGCTTTCTCACTTTTTTAAAAGTCTTTCTCGATTTATTTGAAATGAGTTCATATTTCTTCCGGTTCAGATTAAAGCTAATAAAATGTGTAAATGAAATGTTATAAGCTGTGTGTCTGTCTCATCATGCTGTGTGTCTGCCTCATCATGCTGTGTCTGTCTCATCTTGGTTTGTATCTCATGTAATTTGTCGACCTGTTTCCTATTTATTTTATTACAAGCACCAAATTAACGAGGATATTTTGTTTCAAGTCTTTCGTAATACTGAACTCACTTTTGTGTTGCATCTCAGCTGGTCCAATATACAACCCTCTTTCGCTGGACAATCCTTAAGGAAAATATATAAAAAAAAACTATTTTCAGAAAAGGAAGGTTAGCATATATATTAGGTTGGTGTAAAAATAATGACGTAATAATGTTGATTTTTGACGTTAAAAAATACGTCAAAAAACAACATTATTATGTCATTATTTTTGCACCAACCTAATAGTAACCATTATGTCTCATTCCCAGCAATGCAAACCCCGCTCATTCTCAGCAACCCATATAACACTAATTATTCAGTATTTATCAACAGAAATGCTGACCTATTCTCTAGTATTTGTCCTGAAACGAACACATCCGCCGAATAGTATATTATATTCCATTGCTGATGTTCAGTATTTCCTTGAACCCTTCTCTCTCCAGATATCGTCTCATATAAATTCTTCCCTACCTCAAAATAAGCAAGTGTTATGTCTCACTTTCATTGTCGTTTATATAATTGCTAAAAAATATAAGACAATTATCGTGAGAAATCGACTTTAGTAAGGCGTTTTAGAAGAACGGTTGTGTTAGTAAAAACTATTCAGATAGTGTAAGTCGTTGAGATTCCCTCTTTTATACCTACTGAGGCTACGTCGGGTCTCTGGCATTCCCTCAAGTTAAAACACAGCATCGATATCCTGCAGGTTGAGGAAACTTAGAAAAATCCCTTAACAAGTTGACGCTCTAAAAAATGAACATTTGGTGCAATATAAAATCATGCAAGAGAATTAATACATAGATATTGTTATCGAAGTGCCGTAAACATTATACAAACATCTGAATCGTTTTGTTGGTAGACGAAGCGATATCCTCCAAGCATTCAAATATCTCTAGTGCTTAATTTGAAAGCAAAACACATCCATGTGCTCAAAATGTGATAAACACTTTTTTTCTTTATATATATATATATATATAGATAGATAGATAGATAGATAGATACATAGATAGATAGCGGCACCGCTGACATTTTTAATTAAAAAATAATCCTCAAGGTTTACTATAAATTCGTAAGTAATCTGTCATGCAGAATTGTTGGTTAATTCCAGATTTTAAAATCTGAATGATGGCATTTAATATTGTATTGCATTCACTTTTTTATTTTTATTTATTTTCCAGATTTTTACGAAGAGAAATGACAATCCGAATTCACACCAGTTTTTTTGCTTCACTGTTTTTCGCCAGTTTGATGCGCGTCTTCTTCACTTCACTAGTCGTCTACCAATATTTGATCAAATCCGGAAGTCGCTTGCTAATGGAGGAAAACAAGGTAATAAATGACTTTCATTATCATCAACATTTTAAACCTGCATTACTATTCATATCAGAGTGGGGCGAATTGTTGTATCAGTTACAATTACGATCAGAATTTGTATTTCAGCTGAGGCAGCTTATATCCATGTTGTACCAGAAAATACATACATTCACTTCTCTCTGCGATCTGTTTTATTAACAGATAGCTTGACAAAATGTTTCGTTATTTGCAGGACGCAAACGTTAACAAAGAAGAATGTAAGTTTGTAATTATTTTGCCAAACTAGTTATCTGTAAGTCACAAACTATCTCTCTATAACTTACAATTACAACTATTTTCACTAAGTTAAGGAAGAAAATTAACTTAAGACAATATAAATGGGTTTGACTGGGTAGGAACAGTGAGCCAATCGGGAACTTTACAAATGATACCGATCTGGACGTACGCCATAGCGTGTAACTACACTTTAGAATCTGACTGAGAGATGAAAAAAATCTATAAGAGGTGAATTACAAAAATTACCACCAATACTGGGCAGAGTCATGGAGTTTTGAGAAGGCTTGCTGTCACTTGATACCCTGTGATGGTCACTAGACACCACTGTTATATGGTTAGCGTGCCGACTAATGAAGAACACAAAACTTGAGTCTTTTACCTGATATTTTATTCAACTCCTGGCTCCGTCGATTATTCTTGGCCTGTGTGTGGGGCGTGGCCTTGTAACAGAATTCTCAAATATTTTATCCCTGGGTTACGTCTGAGAGACTGCCCAGCTCCTCTTTCCGATGCACGAATCTTTCTCACGCTTGCAAAATCGGATGAAGGGGCGAGGTCAAGTACTTATGCATTCGACAACCTGAGAGACCCCTCTGTGGTAAGTGAACTTGCCTCCGGAGTAAGTAACAGTCTAACTCTCTGCTTTCGGGCGGAGAGGAACCCGGACGAGGCTCCGCCGAAGGGCAGAGTCTCGTTCGGGGTGGTTGTCTGTCCCTGAACCCGTTTATGCGGGTTCAAAGTGGGAATATTTTTAGCCGAGCCTACGGGCTCGGAAATCCCACGTTAAACTCTGCCTTGTGCCATATGTAACCCTCGTGGTGGGGGTTGCTAAATATTACCTGAGAGACTCCAGATTAAGCCACCGATGCATCAGGGTTCTTTAATGATTAACCGTGACATTGAGTGCAATCTCTATTCCTACTTAATTCCCTAACTAATGATATGCAATGTTGAAGAAGGTAAACGAATAATTATAGAAATAACATGAATTGGAATAATAACTGGAACTTTGAAACCAAAAGAGATCCTGTAATCTAAGCCAGAATTCCAAATCTAGTGAATGTCAAGAAGAAGAAAGAAAATTGTCTGACAGGATCTCATTGTTAGAAGTTAAATTGAATACAAGTAAAAAGTTGTGACCATTGTTATCGGTGCACTTGAAATAATGACAAATAATCTATTTAAAAAAATTGGCTAAATTGGAAATCCGACTACAAAGAGTTCTACTGAATTGAATAGGTTTCTTGTCACTTAATCTTTGCTGTAGGTAGTACAGGTACGTAGAGTAAAAAAAAAGAAAAATTAATATGAAGAACAACGGAAAAGATAAAAAGAAATGAAAAATATTAAAACCTTTTCCTACGGAAGATAAAAGCGTATGAGAGTGATGTCATATCACTAATTCGGTAACCACTAAGGTATTAGGGGCAGCACATGTACTGTATCCATAATAGAAGTGTATATATCTAAAGCAATATCGTCTGACAGCTCCCATTCCTTTTCCAGGCTGGTTTGAAGTCAAAAATTGCCTTTACCATTTTGCCAACTCAAGGCAAGTCAATCTCGTTAACCCTACTGTTTAATTCATATCTTTGCATCTTTTGCAAGTGGATTTGTGGGGATTTAAACATCGAATTCAAGCTGAATACGAACTCAGCTTGCCGATTGTTACCGCACGTCATTAACAGTTGCACCACTTGCACTTCAGTGAACTCATTAAAGAAATAACTTAAGAAACAATCCCAAAGTCATTCGTGGCCGGACATTTGGCCGACGGACATTTGGCCGAGAGACATTTGGCCGAGAGACATTTGAACGAGCAGTCATTTGGCCGACAGCCATTTCCCCGAAAAAATACCAAGCAATACTTTATGTATTTTAATAAGCAGTATTATAAGGTAGAATAAGACGAATAATTACCATTGAATTTCAAGTGATTAAATTACTAAGTCTAAATTTAAAGTTAAAAGTTTTTTAATTTCAATATTTGTTTATTGAAATTAGTATTTTGAAAAATATTTGAGTAAAATAATATTTGGGTAGCACCTAATTATCTAAATTCATATTTAACAGTAAGATAAAAGCTAGTTTATCCCTTTAAGATAATGATCATAAAAACGAAATTGAAAGATCTTTCATATCGTAAAAGCTTAAGATTTTTACTAAAATAAAATCTGCTTTTTCTCAAAACACTTATCATCTTACAGTAATATTTGAAGTAAAATATAATATATAAAGAATAGAATTAAAAAAAAACTTTCAAAAAACAAACGCAAAATTATAAATTAATACTGTAAATAAATATAAATATATGTAGCACATTACGATAAAGAGTGTGACATACATGTAAGTACGCCACTACATTTTCGGCTAATGTCAGTCGGCCAAATGTCTGAGTACCAAGTCATTTGAGAATAAACCTGGGAAAAATAAAAGATCAACGAAGGAAATTGAAATGATGTAAAAGACTGTGAGGAAAGTCAAAAGGGCGAAATGAATTTGGGGAGATTTGCCATTACTTGTTTCACAGACATTGCCATGAAATTCACCCGTGGTGATGAAGCAGATAATGTTATTTAAATATATTCGATATCATTACCTCTTACCAATTTAATTAGTTTTTGACTGTAGGGAAAATGCGTAAACATTTCTTTTCATTGATCAGGCCAGAATGTTCCAGTACCAAAATCTATTTAGAAAAAAAGGATTATCTCCTTTAACCGTAAGTAGTATTAGCAGAGCAGCAACTAACAAGCAGATTTAATTCTTCTAAAATCTTAATCGAAAGCCGTCAAGGGGCAGTTATCAAATTTGTGGAAAGATAAGTGCGGACGTAGAAAAAGATAATGTTCAGACGTAGAAGAAAATTGAAATTAAATTTATCAAAAACAAAAATATTTCCTTGTAAATTGTAGATAACAATGAAAAATTAACTTAGCTTCTTACGTTTTCAAACTGATTTCACCGCCTTATCTATATTGATGGTTTCATTGTCGTTTCCTTGTGTCAGTTTAGGTTTTGTATATTTGTAGAGAAACCAAAATTTCACGTATGCTCTTCATAATCGCGGTTTGTTTTATAAAATAGTAAATGCAAATAATATGTACAAGAATTGTGAAGTTGTAATAAGATATCAGTTCAAATGAAAATCCAAAACGAAACATCCTTCCTTAATTTTTTCACTTTCCTCTGTCGGAATTCAGAGTGGAAAACTAAATAAGTATTAGAACCAATCGAGTAAAACAGGAATATTTTACCAATACGTACAAGAAGATAGAATGTGTGATTATAAGTAAAAAGGACATCCCAAATAGTGACCTATGTATTAAGGTTGTCAAATTGTACAGAAATGTAACTATTTGGGTAGATAAGTAACAGATAAAGAAATACGTGACAAATATCCAGAAGTACCACAATGAAAATTGAACATAATAGTGAAAGATGCCTTGCATAAACTCGTAAAAAGTATTACGGAATTGAAAAGTATTCTTAGAGACAAAAAATATTCTGGGGTGCAATATAATATCTTTTCTCCTATATGACAAGGAATATTGGACAATTTCAGCACATATGAAATAAATATTTGAAGCAATACAAACGGGGCTCTGCAGATAAATTGTGAGATTACCAGGAACTGATTTTTATTTATATTTTTGATCATTCCAACTCAAGCAAGGTGAGAATGCCACTAGTACTCAGGAATTACAGGCAGTGAAATTGAAATAGAAGACTGAATATAGGGTGGATTGAGAAAAGGAAAAAAGATCAACGGGATTCAAGAAGATAGAAGATGACGATTGATGTTGCTTTCAAATTTTTGAAGACTGTAGTTATTAAGGAAGCAAATAGACTGAGGGGTGCTCCACAGGCGGGAAGTGCAAGACATGAAATTGTTGGAGTAGAAGTGGCCGTTGCATTTATCTATTTGAACAGTAAACGGGTGGTGGGTAGATTCCAATCTAGTAGCACGCCTAAATTCATGTAATCGAGACACGAGAGAAAAAAGATCGTCAGAGAAGTTGCCATGAGAATATTTGTAGAAAAGACAGAAGGAAAGTGACTGTAGACGAGATGCCAAGTCAGGATTGATTACATTACAGACGCTTTTTAGGATTTTGTCAAAAACCTCAAGGTGAGTAGCAAACGCACCAGACCAGATATGGCAGCAGTATTTGTAAATTTGAAATATGGACTCTGACTGGAAAAAGTTTTCTGGCAAGGCACAGTGACCCAGGTTTCCTTTCAGTGGATAAAGTGATAAATTACTAATTTTTATGAAAACTACAATCTACAAAGAAACAGCTGATAACAATATAGCTGAAATTTTGCGAGTACATAACAAATTAAAAAATCCGCTACCCGAATAGTAATTAATCCTCCCACCACCAAATTCTGATGTTTGGCTATATGGCCCACCGGAAGGAAACATTATATAGCAATCTGTAAAAATGGTGTATTAATTTGGTTTTTCGATAAATTTACTTTAGTCTGGTGTTGTAACCTACGAAGGTTTACTGAATGAGAAATAACCAAAACGAAGGTTGGAAATGAAATGGTAATCTTTATAACATCAACAAAATACAATACTCGCCAGCGGCGTGAAGTAGGTAAGCCACTGCTAGTGGTGGATTACGTAGACAGAATATTAGCCCCACCTTACAATAGTTTCCAACGTATTCATGAGGATTGTGAAATGCCCATTTAGTGTTCATAGTTATGACGTATAACATCTGGAAAAAAACCTGCTACAATGGAGCGTCCAGTGTATTGTATCTATCAGAGTAAGGAATAGTTCTTGGGGACAAGCTTGCTAACACACACTACTTTGTTAATATTAATAATGTAAAACACGAAGTGACTTAAAATATTTATCGTCCACGGAGTCTGGTCACCCTTTCTTAGTAATTATTATAATACGAGTCAACTTAAAGGAAATTGTCCTTCATTGAACCTATAGATTGTCGACATGAAATCCGAGATGAAGAGCTTTGGAACTAATAATAACCACATCATTTGAGAACTTACAGTAGAAGATACATCAAAATTGGTAGCACATATATCCTGAAAAGAAAGTAATGATATAATCAGGATATTAACATTTTCCATTACTTAAAACAGAAAGTTTGGAAGGAAACTTTTTATCAATATTAAGAAGAAAAACATATTTTTTCGAGGGTAAGACTTCTAATTTCTCGAAAACTTTTTTTAATAATGAAAAAAATACACTATTTACATTATTCCGACTATTGTCCATATTTATCACAACGTTTCGGCCGTTGTACGCTCCGGCCTTCTTCAGGTGGTTGTTGGAATGTCGAACTGAATCCATTATATATATATATATATATATATATATATATATATATATATATATATATATATATTGAAAGATATATATCTTTCAATATATTCGCAGTACTAGACTGGCAACGAGATATCATCAATTTACTGTTGAATTGGCTACATGTAACAATAAATTCTATGCTAACAGTTTCTTTTCTCACTTCTCGAATTCCCTTCCGGCTCCATACTTTCTAGACAACTTTAATCTGCTAAAATTTAAATGCAATGTCAATGGCTATCTCCTGTCTTCTTAATTACTCTGCTTTTGTTCTAGCTCTTCCCCACCAGTAACCCCTTGAGTTTCAGTGGCTTTACTGCCTTGTTTGGGACGATTTAAAAAGATGATAATAATAATAATAATAATAATAATAATAATAATAATAATAATAATAACGACGACAACAACAACAACAATCAATAATAATAATAATAATAATAATAATAATAATAATAATAATATATATATATATATATATAATTTTTTGATGTTTTTGTTTTTGTTTTTTCAGATTGAATGTTTAGCCTTGTATCTCATCCATCGATATTTTCAATGCACAACTTATTTTTGGATGTTCTGCGAAGCATTCCATCTTCACCAACTCATGGTGAATTCTTTCCGACCGCCAAGACGTACCTACGTGTATCATGCATTTGCTTGGAGTAAGTAGAAAGAATTTATTTTAACAGGTTTTATCGGGCTTGTATGTGAGAGAGAGAGAGAGAGAGTGTGTGTGTGTGTGTCTGTGTGTGTGTGGATGTATGTGTGAAGCTTATCTAGTTACGCAATACAATATTCTCTCCTTTCCTCTGAGTAATAATAGGAATAAACAATAAACAAGTCAATATTATCTCATAATACAGCTTTATACGAAGCTCCGCTCAACCCGTCGAGATTTGTGTATGTCAATCTATGTATTTTCGCAGCCCAAAGACGGCTATAGAAAAGAGATAGGAATTACGATACATGTATCAAAAATGGTAGATAGCAATGCTTGTTTATATACAAGGAACAGAGTTCGTTTATTCTGTGCAGCACGGAATGTATTGCAGTGCCAGTTTTCAACAATGGGGTGTTTTTATTCCCAGCCTGAAGATCTTTTCACTGATAGCCAAAAGGTGAAACACAATTTGCAATGCCCTTATTTTAGCAGGCAAACAAACAGAATATAGTTGCATCAAAACTCGATTCCATGTAGGATGTGACCCCGAAGACCCACAATGAAATCAGAAAAATATGCCATTCCACATTCTTCTGTTCTTTCACTCCAAAAATCTAACACCCCACAATTTCCCTCAATGCTCAAGAGCCACTCAAGCTAGAGGGTAACTGAGATTGTTGTAAGAGAAGTGGAAGGAAAGTTCATATTATGAGGACGTGTGGGATAGATATAGGTTGACCCTGGATTTAAAGAAATCAAGATTATATTTGTCATGGAAGCATCCTTCCGGGAGTTTTTTTTTTTTTTTCACAAAGTAACAGCTTTGTATGGCATAGTACCATAAATAGGATAATACTGTGTTGGTCCAATCCCTCAAGTAAGAAGGATCTGCCAATAATAAAATATTTTTGAAATCAGGAATTTAAAGTTGGTAGGTTGATTATATTGCGCCAAACATCTAAATAGGAAGAATTTGCTTGTCTACTCAAAAATCTGTATTTGAAATATATGTCATTATTAACGTACTTTGAGTGTTTCTTCTTTCTTTAAGCCATTAGCCCCACCCCTATCTCTTGAAAAACAAGCAGGATTTCAGGAATTAGTTATATAGCAGAAATATTTCTTCAAGATCAGTTTCCAAGTGAAGAGACACTGTTTTCAGATTTCCTATTTAGAATCCTAATTTACACCTGGGTTCAGGCATCGATCACTGACCCGGATAGGAAATACATAACTATTTTTCGCACTAAGCATTTCATCAAGAACGTGTCGACTAAATTTGTCGTAAGGATTTATACGAAACCAAACTGTATACGATCTACTATCTTCCATCAAATCCGATAGTACAATGAAATTCATCTTGATTTATTAACTACCCCTAAAAGAGACTAAACATATCCACTACCTGCCGGGTGGAAGGTATTCAAATCAGTGAACCTACCTTATGTATTTCCTACACCTTCACCTGCTGTGCCCAAATTTATTTACACCTTCGACCTCGCCGACAGCCAATGTAAATAAGACGGACATAAATTCATTTCCGAAATGTTCGCGTGCAAAGTTAACCTCTGGTGATCATTTACAATTATCCCTTAGAGCTCTCCGTCTTTATCAAAACATGGATTACAGGAACATATGTTAAAATCTAAATATCAAATTTAAAGATTTGAGCTTGATCCATGGTTCAGAATTTCAATTTTTAGCCTTATTCTTGAAAGACCGCTTGGAAAGAGTGACAGATATCTTCAATCAGTTCGCTCATCCAGCGAGAAGAAAAGTATTTTCGGTACACTCTTTAGATTGTTCGGAGTGTTGTCCTCATCTTTATTGCTATATTCACGACGTTTCGGCCGTTGTACGCTCCGGCCTTCTTCAGGTAATATTAGTTGGAATTTCGAGACAAAAACTTTATTTAGTCCACGGGATTAGATTATTCCCAAGGACGCGTGGTCCATGGAATAAAAATGTTGGTTGAGTGATCCAAAAGTAACTCAACGCAAAGAGTTATGATTTCGATACCTGCCAACTGCAGGTGGAGTGGGGGACAAAAAATTCGAGAGTTGAGGTACCAAAGGGTATGAAATGAAAACTGAGCTATCATAGAAAAGCATATCACGTGGAATTAAAAAAATCTACCCAGGTGGACTAAATAAACGGTTCGGTTCGAAATTCCAACTAATATCACATGAAGAAACGTCGTGAATACGACAATAAAGATGAGGAGAACAATCTGAACAATCTAAATAATTACAATACCTCATCTCAGAAATATACACAGATCCTAATGAAGGCCAGAGCGTACAACGGTCGAAACGTTGTGAATACGACAATAAAGTTGAGGACAACAGTCTGAACAATGTAAATAGCCTAAATAGTTACACTATCTCATCTCGAAAATATAGACAGATCCTGAAGAATGGCGGAGCATACAACGGCCGAAACGTCGTGAATACGACAATAAAGATGAGGCCAACAGTCTGAACAATGTAAATAGTGTAAATAGTTACAGTACTGATCACATTCTAGTAATATAGACAGGTGGAGATGAAAAGTCCAACAAAATAAAAAAAGTACAATATCGTGACGTTACTCGCAATCATTCCACCTCGCTGGAGTATAGAATGTAATCGGTAATGTTTAAAGGATGGAATTTCTTGCGTTCAAGACCGCTACTCGTCCTACAACCTTGCTAACTCAAGCTTGAAGGTTGTCCGAGGTACACGCGTCTCCGTTAATCTTCGTACGCGAAGCGAAACCACAATGATGAGGAGACTCAAGGCACAAACTGCATCTATCCAGTTTCCCGCAAGGATTCTGCATGCATCGGTATGAAGTACTTTGCTTGATTATGCTGTCCTGGTTTAATCTAAATGCAATGGCGCATTGTAATTACGAATAAAGTATCCCGACACATATTATTAATAAAAGCCATAGCAATAGCCTACCTAATGTATTTGCGTCTCAGTAATCTTCAAAATACTAACCAAGGGACTCAACTTCATTTACTCAAACAATTCTTCCACTGTTCAAAATTGTCGGCAATTTCCACTTCAGAGATCGCCAACACGTGCCTTGCCCCATTCTCCTTAATCTCGCCCACAGCGTTTCAACCTCTATTTTAACTAAGGTAAATAAATGATTCAAGTTGTATTGAAAATTTGGACCGTAGAGGGATCGTCAGACATGGGTGATGCGATTTTTTCTAAAACATCCCTGGACTACAATTGAATAATTTTTCTCGGTTACTGTGAATCTTACAGACACACGCACTCAAGACTGTCACGCTTACGATTGTGTAACCCCACGAGAGAGTGTCAGATATTCTTTGATCGGCTGATATGTTTAGATCAAGGCCACGCAAAACGATTCCAGAGTTCTTCAAAATTAAATGATATAGTACAAAATCGAAAATGATTTTCTTTAACCGAACCCTGGCACTATTTTTAAATATATTTCGTTTGCCTATTTTTAACATGATCTAAATGGAATTCTGTATTTTACAAATTATCGCTCTAAGTAAAAATATCCTTTAGCATCAAAACATTGCAGTAAACAGAATTTCATTAATGGAGCGACTGTTTTTTGTTTTTTTTTCTCCACTGGGTGCACCAGATGACTCTCAGCAAGACTACAGATCAAATCCTCCTGTTTACTCTAAACACGAAAACAATGATAAATAATTTCTTATTCTTTTCTGTTTACATCAAGCTTAAAATGAACAGTTTTAACTTTCTTATAACTCGCCATCACATATGAATTGAAATTTGAAGTATTTATACATAACACTGATAATTTCAGTGTGTGATATAGCAATAAGCGCATTTGCCCGTCATCTATTCTATCAATGAACATTTGCATAGAACATCCAGATTCATTCAACCTGAATGTCTATATTATTTTCTGTCTGATTTTCAGTGTATACCGTACAAGTTGGGTAGAGAAATGTACTTAAATGTAGGAAAGAAAGTGTAGTAGAAATTTCAATGTGGAAGGTTATCGGTGTACAGACGAATAAAAATAGGAAACTATATTGCTCATAAATAAAATTCTTACTTATTCACCTACGAGCTTCGTCAATTAATATCGGCGAGTAGATGTGGGATCTTAGATCTTCTAACCAGCAACATGACAGACTCTCTGCTTTCTCTCTCAGGATTGATACATCTTCCTACAACCCGTTTGTACTATGCGTTTGCATCGTAAATGCAGGTATTGACATATCTCAGGTAGGACGCACTTATATGTCTTCCTGCTACCCGTTTTGATCATGTGTTTACATCCTAAACGCAGCTGAATCGATCACATGTTGACATTCGGTGGCAACCACTGACAGCTAGTGGGGTGCGAACTTGTACCAGATGGCTAGGAGGTCACTTTTCATGTCAACCTTCTAATGCTTACGGTTTCTTTGATGTTCTGCTGTGACACTGATTGTAATGTCTAGTTTGATTTGGGTTATCACAGAGAAATTTCTTCTAGCACAACAGATTTCCTATTGACGTTAAATTCGATTCTGACCATCTGTTATTTCCTAGCGTGAATCGCATACTGCAGTTAGAGAACTACGAGAAATGTAGGGACCTTTGATAAGAATAAAAAGCTTGTTGGATTAAGATATCATTGAGCTCATTAGATCTCCATGGAGATCGCAAATAGACTCAACTAAGGACAAGAGACGATCAAAAAGTTAGTCATAAATTATTCACAAACAATAAATCCTTATACATTAAACGATGCCTATCCTCTACTTAAGATTACAACGATGTTTCCTTAAATACAGAAGTATAGTCTGTATTCTAAACTAGTCCTAAAATGTGCGTAACACCAAGTTCCCCTTCGTAAAGGAGACCGCCCTTACACGGCTTTTGAAGTCGGTGGGAAATTATATATTTTCATAACCTACTAACTCTAAAATCAGCATGTCTACATCTGACTTCTTATTAAAAACTGTAGGAAAACGTAAAGCGAATCTTACGGTGGGTAGAGAACGTTACAAAAAATTTAATTCATCCTCAATGGATAAGTTATGTGCTGATGTAATCCTCGGACAAGGCTTTCAAGTCCTGCACAAAAAATAGAAAAATTATTGAAGGGCCACAGACAACCCCTAAAATTGCGTGAACTAGCTAGCATGAAGATTTCAACTTTTCCTTTGTTTGAAAATCTGTCACCTAATTTTAGGGCTATATCTGTTAAATTCCTATCATACGCTAGAGAGGTGGAGGCATTTATAAGGACAAGGATAAAAAAGCCTGTTGGATTCAGATATCATTGAGCCAATTAGATCTCCATGGAGATCGCAAATAGACTCAACTAAGAACGAGAGACGATCAAAAGGTTAGTCATAAATTATTCGCAATCGATAACTCGTTTTACCTAAAAGATAGCTATACTCTACTTAAAATTACAATGATAGTTTCCGAAATAACAAAGTATAGTATGTAGTCTAAACTAGGCCTAAAAAGTGCGTATCATCAAGTTCCCATACGTAAAGCAGACCACCCTTACTCAATTTTTGAAGTCAGTGAGAAATTATATAATTTCAAGAGGATGCTATTTGGGATCACATACGGAGTAGTTGTGTTTCAAAGAATTTTGAATTAAATAATGGAATAGGAAGGCTAAAATGTAACAGATTATGTAGTTGAAGTTACCATTTGAGATCCCATATGGAGTGGCTGTGTTTCAAATAATTTTGAATGAAATAATGGAATAGGAAGGCTAAATCTTTATCCTACATTTTCGATAAGTGTAAATTTTTTTGAAGACTAAAAACGACAAAATTTATACACTTTATCAGGTCGAGAAATTTGCCCTACTCAACAGAGAAAGTAAAAAGAATTACTGAACAATATAATGTGTGTGGTCGAGGAGGAAACAAATATTTCTTGATATCATTGTTGAATGTAGTCGTTTCCCTTTCGCTTTTGCATATAGGGGACATCCTCACTACAACTATATTGACTTGCTTAAGTAAATTATTTTGCATATTTTGTATGCCAAGTTATATAAACTCTGTTAGGGAACCTATTTTTATGTCGGAGGTGTTAAGGTTTTCAAGAGAAAGGAATAGCTACTAGTAGATCTATCGCGTACAACACCGGATGAAACAGTCAAGTGAAGAGACCGAACGGAACA
>OZ010594.1:87622356-87629856 GCA_963932145.1 Acanthosepion lycidas
TAGACATAATGTAATATTTTACAAGTGCACATATATATCAGTCGTTAGCGAATTGGGGATTGTGTAGCACCAAATATCTGTTATCAGTGTTCATTGTAAACAATCGTCATCATGAATTTTCTTGGTATGTGAAAATCGAATAATGATACAGAAATAAAATCGTTATTCTTTCATTAACACACTCTGCCACCAGTCAGGCTTAGGATCAACCCCTTGAAATGATTTATACCTATCGTTATCCAAAGTTTATGATAATAAAGAAAAAGAAGACCATATTTTGAAATAATGCGATCTACTATTAATATTTTAATTTTTCAATTCAGCATTTAACTTTCTATTACTGATGACGCTTCGACATTTTAAACTGATAACAGTTTAAAATGTGTTTTAAAACTGTGTTTCACGTTCATTTCCTGTGAAAAGATTCATTCATAATTTTGTTTATTTTTCTCATTACTTTAGGGTTTGTAACACAGTTTTAAGAGCAATATCGCCTTTTAAATTGAGTGAAAACATTCATAATCATTATTTCTGCGCTAATATTTGGTGCAGTTCAGATGCCATTTTAATCTCTTTCAATATCTCGCAAGCAAACAAGCAGGTATCTGACCCAATCATAATGTCCTTTGCCATAGAGTAGTGGTTAGAGATCTAAGCTAGTCGCCTCGGAATCGTTTAATATTTAGCGGATAAATTTCGCAGAAAATTAGTGGTAAATTCGAACCTCAAATGACGATTTATATTTGCAGCTTTAATGCTACAACACATCTTCGCTTTGTGTATGATATCGTGTAGGGAGATCAATAAAGATTAGGCGACCTACACTTGCGAATTTTGATGAGCTGTACTAAAGTTAGGGAAAAATCTATTTTGCCATACCATAATGGTTACTAATCTATTTTAGCATACCATTTATATTTTGTACAAAGTTGAAGCCTTAATGGTAGTCTATAATTTAGGCCTTCATCTACACTAAGTTAAATGCCCTCTACCTGAATTTCTGTGCTATTATTATTAACCTTAATTACATTTAAACAATTGTCCTCATCTTTGTTGTTATTATCGCATGGTTTCGAATGTTCTGCCCCCGCTACCTATCAGTTGCTTGAAAATCCATGAAGCTTATCCAGATCGACTAGATTATACCAACAATCGAGTATCGTTGCCAATCCTAACTTTTCCAAAGTTAAATGGCGTTTATGTTGTCTTGGAAGGCAGATATTTAACCTCCATGCTGCAGGCGCTCCCCTTACCGACAAATGCAGGCGCTCCCCTTACCCACAAATGCAGTCGCACAAGCCAGTCGGTATTCTACTGCTATTTCCATTACAAATATTCAGATGAGCACATTTTCTTTGTTCTACCAGTTCAGTTAGAATTTCCAAGTTTAAGTGGGAAAAAGATAGATACTTTCTAAGAACTGCCACTTGGAGAAGCAGAGAGGCGTGTGGTTGCTTCCTTCAACATTTCGTTCTTGACCCCCTCTTAGATCAATTGACAATTATTATATTATCCCTTTATCCTCAGAATCTTCACTTCCTACCACATTCTCCATTCATATCACATACTTCATTCGTTATTTCCATTTCAACTGTAACCCTCTATCTCAAGTGGCTTTCGAGTCTTTTATTGCGTGAAATAGAGTCATCAAAAAAATTCCGAAAGTTCCTTAAATTTACGTTTTCTGTGATTGTGGCGTTCAACGAAAATGTGCGTGTCTTCAGCTAATGCTCATTGGTCCTCAACCTACTAAGACAGTCTGCCTATAGGTTTTGTACTATCTACTGGTATTCAATTAACCGACGTTTTATCGGAACGACTAACATGGCTGCATCAGATTTTTCATGCGGCCTGCCAAATCTTCGACGGAGATATTCAAAATACCTTGCTAGACTTTTCCCGAATATTATTTCGTTCGAAAACAGGTTTTTCAGTTGCATACGCCTTTATAGGCAGGCGGAGTGTCATTTTAACATAATACTCGTTCAAAGTATTCAATTGCCAGAAGAAACACCAGAAAACGTGATGAAAAAGTTCTTCAGTTATTGAATCCGCCGAGTGATCCTATATTTCGAAAAACCTTCTTGGTTTATGATAGAAATGTAAGCATCAAATTTCCAAATGAAAAGAATTGAGAGAAAAAGCAAAGATAAATATTTATATCATTTTTATACTGTGGTTTGCTTTTTTTTTTTTTATAAATGTGCGAATGTATTTATGAAGAGTCGAATATAAAATCTATGCGAACATTCAAAGAAAAGAATAGTGGGCTGTTATGTACGATCAGTCCTCATATCTGGCAGTAAATGTTGGATAATCTCTTCACAGATGAGGAGACTAGAAGCAACAGAAATGTGTCTCTACAGAAGAATGCTGAGAATACCATGGACCGAACATGTGAGGAAGGGCGAACTTTTAGACGAAATGAGAACAAAAAGGGCACGTACTTAACATCAGAAAAAGAGAGTTGAAATTATGAAGACAAATAATCAGGAAAGAGGGCTTGGAAAATGTGATACACACAGGACAGTCTGACGACAGGAAAACAACGTCTAGCCAACCTAGCGAACTTGAACAAATGGATAGCAGGTCAGGGTTTAGAAGAAATAATTAAAAAAAAAACTACAGGCGCTACAAAGGACAGGAAATTGTGGAGAGCCATAATCGCCAACATCCTAAAGGGACAAGACACCATGAAGAAAAAGAAGTATCTTCTAAGTGCTTCGAAAATGTCTTGACAATTAAAATTCATGTTTTAGTGATTCAACTATCAAAATCTACCCGTTTTTTATCAATTGTATAATAAACGAGTTCCCATAAAGTATTTTACAAAACTATAATCACGTCTTTTATAAGATCAGCTGATGTACGAGTTGATTGAACTTTTACGTAGTCCTATAAGACAGCTCATATTTAATATATTTTCTTATACATTAAATTGATACAAATGGTCCCATAATCTTTGAAGTGTATGCAAATCTTTATTACAAAACTTACAAAAGCATCAGAGTTCCACATGAATTCTGCGCGTCTAGTGTAGCTTATACTCACGGAACAGTTTGCAAATTTAGTGAGTTTGTTCCTATCCGAGTGCCTCCCACTACGGTACAATATCAGAAAAGTTCAGGCTTAGTAAATCACCGCATTTGGCTGGCACACAAGACGGCAAATATAAGCAGGCTTACTTTGTAGAACAGTCTGCACATTCCATCTACACTGCATGTGTTACTATCGAGCAAGTTTAGTTTACAGATCACGTTAGGGAGATATGATTAAATGTACTTTAATATTTTAAAAAAATCTAGTGAGTATTATTATTTAGGTAATATGAATAATAATATAGTACAAATAGTTGTATACGCATTTTTATATATTTATGGTTACTTTTCAATTTTTAATATCTGTTAGCATCCCATAAAAAAGTCTTGATATAAAATGAATAATATCACATGTTGTAATAATTGAAATACGCTCTTCTGTTAGACATAGAAGATTATCAGAAACAAGCAATGTCGTAAAGGACGTTATGTTTTTTTTTCTAAGTCGTGTCTATATTAATTTTGATTAAAATGATGAAATTTTTTAAAGCAAACTTAAAGAACTACACAAAGATGCTTACGAAAATTATCATACAAAAATTAATAAATTTAAAATTATAGATTAATTACTAATATTTTTTTAATTAATAACTATTTGTGTTAAGTTGATGACATTAATAGCTATCTAGTGATGTGTAAAAATTATGGAATAATGCACAAATAAAAATTTAAATTTAATCTCTCTGATAGTTGTCGCGATGTATTAATAAATAACCTCACTAGAGCAACGAGGAAGCATCTCATAGTACAAAGATAAGTAAGCTTGTCTCACAGAACATTTTACAAGTTTAGAGAAATAAATTCTAACCAGGAACACGGATACTGAAACCTTGAATCAGGCAATGCTCATCTTTGAAAACCGTCACATTGTACTAACTTTTATTTCTTGTAATCTCAATAACTTCTCTTCTAAATGCAGCAACTGTAAAAAAAAATGTCTCTATTATTTAAACAATGTTGAAAATAAAAAAAATAAAAGGTATTGGAGAGCAGTCTATAAGCAAATACGTGTTTAGATGCCTTCGAGAAAAAAAATATAATATTTACACTTCCCACGATCGTCTCCATTTTTTTTTTTTTTTTCACCTTTTCAATTTTTTTCCATTTCTTCTGTAATTGTCTTGGTCATATTTGATTAAAATTCGTTATATTTGCTTTTGGAAAACAAGGAATAGAGATAAAATAAAATATATATATATATCCAAAATATGTTCGTTTTTGCAACAAAACGATACTTTCTTTTTCAACATTTATCGAAGTCGGAGGAAATAACTTCACAAAAAATCCTCATCTGGATCTCGTCTCAAATTTCACGATGAAAAACATCGGCACTACGTCACATTTACATTACCTTTCTCTGTACATACCAACACTGCATTACAACATTCTATTTAAAAAGATAAACAGAAAATCCCGGCAGGCCAACTTCATACCCAGACGTACATACACTTACGTATTGCATTCAACTTAAGAATAGAAATATTTGTGAAATTTCTGTTCATTTTTTTGTCGTCGGCTATTTAGACTGAATTTTCACGATGAGTTAAATTTATGCTTTTTATTTTTGTAATGTTTTGTTTTTCCACTGGACTTTTTTTTTCTTTTTTTTTAACTTTCAGACTGCTTTTTCATAATCTGAATGAGTCGCTTTTTTACAAATAAAATTCGTATTTAGACTGTAGTACTTACTAGCAGTTGATGGAGAAAACGCATCGTGTTACAGAATCTACATATATGTACACACACACACACACACACGCGCGCGAAGGGCCACGCGTGGTAGGATGTTGTGGAGAGACATGATCTCCCACTTCCTGAAAAGAAACGGAACATAGAGCATAGAAGAATCCGATTCGGATTCTGGTGTTTGATCATGAGAGAAGTTAATTCTTAAGCGAGCTTAGTTGTTGAACACTTGCGTATCTACCCACAAACCCTATATATATATTCACGAAATCATTATTTTCATGACCAACACACATACGCACACTGCATACATGTATACGTGAATGTGTGTGTGCGCATGTGTGGATTTGTGTGTAAACAAATGACGGAAAATAATATCGTGAGACGTTTCCTATGCAATATTTTTAATGTCACCTTGAAAGTCTACTACATAGCGATAGAAAACTTAAAAAAATAACCCACTACAAGGCTCAAGAGCTACTCAAGGTAGATGGTTACAGAATGAGGTTGTTGTATGAATGTAAGAGGAGGAAGTAAGAAGAGCAAATTATGAAGATATGTTGATTAGATAACGGTTGACCCTAGACTTGACGAGGTTAAAATTGTATCGATCGGGGAAGTATCCACTCGGGAGTCAAACTAAAGCAAGAGATTTGGAAGTTAATTGTGCCACTTCATTCGTTCAATTATTTAAAATACACAATTGCGACTGTTTTACTTTGCTCAAAGAGTTTAAAATAAATAAAAGCTACCATATTCCATCAACTGTTTACCAAATCCTTATAGTTGAAACTGAAATGTTGAAATAAGGTTTTGTCGAGATGTTAAGGTTCTTTCAATAATTAAACAAGGAAAAAAGAATTATCTGACCTTCTTAATATTATGATTATCTTCTTGATAGATTCATTTAAAGTTTCTTATATTTAAATGGATATTATTCCATCTTCAAAAAGGCAACATATCTTAGCAAGCAACCTAATAAATTTAAATGTAAAAAAGTAAAAGCAGTTTTTTTTTTAATTTCCTTCGGGAATTTTTTAACACACTGTTCAATATTTTTTCTTTTAATCTTTATCATGCTTCATGCTCATTTTTCCGTTTTTATTTTTTAGGTTTTCCATTTTTCATCTTGATGATATACGCCATCCTCCGAGGAAAATTTATGGAAAGCGAAGAGTGAGTTTATATTTTAAAGATTGAGAATTTATTGCAATTATGTTTTCATTTAATTTAATCTCTCTTTCATTTTTTTCTTGGCTGATTTCTCGCACGTGTTTTTAGTTATGATCGCCAATGGTGGCATATTTATTTTAATCGCATGCGTTTCATGTCTGTCTATCGCGGGAAAAACAGTGAAATATAACATTCACTGATTTATTTAATTGAGGATCGAAGATTAAATTTCCAAGTCGTTAATCAAATGTTAAAAAGAACTTTAGATTGTTTAATGGGCTGTGAATTTATCACATATTAACACAAAGAAACATACACGTAATGGTGTTAAAAATATCTATGAGATGCCCACTTTCAAATCTAACAACTTTGATGGTTGGATACTTAAATGTTTAATTTTCTAATAGTACCTGATTTGCATACACACACACACACACACACGCTCACACGTGTATATATATGTATATATATATATATATATATATATATATATATATATATATAAGGCAGGATGTGTGTATGTGTGTGTGTGTGTGTGAGTGTGTGTGTATGTGTATGTGTATGTGCAACGAATGCACGGCCGCAATTTCTGGCGGATTTGCACCAAAATTTACATACACATGCTCCAAGTTAGCGGCAAAGCCAAGACCGACTTTGCATTTCCCAACTCACATCGATAGTGGAAATAATCGATTTTTTCATGCTTCTACGGCAGTTTTCATGTAGTTTGCGGCCATTTTGTACGGACCAGAGTGAGGGCCTATAGCTGGCTGCCACGAATAGGCAGGAAGATTCTATTGGCCAACGTGAGAGCCAACAGCTGACTGACACGAATGTTAACTAGCATGCTAGCATGCAAAAAAAAATTGATAGCTGAATTCGTCAAGTGGAAAAAATTTAAATCTGCATGGCACTTTGCTCCAATTGGCTCATTCGCTTGCTTAAACTCAGCTTTGATTTTGATTCCTCAGAATTGGGTTAGGTGTGAAAAAGTATTTGTTGTTTTTTGTGTTCATTTTGTTTAGTTTTTTTTTGGTAACAGATTTAATATTTAGTATAGAGATTAGAAAAAATTCGCAGTGTGAGATAGGCAAGAAGTAAGGTATGTAGCAAGATCAGCAAGGCAAAGGCCACTCCTTTAAAGGCAAGGAAGGGCAAAATTATTTTAAGTCAAGTGATAGCGATTGCTGTATGAGTCGTAGGATTTTTTAATCAAGCACGGGCAACGCCGGGCCATGCTGCTAGTATATATATATATATATATATATATATATATATATATATATATATATATATATATATATATATATATATATGAAAATTACTCAGAGTTAACCTGTCGAAAAGACAATATTTATAAATATAAATTACAATAGGAAAACTGTAATAGTTGCCGACGCATTTCGTCCAATGTGTACTTTCTCAAGGTAAAAAACGACATGAATTTATTTAAACAAAATAACTAATAACAACAAAAACAAAATGTCCTTAGCAACTGGAAAAATTTAGAGAACGCTATTTTCAGAATGGTAACTAAAAATTA
>OZ010594.1:87632356-87674856 GCA_963932145.1 Acanthosepion lycidas
AGCTTCCTAGGTATGTAAAAGAAAGATTTGAAAAATAAATAAAATAAAATCTTTTTAATCTTTTACTTTTATATTTAGATACGTTCTGTCACTGATAGCGAGCACTTTAATCGTGAATATAACATGCATTAAAATTAAGTGTAGTTTGTAATGCAGTCAAAAAGATTTTTTTAATCTTGTAATATCTTTAATTTTTTTCACTATGTCAGAGAGGCTATGAAGTATTTCTAGATGTCTAAATTTACATGTGCAACTTTGGAGATCTCTACAAAATTACAAGAGAGGAGTCGATGCTGAAGGAAATCTCAAGCTTATGCGTAAGGACAAAATTATGAAATAGAAAGAAAGATTTTTTTCTTAGTTAATCTCTCCTGAGTGGATTTTTTTCGTCAAGATCTTATCGTATTTCCACTTTAACGTAAAAGATCACTTTTCATTTTTTTAGACTTTCTTTAAATTTTTTATCATATCCTTTTATTTTTTTAATAGATTTTTCAAACGCCACTTAAAAATGTGCAAAAATCTCCGGGTTTTTTTATCATTTTATTATATATCTTTTTTCGTTACTAAGTCATAAATCATTTCCAATGCGGCTTTTTAGTTAAGGTGCTCACACACAACGCTCACGGATCACGTACAAACCTCTCCTGCGATAGCTAAAAATTTTCCACTCTTACAACGAAAAAAGGTCTCAGTTTAAACAACTTCCTAAAATCTGACCAAATCATCACATATTTTAAAAGCCATCAAGTTCGAACCGGGGCTATATTAGCAACCCCACTCGTATATATGCGAATCTTTACGTGTACATATCACATCCAAGACAAGACATACTTTTTCCCATGCTTGCTCGTTGATATTTGTTATGCTTAGAATTTCATTGACACGCACTTAATCATTTTTAATCCTTTCCCCTTGACACTCTCATTCTCTCCTTCACGAGCCCGTGCGCCCGAGCGCGCGCAAACGCACACACAAGTGAATAAAGACGTTGGTGGGATCCAGTGATTAGATCCAAAGAGTTGTGAGTTCACTACCAGACAACAGCAGCTTTGAACCAAAACTTGAAGAGTTGAGTTAAAGAGAAATAACTGAGACATGTGTAAGAGGCATGACACGTGGAATTAGAACAATTTACCCCAGTGTTCGAAATGAAGGGTTCGGTTCGAAATTCCAATCACCTGAAGAAGGCCAGAGCTTACAATGGCCGAAACGTTATGAATATGGCAACGGAGATGAGAATAACAGTCCGAATATTATAAATAATGCAAGTAATCATAATGTCTCATCAAAGAGATATAGACAGATAGACATCAGGAGTTTATAAATAATAAAACCACATTTTCCTGTAAAACTATTTTCCGATTTTTGCTTCATACATAGATTCACAAGTTAATCTCTTTGTCCACTTTACAAAAAGACGACCACCTGTTTCTTGCTTGTTTTGATAGAATGTCAAATTAAAGTTTGGCAGTATCTGTTGTGATGAACATTCAAATGAAGAGGTTCGTCTTTGCAAATCAACATTCGAAATAGTTATTTTTACACGCGTTCTAGCACTGATACCTGACACCAACAATATTTGCACCTCCCCTTTCACTATGAATTTTACCTTTGTATGGCATAAAGCCAAGCAAAATGAGAAAATTTGTATTGAGCAAAAACGCTGCATTTAAAAGGTTTTGCCTTGAAAATCCTCATTTCAGATCCTATCTTTCGCGTTTGGTTTGAACACCAGTTATTGTCACAATTGATTGTTGATTGATTGTTTTGAGGGATTTTTTTGTGGATTATTTAAAGCTAAAAAATATTTCGAAGAATTATAAGAGTTTTTACTTACCGGTGTTCCAAAGTCCCTACCTACCCCATCTGATCTTGACGCTTCTTAGCTTTGACGATTTATTGTTACAAGGGGTAAATTGTACAACTATTTCCGCCACTGGACAGGCCACGGTTTCTTTCTGTTCTTTTTCGTCTTATTAATTTCAGTATCAAATCAAGAGATGTGCTGTCCTCTTTCGCGCAACTGATTATTTTTCCGACAACGGCTTGTGAACGAGGAAATTATAAATGACGTCAGTTGTCAAGATTGATATGTGATGTATCAGATATCTGCGAGGAATTCAACGAGTATTTCTCGTTTTGAAAAAATAAATTCGTGATTTAGTATTCAACTCAGAATCTACAAATATCGTATTAAAAAAATATACAAAGAAGTGCTGGGAGCCTACCTTTATAGAGATATTTATGAATTAGACTATTTGGTTTCAACCGGTTTGGCGAAATTGAAAACACTTCAGGATTTCGCTTATTTAATATGTGCCTAAGCGATAGATAACAGGCTTTCGCATGTTAATGGACAGAGAAAAAGTTGTCTAGGGCAATGAGAAAGAAGAAAGCGGCAAAAAAAGTATGGTACCGAATCTTGGGTCATATATCAGCGCAAAATAACTCTGAGGACGCCTCTATCAGCATTGGGTATGAATGTTCGTTATTTGCAGTGGAAGTGACAAGATTTGAAATTTTCAAGAGTGATATAACAACGTTTATTAATATCAAACAACAAAAGGTATATTTATGCTGGGTAGACCATGTTTCGAGGATGGAAGACTTTCGTCTACAGTTCTGTGAAATTAGAACGTTAACAGATAGTCACTAGGGAAGAAATAAAGTAAATTCTTAAAATAGACCCTCATTTCTTCTTAGATGCCAATAGTCATATGAAGACAAAGACACTTTCTTTTCTTTGATAAAACGCAAACAAAGTTCTGAGAAAAGTGAAATTTATTCATCCTATAGAGAGCACGACAGGCATCGGTGAGGTTGTAACTCACATGAAATTTCCTCCTAAATATTTGGTCGCATATATACGAGCAAGGCTCAAAAATCAATCACTCCTATTTACTTCTAATGGAAATAAAACGGATATTAGGTTAGTGCAAAAATAATATCGTTTTCTCACATATGTTACTATGTGAGAAAACTTTTAAAAAGCCATTTAAAAAAAAAAATATCCACCACCAGTGGCTATTGATTCTCTGACTTGAATTTAGAAATTAGTTCTTTCATCTTAAGTGTCGCTTTGTACAGTCCCGCCACTTTAACTCGGTATACACATATGTGACCAATCCACTGTTGGGCCACAGTAAACGCTGAATGACAGAAAACACTTATATAAAACATCTATATAAACATAGACTTGGTTGCTTATTTCACATATATATATATTACTTTCTTAACAAAGGTAGAAGAAAGTTTAAAACAGGAAATAAAACTAATTAATCTCCCAAACAAATGCTTTTAATTGTTTTCACGTTTATATGTCATTGTCATTCAATACAAAGACTAAAAGATCCTAAACCAAAAATAAAATATATTTACTATCCTGAATGAGTAAATATGCAGTGGTATATATGAAATGAGCAAGACCTGTATCACCAAAATACTGTGCTGGTGTCGGCTACTGCAGAAAGTTGCAAACAACATGTGACCGTGCCCTCGGAGCTGCTCAACCAACTAATTGCGGCTGATTCAAAAAATAAGGGCCGGACCAAGGATGTTGTCGGACTTCATCATGCTGAAAGTTTTTTCTGGGTTCCAGGAAATAGACGAAAATCACTCAAGATTGTTCAGATAAAGAGTCCAAAATGTTGAATGCGGGTTACAATCACAGTTAATTATTCAGCTATTTTCAATAACTTGAGATTTTTGTCTCGTATCTTTGATTTAGTAAAAAATTGCATCACGAAAAACAGATCTTCCACACAGTTCGGAATTGTATTTCAACGAAATTTGTTTTTTTCAAAGAGTCAAATCACCTTTAAAAAATGATACAGACATGGCGGGAAACATGAGCTCATGTTTCTATGTATGGGTGCATCTAAGTTAGTAAAGCACAAGTCGTAAATTGTAGGGTACTTATATATATATATATATATATATATATATATATATATATATATATATATATATATATATATATATATATATATATATATATATATATATATATGTGTAAGCAAATATATGGATATAGATCCGACAGTATGAAGAAAAATATACGGGAAAAAACAAACAAAAATCCTTATATGCAATAATGCTGTTTTAATGTTTATTGACCGAAACGTCCGACGTCGACATATTAACATTAAAACAGCATTATTGCATATAAGGATTTTTGTTTGTTTTTTCCCGTATATTTTTCTTCATATATATATATATATTGATGCATGTTTCATTAAATAATATAGACAAGTTTTGTCTATTTATTTTAAGTAAGTTCCTTTCATATTGACTGATAAGATTAATAACATTACCATTGAAAGACGAAAGGAAAACACCATATTGATACATGTATAAATCCAATCTAAGCTTTCGGCTAACATAAAGATGACAAATACTTTTCAATATATCAACCAATACACAAACGAAACAATAATGATAGTCTGTTTTTGTTGCATGTAAAATTTCAAAGCAACACAACAATATATATATATATATATATATATATATATATATATATGGAGGGGGCACCTCGAGGCGGTGTAATGGTTACCAAGCTTGACTCGCTAGAATAATTACGAGTGTTTTCGATCCTACCTGGCTGTTACCTACCTTTCGGCTTTGTATCGCATCTAACGTATATATATATATATATATATATATATATATATATATATATATATATATATATATATATATATGAAGAAAAATATACGGAAAAAACAAACAAAAATTTATATGCAATTATGCTGTTTTAATGTTAATATAATGTCAAAGTTGGACGTTTCGGTCTAATAAACCATCTTCAGGACATATTCATAAAATATGATTAACATTATCAATTCAACATGACAAAGACGATGGACATAAGAACGAGACTTATCCAAACAGATAACTGAAAGTTTTATATGATCAGCGTTCCGTTTAATCATGGTCACGTTGTCGTCACGTGGGCGACGCTGTGAAAACGTATTCCTAAAATTTGAGTATTTTGAACGAAAAATAAAAATGAAAAATGTTAATTACATTTTATGAATATGTCCTGAAGATGGTTTATTAGACCGAAATGTCCGACGTTGACATTATATTAACATTAAAACAGCATAATTGCATATAAAGATTTTTGTTTGTTTTTTCCGTATATTTTTCTTCATAATGTCGGATCTATATCCATATATTTGCTTACACACACACACACACACACACACACACACACACACACACACACACACACATATATATATATATATATATATATATATATATATATATATGAATAATAATTTTGAAGAATAATGTTCTGTTTTGTTTTTTTCTAGCGATACAGATAAGCAATACAGCCTGATAAGTGATTGTTGGATCAAAAACGCCGGTAATATAGAATGGGTCGTTTACGTGCCACTTCTTATCTGCATCTTCGTAAGTATAAAATTGTGTTATTATTTTCTTCCTTCGAAAATATTCATCAGGGTAATTCTGATAGGTAGTAAATTGATATGTGCCCTTTTTGCCTGTTATTTTTTTTTTCTTTTTCAGTTGTGAAATAAGTAGCCTGACCTCTATAAGACGCCATAGACAATATTCTGATCTCATGACTTATTATTAAGTTAAAGTTTAAAAAATGCTATTATTTGCGTGTATTATTTTTTAATCATGAAAAGATGGACGCAGGTTCGAATCCTGGCAAAGGGTACATTTAATTTAATAAGTTTTTCCGAGTGTGCATGCAGGTGCACGAAAAAATATTGTATAAAATAAAACGGAGCGTCTATTCAAATACGGTTATCCACTAAAATAACGTTTGGAATCATTTATGGCTTATCGTTTATATCATCAATTCTTTCCGAGTAAAGTAAGTAAAATCAAGAATTAAATAAGGAAGGAATTTTTGGAAAAGCGAAATAAGGTAAAATAATAAAATTTTCTTCTTCTTTTGTGCTGTGACTCTTCAGAACTTTGGCGATCATGCTCTCCACATTGTCCTGTTCTTCATAGCTCTTAATAAACTTTGTCTTTTTGTTCTCTCTCCTAAAACCTGTTATGCCATTCATTCGTTCATGCTCGCTAATTAGGTTATTCGTTGGTTTTTTTTTTTTTTTTTTTTTTTTTTGTCCCTTTTACCATCAATCTATCCTGTGACTATCAAATTTTCCAAGTTTTCTTTCCTCATTATTTGCCCTACAATTTTCAACTGTCTCTTCCTCGTGTTAACTAAAAGTTTATTTTTTGTTTCCATTTTCTCTAGAATATCGTCAGTACTCACATGTTCGGTCCAATATTATTTTAAACATCCTTCTAAAGAACCACATTTCTGTTTCTTCCAGTCTCTTCTTCATCAATGATAAGATTTCTCCAAATATTCAGTTCCATTTTCCTTGTTTCTGACATAATTAGACGATCTAAATTTGAATTAAATAAATTACGTGAATGCGTCAAGAAAGAAAAAAAAAGTGCCCCGAATAAGAGAATGATGATCAATTGTATAATAAGAGTTTCAAATTACGTCGATACCGAAAATATTTTGTGAATTTTTCTAATATATCCTGTTAAAAACGAGACAAGACTGGACTGGACTGGATCTACTGCAGAAGGACATGATATTGTAAAAAACGAGCAAACCTTTCAGTCGGCAACAGCGACAATATTACTTTAGCTTATTCGATGACAGAATTAAGGAAATTTTCCCAATTTTTCTGTCTAGACAAGTCTCTAGACGTAAAAAAATAAACTGCTTCCCTAAAAAATAATTCATATAGCTTTAGTCGCAAGCAGTGAATAATATATATATATATATATATATATATATATATATATATATATATATATATATATATGATCGACTCTCCGGTCGAGATTCGACGTATGAAGGTCAAGCAGATCAGTTTCCAGGAAACCGACAGACCGACACCGGCACATGAGATTTGATTATGGTGGTGAAGGCCTCGTGCAGGACCATCCACACTTTTTGGAGGGACAAATACAGAGACCTGGTGCACCGAATGCCACAAGGTTCCCAAACGACCCTCCGCAGGTTTTGAATTCAGAGTTGTCCTTCTCCTAGACCAGTTGCCATCCAAGACTATAGAACCCAGTCTGTCCTGCTATTTTACCCATAGCTGGAGGGAGAAGAGGATTCATACCTTTCCCAAGGGTATTAGCACGTAAGTGAATGTAATGGATTCGACTGAAATTCGAACTCGGCTCTCCGATTCCTCAATCCAAGCCGATATCCATTACTCAACCGTGCCTCTCTGCCTCTGCCTCTCTCTCTCTCTCTCTCTCTCTCTCTCTCTCTCTATATATATATATATATATATATATATATATATATATATATATATATATATATATATATATATATATATATATATATATATATATATATACACACACACACTCATGCATTTGCATACGCTTATGTTCATACACACACACACACACATATATATACATGAATATATTCACATATATATATTTGTTGCATATTCTGTCATACACACATATATGCACTTGCGCATATATATATATATATATATATATATATATATATATATATATATATATATATATATATATATACCAATTCCTGTTAATGATTTAGTCGACAGTATCCTGCTTAGAATCAAATCTAAAACTCTAAGAAAACTACTGGTAGCATTTAACACATAAGTTTTCTTCTATAATAATCTAAGAAATATATACACACAAAGCGATGACATTGACATGGAATCTCTCCGAAGACTTTTTTTGTACAATTATTATATGGTGCACCTAGAAAATAAACTTTTAAACAAGCCCATTGTAGGCGAGGTTCGGCTGAAAGGTTCATAGGCTGACAAAGATATTCCCATGAAATGTGACCAAATGAGATTTATTTTCCAACATAGACCCTACTTCCCCAATTTGCAGTTTACACACTTCTTCCATCGGTATTTTTGTGCTTGGATCCCATTTGTAAAATAGCTTTCATCCTGTTGGTCAAAAATGTCGTCAGACGCAGGTATCACGCCACCAAGTAGGAAACAGATGATAGTCAGATGTGTGCCAAATCAGGAGAATAGAGAAGGGGATCAACCAGTTCAAAATCACGTACAGCAGTCATTGAAACCAAGGACTTGTGTGCTGGAGCATTGTCCTGATGAAACGAGACCACATTCGTCAGTTTTCCTAGTCGGTTTCTCTTGACAGCCTTTCGTAACTGCTTCATCAAGTTGGCATTGTACTCTCCATTGCTTGTGTGGCCCAAGGCCTTTTTCCATCCCCGCAAAAACTAAAGTTATCACCTTTTCTGCAGATGAAACAACCTTGACTTTCTTTGGAATAGGTAAGGAGTGTTTCCAATGCATGGAATTTCTCTTTATTTCTGGCTCAAAGTGATGAACCCAAATCTCATCCTAGGTTAGAAAGCTTGATCTGACTCGAACAATATCAGATTTGCCCGTTATGTGATCAGCGTTGTGCGCTTTTGATCAGGTGTCAGAAGACGTGACAGTCACCGAGCACAAACTTTCGTCGTGCCGAGTTCATTGAGCAGAATATTCTCAACTCTCTCAAGACATACGCTAATAGCATTTGCTATTTGATCTATAGTCAATCGCCTATTATCTATCACAATGTGGTGAACACGATCAATGTTTTCCTCGGAAGACGTCATCTTCAAGAATTTCCCTTCCCCACCTAAATTCAGATGCCCACAGGTGCGTCGTCATCCTTTAATGAAACAACTATGTCAGCATGAATACCCTTGGAGGCTACAGGTAGATAACACCACGATACCAAATTTTGTCCTTTTACAAGTATACTTTGGATGTTAGTTTACCTGGAAAGAAACGATACAGTTATTAATATGATTTGAAATTAATGCGTACAAGATTGTATAACTCTAACATCACTCTTTCATAGCTTATGGACCTTTCAACCCAACTTTGTATGTCTGATGCATTGACTATATACGTAAAATTTTTCGCAGAAGACTTGCTAATATAAAAAGATAAGCAAACCATTGAAATCAGTTCCCTACTTAGTTGGATATACGATCACATTTTCAATATAAATCCCATTTCGACTTGTTCTCGTCGATAATAATCAACATTACATACAATCACCTTGCCATTATTAACTCCTTTTGACTAAAGGAATTTCATTACAAAATAAAGACTGATAACCTTGCTAAATTAATCTATTCTCTTAAAAGAATACTGTAAAAAAGGATTATTCGGGATTAAAGAAACACATAGTATAATTACTTTTTACAATTAAATTTGTTTTTCCTACAATTAATCCAAGAAACAAATATAATAAACTCGAATCTAAGTCACATCAAAAACATCATCAAGTTATTCTCATCTTATTTTCTGTGTCCCTTCAGGATGTAGGCGAACATGGCCCTCCACATCTTCCTGTCCCTCTTAGCTCTTAATTAGTTTTGATTTTTTTGTTATTTCCTTGATCTCTCATTCATTTACTCAAGCCCATCAAGTATGCTACGGCGTTGTTTTCCTCTGTCCTTCTTTCCTTCAATCTGTCTTGTGAATATCAGGTTTTTTGTAAACCGTCTTTTCTGAATTCCTACCCCAGAAATTTCAATTGCCTCTTCCTGGTGTTATGTATATGTTTCCTTTTAGATTCTATCCTCGTCCTTGCTCACTCACATGTGTGGCCCATAGTATCCTCAGTATCCATCTATAGGGCAATATTTATGTTGCTTCAAGCTCTCTTATTCATATTACTAAGTGAAAAAAAGCAATAAAATCATAATCCATGGACTATATCTTGCAGATATAAGAATAGCAGCTTAATATTCCTGTTATACTATAAAAAATGAAAAATTATCATCCTTATTTGAAAAAGACTAATGGTGTATATTAATAATCCAGTCACGAGAGAAACTGTGTCTCTCGATAATTTTTAAAAAAATCATCAACATACATTGACTGCACCACAACATTCTTCTTGAAAAGACTACATTGTCACTTATCAAAGAAAGTGCTACAAGTAAACAATTATGCAAACTTAACACATATCGACGAAACCCCTTCTAATTAACGTCGAATTAAAAAAACGATTAACAATGTGTGGAAGCTCTTCAGATAAAAACGAAAATCATCTTCAATACAAATTGTTTTAACCCCGGCGCGCCCGTGTTAACGCATAAGGTCATTTTGGTTACGTGAAGCTATAATATATTCCATCCCCACTGTACGTGAGACGAAAGGTCATTTCAATATTTTGACTGTTAACAGCATAAAACTTTTCTTGGTTCTCTTTTGAATTATTCTCTCTTTTCTCGAAAATAACAAACGTTGTTTAATGCAAGTATCTATGTATGTATGTGCGAGCATGAAATAACATGTCACCGTGGCTGAGGTTACTGTCCTGGTTCAAACTAATTATACTACATATTTGCTGTATAATTTTCAGGTAGGCTCTATTGATGATTTTCAAATGTGCCTAAGTCGGCGTCTGCAATAAGTTTTGGCTTCCATACTCGGATAAGAACGGCTAACATTATATATATATATATATATATATATATATATATATATATATATATATATATATATATATATATATATATATATATATATATAATCTTATAAATATAAGAAATTATACTCGTCCCGAAAACCTTGGGCCTTTTGATATGGAAATAAACAGACCAATATACAAGTGAAAAAAGAAAGGTACAAAAAAAAGTAAGAACAGAGAAAATGTACATCAGCCGAAGATAATCGTCTAGCATCCAAGTTCAGAGTCCAAAGAAAAAAAACCGATACGAGTAAGTAAAATAACTAAGTGCTCAATACGCTAAGTAGAGCAAACCTAATGAGCCAGATAAACCTACCAAGGTTTCGCCTACACAGGTCATCAGGGAATACTGGCTCAGTATTCCCTGACGATCCGCGTAGGTGAAATCTTAGTAGGTTTATCTGGCTCTTTAGGTTTAATTATACATACATATATATATATATATATATATATATATATATATATATATATATATAGAGAGAGAGAGAGAGAGAGAGAGAGAGTTTTAACAACTAGGAATTTATTGATTTTAATTTTATTAGTCTCTAAGGCCCTTTTAACAAACATCTCATCAGAAGACAATCGTTGGATCATCAATTAACGAAAAGAACAGTAACGAAAATAAAGAGCAAAAAAAGGGGGAAACACGCTAAGATAACAAACAAGTGTTTATACTTGTAACGAGGGAAGGGGAAATCACGTGTAAATAAATTATTTACACGTTATTCCCCTCCCCTCGTTTAAACAAATGACAGCTTTATTGATAGAGCCAATTATCGAAATATAACTAGAAAAACTAGAAAAATACAACAAACGACGGTTGCAATTTATATCAAAATTTTAAAGATACAGAAACAATGAACATTTAAATTGAAATTTTGATATCCGCTGTATCCAAATTTTAAACTTAAATACAGTTTTCTATTTTGTCATGCATTTACTCAGAAATATATAATATTTTTCGTATATATTTGTGGAAAACTTTCTAAGTAGTACTCTTCATTATGTATGCGGATGCTTCACAAAACAAGCGGCTTACAAAAAGAATACACACAATTCTGTAATACGTTTGGTTAATGTGTACTGCTGAAATTACTTGAAAAATAGTATGAGTATGGGTATATATATATATATATATATATATATACATACATACATACATACATACATACATACATATATATATATATATATACACACACATATATATATATATATATATATATATATATATATATATATATATATGGGGGTAGTTTTGTGTTCTTATTAAAAACTTGAAACTGACTATCACCATGCAGCGTTGATTAAACCCATAATGTTTATACAAACTAAGTTAAATCCATAATGTCTATTTCTACAATCACTTTAGGCACTATATTGATTGATTAATTTGATTTTATTTACGGTTTATCAACTCATTCCTGGTTATGTAAAGCCAGAATATATTTTTACATTGTATGAATTTTATGGAAACGATAATGATATACAGATACAAGTAAAAACTAGGATAGAAAATGTAGCCTCTTAATTTTTCCCCAAGGGTATTTGCTCATAAGTATATATAACGAACCCGTCTGAATTTTGAACTCGGATCTTCGATTTTTAAATCCAAGCCGTTATCCATTACACAACCGTAAATTAACTGGTATCTCCATGTTGCCACTCATGAAGCTACTGAACAGGCTCGATGTTGCTTAACTTTTAAACAATATTAATATATTATATAGATATGTATATGTTTAAAGAAAGAAATAGAAATCTAGGTAGAGACAATGTGGGCATTGAAATCAACAATGCATGTTGACTCGAAGTAGTTGAGTTCGAATTCCAACCGAATTCATTATATTCGCATACTATGGGTAAATAGCAGGTCCAACTGGGTTCTTTAGCCTTGGATGGCAACCGGTCTAGGAGATGGACAACTCTGAATTCAGAAACTGCAGCAGTTCTCTGTAGTCGGCTCTTCCAAAATGTGCCGTTGGTTCTACACAGGCCATAACCACTGTAACCAAATTTTATGTACGGGTAGTCTGGCAGTTGGTTCTTAGAACTGAGCTGTTTTTTCCTCATACGTTGGAAACGACAGGAGAGTCCAATACCTATATATATATATATATATATATATATATATATATATATATATATATATATATATATATATATATATTATAAGAGATTATAATAAAAGCATTTTAAAATGCTACACAAAAGCTTTCATGTTTCAATATTATGATTGTAATTGTTCAGGTGATGGCATCATTAGCAATGCAAAGGAAAAATGAAAATATTTTTTTACTTATCTAAAAATTCTTGCAAATTTTGTGGTAAAAATTATTCAATAACTATACTTAAAACTCGGTACATTAAACTTTATAACATTTTTTACATATTATTTCTATCGCAAATACAAATAAAGTTATATTTTTTTTAAAGTGCACACGAACTTTATGGACGCCCTGTATATATATATATATATATATATATATATATATATATATATATATATATATATATATATATATATATATATACTATCTTCAATATTGCACAAAAATCCTTATATTGTTATAAATATAACAAATTTTAAACAATCTTTTTTTCTCAAAGACGCGCGTATCTGTATATGTATATTTCTGTATGTATGTATTTAAAGTTCACCAAAATATTTATATAATTACTGCTGCAACGTTGCTACAGCAACACAAAAGAATGAGAGCCTAGCAGGACTAAAAAGATACATACTTGCTAAACATATCAGAGAGGAAATCAAGTGATGACATAACTCAGAATCAAGTTTCAGACATCATTATCTTCATGTATATATGTGAGAGTTTCCTTATTGCGAAATATTCAAGTATTTAAAATAAAATATTTTGAATGTCAGAATTATTAAGCAATTGAGGTTTTATCACTTCTTTCATTATTTCCATACTTGTGCAATGCCATTTTCAATTTTCTCTTTCGCTCTTTTTTTTTTCTTTTCGCATCCGGCTGTTACTCAATCAATAACGCCAAGAGTTGTATAAGCCAGACAGATTGTACTTTCTAGAATCGTGTTTAACTATTTTTGAAATTTGTTTGACTTTGCCGACATTATTTTACACTTCTTATTTTATATTGATGTATTTTTTTTTTTTTTTTTTTTTTTACTTTTATTATCTTTTTGTTTCAGCTGAATGTGGTCTTTCTTTGTCATATCATCCGTCGACTCCTCGGCTTACAAACCCAACCTAACGAGCCAAACAGCTTCAGGTGAGATTTCGCGCGATTTTTCTTCTATTTTAGATTTAGATTTCTTTTTCTTCCGGATAATCTCCAACCTTCAGCACTAATGGGATTCGATTGACTGACTTCGTTTTAGGCATGAGATAACAATAATTTGTATCTTTCTGAAATAGCCAGTCAATTTCAACTGCTGATTTAGCATAAGTTAAGCTTGGTTAAAGTTAGAACTTAACTAAAATACATGTATAGTATTAATGTCCACAGCAATAGCACATCTGATACATTCTTACAAATGGCGCGTGTTCAGATTCGCGTAAACAACTTCATAATAGAAAATTAACAACACTCCTTACGAAAATCAAAAACATTATTTGCGTTTTAGTCATAGTGGACATTATATTTGTAGATTAATCTTTATCAGTGAAAGCCGGGTGAGATTCCAATCTCATTTAATTATTTTATGACTTTTATCTTAGCTACCCTAAAAGTTAACCAGGTCTGATTTTTTATACTAATTTTCACCCAATACAAGGCCCAAGAGCCACACAAGGTAGATGGTTACTGTGTGGATTTATATGAGCGCGGGAAATGGTCTTATGCAGAAAAGATAACGCTTAGCCCGATACTTGAAGAGGACAAAATTGAAGTGATTGAGAAAACATCTTGCCGGGAGACTGTTCTTGAGAAGAAGCTATCCGAATGGATTTTACTTCTGACTACCGGAATACGACGGAAATGTGGAGGGGGCGGTGAGTTACACTTGTGACACGTGGTACAGCAGGTCCTACTTGTAAAAGTCAGGACTGGTGGGCACGTCAGAATACACACCATAGAAATAGTGATAGATTACCTAGAGGATTGCGGTGTTTCGACTGTAGGTTTGAATATCAATCATCACTCACAAATTCGCGCAGACTCTTTTTGACAAGTGACGACTGGACAGCTCCATATCAGATAGGGCAGCGATATTCTATTTCTGGTCTGATCTGACTCATATAAAGATAAAGTATAGCAGGGGTGGAGAATTCAGTTATTTACTGGATTGGTACAAATGAACTGACCATTTTCCCAGCATCTTTAGCAATAGATCGTATATATGAGTTCGACTTAACGTTTGGGAAGAGCTTGAGTCCCAAAAGATTTTCAAGAGGCAAGGAGTCTCCTTGAGAAAAGACCAATTCATCATGATAGGTGAAAGTTCGAGGTCTGAACGTTATACGAAAACTTCTATGAGCCGTCTCCTTCTGGACGTTGGCGATCATGGCTCTCCACAATTTCTTATCCTTTGTAGCTCTTAATAAATTATGTCTTTGTGTTATCTCTCCTAAACTACGTTCTTCCATCCTTTTACTCAAACTTTCTAGGTTATTTGTACGCTGTTTATCACTTACCTTCAATCTGTCCTGTGAGTATCAAATTTTCCAAGCCCTCTTTCTCCTCATTATGTGTCCGAGAAATTCCAGCTGTCTCTTTTTTATGGTAAGAATATGTATCTTTTTTTATTCCATTTATCTATAAAACTTTCTCGTTGTTCACATGTTCAATCATTGGTATGTTCAACATCCTTCTATAGAATCAAATTTAATTCTTTAACCTCATCTAAGAGTAAATATCTATGAGATTTTGCTTAGTCAAGTAAATACAATTTCATTGAATGAAAAAGCGGAAGAACATTTTATTGCGCCATTCTTGAATGTGAGAAAGCTTAAAATTCTGAAACGTGAAAGTATTTACATAGGATTTTTTAAATTGTTCTGGCTAAACAAATACCTTTTCTCCGAATATTTCAAATGGTAGAACTTACCTGCGTAGAAAATTAAAATTCGAAATCCTAAAACAAAAAAGAAATCATCCACGTCTTTTTTAATATAATTATTTATATCAATCATTTTCTAAGTCCACAAAAGAAAGCAGTTTTTTTTCCCCAAATTATAAAGAAAGGTATGGACCGCATAAAGCTATAATGCTACACAGCGCCCGTCGGTACGAATGTTCAATTCAGAGTTGTATTTTTCCTAGACTGGTCGCCTATCAAGGCTAATGATCCAAGTCCACTTATACTATTTTACACTTTGCTGAGGAGAAGAATCTTTTTTTTTTCGAAAGGCTAATGAAACACCTGGAATTTGAAACTGATGTCACCCCAAGCACGGAAATAAACCCGCTAAGATGCAAGGGGGTTACTGAGTGAGAGAATACCATTAAAGAAAGATCAAAATAAAAGAACAGGAATTAAGATGACAGAAGATAACGATTGACATTGCATTTTTAAAGGTTTGAACATGAAAGTTAACTGACAAGTAGAAGAGAAATCCACCAATGACAAGTGCGAAAAACTGTTAGCATAAAACTGATGGTTATATCTACCGAGACGTTTCAACTCTTATATGATGGGACCTAGCCGCCACTCTAGTTGTACGTTTAAATTCATAAAATTTAGGTACCAAAGAGACAGATCATCGAAACATTTACCATGAAAATAATTATAGAAAAAATACAGGGAAAGAGACTAAAGCCGAAATGTCAGGTCAGGACCAATAAAATTGCAGATTCTTTTTTGGATTCATCAAGAATCTCCAAAGACAGTGACAAGCATCAAACCAGACCAAACTGAATGTGACAGCAATACTCAATAGACGGGCGAATTATAAACTTATAAATGATTAAGATAGTAACAGAGATTGAACTAAAACTCGTAGCAGCAGACGTAGCAATTGATTCAATATCATCCATTTCATGCCAGCGGAAAACCTTAGCCCGAGAAGGTTCAAGCAGTCACTCTTCTGGAGGTTAGCATCAGAAAGGCTAAAAAGGTTCACCCAGACGATTAAAAGTGAGCCGTTTTGTTTTGAAAACATTAATATTAAAAAGCCATTACCTTCTCCAGTTAACAACAGATTGAGAGTGTATACATAGATGCCTGTGTGTACATGGATCTTCACTTAAAAATATCATAAAGAAATACACAACCCCACCCGTTATCCACTACTCCACCATACCTCCTAATAGACACCCCCAACATATATATATATATATATATATATATATATATATATACAGAGAGAGAGAGAGAGAGAGAGAGAGAGAGAGATTTAGTGTATGCTATATTTATGGGATAAAGTGCTCAATATTAGAGATAGAGCGTATGTAAATATAAATATAAAAATGAACATTGAAGTCAACACTCAGAGGCGACACGCTATATATATATATTTATAAATATATATATATATATATATATAGCCTGTTCACTTTTATATTTGTATTTACATACGCTCTATCTCTTATATTGAGCACTTTATCCCATAAATATAGCACACCTTAAAACTATATTTCTTCATATATATATATATATATATGTCTGAGATGAGGTATTATGTACAGTACTTACATTAGTCGGACTATTGTCCTCATCTTTCTCGCCATATTTGTCACAACGTTTTGGCCGTTGTACGCTCCGGCCTTCTTCAGGTGGTTGGAATTTCGAACTGAACCCTTTATTTCGATCACTGAGGTAGACTATTCTAGTTCCACGTGCCATGTTGATGGATGTCGGTTATCAGCTATCTCCTGCTAATTTTCCCTCTGAAAGTTCTCCACTGCCTTAACCGGGTATTGAACTCACACTCTTTGGGTCTGTTGTCTAACCAACGCCTTTATCCACTGTGCCATGTGTCCTTGAAGACATCTGGGCATGAATTTCTGTGTTTTATAAACCTAATGTTTTCAGCAACCATTTTTTACCAGTGCTCATATTGCAATTTCGCTGTTATCATATCATGTTTTTACCAAAGCTCATATTGCAACTTTGTTATCATTGCTTTTCTCTGGCACTCCCTATTACTGGTTCCCATATTGTATTTATTTCTATGCTTGGTCGGCTCAGGAGATTTTTGTGGACTAGTATATGTGCTGATTCCTTAAGTTTACGAATTTTCCTGTGGTGTTCCCTGTCTATGATCTCAACATGATCCCACAGGTGACGGTGATCTCCCTTCTCTCTCCATATGTGGTCAGCCACGCCTGATTTTTCTACTTCCCCTCGCGTTACAGCTTTCTGGTGTTCTTGAAGCCTTACCTTGAGGGGGCGGCCTGTCTCTCCTTTATATTCCTTTCCGCAGCTGCACGGGATAGCGTACACACAGTCTTTAGTCATGTTCTCCTCTATGGGAGGGTCTCACCCGAGAGAGATATCTGCGAAGTGTTGTCACGCTTTTTGAATCCTACCAGAAACTGGCACGAATATCGAACCATCTGACATTCCTACACCGATGCAGAGACCTACAACTCATCCTTTCAGGCTTGGCACCAAGACTTCCCATCAATTCAAGAAGAGCTCGTCGGGTCGCAGAGAAAGCGGGACACGCCTTTGTCCGAGAGAGAATCCAGTACAATCGTTGGATAAAACATCGGCTACAAGCTCATATCTCCCAGACGCTCGAAGATTTCTTCAACAGAATTACTAATGAAGAAGACCAGAGAAGGATCCAAAGTGACTTGAATAAATCCTTCAGACATGAATTTGATGTAGTCAAGGCTCCCCAAGTGCAAAATTAAATAGATTGAAAGATCAGAAGGTGACGCACAAGGTCCATTACCCACAAGTGAAAGCAGTAATCAACACCAGCCAATATCAGCTGAGTGCCTCTGAGAAGTCAGTATTGAATAAGGGTCTCAACTTCGCCACAACCATCAGGCGGGGGCCATACATGGACATCATTGCCAGAGTCGAGGAGGTGGCCGTGAACTTCCCTCAGGCTCAGGCGGAAGAACTAAGATGGAAAGTAAGACAGGCCTTGGAGAGAGCCAAGCTGCCCAGGTCTAACATAACAAAACTGGAGAGGCTGGCGATTGGATCCCTACAGAGGAACGAAAACCTCATCATACTACCGGCTGACAAAGGTAATGCGACTGTAGTGATGGACAAATCAGAGTATACAAGAAAACTGGAAGACCTCATTAGCAATGGTAGCTACAGCAAAGTGAAAAAGGATCCTACTATGAAAACGGAACGCAAACTGTCACAGATCCTAATCAAGAACAATGATCACTTCGTACCCAAAATGTATAGGCAGTTATTGCAGCGTTACACTAAGCTACCTCACATATACGGTCTCCCTAAGATTCACAAAGACAGTATTCCGCTCAGGTCGATTGTTAGTTGCCAAGGCTCTGTGTGCCACCCTCTGAGTCGCTTCCTTGTAGATATAATTAACCCATTGATCGGAAAGTCTCCTTCATATGTCCGAAACTCCGCCTACTTCGTGAAAATAATCAAAGATGCTCCCATCCTATCCAACCAGATAGTGAGCGTGGACGTGGTGAGTTTGTTCACCCACGGAGGAGGCACTCTCAATAGTCAGAGACAGATTGACCTCTGACTTTTCCCTAGAAGAACGGACCAGTATTCCAATAGATAATCTGATGGAGATTTTGACTTTCTGTACACAAACAACACACTTCGGAATGGGATCACACATATATCGACAGGATGAGGGCTTAGCAATGGGCTCGCCATTATCACCAGCAATGGCGAATATATACATGGAATACTTTGAAGAAATGGCATTAGAATCTATATCTCTAAAGCCTACTATATGGTTAAGGTACGTAGATGACACCTTCATACTCTGGCCACACCAGGAAGATGTCCAGGTTCTACTGGACCATGTGAACTCAATAAGACCTTCGATACAGTTCACAATGGAGGAGAAAAGTAACAACACACTCCCATTCCTGGATGTACTAATATCTCGAACAGAGCATGGGTTCAAGACATCCGTATACCGTAAACCGACATTCACCGGACAGTACCTCAATTTCAACTCCCACCATCCATACAGCGTAAAGAAAGGGATCGTCTGTTGCTTACAACACCGAGCAAAAGTCATAAGTGGCGATCCAGAGACATTAGATAAGGAATTGGTCAGTATAAGTAGTACCCTACAACGTAACAACTACCCTGGGTACATGGCAGAAGCCCCCAAAACCTGGGATAGGCGGGTACAAGAGGAGGAGGAGGACAACAACACTCAGAAAACAGTCTGCCTGCCTTATGTGAAGGGGTTATCAGAGAAAATACAAAGGATCTGCGGTCCATATAACATCAGGACAACCTTCAAAACCGTGACAACACTTCGCAGATATCTCTCTCGAGTGAGACCCTCCCATAGAGGAGAACATGACTAAAGACTGTGTGTACGCTATCCCGTGCAGCTGCGGAAAGGAATATAAAGGAGAGACAGGTCGCCCCCTCAAGGTAAGGCTTCATGAACACCAGAAAGCTGTAACGCGAGGGGAAGTAAAAAAATCAGGCGTGGCTGACCACATATGGAGAGAGAAGGGAGATCACCGTCACCTGTGGGATGATGTTGAGATCATAGACAGGAAAATTCGTAAACTTAAGGAATCAGCACATATGCTAGGCCACAAAAATCTCCTGAGCCGACCAAGCATAGAAATAAATACAATATGGGAACCAGTAATAAGGAGTGCCAGAGAAAAGCAATGATAACAAAGTTGCAATATGAGCTCTGGTAAAATTATGAATTGATAACAGCAAAATTGCAATATGAGCACTGGTAAAAAAGGATAACATAGTTGCAATATGAGCTCTGGTAAAAACATGAAATGATAACAGCAAAATTGCAATATGAGCACTGGTAAATATATATATATATATATATATATATATATATATATATATATATATATGATTTTTTAAGTATTTGAAAAGTTTCAGTCTGAATTTCTGGAATGAGGAGTTTTCATTCTTCCTTCATATTCAGACCATTGTCCTCTTCAATGATGTTGCTGCTGCTGTTTTTGTTAATACAATGTTTTGGTCTTTGTGTCCTCTGGCCTTCTGTATATCGATCTACAATAAAATGTCTTTGGATTAAAACGTTGGTTCGTGAAATTGATGTCCTAGTGATTGTAAGTTCAATCCCTACATACAGGCAGTGTGTACTTCGACTCATTGGGAACGAAGCAAGCAATACTAAAGTGAGCAGTACTAAAAGAAGAACAAGACTAGGCACATCCTGGGACCATGGCCAGAACAACAAGAACAATCTACCGTGCCGTAGTTTAAATAAACGGGGTGTCAATTCCGAATTCTCACACGTTATGATAACAATAATAAAGATTAGGAGAATAGTCCGAAAATAAATAATGTAAATACTTGAAAAATATTTTTATAAATGCATGGATTAATGCCCGGAGAATTTGGGTTTGGAAACAGTTCATTAACTGGTTGTCTTTGAAACGTTTTATGACAAAGTGGGCAATAGATGACATTACAGAACATCAAAGAACATTTCTGCCTAGATTTCTGGAATTTACACTATTTACATTCGGACCATTATCCTGATTTTTGTTGTTGCTATAACAACAGTTTGGCCGTTGTGCTCTCCGGCCTTCATCAGGTGTATACAGTTATCTCTTTATTTAATCTACGTGTTTAAAATGTTGGCTCCTGAATTTAGTGAAATAATAATTATGAGTTCAATCCCTGTACCGGGTAGTGTATACTTGATCCCAGTGGAAATAGAATGGGCAGTAACTGAGTATTACTAAAAATATGAACTAGACGAGATATCCCTAGACATAAGCAGGGAATCAAGAACAGTCTACGCCGTAGATCAAATAAAATGGGTCAATTTTGAATTCCCGCATCGATATACACTTGATGAAAGACGGAGCGCACAACGACTGAATACTCCGAATGTAAATAGTGTGAATACTCAAAATGCATGACCCTTGCAAGATTTTACTCTCTAACTTCATGGCTGCGTCGTGTCCAAAAACTTATATCCTCTGATTTTATTCCAAGATCAATAATATTGTGCATTTTTCATGATAGCATTATCAAACTTGAATTGACCTATAATGTTTCTGACTATAATAATATTTTTACATTTTAAAAAATCTTCTGTCACTACAAGACGTAAAGTTGTTTTTTTCTGAAAAATTCCCTATAGAGTTTAGACTTTTGCTTCGAAGCACACATCGATAACAACTTTGTTTTTACTACCAATTGTCGCTATTCTCGTCTGCTTAAAAGATACAAACAACTACATTGCGTGCAGATAAATTCTCATTCATTCTGGATCTGTTTGGAGATTAAAATCTTTCTATTTACTATTAGTGCCAGTGGTCGATGTTTGAACTAAGGTAAAACTTTGATTTTTTTAATACTGATTTTTAAAACATTCTCATTTACAAAGGAATTGCTCTGCAACCGTTATAATCTTCCATTTGTCTTTGTCTCAGTTTTTGATGCTGAATTTCGTGGTAATCATCATGCCTTTGTCTCTACTGGCCTATTCTTGTTGAATAATCTTTAAAGAGTGTAGAAATCTACACTACTAGATATTTGAATATACAACATGAATAAATATTTTGTTTGCAAATTTGGAATATATGAAAAAAGATTAGGCTTACATACCATATAATTCTTGTTTACTAGTCATTACTAATTGTTACTTGGGATATTTTTTGTAATGTCATACAGTCGAAATATCTTGTCAGTAACTCAACAACAATCATTACATTCAGTGCCTTCATTATCCTCTACAGGGGGCTTTGAATAACTTCTTGTTTAATTGGAATATTCTCCTATATCTATAGGATACATTAGCAGAATAAGACATTAGACAGAATGTTCTCTCGAGATATCTCGTCTGCTGACCCGAGCAGTTAACAGCGAATTCTTATTTTTTATAAAATAAGGAAAATGCCAATAATATATGTTAATAATGACTTTACGTTTACTATTATTTACGTATACTATTATTCTTATTAGTAGAAACAGTTTTAGAATGTAACTTCAATATTTAATCTTATTAATATTTGATGGCTTGAAATACATTGAAAAATGATTTATTCTGTTTTGTTTAGCAATGTGATACAAATCTCATAGCCGACATTTTCCCCAAAACACCCTTTGATCTTTTTTAATAAATTTACCGATAGTGTTCTTTTTATACAAACTATTATAGTTACAATCTTATTAAACGTATAAATCATAAATGCTCATTTTATAATAAGACTCACTGTCATGTTTGCCATGGTCAACATGACATTCAGATGCTCGTCATCCACCCCATAATAATACAGCATGGATCACAATAATAATTTTATTACGATTTATATAATAGTACATTCAGCTGCTAAATTGATGGTAATTCATAAAATAAATCTTTTCGAATGATTTTAGCTAATTTTGAAATATAGCTGTTCTTCCCGCCTAAACATCTTGAGGGAAAACGTGAAAAGTCTGTTTAACGCAAAATCTCGCCCTCATAAATAGATTTCGAATGACATTTTCCAAATAAAAGACTATAAAAAACGGTATCTCAATCCAAATAAGTACGCAAACAAACTAGTCTACTTTTTCCGTTGAGTAGAAATGGTTAAATAATAAAAAATAAAATAATAAACTTGTTTTCCTCAAGGTCATATTAAATCGAATAGCTTATCAATCTGCGGTACTGAGAGAAAGGAAATCGTTTTGATTTTTACATGGTGCTTAAGCTCTGATTCGAGATGTTTGTTTATGTAAAGTTTAAACTTACAACATATCTTTGCTATTAGGTTGGAGCAAAAAAAATGTCGTTTTCTCACATATAATATGTGATAAAACGACATTATTTTTGCACCAACGTTATAAAACAACGCAATCATTGCAAAGAAAGAACTGCTCTATAACATATAAAGCCATTTGGTCTGTTATTAGAATGCCAAGCTTAAAGAATAAACTCTATAAGATAATGATGACGTTACCCTATATAACAGGATTTATCAAAAGGATCTATAGCATTTGTAAACGCATTATTAATGAGGTTGTTTCCTATGGCGAATCACTTACGCAGCTAAGTATCATAGAGGTGCGACCAATATATGTGACAATGATTTCCCGTTTACTTACAGAAGTATGATAGCGACAAACGGCTGGTTTCTTAGATTTTATTTGAATAACATTTAAAATGTTTTCACCGAAAAAATATAAAGAATTTGAAAAGGATTGTGTTTTGACGACAATAAACTTCCTCACAAAAGTCAAAACCTCATGAGTGAATTGCATTTGGGCACTTCGACATGGTGTAATGGTTAGCAAGCTTGTCTCTCAAAATCAATTGGGAGTGAGTGGCGAGTTTGTTCCTCACTTGGTTCTCCATACTTTCGACCTTGTGCCATATGTAAGATACGCTTTTAATATCGCCATGATAAATTCGTATAACTACAAAGTAATATACAACGATGTATTGAAAAACTATATATACATTTTTATATATCAAAAACACTTTTAGGAAAATCTATGATATTTTTCCACTTTGTCATACATTTTTCTAAAATTAACGAGGTATACAATGGTCATAGTAAATGAAAAAAAGAGATTAACGTCTTATAAAAGTTTTATTTACAGAATATCTTAAGGAATCATAGCCAATACACTTGGAAAATCGGAGAAAGTTTCCCGTAACCCCTTTGGGAAAATGTCAGAGAAACAGATAAAGGACTACACGAGAATTTGCCTAATGTGAAGGAAACATGTCTGTCTGAATATCAATAGTGTAAATAGTGAAGGAAGCATTTATGAAAAAAGGATAACTTCAGTCGAATATGGAAATTTGCTCTGGATTTCTCTCTAACGAATAATAATTGATCTTTGAACATTTTCATACAAATTAGTCATATTAGAAAGAGCCATGATAACTTTACGGTTTTCTTAATTGAATTTTCTCATGAATCTAAATTCTTAAGTTAATGATTGAATAAGCTCATGGCGAGTTCTATGACAATAAAATATCGGTAGAAATTCTATTACATCGTTAAATATTTGATTCTTAACAACTTTATCAAAATATTGCAATAAGAATCTCTATCTATAAAAGGCAGGATGTGTGTGTGTGTGGGTGTGTGTGTGTGTGTGTGTAACGGTCGCAATTTTCGACGGATTTGCACCAAAATTTACATGCACATGCTCCAAGTTAGCGGGAGGGCCAAGACCGACTTTGCATTTCCCAACTCACATCGATAGTGGAAATAATCGATTTTTCCATGCTTCTACGGCAGTTTTCATGTAGTTTGTGGCCATTTTGTACTGGCCAGAGTGAGAGCCAACAGCTGGCTGCCACAAACAGGCAGGAAGATTCTATTGGCCAGCGTGAGAGCCAACAGCTGACTGACACGAATGTTAACTCGCATGCTAGCATGCAAAAAAATCGATAGCTGCATTCGTCACAAGTGGGAAAAATTTAAATCTGCATGGCACTTTACTCCAATTGGCTCATTCGCTTGCTTAAACTCAACGTTGATTCTGATTCCGCAGAACTCGGTTGGATGTGAAAAAGTATTTGTGGTCAACATTCTTTTTTCATTCGTTTTTTTACAGTTTCGAGTCCTTTTTTAAAGCTGATCGTTTTGTGTTCATTTTGATTAGTTCTTTTTCCGTAACAGATTTACTGTTTAGTATAGAACTTAGAAAAAATTCGCAGTGTAAAATAGGCCAGAAGTAAGGCATGTAGCAAGATCAGCACGGCAAAGGGCACTCCTTTAAACGCAAGGAAGGGCAAAAATATTTTAAGTAAAGTGATAGCGATTGCTGTATGAGTCGTACGATTTTTGAATCAAGCACGGGCAACGCCGGGCCATGCTGCTAGTCATAAATATGAATGATGGTCGTTATTTTAAGAAATGGGTACAAATGAAAAGATTTGAAATTGACAATTTTTTCTATTTCACTGAAACAACCGTTAAACATTTCTAACTTCTTTTTTTTTTCTTTTGCTAATTTTCTTATGAAACCAAGTAGCGTTTTTTCCAGTCAATGAAAACGGAATAATCTATTATTTATGAGGTATTTTCAGAAGACATTAAATACTTCTATCTTCCATCCTTTCTTTTTTTTTCTTTCTTTCTGTCTTTTTACGTGTGCATAAACAATGTTATGTTTGGTCTTAGCTGTAAACCCACATAGATTAACCAAGTAGAAATAACCGTCTTTGAAATGATCTTTTGGTTCTCGCCATATCATTGGTACAGCAAACGGTATTGCTCTCTTCCTTTTAGTAAGCCAATCTCTTAATCCATTGGATCAAGCTGCGTAGATGACATGTAGGACCTAATTTTTATTTTGATCCCCGAGAGTGCATTCAAATTACAGTTGGTAGATCGTCTTCATTTCAATTGTGATGACATGTTGATTAGATTTGGTGGTAAATGAACCACGGACATAACAAAATATAGAAGAACTTTTCTTGCAATGCCTTGTGAATAGAGTTTAATGATGAGGATGATGAATATTGTGATAATGATGCTGATTGGACATCGGACTAGACGAGTGACGCATATCGATCAGGTGAAAAGAAAAATTAAAATGATGATACCAAATATGGCAAATAGAATATTTTGTGAAAAATGCTTAACTAAACCATAAAAAAATCATTATTTATAAAATTATATAAATTACACAATTTTTAATGAAGTACAAATTAGTAATTACTTGTATAAGACTTTTACAGGTGGCAATGCAGCATCAGATCGGAGTTTTCTGCCCGCCTCATCTCATCAGAAAAACTGTACCTGATAGAAGGAATCCTATTACATTTTTTAAATCAACGGACGAAATTACATATAATACGGCACATAAGATCCCTGGTGAAAAATGGCTGTTGACCAGTGTCGTATGTCAAATGAGTCCTTCGGTGATTTCAATACCTAATCACAATATTTCCGGGATTCAATTACAAAATCAAATTTGCAAAATTTGCATTTCGGTTTTGCTTTGAGAGTTCTTTTATTTAATTCGCTACAAATGTCTGTTTTTTTCTCTCTGTTTAAAAGTTTTGTAATACTTTTTAATTGTGGTTTGCAAACTTGAACCAACACATCATTTTTGCGGGGCATTATCATTAGCATTGACATTAATAAAATAAGACCTCAAGCGTGTGGCTTACTTACTCATTAATCTCATGGATTTAGACACATGTCTGCATAAAGACATTCAGCTTTGTACTTTCTCATATCCGTGCCTCAGTTAAATAAATTTAGCTTTTATTCTTTTTATATCAATGAAAGAAAACTGAATTTGCCTAAGACAGTGACAATGGCGTTAGTATCTTTATCTTTCTATTCGTTTATATTTTATGAAGTCATTTAAAGTATAGAGTCTTAGAGAAGTAGAGGTGTGATGTTTCAGTCTCCTGATAATAGGTAAAGATTAGGTGTTTATTTAAGCAAACGTGAAATATGCCTATCATTTTTAATGCGAATTAAAATGCTTAAGCAAAAACGAAGACTTTACTCCCAAACATTATATCTCCTCTTTTATATGCCATATCTTTGCAAGTCACTGTGATTATGCCTCTCCATAACTTTTTGTCTTTTATTTTTCTATGGGATTTTTTATTTTTTACTCCTCCTCTTCATTCTTCCATCACTTGCAAATAATTATTGTTTTTTCTTTGCTTCTCTTGTATTCCGTAAGCCCTGTGTGTGTTGAGTTCTTCAAGCCTTCTGTCCTAATTATCTGTCACAGAAATTGTGTGTTTTCCGGATTCTTAACAGCAGTCTCCTTAAAACCTCTTCGTTTCTAACATGTTTGCCTATGGAATTCTCAGAATTTTTCCGTTGTACTACATCTTCAACATACACTGCCATATGGGAGATTGATTATTACGTATCAGATCCGCATTCTTCCTTTTGTTTTAAAGGATATTTTCTGTGTCAATCTTTGGTTTCTGAAACATAAATTCTGTCGCATTAACCTGTTCGTAATGATCGTATTCTACGCAGCGTGAGGCCGGCGTTACAAGGTCGCTGACCGTCGTTATAAGATGAGTTATGCCCTAATCGTTATATTCGGTCATCAACACTGATACCATTATTAATAAGCAGCGATCAGTGTCTTTAAGTTTCTAAATAATTATATGTATAATGACAGGACATCAGCAGTGGACATAAAATAATCAAATCAATACAATTTGTTACTCACGTTGTTGGATCTTTTGACGTGACCAACAACTTACATTTTGATCATAGATTCAAATAGTTTGCTGATGACATTAAAGGAGTTTATGGGCTGATATTTACCCCAATATTTTCACTCAATAGCCTAAACTACAGGGTGGCTTATGATAGATTTTCTGGGTTACATTCTTTTAGCGGAAACGGCTAACAACACCTACTTTGTAAGTGATGAGGCCATACACTTTAGGATTAGGTTGTAATGTTGGCAGTATGCATATGCACGAATCGTCCCCTCGAAGTTGTGTATGTGTCAGCCATTTGCTTGGGAGGTTCACGAAGAAATGTACCGTATTTCTCATTGTTGCTAGTAGTGGTCTTAAAAAACTAGATTGAAGAACACAACGGAAAAAATAATGAGAATGAGTTCTTTTCTCGTGAAAATAGAATCTGTTAGTTTAAATATCAGCTGACGGTAAAGAGTATATGTATTGAGATTAAACTGAATCCCATCAGTTTCAGCTGAATATGGGGAAACTGGCGAGCCCTTGAGACAAGATCGACTAGCATTTCTTGAAGTTATGTATCGGGAGTAAGTGAAATTTCGCCCAGAACATTTATTTGGTTTAGGTAAGCGTCTTTTTCTTTAAGCTGAATTAGTGATTAAATCAACTCTACGCTTTAATGCTGCTAATTCCTATTAAGATTTGCATTCCACTTACATGTTTCCTTCTCTATTCATCTTGAAAAGACCATTTTTTTCTGCAAACCAGTAATTATTATTTACTTCTTTATCTCTCAAAGATGTAAAGTTGATGCCCACAAACTACACCAAAACAGCGATGGATATTCGCTTAAAATGGGAACGGTGGCAACTTTCTAAAAAAGTTTTTGTCAGTTTTACACAAATTCTATTTGGGTTTTTCTTTCTGGATCATCATCCAATTCTTTGTAAATATATCAATAAATGTCGCTAGTTCATGAGAAACATTGTAGGTTCATTGAATTATTGCTTTATTATGTTAGATGAACAGTCTGGAATAGACGACTATTTCTGGTGCATGGATTAATGCAGCGTAGATCGATTACAAAATGAAATCTTTGAGATTTTGTAGAGAATAACGAAGTCTAGCATTTTCATCTCATCTTCTTCAAACATTTCCCACAACTGAAAAAGTTATAGAAAATATCCATAGTTTTACATCTTAAATTTGAAAGTCTCTAATTATGATATGGATGAATGTCTATTTGTGTTTTCGAAGGTTGGGCACAAAACATTTGTGTTTTTCTCTAAAGACGTTTGACCGAAATAATTTTTGTAGTTTTCGAAATAAAAACAATCTCCAATTCAATTTACAGATAAGTTTCCTTCAAGGTATATATATCCGTTCGGACCCTTTTTAGCCTTCAGAAAGAGTGTGCCATCAACTAAGTGGGTTAAAATGTCTTAGGTTTCCTAATCTTCAAGTTGAGGCTTTCAGTTCCCCTGTGTTAACACGATATATGTCGGAGTTTGTTTTTTTTTTTAATATTCATGAACGCCCTATTTCGAGAGTAAAAATCTTGACAGGACTCAATATATTAGGATTTCAGGCTTTGGTAAACGGGTGAATCATAACAACAGGTGAGATAAAACAAACTTCATTTGAAGATAGTCCCGTTGTTTATATTTTTTATTTTAATATGTCAATCGTGGCCATTTTATTCCCTTCCTGGTGAACGATCTGAATAAACAGGTTTGGCGTCATTCTTTTATCGATCTCACATGATTATATCGGATATTCACTTATCTTCATATTATAAACACTATCTTAGTAAGGCAACGTCCATTTACGTATATGTTAATGCGATTTTTGATTCATTTCGACACGAAAGCTATTTTGCTTATGCAAAACAAAACTGTTAATTAATATTAAATGAAACTGAAATAACAACTTAGATTTTAGTTGTCTTATAGTAGTTTGCTTTAAATGTATGAACATTACAGATATATTATTAACTAACAACTTCAAACGATAATTGATACCTAAATGAATGAAAATGATTTTTTTATAGATGTAAAACAAAGATTTTCTAGAATTGTTGAAAGAAATATTTCAAACCATATCTATAGAGAGATGTATTTATGGGAATGTTTTATTTTCCAAACACTGCCACAATATGCTGACCCTGTTTGGAAAATAAAAAAAATTATAACACTAGATAAATACATAAAACAATCCATATATTCACTTAAAAGTAAAATAAAATTCATCCTTGAAAATGGCTAAAAGTATGGCCAAAATTGCGGACAATTTTCATATAAATTATGTCCTGAAAAGAAAAAACTCAACCACTGCACCTTGTTAGTTATCTTCAGTGAAACTTGCCTAAAAGCAGGATTGCAGCCCAAATATATATATATATATATATATATATATATATATATATATATATATATATATATATATATATACATATATATATATATATATATGTGTGTGTGTGTGTGTGTGTGTATGTTCTTTACACTATTTACATTCGGGGTATTGTGCTCATCTTACAACAACACACATAAGCACTATAGTTCGAATATGCATAATGTTAATAATGATAATTCTTCATCTATTCAGAGAAATACATATATATATAAAAGTGAACATAGAGTCAACACTTAGAGGCGACATTCTGTTTCATGCTAGCTAGATGCAATCGTCCCATAAATATAGCACATCTTAACACTATATTTCCTCATATATATATATATATATATATATATATATATATGTGTGTGTGTGTGTGTGTGTGTGTGTGTGTGTGTTGTGTGTGTATACATATATATATATATATATATATATATATATATATATATATATTCGTCCTTTAGGTCGTTCTGTAGGTCGTCATCGGACTAAATTTGCTATGTTACTGCGACTACACATGCACATGAACGGGGTATCCTGGCAATTTTTAATTTAATTCTTTTGTATAAACTTATCTATTTCATTTACTTTTTATTTTTGTTTCCATCCTGTTTGTTATTGAATATTGCGCATTAACAGAAGATCTGCCAGGAATGGAAGAAATGTTTTAATGCCGTTAGTTAGGTTATTCTACTTCTATCTTTCGTGCCTTCTATATGTCATGTAAGTGTCACATTTTCCAAGCCGTCTTTTCTCATTATGTGCCTTACTGCATATATTCAATAACTGCCAACCAATAAAGTTGTCAAACATCTTTCTTCTGTGTCATGATTTATTTCATCATTGATGGTCAACGATACAAGCACAAACAACCAACATTTCTATGAAGGCACACTCTGTTCTCCAAGAGCAACTTTCAATATCCCAGTAACCATTTTGCAAAACAATTGAAGCGTTCATGAAGACTGCTGTGGCGGAAGCGAATGTCTGGCTTCAGATACCCGTGCCCTAATTCTTGCTGCATGTAAATTTTCCCCAGCGGCCCGTGTTGACACGTTACAGCGCTATTTGCTTTATATGAAAGATACCTTGCATCCTGTTGCAGTTTTCCTTTACAGTATGTCGATATTAACAACGGTGTGAAATTCAAAATGTAACAATAGGAGACGTTAGGCTTCAAACTACATAATGCGATTGATTAAGGATCATCGGTTTTGTCAAGGCATCCGCTGCGCAGTCCATCAGTGAATGTGTTCATTTACGCATGTTCATGAAAACGGAAACTGTCTTGTAAACAAAATTCTATTGTCAACCTTCTAATAATAAAAATAAATAAATGTAAAATAAAGTCGAATTGTATTTGCAAAAGCCGAGGAAAAAAATGCCGCGGGCCGCAAAGGTATGTAAAAAAAAAATAACAGTTTATAATTATTTAATGTAGTGCGCTGCTTAACAAACATAATCTTCTCAACGACCTCACACCTACCCATACACACTCATATATATATATATATATATATATATATATATATATATATATATATATATACATAATGATACAAAAATACACAGTATGGATATGTTTAACCTCTTAGCAGCACCTGACGTACATGCCTAATCAAAGGATTATTTTATTTTAATCGGAATCATCCCAAGCAAGGCAGTAAAGCCACTAAGACACAAGGGGTTACAGGATAATTAGGGACAGAAACATTAATAATGAGCAGAAAGAGGAGAAAGTAATCAAATGCATGAAAATATTTATAGACAAGATATAGAGAAGGAATCTTACGGCGATGGGAAAGTGACTAAAGCTGAGCCGCCAGATCAGGACCATTAATATTGCAGATTCTTCTTTGGATCTTATCGAGGAGCTCAAGGTAAATATCAGCAGCACCGGACCATATGCGGCAGAAAAATATTCCATACATCTGAACACTTGAGCTCACAATGGAGCTGTGTGTATTATTTTATTATTTTATTTTTTTCAATCGTTTCACTTCAACCAAGGATTAAAGCAACTAAGACGCAGACGGAGATACAAACAGTGAAGGAAATTGAGGAATTTTGAGAAGATAGACCATTAAAGGACCAAGAAACAAAAGATAATGATTGAAGATTATCTTTGAAGCTTGTAATCGGATGGGCTCCGTCAGTCTACCTTGTCCAGAAAACACCATTACTACAGCGGCAGAAAAAACGATATAAATCTACGTTTTTTGTTTGTTTGTTTTTGTTTTTTTTATTGGGTTTTTCTCAATTTTACAATTAACTATTTAAAATAATTTCAGTGTTTACAATTTTTTCACTGATTAACCGGTAAGAGATTATTCTGTTAGGTGCCTGGCAAAATTTTCAACATATGTTTGCCAAGTTATTTGATTCTTATAAAGTCATTACATTCTTCAGTCTTCAAGTTATCCTGACATTCTCTTACGCTACGCCAACGTTTAGCTAAATATTTCGATGATCAAAAAACAAGGATTATGTCTTTCAGTTCAGAATCGACTTTTTAATGTCGCAAACACTTTATGATAACAGATTTTATTATGCAATTCAATATTTTCACTAGACAATTCTTATTTAACAACTGATATTGACAAAGTTTTCCGGTTATACTTATATTAACAATATAGAATGAGTTTCAGTCTATAATAACTATGTTTATTAAAAACATATTGCTCATAATTTGTTTCTGAGTGTCTGACTTAAATATGCGAACAAAGTACGATTTAAAATTGCATTTATTTATCTAAGATCATGGCTACAAAAACATATGTGATTAATTTATTCTCCTACATGAATAAAAGCAAATGAAAAACTTATCTTAGCCGACGCGTTTTGTCCTCTCACGGACAAGGGAAATGAAAGGATTTTATTTTGCAACGTGTATTTATAAACAGAAATAAAAATGTCGTTAGTTTTTCATGTTTTTTTTTTTTTAATTTTAACGCTCATAAACATACTTCGATCTAACTGAAATGTCTGGGTAAATTATGGAAAATGCTAAGTGATATAATTTAATTTTAATGTCTGGTAAAAGAAAAGAAGTGATTTTTATTTTTTTATTTTTATAGCTGAACGTCTCATAATGTAATTATTATTTATATTAATTTAGTTTGAGATTAAATTAATTATTATATATTTCAAATAATAGGCTTTTGCATTTAAATGTTTTCTTTTAATATTTTTAACTTTTTCTAGTTATTTATGCTGGCGTAAGAAAGTGGAATTTCTTTTAGAAAAAAATCCCGGACACATTTTTATAGATAAAGGCACACTCATACATTTTCCGTCTAAGTTTCTCTTATATGCCTAAATCATATTTTCCAACTATTCTGCTATATACGTCAATAAAATACGCTATTAGTTTACGGTAATTTACAATGTATAACTTGAATCAGTTTTTTTATTTATTGATTTTCTTAACATTATTGCTGTTTTAATTGTTAGATAATTTACAGAAGGTTTATTTCTTTTCTGTAATTTAAACATTTAACAATAACTAAGTGTGTTTATTTATATCAAATAATTACACCAGAAAATTATTTAATTTTTGAAATCAAATAATTTCATCAAGCGATTATTTAATTAATTATATCAGATAATTTCATCAGGCAAATATATAATTATTTAAATCAAATAATTTCACCAGATAATTATTTAATTATTTAAATGGATAATTTCACCTGACAATTATTTAATTATTTTAATCAAATAAATTCAACAGGCACAATAAGTAAATAGCCTTTGAAATATTATTACACTCACTTGAAGAATTATCAGATTCAATTATGTTAATTCTATTTTTTATATTATTTATATTCGAACTATCTTTCTTTATTATTTCAAATACACTTTAATTAATGTATATAATGTATATAATGAAAGATAATAATAATAATACCTCATCCCAGATTTCGACGCAAAGAAATTTTACTTATTAATTATTAGGTTGGTGCAAAAATAATGACCGTTTTTGACGTTAAAAAATACGTCAAAAACCGTCATTATTTTTGCACCGACCTAATATAAGTTCAAATGAATTTGAGAGCTTTGTAGAAACTCAATTATAAACGTTTACAATATTTAAATTCAAATGAGTCTTCAGCAATCATTTCTTTTATTAGAATATAAAATTGAAGTTAAATACCCCAAAATTAGACAGCTACCATGTAACTAGTAGCCTCGCTCCTCACATGAATAATAGAAGTTAAAGTTCATAGCAAGGAAACTAAGGAGTACTTTGAGTGGGTATAATTAACCATTTACGTACTCTGGGTGAGTTAAAATTTGGCAATTTATTGAGATATACAACATGTCCCATACATGATCAATGGAATTTTTATTTGGCATACGCGGTGACCAATAGAGGAACTGGCAACTAAATGAGTGTTTCAGGAAAGAGTTAGGTGTTACCAGCACACACTTGGGCTTGCATTATCTTACTGAAGCAATTCATCACTAGCGGGAAATTTAGCAAGCATAAATTGCTAAAAATTGTTTTCCTCGAGATCTATGTATATCACACTTATCAAGGCATATACTATTTTCCATTTGGAACTCTAACAAGAAACTCTTTACTCCATTAGGAAAATACCGTCACCTGGAACGACAATAATCTGCTAGGTTTGATCCATAAATTGGTGCGTTTGTCTCCATGCCCAAAACTGGATACGTGACATGTATGAACAGACGATACGGATCCAGCTATACAAGGGTTGATTGGCGTTGTTTAGCTCAGATGATACATAGTAACAGATGTCGTTTTGTCAATAATCTAACCTTTCTTGGTTGACGTCTAAGAAACAACATGGAATACAGTGTACGCTGTACAGTGTCGTGTGATTGGCTGGGCAATAACAACGTTGAATTGAGACTTTATCCGATGCAATCTTCCTTTATAGTTGCGTGATTATCATCCCCGTCAGTAGCCGTGGCTTCTATTTCCGCAGGCACCAAAAATTTTCACGCGCTGCTGATGTCTAGCGACTCTAGCTGAAGAAAATTTAAGGCAGTGATCACTTTCTAGATGGAATGTTTCATGACTAAGCTGTGCTAATCATGCCTGAGATACATGCACTGCCACAGCTACACTACCTCTTTACTTTTGGCTGTGTCCATTTCTTTATTCATTTTACTACTGTCGATAATTTCTTAACAATTCGTTTTATATTTATTTTAATATCCTTATGACATGATTTCTAATATGATGTGACAACAAAGTCATTTTTATTTATTTACATTTACTCATCTTGAGAGTTAAACACAACTCATTATGAAAAAAATACCAAAAATAGATTTACCAATAAAGAATTTAATTGAGCACCTTTTTCTGTCTCGTAAGACATTAGCAAAAAGCGCACTTCTCAATTCCTGATTAATGACGGTTGCTTTATGTTTGTTGTTAGTTACCGAAAATTTTGCAGTAATGCTTTATTCAATCTTCCTTGATATTAACTGAAGTTCTAAAATAAAAAAATAAAACTGTATTATTATTACCTTCTTTTATATATGGCCGTTTCGTTTCTGTCTAAGATCAGTGGATAGTATGATATCTGCCGTCCATTTTCTACAATGGTATGATATTTACCAACTGTTGGAAGTAGGAAATATGTTAGGTTTAGTGGTTAAGCTTAAGGGTTAGGGTTAATGTTAGGAGTTAGGGTTATAATTAAAGGCAGTGAACAGTGAACTGGTTATCTATTAAAAATGATTAACAATTTTTTATACAAAAATTTTTAAAAAATCATCAAATAGTGAATTTGTGAATGAGCGGCGCAATATCGAGTCTAGTTCGTTACCGAGGCCCGTTAGTACAGTTGGTATGACGTTTGCCTGTTAATGTAACTGTCCGGGTTTCAATTCTCGGTAGTGGATGGCGACTGCTGATGAGTCCCAAATATAGGACGAAACGGCCGTCCAGTGCTCTCTAGGTCGCAAAAAAAAGCATTAAATGAAAAAGACAATAAATGTTATATAAGTTAATGGAAGGATTCAGTTTGCTATGTTATTTAATTAGTAATCATTCTCTCAATGTCTGTTTTCATATAACTATAGATTCTGCATTCTGTTGAGGTTTCTTCTAGACTCGGTGAATTACTTTACACGCACACACACACACACATATATATATATATATATATATATATATATATATATGAGGGTGTGTGTATATAGGCGGATGATAAATTATGGCGCGAAAGAAAGGTATAGTGTTTACTTGCTATCAAAAGAGTTGCTTTCAAGTGAAGGACTACAAGGTAGGTTACGATGGAGAAAGCATACAATTGCGATCCATTAGAATTTTTACTGGGACAATAAAGGAAATGAGAGACGAATGAACGGATACAGTGGAAATCATTTGTTTATTCCTTTATTCCGTTTTCACATATGAAACTACTCATTGTTTTGTAAAGTTGAGATTAAAAGATCAACAGAAATAAATTGAAAAATCAATGGAGAAAATGAGAAGATATTGACAAAAGAAGAAGCAAAAGGTATCATAAGATGAGTTGTCAATACGCGTGGCATTTCTACGAATTTTGCTAGTTATAAATAGTCTATTAATTATTCAGTTTTGTATCGTCCTGTTTGTTATCTTACTAATAATCTCGACTAATGTGCTCGCTGAGTAATTAAAACAATATTATATTGCATTACAGAACTTTATTTAAACATAAAAAGACGAAAGAATAGTGAAATGTAGTGACAAACAAGATAAGGGGACAAGTGAAGAGTTATACAATAGACACTGCGAAAAGAAATAATCCTGTCTGCATTCTTTATATTACTTAAGATTAAGCTCTCTAGGTCACAAAAAACATTAAATGAAAAAAACATTAAATGTTATATAAGTTAATGGAATGATTCAGTTTGCTATGTTATTTAATTAGTAATCATTTTCTCAATGTCTTTTTTTCATATAACGATAGATTAAGCACTCCTAGATTAGGAATATAAAAAATATTCAATTTTGGAAATGATAATAGAGGGCTAAATCTGCTCTGAAAAATCATTGTAAATTGATCCCCCTTTCGGAAGTGAAAGGAAAATATGTTCAAATCCCATGAGAATAGAAAAATTTAAATTATTAATCTGAGTGTATCAATTAAGTACTCAAAATTTTAAAATCCTGTATTTTTTTATATTTTATGAAGTCAAGAATCATATTTTTTGGACTCATTTTGTCGCATCGGGTTACACTATTTGTGCATAACAAACTGGACCTCCTGTTAATTTTTATAAACTTTAACGTATTTTTTAAATATTTCTGATATAGAATGTTTAAATTATTGTAAGATGAAAAAAGTAATTCTGAAAAGAGAATTATTTCTGGTCATTGTACAAATCCATCGACATTATTAAAAATATTTTATTTAAATGTTACATTGCATCTCAGAATTTTAGCTAATCGTAGAAAGACAAGAGAATAGTTAAATGATAAACAAACGCAAAGCTAAGAAAAAAAAGAGAAAGAAGTAATTGATGAAATAATAAGAAGATATAATTCTATAAAATTCAAACGCCCATCAAATATTTTTCCGATAGAGTAGTTTATAAGGCAAATAGGCATAAGTAATCTGTGGTTTGAAACTCGAAATACCTTTAGAAATTTTAGTTTGTAACTTCAATGGTGATAAATCGTGTAAATGAGTGTAATTAAAATAGAATTCTGTTAAAAAACGAAAGCGGAAATTTTTTACTCTGTAATTTATAAGGACCAAAAAAAAGCAATTCGACATGATTTACTGTTAATTAAATTTAGAAATGTTCTGGAGAAAAATATGTTTGGCAAAAGAAAAAGATATTTATGATGTCTCCAGAGAAAAATAATTTAGCTAAATTGGTTAGCGTATTAACTACTCTACAATCAATCAATGTTTGCCTGTTAAGCCATTCCAAGTACTTCAGAAAAATAACCATGGCACTGTACTACTTCACCCAAAGTATAAGTAAAAAAAGGATGGGTTCTATTTGTCAATATATATATATATATATATATGTATGTATGTATGTATGTATGTGTGTGTGTCGATAGAAAAAGAAATTATTCCGTTCTTTTTCTTTGCTAGGGGGCATGTGAATCATGATGTTTCCTTTTATACTCACTGGAACTATATATTCTAGTCCTTGCCAATTTTCTTCGACCATTTTTTCTCGCATTTTAATAATAAATCGTATTTTTGTCGTAGTTCCTCGTTTTCTCCTAGGCTGTTTGTCACTTTGCGAATTTCGTTATTATTCTATTTAGGTTACCAACGATTCTTCCGATGAGACGTTGGCCGAAATGGTTACCTTAAAGGAAGAATGTCGTTTTGTATGTTGAAAACAATTTACAAGTTCTGTGGTTTATTTCTCTCTCTCTCTCTCTCTCTCTCTCTATATATATATATATATATATATATATATATATATATATATATTTCATTGAAGATGACTGTGAAAGCACAGCGATTAATCATTTTAACATAGTTTTTAATATATTTAAATAAAAGCTGTATAAAAGAGAGATTGTTGCACGTATACACAATCATATATATATATATATATATATATATATATATATATATATATATATATACATACATACATATATATATATATATATATATATATATATATATATATATATATATATACATACATGCATACATATATATATTTTTTTTGTTTGTTTCGTTTCATTTCGTTGTTAGAAGTGCTATCTGATGATCCGGCGTCCTTTTAAAAGGACTCTGGTGAAATAAATTATTATAATGGTACCTTAAAGTGGTCTGTTTTTCTTTTAAATATATATACATACATATATATATATATATATATATATATATATATATATATATATATATATATATATTGAGAAAGAAATAATAGAATCGAATGTATGGGTCAAAGAGTTCAGTATCAGAGATATAAAAATATGAAACGACAATCTGTTTCATACTTAAACGCAAATGACATGCCATGTGTGTTGCGTTTTAGCTCGACTATTTATATATACTGGTGTGTTATGGGTAGGACTATTTTATTATTGCAACGGTCATTGAGTGGACAGTAAAGGTTATTTTTGAAATAATTCTAGGTACTATTAAGTAGAAATAATGCATCCGAATGCAGATTCGTGGCTACTTTATGGCGTTGTTACCATTAACATCCACTAAATAAACGTTAAAATAATATACCTACGCTAGGTGTTGACCTCAGTATCCTCTTACATATATATATATATGTGTGTGTGTGTGTGTGTGTGTGTGTGTGTGTGTGTGTGCGTGTGTGTCTGTGTGTGTGTGTATTTTAAAATATGATTCCATCGCTACACAGGAATTACCGTGTTTCATAAACAGAAGCTAAAAACTTCCAATTCAATTATAGAATTTAAATTAAATTAAAATACCTAGTTCAGTTTCAGTTTCGAGCGGATTTTGGAATAAATTATTTTGAAATTTACGGAGCTTTATATGCACATACATTTATAATATTAGTTTCTATGGATATGGAGAAAACCAATCATTTTAATAAAGGGCGGTATGGTATTCATTTTCACTGACAACTATTGTATCAACATATTAGTTACTAAGGAAAAGAGGTTACCTCAAGGTAGGGTCGGGGTGCCTTTTTTCAAACGAATGACGACATCCATTCAACGCATGTCGTCTGGTCTTTTTCAACGACAGAAAGTTTTTCGGCACTTTAATTTAAATTCTATAAATGAATTGGAAGTTTTTAGCTTCTGTTTTTAAAACATAGTAATTCCTGTGTAGTGATGGAATCGTTTTTTTTTGTTTTTTTTTAAATAATTATAATCTAGGCTCTGCTTGTGTGTCGGGCACTGTTTTTTAAAAATAAAAACAAAAATACTAAAGAAATTCGGATCATCAAACGGCTGTTTCTTATTTTATCAATATAACACACACACACACACACACACACACATATATATATATATATATATATATATATATATATATATATATATATATATACCCATATATATATATATATATATATATATATATATATATATGTGTGTGTGTGTGTGTGTTAAAACATATATTGTTAAATATAACAGACAACGAATATCCATTATGTTTGATCATGACCCGTTCTAAGCGTCGTATATTTGCTTTAATTTCGGGAGAAAATAAAGTCAAAAACTGTCCAACCTTTGGATATTTTTTATTATGTTGTTCCTTGCCCTAAGCTTTCAACTCACATGAGCCTTCTTCAGAGTACATTTGATCATGATTAAACCTAGTAGACATTCGTTGTCTGTTATATTAAACAGTATATGTTTGAATAATGATCTGCTGCCCCAAAACACTAAATGTGTGTGTGTGTGTGTGTGTGTGTGTGTGTGCAAGCACTTTAACTTCAAGATTATTTTAACTTCTCTCTTCCGACTCATCCTGATAATTTCATTTGATGGCATTTAGTGAGTTAATTAAAAATTAATAAAAGAATTTCATGCGGGAAAATTAATATTATTAATAGTTCTCTATTAATAATTCACAATAATAACTTTTGCATAAATGTTCGGTTCCAGTTTCAAAAAATTCATTTGGCACTAAGTTAGGTGCAAATATTTTAAACCTCAATATATTTATATTCAGATCCCGGGTTGTAATGCACAACATATATCCAGAAAACATATATAAAGTTATTCCTGGCGAGTTTTATATAAAGAATACCAAATAACACCCAGAAAACTAGAAAAAGAAAACGATTCTAGCTCAGTTAATGCAGGAAGGGATAAAGAAAACGCCCTCTTTGTTTGATATATCTCGTCCCACTAATCCGTCGTTCCTAAAGGCAAGACATTGGTACCGCATCAACACTTGACAGTTCAACGAGTGACTAAGATCCCAAGATTTACTCAACTGAAAACCAAACGCAATGGCTATTCAGACGGATGAAAAGGGTGGGGGACAAATCTACACAGCGAAGCAATTCGTAAAAAAAGAAACCGGCGTGGATTTCACAGACCGAGCGAAAACACATAAAAAAGTTTTGCTTGGTTTAGGCTTATATTGTTTGGAACAGTCGAATGATTATTGGAATGGAGTTATTTGATGAGACGAAATAAAACTTGAACTTTTATGACGTTCGGAAATAATAAGACTACGGTGAAAGATGCAAAAAACTAACATCTGAACATTAAAGCAATGTGAATGATATCATTTTATGAGGTTGCATTAGTACATATTGGATTATTGCATACGCTAAAATATCAACCTATTCTTTCGAAAAAAATCTTTAAATGTCTACTACCCAGGTTACATTTAGCAGGTGATTATTTTTTAACAAGAAAACAACACTTAGACTATTTCAAATTCCATATCAGAATAGTTCGAGATAATAATAGGCTAACAGAATCGGTCTGAATAATCCAGTCGTACATTTGTTGCACGAACTCAAAATTGCTTTTCATAAACGGATGCGAATGAATCAATGTAGAATTTTTCCAAACATTGAACAATTTGGAACGATTCTCCATTGAAGAATGTCTGAAAATAACAAGAGATACAGAAAGCTTCTCAAACTTGCCAAAAAGTGACTATTAGCAGTTATCAATGCCAAAGGACCACCAAATACTTAAGACATTGACATTATAACAGTAAAAATAAAAAATAGTAAAAATAATAAAATAAACGTATCTTATAATAATCGTATTTCTTACTTATTATCAACTAGAAATAGCCATGAAAATTACAATTTGAATTTTCTGATTAACGTTAATGATTAAACAAGCTCATGGCGAGTTCTACGACAATAAAATATCCGTAAAAATTCTCCTATCGCATCATTAAATATTTAAGCTTAATAACTTCAACAAAATATTGCAATAACAATCATAAATATGAATTCCGATTGTTAGTATTTAAAGAAGTAAGGGGGTACAAAAGAAATGATTTAACATTGATAACTTCATCCCATTTCACGGAAACAGACGTTAAACACATGAGAATATTATCGCATCTTCTATCTTCCCTTCTTTCTTTCTTTTTATAATTGAAATCAAACAGCGTCTCTGATATGTCTTTTACAACTTTCCACGCGATCCAAACGGAATAGTCTGTTATTTATGAAGTACTGTCAAGGTGTAACGTACTTGTTAACTAAGAAACCAAGGGGGGGGACAAACAGAATTATAATAATATTCTACTACTAATTGAGCAGATAAATAATATCAAATTATATTCAGAATGGTACAGTGAAAAAATAATGACAATAGGCGTAGAATACATTTATATGAATGTTGTATATATACCTGCCTATCGAGGACAGGTCTCCGCGGCCACAAACACCCACATCTATTAATATGGTATCCAGTAAGATTTTACTTACAGCATTTGTAACAAACGGTGT
>OZ010594.1:87679856-87689856 GCA_963932145.1 Acanthosepion lycidas
ATGAAATAAATCCTATTTAAAACGTGAATAATGGTTAATAATAAAAGAATTAGCTTCGCAAAGCTCCTTTCTTTTCTGTTCCATGTTACTTATTAAACAACAACAGAATAGAACACGACATGAATGTTGCAATAAAAAGTAACAAATATTAAAAAAAAATAAAATGCGTTGAATAAGAATTTTGTACAAATTAACACATTCTTTTTTTTAATATTAAAATTTCGGACAAATTAAAACGTTCTTTTTTTTAAAATATTCTTTTGCAAAATTTTATAAAAATACCATTCAATGATTTATCAACGATACTTTCTTCGTATTTCAAATTATTTCTCCAGCCTTGTTCAAGAAAAACTGAAATCATGCAGAACATCTTAAATTGCCTAGTGGTTATCTTGCATCAAACATTTTATTCGTGTCAGTGTTGACAAAGGGATTTAAAATTGCCAGATTGAATTAAATTTGAGAATCATGATATGGATTATTTAATTAAATGGTTGTTCAGGTAGATCAATTTTTAATACCGTTCTGCTATCAAAAATGACCCTATTTGCAACCCTTGTCTGTAATGTAAGTTTCGAATAAGAATATTCACCCGATGTCAAGGACGACAAGCTAAATAATTATTGGAAACAGTGAAAACTACAAGTTTTTAGTAGGAGTAAAAAATATTAAATGACAGTAATTCACATCTAAATTAATACTGAAATGTTTTATTTCCTGTTTTTGATATTTTATATGCATTCTATCTTTTTCTACTGATGATTATTTTCAGGCGATCCGTCAAAGCCATCTTCCTGTTGTTCCCGCTATTTGGAATTCAACTACTGGCTATTACTAACCGCGTTCCTTTGACAAGTGTAAACTACTTCTGGTTTAACATTGTCTCTGAAATAGTCATTGGTAGCAAGGTAAAGTCTGTTTCAGTTTTTAACACTTTCGATGCCAATCATATAAGCAAAGACGTTCAGAAATTGTTGATCAACTTGTGAAAACATTTTCTCATATTATCCCCTGAACTAAATGAGGAAACCAAAATAGAAAATAAAAAGCCGATTTGACTTATACGTGATCGATATTGTTACATTCGATTAACTGTCGACATAAGTTTCATTTTTTCAATCAGCCAATGATATCGGTACAACTGACGAGAAATTTTCGGTAAATACCAGGTAAATATATTTTGGTAGAATAGAAAAATAAGTTGATGACAATTTCCGAATCTCTTAAAATATCTTTGCAAGCATGTTTTCACATATTTTTTTTCGTTTTTTTAAAGATATAGAATAAAGGAAAAAAGTTAATTGTACCATATTCTACAAATGATCCAGTCGAGCATCCTCATTTTTTTGCTTACATTATATCGAATAGACTATTTCATGTTTTTGCTTTATTCTTTACAATATACTATTCGATAAAACAAGGATCTTTGAACAGAAATTCTTTACGACAATCGCCATTTTTCTTTCGATCGTTTGTTAATCAATTTAGATTCCATACATCGGTGAGATACTGATTTCTGCTATACTATCAATGTTAATATTTTGCAAAAGTTGTTTTTATTTTTTCTGTTAAGAGTCTTGTGTTGCTGGAAAATACATTGAAGTGCCAATGATAATAATAAAATGAATCGTTTCCATACAGGCAACATTGAGCTTTTCATTAACGAAACTGTTAATCTTACGCTCGGTTGAAATTTATCAATTTATTTTTATTAAACGTTTTTCAAAACATTAAACTTCTCAAGTTAGCTAATAGCTTCTTATTCCGTCCCAAGAAAATCTAGATCAGCGCTAAACCATGATGTAAATATAATTTTAGTTGTATGCTATATTTGTGGTGTAAAAAGTTAAATATCAGGGATCGTATGCAACTATAAAAGTGGCATTTAAATGTAAGAGACAATTCCATGCTAAACACAATCATCATGCGTGACGATTGCGTTTATCACGAAACAGACTGTCGAGTCTAGGTGTTAACTTTAATGTGCACTTTATATATATATATATATAAACACATGAGTGTATCTTTTGTTGAATGTAATCTTATTGCTTCTTTACTTTCAAATACATATATATATATATATATATATATATATATATATATATATATATGTATATGATTATGAAAAAATATAGCTTGAAGGTATACTATATTCATGGATAAGTTTGCTTAATATCATTTTTAGAGTGCATATAAATATATATTTATCATAATATATGGGAATTTGAAATTTTGAAAAAAAATCTTTTTTAAGCCATAACTCAAAACGCATTATTAAACAAAAAAAATGATGTAAACAGCGAGAGACAACAGTGTTGAATGCCATTAGTTTGACATCAGATTATGTTCAAGTAATAAACAGTTTTTCACCTCTCTGTGATATATATATATATATATATATATATATGTGTGTGTGTGTGTGTGTGTGTGTTTATGACAAAGTGTAACTCGTTTCGTCCCTTAGGACTTCATCAGACTAGATTTGTTTCCGTTGATGTGATGAAACATTCGCATGAATTAAAGTCGCTGGGAATTTGAAATTTTGAAAATATTATTTTTTTTAAAGCCATAACTCAAAACGCATTATTAAACAAAAAAAAATTCAGAAATATTTTCAAAATCCCCAGCGTCTCTAATTCATGCGCATGTGTAGTTGCATTAGCGTAAAGAAACCTAGCCTGATAAAGTACAAAAGGTTGAAACGCGTTACACGAAAACTTTTTCAACTTTGTCTAACATAATTCTTGATATATAAAAATTGTTTTTGGTATGTCAAAATTTATATATACTTATCCCTTGGCAACATCAACAAAGCCCAGCATAAAGAGCATGAATTGCCAGAATTAATACATTGGAGACACTCAAGATGTTTAAACAAAAGAACCCAAAAGGAACATTTCAAAAACAAAACACTAAACGCATAGGTTGTTTACCGTAACGAAACTGACGAGAAATTTGACATAGGGAATGCTATTTTGATTAAAAGAGATTATAATTTAATGTGACGAAAATGTCTGAAAAGAACCTTGATCGCTAGTTTGGCAAGGCAAATGTGCGTCCAGGCTCTTACAAAATTCTTGGTAGATGTTCTGTTGTCTCAATGTGGGTTAGTCAAGAATAAAGGTGATGGAAAGAAAAATAAAAAGAATACAGATAGGTTTGGATAGATTGAAAAAAAAAAATATATATATATATATATATATATTCTTTCAAACATTTTGATACTACCAGCGTCTTTCGTTTCGTGCGCATGTAGGGACGATTCAATATCAACAAAGCCCAGTCCGATGAAATTCTAACTGATGAAACACGTCACAAAAACTTTTTTTCAATTTCTCATGCTATTTTTACAAATACTGTGTGTTGATATATAAAATTATACAAAATTATATATCGTTATATCATATATATATATATATATATATATATATATATATATATGAATAAAGACATAAGTAAAACATCTTAGCCTATGTGTTTCTTCCTCTAAGGGACTTTATCAAGGCAAATGCGGATTTTATTTTGTGAAATTTATTTATATAGGAGAGCAAAAATGTTATTGCTATTGCAAGGTTTTTGAGCATAGGACTGCTCATGAATATTCATGATGTTACCGAAAATGCCGGGCAATTTCATGGACGTGATTTGATACAATTTAATGCCACAAAATAAAATCCTTACATTTACCTTGATTAATCTCCCTCAGAGGACGAAAAGGGTCGGCTAAGATATGTTTCCTTTTGTCTTTATTTATATTGTCCTTTTACAGATGCACTTTATCTGAAATTTTTAAACAAGTACATACATACATATATATATATATATATATATATATATATATATATATATATATATATATATATATATATATATATATGCAGTTGAAAGTACTTCTTATCTATTATCTTTTTACTATACATTTTAGTAAGTACACGTGTTTCCGTTGATATACCTTGTTTATTTTATCAAACACTAAAACTAATAATAGGACTTACCATTTTAGGAAGTTTGTTATTAAAAAAATAGAAATAGCGGCTCAAACACATTTACCCAATAAAAATAATGTTATAACGCATTAGTCGTCAAGTTATCCGGGCCGCTGGCGTATTTCGTATAGAAAAATGTTAAAATTTCCATTCTTCTCTGCCGTACGACGATGGCCTAGGGGTAGGATATCTGACTACTGTCAAATTGGTCTGGTTGCAATCCCGGTTTGAAGCAATCGGACGTCTAACCGCCTGTTTGTCTGTGGATGATATATGCATATGGCGAAAACTTGTTTATGATGGCTGTAATAATTTTGAAGAGAAAATGCAAAAGTGAAACGGTCCTTAAGGAAAGGTCATGCTAATCTCTTGTCTGTAGATTCCCAGTATAAATGCACAAAGCTGGTTTACCCAGTTAAATGCGACACCATCGCTACAATTATATCGACCATGTTTCTCAGACTGAACGCCTTGCTCCTGGCGCCCTGTGTCAGATTTGCGTTAGAATCTGAAAATAATCAGCTGATCTAAAGAGGCACACTAATAGATTTCATCAAGACAACCTTCGAAACTCTTATTACAACATTCATATGTTATTTATATAAGAAATCTTGTAAGAGTGCAGTGGGGTTAAAGAACTACTTGCGTGCAGGCGAACGTGGCAGTGTTGTGTAAGTTGCAGTCACTGTCATAAATGTGAACTGGCTGCATTTTGTTTTAAAGCTTTCTTAAATGGATGTTATTTTTTATCAGTTTATTGCTTTCCTTCTTTTATATCCTTTTTAATTTTCTTTTAAAGGCAAGTGTTTTACAACTTAATAATAAGGATAGGCTTTTATAAATTGTTTGCAAATGCGATTGGGTTTTTTTTTTTCTACTATATTTCATACTTTTATTTATATTTTATCGTTTTAAGATCCTTTTATACTTACTGATCAAATCTTCATTTTAAAAGTAAGAAGAGATGGTGGTCTTCTATAAAGAAGTGGAAATCATATATATATATATATATATATATATATATATATATATATATATATATATATATATATATCAAATACGTGGTACAGTTCAATTTATATTATAAAATACAATAAGTTACAAAAAGTAGATTAGTAAAGTTAATGATATATAATGGCAAAAACTCTTCGCAAAAGTTTTTTTTAAATTGAAAAGAAATCTGAAATTACCATATTAGTAAAAAACGCACTCTCTTAAATATTCAAAAAAATTCAGGCTCCTAAAGTTTTTTATCCGTTAACAATAACACATTTCTAAAAAAAAAAAAACATATTTCGATTCGCATTTAATCTTTCGTCTCCAATGCTACCTGGATTTACTAAAAACAAAATAATTTCCATGCCTGAGGATAACTTTATGTACAGTTGAAATTACTAGCAGATTAAAAAAAGACCTTATACAGATTGTAGTTATTAAAAACAAGGATCATAATATTCTTCAAGTGGTTCGTAGGTTAATGCAACTTTAAAATTTTGTTTGCGAAGAGTTTTCGACATTTTATATCATTAGCTTTAGTAATCTACTTTTTGTATGAATGATTCATTGTAATATATATATATATATATATATATATATATATATATATATATATATATATATATATATATATATATTCTCATTCTATATATAAAGAGGTAGTAGATTTTATAATTTTTATTTAAAAATGTTTGAATTTTTTTTTGAATTTTCGTTGATTTATTTAATTGTCACTCATAAAAACTCATTCATTCTTTTACAGGACTGACTTTTCTTTCAAGTTTGAATTCTCTTGAAGATCCATTGATAGCGTTAATCCCTGAAAGATAATTCCTGAAAGTTAATCCCTGAAAGTTAATTCCTGAAAGTTAATCCCTGAAAGCTAATCCCTGAATGTCAGTTCCTGAAAGTTAATTTCTAAAGCTAATCCCTGAAATTAATCCCTGAAAGTTAATTCCTGAAAGTTAATCCCTGAAAGCTAATCCCTGAATGTCAGTTCCTGAAAGTTAATTTCTAAAGCTAATCCCTGAAAGTTAATCACTGAAAGTTAATTCCTGAAAGTTAATCCCTGAATGTTTATCCTTGATAGCTAATTCCTGCAAGTTAATCTCTGAAAGTTAATTTCTGAAAGTTAATTCTTGAAAGTTAATTCCGGCAAGTTAATCCTTGAATGTTAATCCCTGAAAGTTAATTTCTGAAAATTAATTCCTGAAATTTAATCCCTGAAATATCAGCTCGTTAGACACATCAAAGATTTCCTTTCATATGATGTCAATGCTTTGAAAATAGCGTATAAATCAGAGAAAATATATTTTGTGGACGTTTTATATGTCCTTTTCAGAATATCTTTTATATAAATTTTTATTTCATTTACAGAATTAAAAATGCCGTAAAAAGCAAGTCAAAAATCAAAGGAAACAAGATAAATGTTGAAATTAATCATGAAATACATCTTGCAGCAAATATGAATATTTTATGAATTTATGAATATATGAAGATTCAGTGTCAATATCCTCTGAAAAAATTCTGATATTATAATGAAAAAATACGTATCATATTTGCGATGTGACAGATCTTTTTTTCTGATACTTGGAGAAATTTCATATTTTATTCCATAATATTATATCAATACACTCAGGAGTCTGAGACTGACAAAGCCAGCTGTCATATTCTCAGTCAGATTGAAAACTTTTTTTTCCATTTTAAAATCTATTTTTTTCTTTAAGCCTTCATAACAAAAAGTCAATACAATCACTCAGACGTAGTGACATGAAAATAAAGGCTGTGTCTCTTATTATTAACTCAGATATAAAACTGGAGAGATCTTTTGAATTATTTTAAAATGTCAATTGAAAAATTAAAATAAAACAATTAGCTAAAGTCTATATCAAATATTGAAGTCTATAAAGTATGAAGTTAATTTTGTTTTACTTATTTACATTATGTAATTATCATTAAAATATTTTTGAATTAATGTACATGCTGTTTGTTATCAAAATCCCCAACTCCAGATTCTACCACGCGAGACTTCCGATCTCGGCATTCATAATACGAGCGCAACTGCAGATCATGTAAAGTTTGTGCATTTTTTTACTTTCAGCGACAACGATTCTTTCAGACTAAAATTATACTAGTTTATATATTCTATTCTTTACTTATAATTTCAATTCAGAATATCTTCATATCTAGTAATACGTTTTCTCGCATTTCATTAGGAAACGAATAGCTAGATTAGTTTTAAGTGAATTTAATGACCAGGGTTTCTCAGGAATCTTGTCTCCAGCCCATATTTGAGTCATCAAATATAAAGTTTTTTTAGTGTTTTTAGAGAACCATAAAAGTAAGGTCCATTGAAAGACTGACCACCCAAAACCTATCTGGGTGTTCGCTCCTTCGAGCTAGTATCCATATAATGAAGCAGTCAGGGAAACGGACAGACAGGGAGCATACAGGGGTTCGTTCTCCACGTTCGTATATTAGGGAGAGGTAAGAAGTTCCCTTTCGCGTAGCAGAAGGAAGACATTTCTGATTAAGTGAGAATTTTTTTTTTTTGTTTTGTTTTTTATTTTTTGTTTTTTTTTTGTTTTTTTGGTACTTCCCAACCCAACAAGTGTCCTGAAAAGCATTCATCGCCATTGTTTTGTTGACGGCGATCATGGCCATAATCGATACGAACCCTACAACATAGCGAGCGCCAGTATATTCGCGTACTGCCGACTTTGGATGTCATCACAGCTGGTGCAGAATGGCCTTCTCATACATAGAGATAAACATTGTTTAAAAACCATTTTTTTCTTAAACTATATTCTTCTCTTTAGAATGTATATTGTATATATGATGTTTTACCGCGTAATTATTTCATTTCAGAAGTAAAAGTATGGTGTCAAACAATTTGCACTAATATTAAAACAAACCAGAATTGCCTTCTTTATAGTACCTGTTTTTTCTTATTTCATCGACCAATTTGCTCGTGATTTGGGCACCATCTAGTTTCCCATAATTTGTGCTAGATTAAAATTCGCTTCAACTTTATCCTCTAAGATAAAGGTTGTAATTGAGTATTTAGTTCAATACCTAACGGATATCCGATACCTGTACTTGAGGTCTTAAGAAACAATCTATGAGAAGCTTAATAAATACCTTATCCGCCAATTCGCTGCTGAATAATATTTCGTGAGTTAGTTATGTCATATTACTAACGTGAAATGAGATCGATATTTATCTGTTGTTATGCTAAGTCGAACATAACAAATGTTGTCAAAGTAAATGTTCTGTTTAAACATCAGTTTGAGTTTAACCTATTAATGCCTACCGTAGAATCCGGTATTAATGAAAATACATTAAAATAAAAATCACGTAGTAATTATAGGTTTCTAAATATCCTGGTATTAATTATAGGGTTCGAAAAATTTGGAAACAGTTATAGGTTTCTAAAATATCCTATATTAATTATTAGGTTGGTGCAAAAATATTGACGTTTTTTGACGTTAAAAATACGTCAAAAAACGTCATTATTTTTGCACCAACCTAATATAAACTTTATTTTTTACGGTAGGCATTAATGTTTTACGTATTTAACATTCTGTTCAAAACAAAGTTATCATCATCCTTATTGTTTTAGTCTTTACATCAGCATTTTTTGTTTTTGTTTTTTTACTTTTTCTTTTAATAAAATGACAGCTAACCCCTTCCTTCCTTCCTTCCTTTCTTTCCTTCCTTCCTTCCTTTCCTTCCTTCCTTTCCTTCCTCCGGCATTCTTCTTATTCTTCGAGTTGAATTCAACATTGCTGCTGTCTAAATTGATTGCAATTTTCTTTCGCATTTCTCTAAACAATCCAATAGTGACTGGTAAAATTGTCAATTTCAAAATACATGGATTTAGTTCCCTAACAAAGTTTAGATATTTTTCTAACTTCTCACGTTTTTTTATCTTATGATTGGGGGATTCATTGTGGAATTGCAGTTACTAATCTGGCTGAATCATTCTGCTTCGTTGATAATGATTATATCTGGCCTTCTATCCTGAACAAGACGATCTGTCTGGAGACTTGGAGGAATTGCTTTTCTTTTAACATTTTCTAGGAAAGCCTCTACCCTATGCGTCCACCATTTGTCTACACAGTCAAGTAAGGTTAACATAGTTGCAATTTGTTATAGCACCCGGGCTGAGATGATTCACAGACGAGGCTATGTCGAAAAGCAGCGTCTCGTCTCGGGAAACAGCTACTCGACCCCGTTTTATACGCGGTCTAAGAGGAATTTTGGGCCGAGCATACGGGCTCGGATACCCCACATTAATTTTGGCTTTGTGCCACATCTGACCGCGTGGGGTGGTTGGTAGGTATCCTGCAGTTGGAGATTCATTGTGGAATTCATTTCACTGACTTCTTTCAGTTAACTACTACTTCTACGCGCCGCTGGCGAATTTTATATGTGTTGTTCTTGTCCTAAGTATTATCTTTCATTACCAACCTTTGTGTGATTATTCTATTCTGTAACCTTCCCTAGGTTACAACATTTTGGCGACTAGGATTAGCCAAAATTACAACACAATTACTATTAATTCCTGTCATTACTGTATTTCTTCTAAGCTAGTTTTTTGCTTTAACTAACAATAAGATTTAAGATTTAATCTTTTATTGAATAAGCAATTCGGTTATAGGTTTTGCTTTTGATATTATTCGTTCAAATATACTTGTTCTGGGCTATGATTTGTAGACATTTTGTTTTCATTTTCAAATGTACATCTATCCTTACGTTCTGTTGATTGCATTTACTTCTGTTTATAGCATTTCATGAAATTGATGTTACCCCAATCTTTATCCTCTCGATATGTTTGGTTTTCTATTATTATTCTCTTGCCTGAGTACCACACATTAAGCCACACTGAAAAAGTACGACAAAATAGAAGCTGTTGAAAGTCTGCTTGACAAGAAAATGCAGCTTATTTCACTTGGGCTGCTTATATACATAACTATTTCAGGTAAAAATCTGTTCTTCACCAGTAGCAAATTTTC
>OZ010594.1:87694856-87877356 GCA_963932145.1 Acanthosepion lycidas
CGCACATATATATATATATATATATATATATATATATATATATATATATATATATATATGGGAATCCCTACATAATCAGAGGTCAACACTCAGGGGCAACAGTCTGTTTCATGCTTAAACGCAATCTTCAGGCCAATCTTGCCTTTAAGCATGAAACAGACTGTCGCTGCTCAGCGTCCACACACACACACACACATAGACACAGATATATATATATATATATATATATATATATATATATATATATATATATATATATATATATATATACGGTCTATCCCTGATATTATGCAATTTAACCCATAAATATATATTGCATAAAGTAAACTATATTTTATCATACATATATATATATAGATAGATAAATAGATAATTTTTGTTTTATTTACCCACTTTCTTCGGTAAGTATGTGTCATTCTTCTTTAAAATACTCACCAAATATCATCCTGTATTTTATATCATGATGTTTAGATTGCAGGAAACAGAATAAGAAAATAACTTTTTGACACACGATCCATGATCATATATATATATATATATATATATATATATATATATATATAAATGTGTCTGTGTCTGTCTCTGTGTGTATGTGTGCGTGAGTATGTGTTTATGATCCTATGATATATATATATATATATATATATATATATATATATATATATATATATATATATATATATATATATATATATATATATCAGGAAATTATATAAAAAATATTTTAGTTAAATCTATGATAAAGTAGAAATTTTTCCGTGTGACGCGTTTTTTTTTTTTTTTTCCTTTAACATCACTTTAGTGCGATGGAGTCCTAAAACTTTTCATAATATATATATATATATATATATATATATATATATATATATATATATATATATATATATGCCTGTAAATATTTAATGTGTGATTACAAACGAAAACAATATTAAAATATAAGATTCAGGTTGAATGAATCATAATTTGCATATAATTACTTTTTCGTGGATATTCTTGCCTAATAATTCTACACACAAGTGTTTCATTCATATAGCGAGATCTACAATATATAATTAACCACGTCTGTATTGTTATTGTTATGTCTACGGTAACTTAGTCTTTACTGTATCTAATTATGATTTATGAATGGAAATAAAGAATTTCTGACTGAATTATATCGAGACAATTTGGTACGAAAGACTGAACATATCTAATTCTTATAAATAACAAAAGACTTTCCTTTAATTGCTTTGAAGTTTGCTGACAAGTACAAGACAACTGTTCCTGAATGACCTGAATGCGATTTCCGCACTCTGTGTTTACAAAGCCAAGTAGTCTACGTTTGCAATAAACAAAATGTATGCTAACCACGGATGCAAAAAAATAACGGCAGTTTTAAAAAGTGCGCTTTCTTTCATTGTCAATCGTACGTAAAAAATATACATCAGTTATATGTACCTTTACTTACTTGAAAAGAAAAATATAAATACCATGAAGTTTACTGAGTATATGATTGGTAGATGGCTATAAAAAGGCACTGTTGAATATTTACGGCGAATTTGTTTAAATATACACTGACTATTGTTTCCATCACATGGCAATAATTTTAAGTAAAATGATGCACCTAAATAAGTAACCAACTAATGGTTCAAATTCTCTTAATATCGGTGTCATTAAAATATATGTTTGTTTATAGCGGATCCTTTTAATGAAAGACTCACTTTTAATTGCGTCCCTGGGCTGTATAATTTATCAAGCAGCCATATTAATACTGCCAAGTTAAAAAAAAAAATAAAATAAGACAAATTACCTTTTTATTTTATGGTGTGGAAAATAAATACTACCATTTTCTTAAGTTTTTTTTTTGTCTTTCGTCAATTATCAGTACGACAAAAATAAAACGATAGATATCATCGATTTTCTCATTGTAAACTTAATACCCACTTTATTTTCTTTTATTAAAAACTTTTTCCTAAAGTAGAAAATGTTTTTCTAGTTGCGAACATAAGCAGAGATGCAGAAGAGAAATTTGTGATAGCCATTCACCTGATAGTCTGCAAATAACAGCTAAAACCTAATTGAGAAAGGAAACAAGTCACAAAGATGTAACAGTGGACGATGCACACTTAATAGAATGGCCAGAACACTTTTGTTTATGCATCACCGAGTAAACGTGGATAATGATTTCGGTTCATATCGTTCGAAGCATTTACAAAAACAGGAATTGGCGTCGAAGAAAATAATACTACACACAAAAATAAAGAATGCTGACTCTGGTATTTACTTGTAATAATAGAAAAGAATATATATCAAATAATAAAGACATGGATCTGACAAACGTGTAAACAACTGCAGATTTTTCTACTTATTGATTGAGAATAGCTGTAATCTGTCTTTATCCATTATTTATCTACGCTTTTTCTATCAGAACCAAAGATCTAATGAACCTGGCAAAACACCGATTTTTTTTAATATCTTCATTTTCTGCTGAAAACACGAGTTTATTCAGTATGAAATTCAGTGCCTTACCAGTTATTAACAAAAGAGCTGTTTGTGAGACTATATCTATTTTCAAATCTTGAACGACCCACTATTCACTTTCAAAATGTATCAGCTAGCAAGGAAACGGATTTATTCCAGTACTAATCCAACCTTACTTTTCATCTGTAAGGGGCTACTACAAATTTAAATATTAATTTATAACGTAAAAAAATAAATCAATATTTTCGGTGGTAAATAATGTGGAAAGGCAGTTTGGACAATCTGACATTCACAATGCTAGAGATGTATGGGGCAACAGCTAGTAACCTAAGAAGCTTGTGTAAATGGATGGTACAACATGAAAAGAGAAAGGTATGAAAAGGTCAATGCAACAAGGGATAGGAAATCGTGGAGAACCATGATCGTCTCGGTCCCGAAATGAAACATAATATAAAAGATGCGAGTATGTATATTTTAAATGCTAACATTTATTTTAGTCTCAGTTATTAGGTTGCTGCAAAAATAATGTCGTTTTATCACATAGTAACATATGTGAGAAAACGACATTATTTTTGCACCAACCTAATAACTATTCTATTTTTAATAAGCTCAGCCTGATCTAATTAGAAAAATTCATTAATTTAAGGTCGCCCGTGAAAATCGAACTCGTCACCAATGGTTTACAAGATGATGTGCCTAACGATCGTTCTATAGTTAATCGACCAAAGTAGATTATTTCGATCTTATTTTAATCTAGCTTAAAATACAGCAAAGATCGAATACGTGGCGAACATCGCAGTGAAAGGGAACCCCGTTACCTGTTTTTAAATTTCATATTCAAGATCCTAACTTTTACTTAAACGAAAACAGTGAGACTATTGGCGTGACACTACACTCTCTTCCACTCCCTAGACTTAGCTTAGTCTAGCACAAGTCGAAAGTCATAAAACACTAAATGAAGATCCTGCGACTACATTGCACATTATGCATAGTGGCCTTGAGCTGACAAGACAATAAACTCTATCTTGCTTGTTTAAACAGACGAAAATTCTTTGAAGAGAAAAGTAAATTACATCAAGTTAGAAACATGTTATTTTTTCCTACTTAATAAAATATACTATTTGTTCTTCTGATAAGTAATTCAGGTCAGAGATAAATTATGTGGATATTTTAATTTTTTTTTTATTTTTCTTGAGTAAAAATAAATTATTTGGTACCACGGTCACACCAACGAGATTCAAGAAAAGCAGGCCGTTGAATGTGGGAAAATCAAGATTTTTATCAATAATCCCTAGACACCTCGCAGAAGCAACACTGAAGATGTGACAACAATATTCGATGCACGCATGGATTAGGAATTAATAAGCGCACGAGTTAAATTCTAGTGAGAAAAATTGCATATCGACATAGTGAATCAAATTTCCTTGCGGCAGAACAATTAATTCAATACAATTATTCCACTTCATGTCAACGGAAAACGTGAGACCAAGAAGGCGCAGTGAATTGTTCCCCTGGGCCTTAATGTCAGCCATACTGATGGAAGCCAAAAAGTTTCTGTAAGATAGTTAATAGACAGTTAGCAACAGACAGTTAGCAACAGATTGATGGTTATTTTTAAGATCAGATATCAATTTGAATTTATTAACTTATGAGATTTACTATTAAGACAGGAGTAAATAGTTGTGTCATCAGCATATATATCGATTTAGGAACTAATCACATAACGAAGATCGTTGATAAAACGAACAGAATCAGTCCAACAATAACGCCCTGGAGGATGTCTGCATTAACGCAAAATGATGTTGAGGAGTTGCCGTTCAAGATAACATTCATTACCAGGTTTGGCTGAAAGAAGACTTAGCGAAGTGAGATGCATAGCCAGTTCGGAGGTAACTAAAGCCTGTAGTACTTTGCCAAAATATGAACTACATAAGGCATATTTTGTAGAGACTAGAGAGAACAGAGTCCAGGAATGCAATCGGGTTCAGAAGCATTATTGGGATAACGTTTGGAGATATGAGGAAACTATTGAGGAAGTTATATGCGTATAATACGTTAGTAACTCGGTTATAAACGTAAAGTCAATCGTTGTCCGTCTTAATGAGTCAATATTAGAATTGGAAGAGAATTTGCTGGCAAAGCATTTTGATTAGTCAGCAGACGAAAGGATTTGACACTGATTGAAAAGAGGAAGGATTCGAGCGAGGTGATGCATCTTACAAACAGCACATTCCTATTGCACTAAGAATATTAGACTCTGAAGGACTTGGCGTCTGCACAAATGGCCTAGAGTAATGAGTTGCTTTCTTATGACCCACCGTAAATACAATATTCATTCGTCTACTGTATTGGTTGGACATATGGTTTTTTTGACATTAATATCTGACCATATTACAGAATGGATAGTAAATAACGACATAATTGAATTTGTTATGGGGAATTGTATATAAAGACCAATAATTTAAAAAGAGAAACATTTTTCTTGCTTCTCAACGAATGATGACATGCTTTCCTATCATTCGCCTCGCAATATTAAATTTCCCACTGGCACCTCCTCATTTGGCGCATCGCAATCTTCGTACACGTATTCCTACTACATCTAGTGCCATTTTTGTTCTCATTTTCCTTGAAACTTCTTCGTTGCCGACATATTCCATCCATTAAATTCTCAGCATCTTTCTGTAGAATCACATTTCTCAAGTCTCCTTTTTATTTGTAAGCAACTTTTCCGGCATTCACTGTACAAAAACGAGGAATTATATTTTAAAGTTTAGCATTATTTTCTTTGATTCTAACGAATGATGAATGTATATCAGCTTGACGCAGTGGCTTTTAGCTTTCTTATGGAATCTATTCATAGCATCAATAATCCGCCATCAAATTATTTTCCTAGGCCTTATATGACCTTCTCTTACCTTTCAAGTGAATTGTGAATTTCGTTATATGGTTTGGCTTCTTCATATTGCACTTGCTTAATAAAATCCATTTTTCTTGTGATTAATTATCTTTTTGATAAATGAAAGAGCAACAAACGATAGAGAGTTCATATGTTTAAGAGCCGCAAGCCTTGAACAAAATTTAAACATACCTTTTTTCTTATATACAAATTAACATTAAACTTATATTTTAATCAATGAGGTCACAATATATACCCAGTAAATAATTATAAAGCTTGACTTTTACTTATTTACATTTTATGTTAACTGTGATTAAAAAAAAAAAGCTCAGCCATATTTCTACGAATCGCTTATTAACGACCAAAGATCCATGCTTTGGCCACCTCTGTATTATACATTAAATATTCTATACTACAAGCCGCATATTAAAGGTCAAAGGATCGTAGTTTGGCCACCCCTGAAAGACAAATATTGAAACGCTGACTGATGTTAATTTTCCTGAAATACATTTTCCTACCTCATTATTCTTTCCTGATAAATGAAGTACTACATTTTATCGTAAGGATAATAAGGATCTGATTCAAGTATTTCTAAGTTTTGACTGTTTTCATCTAATATACCATTTTTAATCAGACTTACTCTAGCCTTGTTACATTAGTTCCTTAGAGCTTATAATCACTTTTTCCGCTTTCAGAAAAATACAGAAAAATTGATGCCAAAACGTGCGAGAAGAAATTTTAGCAAATATTTGCAAAATGTAATAAATAATAACATTTTTTTCGCCTACTGGCATAAATATTTAATTTCCTAGTGTCAAAATCGTTAGAGCCAAGGGATGGATTAGCGTATCGCCAGTAGGCAACAAGGAGAATAAGCAAGCACTTGCTTATATCTGTTGCTATATGACCGTTGCTTTAATGCAGCCATGATTATTGATTCAGTTTTTATACTACTCCCAGAAATTAATTTTTTTATATAGAATATGAAAATTTCAAGGGATTGGATGCAGTCAAAATGGATTCATTGATTTATGGAAGAAAAAACTCGCCGTTTGTTTAATCTTTCATTCCATTTCTAATCAACATTTTAAAATCACTAGCAATCGCAGTCAAATTGATCGTAATTGTTTTATTTCAACTATCCTACAAAAACGACGATCACCGACCTATGAAAAGAAATATTGATTTTAGTTCAAAATCTAATTAGTTTAGCGATTTTCGACTGTCTTCAGGTTAAATCTGCACATCGAACTGAACTACTAACTGTATGTCCAAGGTGGTTGATGAATCGTCATTGCTGAGCGGAGGGCTTCCGAGATTGATGAGAATGACCAGGCGGAGAGTTTCCCTGATGGACTCAACGACTGTCTTTTTCATGACGAAGGCGAAACTTCAAATTGAATGACCGGCTGGAGCAGGGAGAGTACAATACACGCTACGCATAAATGAACACCACTCCGACTTTCAACCCAGTTATTTACACCAAGACATGCGGAGGGAATGGGAGAAATATTCAGCTACACATTGAGCATACGACCATATACTGCCATGATACTGATAATTCAGATTCGATTCCAAATAAAAATCCACTTGGAAGAAGAGCACCACATAATCTTCTTATTCATTGTCTCATACGTTCGGACTTTTGATATAAAACTCTAAGAATAGTAAATGTAAAAAAAAGGAAATTCTATTATGTCTTCATTTTAGTTTTTTTTTTTTTTTTTCCTTTTACGACTATTTAATCGGGATGAAATTCATACAAAATATCACCTTCCACGGAAATCGAACATATATCATAATATTCCTTTAAAATGTCCCCATAAATAATTATATCGTAATCAGATTTTACCTTTACTGATATCAAATTGTATTTGTAAATATGGGAGCAGTTTACGATGAAAATATCCTGTTGGTAAAGGTTATATTGTTTGTAATTACTTTTTAGTTATGTAAACGATGAGAGGATTTTTCCTGTTAGGGCGAAATATTTATGTTTAATTCTCTGAAGGAACATTGCCTGCTAAATACGACCGACATTATTCCGCCTTACATCATCTACTATCCGCAAAGCAGACGTCAAATTCTCGTTTTTATTACACAAAAATCTCAGTACGTACTTTTATACTAACAGTTTTATCGATATATATATATCGATAAAACTGTATGTATGTAAGTACGTATATATATATATATATATATATATATATATATATATATATATATATAGATAGATAGATAGATAGATAGATAGATAGATAGATGTTAAGATTATTACTTGATGGAATTGGGCGGAAATTGTTTGAAGAGAATAATGATTCGCACCAAATAAGCATCAAATATTTCAAGTTTTATTCTACTTTAAAAAGCAAGAAATTCTTCTTATCAATATGAATTCGTTTTTATTGTCTGAATAAGTAAGAAAATTATTTCGTGTTAAACGTATAAGTGTAAGGAAAAATCCGAGAAAAAAATGGTATACTAGAATTAGCTTCCCTCCTATTTTCTCACTAATTTTTTACACGCACACACGCACACACATATATATATATATATATATATATATATATATATATATATATATATATATATATATATATATATGAAGAAATATAGTTTTAAGACTTGGTATATTTATGGGATAAAGTGCTCAATATCATAGATAGAGCGTATGTAAATATAATTATAAAAGTGAAAATTGAAGTCAACACTCATAGGCGACAGGCTGTTTTCATACAATCGTCAGGCCGCCTAGCATGAAACAACCTGTAGCCTCTGAGTGTTGACTTCAATGGTCACTTTTATAATCAGACTCAACATGGAGGCCTAGATAAAGTGCCTTGAAGAAAGAGTGCTGCCCCGGGTCAAGAGTTTGGCTACTGGAAAACCCTATGTCTGATAACAGGAGTCTACATCATGCCACTCAAGCAGGAGAACACAATCATGACTGTCAAACAATTTCTACGACCACATCACCATTTACATCTGGCCACCTATCTCCCGATTCTGCAATCTTCTTGTGTGGGGTTCAGGTGAGCGAGACACCAACAAAACTCCTTGTAACACCAATAGTTGCCAGAGATTCCGAAGTCGTCTGAAGACCGGGGTTGAAGACAATGGCTATTTTATTGATTAAATTTACTGTTTAGCATTTCAAGATATTTTTGTATAATTTTGGTAAATATGTCAGTTAAAATGAGATATCCGTGTTATATTAATTTTAGCCTAATTTAGACGACAATTTATCCATCCATATATATATATATATATATATATATATATATATATATATATATATATATATATATATATATATATAAAATCTAAATTTACAAAAGCAAACGAAGCTATTAGCAAAGCATCAAAGAACAACCCTACAAATCAAGGCTGCCAAAATAAAAAAGGAACACAAAATGACAAAAGAAACCGAAAAAACAGTCATCTACCTACACAAAAACCTAAAGTGCTCAGAGTCTATAAATCCAATTAAGACAGATCAGTAACACTAAGAAAGCAAAAAACTTTGGGTTTTTTTTTTTAGTATATTAAATTTGCTATATTTACGAGGAAGACTACTCGATATCAAGAATGGGCGTATTTTTAAAAAAATGGATATAGAAATTGTTGTATGACTTGTATGTATGTACTTTGTAGATCCTTTCAAATATATATATATATATATATATATATATATATATATATATATATATATATATATATATATATATATATATATATATATTATAATAGAAAGAAAGAACAGTAAGATATATAATCCGGTGATCGTATTGATATTTTTATTTTTGCAGAAAAGTGTTCAATGTATTTGAAACATGCTAATTCCTGTGTAGCGAAGAAACCATATTTTAAATGAGTTAATTTATAATATATATATATATATATATATATATATATATATATATATGCTTAATTTTATCTTAGTCTAGTACAAGGCCTTATGTGCTGACCACTGAGGGGCGACCCCATTTATTCCTCTGCGTTTCATTAACGTTTTCAGCCCGACTATGAAACCCTTTCAAAACACTGATGTTTTATTTTTATGAAATTATGAAAGTTAGTAGGCTGAGAACTTTTCAGACCTCCCCCTCATATACATATATACAGTGGAGGGAAATATATATTCGTACACTTGAAAAATCGTATTTTTATAAATAAAACAAATCTCGGCACATTTTATGTATAAAGACACATACTATTAAAAATAATAATAAACTTAATTAATTCTTATTCTAACCGAAATTAATGCATTTTTTAATTCTAACTGGTGAAAAAAATTTTCGTACAAATCAATTATTAGAATGAAATAACAAATTAATTATGAAAAAAGTATATTCTAGAATGTCCCAGTAATGTTATCAGTAATTATAGTTAACGCTATTAGCCATTATCAGAGCATTCTGCAATTTCTATTCTTACGAAAATGTTCTAATAATGCCTATAGGTAAAGAATTTACTATTTCACAAAAACAACACATTTTGTCTCTTTGGAAAGATGGGAACAGTTACAGAACGATTTCTAACAACCTGAATATTCCTTTTACTACAATTGCTTCGTTCATTGCAAGGTTTAAAACTCATAACAGCGTTGAAAACCAAAGACGAACAGGTGCTCTGAGGAAGATTTCTCTAAGATCAGCAAGGATATTAGGACACCAGATCCAACAAAATCCACAGGTTAGCCGAGAAGAGCTGCAGGAACATCTGCGTGCATTAGGGATTAAAGTAACCAAGCGTACAATAAGTAATGAACTACACAAAAACAGTCTGAAATCACGCATCCCAAGGAAGACTCCACTCCTCTTGAAATGACACAGAGATGGTAGGCTAAAATTCGTTAGAGAGCATAAGGAGAAAGAATATTCGTTTTGGGAAAAAAGTACTATGGACAGATGCAACTAAAATAGAGTTGTTTGGTCATAATTATCGAAATCATGTGTGGAGGAAGGACGGTGAAGCCTACTTACCAAAGAACACGTTGCCAACTGTAAAGTTTGGTGGTGGCAGTATCATGATCTGGGGCTGTTTGTCTGAAAAATGTGTTGGCAGAATATCAATAATAGATGGCAAGATGAATGCCGAAAGATACCAGAAAATCCTGAAAGACAATGCGTTCTGTTGAGAGACTTCGGCTACTTCCTGATTGGGTTTTCCAACTGGATAATGATCCTAAGCATACCGCTAGATCTACAAGGAAATGGTTAGCTGAAAGTAACGTTGATGTCTTGCAATGGCCAATTCAGTTCCCAGACTTGAACCCAATCGAGAATTTATGGTGATATTTGAAAATACAAATTGGGAAAAGAGCACCAACAAATATCAAGAATTTGAAGACAATATACCAAGAAGAATGGGACAAAATACCACTCAATGTGTGCAAATCATTAGTTGAGACGTACAGGAATAGTCTGGTAGCTGTTGAACTCAATAAAGGATATTCTACAAAGTATTAAATTAAGTTAATATGCTTTTTCTTGTTTTGTACGAATACTTTTTTCATCAGTTAAAAAGAAAAAAATGCATTAATTTCTGTTATAATAAGGATTAATTAAGTTTATTACTATTTTTTAATAAAATATATCTTTACGCATAAAATGTATCAAAATTTGTTTTAGTTAAGGATTTTACATTTATAAAAATACAATTTTTCATGTGTACGAATATTTATTTCCTCCACTGTATATATATATATATATATATATATATATATATAGAGAGAGAGAGAGAGAGAGAGTAATGAAATGAAAGGCGACGCAATCTTTCGAAGAGGAAGTACACAGTTGAGCAAACAACTCTTCCTTATTAATATATCAAGCACATCGCCCCTTAGTCTCGAAAATTATCATTTATCTGGTCATAACCCGATTCATTTCAACATTTCTTAACACAGACTGTATGGCACTGGTGCTTCTTAATATTGTCCCTGCCTATTTTTTCTAGTTATAGCTCATAATCTATACATCAGTAATTTCCTCTATCATGCGTATTTATAAGATGCCTTTTTTTTCCGATTTATATTTTAAAATACAAGCATAGATCAATAATTCCGCTACTCAAGACGCACTGTGCTAGATTTGTATCTGAAATTTTCACTGTATCATTTTCCATCTTTGCGATTAATATTCTCCAGTGAATTAAGTGCACTGACAACAAAGTAGGGTACGATTTAAAATAAATGTTTAATGTTTAAATTAAAATAAGTATTGGTACAAATAGGAGAAAAGAAGCAACCATTATATTTATATCATTTGACGATTGTGTTGGTAACTGTCCTACTCAAAAGTACTTCTGGAAATAAGTCACTCGAAGATGCGCCTCGTAAAAAAGGAGTCGATTTCCATTGATAATGAAACCTTGAATTCAATCCACTCTTGATGACTATTGAAACTGCCGCTAAATCTTTGCTCGCGAAACCACACTATGATATTAAATAATGACGTTTTTCGCTTAGTACAAGGAGAACCAGTTTCGATGAGAACAAATATGGCAACCTTGAAATCGTCCCGAAAGTCTCACTCACCTACAGAGTGCAACTTGTTTAGATTTTAAAAAATTCTTCTCTCAAATATGTTGCTCCAGCGAAATCTCTGCGATTTTGAAAAACAAATAATGACCTAAGATCTGTGCTGATGTCAAAGAAAACTTATACCATATTCTGAAAGGTGTGTATGTCTTTTCTTACCCAAATAGAAGCTAACCCCTACCTTGTGTGGAAGACTACGATACTGTACACCAAGACAGATTTTATTGTAAACGGTTGGTCTGAACACTTAAACATTGTTCATCACCAATCGAATAGTCTAGGAAATGAAAATCAAACGCACCATGCAACTACCGACTAAGCTAAAAACAGATTTAGTACATCCAATTCAAGAAATTATGAAAGCAATCAAGAAAGTAAAACACGGCTGCGTAACGTCTGTAAAACATGGCTGCGTAATAACGTCCTGTTTTGTAAAGTCTATGAAACACTTAGGTTTAGATATCAGTCTTTAGAAACCCGTTATCCACACCCAAACTGCACCTCGTTAAATGTACCACTCACCTTTTGTATTTAACTGAACGCAGTCTCTGACCTACCTAGGACATGTCATATTCACTAACTTCAAACTCAACCGAGGTCGATAACAGACTGGTAAAAACATAATAAGCCATTAGAAGAGTTAACAAGCATGTCTGAACCTACAAAACCTAAGAAAAGATACCAATCTAAAAATCGAGAAATCCGTTGCATTGTCCATTTTTGTCTATGATGCCAAATTCTGAGCCTACGCTATCACTTTTACAAGAACTAATATACCACCATTCTCAATATAATCATAGTACTCTTCTCCTGAATCATTTTTCATGAAGAAAAAATATAACACACACACATACATACACACACACATAGATAGATAGATAGATAGATCCAGATCCACAATTATTTCCACTCAATATCCACTAGAACTCGAAATATAACCTTTATCGCACACCAAAATAACCGTTAGAATAATACAATAGATTACACACAATTCATCATTGATTTGTATATATAAATAGTCGAGCAAAAACACAGTGAATATGGCCTGATGATTGCATTTAATCACGAAACAGACAGTCGCCTCTGGGTGTTGATATCAATGTCCATTTTTATATTTACCTACGCTCTCTCCCTGATATTGTGCTCTTTAACGAATAAATAGAGCATGCCTTAAAACTATCATTATATTTTGTCAAATATATATATATATATATATATATATATATATATATATATATATATATATATATATATATATGTATGTGTGTGTGTGTTTTCAAAGGGTTAAAGAAAGTAGTGATACACAGTAGTAAGTGTGTTAAACTAGAGGCTGAATGTGCCCGTTTCATCGCTCCACTGTTTAATTTGCGATATGTTATCAATAAATATAATTTTTTTCTATAAAATGTTTTTCATCAATAAGAAATGAAATTATTTATGTACGTATATAGAAGTAGATGTCGAGCCCTGGTTAACCCACTGATTTCACGGATCATAAAGAACTTGATGTGATATTCGAGGATGTATGTGTAAATTTTGTATTCGCTCGTCTGCATAGAGTTATTTATGTTTGTGTACACCTGTGTATTTCATATGCAAAGCATTAACGGTTAGCTCTATTCGCATGGACACAGGTCATTTCATGAGATCTTTAGCGCGAATTGATCTTGTTTCGAGCAAAATGCTCCTGAAAATTTATCGGCTTGACTAAATCCAATGTTTGGCCATTTTATCGGGTTTAGCAATGTGGGTTAAGCTGAGAACTCTTCTGAATCACCTTAACTGTTTCTTTCATTCTTTCCTTTTAGTTTTCTCCCTCACCCTAGATAGATAGATAGATAGATAGATAGATAGATAGATAATCAGGCGGAATATCACAAGTCTGAAAGTCACATTGGGGCATGAAATCGACATCATACAGAATTGATCCCTGTGTATTTGTTCAAATCAATAAAACTCTCACAGACTGAACAAGCTTCCTCTAAAAATATAATAAATTTAAAAACATATATGTGTATGTGTGTTTGTGCGTGTGTTTGTAAATGTACATATGTATGTATACATCTTTGATTGCGTCTACTTGTTCATTGAGCGCAGTTTAGCCATTTTGTCTTATAAAACATTTCGAGTAATCGCGATTCTCGTGAAGTGTTCATTGTATTTGAAACTTGTGCTAAATTTGAGATCATCCTAGAATTATATCTGATATATATATATATATATATATATATATATATATATATATATATATATATATATATATATATATATAGGGAGACAGACAGACATTTTAAACGTTCACCCGTGTTTACGTGCCTTTGTGTCTGTGTAGTGAAGAGAACCAATTATTCATGTAGGTAGGGCTATCATTTTCAGCACATGCAAGGCGGAACATTTTCCTCTGTGCCTATAACAATTGATGTGCGTCTTTTAAGGAAGATAACATTTTATGTTTCGTTTGCTTTAATTATCCGCTTCCCTAAGGTCTTCAGTGAAGAAAGACGAGGAGAACAATAATTGTGGAAAGGATTAAATATCAAAACACAACAAAACTCAGAGTTTATGCAATCATTTTATTTCCTGAAGCGAAAATGTTTCGAAATGTATTTAGTGATGGTTGTTAATATGTAAAAAGTTATTTTTTGTATTTTGATATAAAATATAATTTTATCCTTTACTTCATTTTTATTTCGTGTTTCTAAATAAAAATCAGTTTTTGTTTGATATGTATGCATAATCGTAATATTACTTTTGTGACATATGTCTTGAAATAGGATTTTACATTGTTTGTCTAAGTAAAATCAAATCTATCTCTACGAATGTCAACAATGATAATTGATAGTATGTAAGTCTACCGTCACTATTTTAAGGTACTGCTAATATCGGTCACTTTCAATATGTCAATCCTAGTTATATATGGACCGAGACTCAATGGCTGAGAATAAATGTCGTAAATGTGCACTGTATCTACGACCAAGATGTTGCTCCCAAGGCTTCTGTTTAGTATCTCTGCGCTCTTCCTGACTAAATATGTGCAAGTTAATTTTAACCTGCCTGGCAGCAGAATGTTGTCAGAGTGGCTATGTCATATGACTATATATCTCCACTTCCGAAGTTCAAATCAGTGCATGATGAGTTTTTTTTTTGTTTTTTTTTTGTTTTTTTGTTTTTGTTTTTTGTTATTTTAAATATCTGTCTTATACTATGGCAAAGTTATGTCCAAAGTTACATTACCTAAAAGTTCAGATTGTTCATTATTATACAAGGGATCTTCAACCGATTCATTTCCTAAAATAAGACTAAGCGACCAAACCTCAGATTTTGAATATCTGCCAATGTCTGTGAAACGAGCTATTATGATTACTTGCATTATTTACATTATTTACATTATTCGGACCGTTATCCTCATCTTTACTGCCATATTCACAACGTTTGACATCTCAGTGAATAAAGACGTTAGTTAGATCCAGTGACTAGACCCAAAGAGTTGTGAGTTCAATACCAGGCCGCAGCAGTTGTGAACCAAAACATGGAGAAATGAGTTAAAAGGGAAATAACTGTTACATCCGGAAGAGGCATGGCACGTGGAACTAGAACAATCTACCCTGCTGGACAAAATAAAGGGTTCGGTTCGAAATTCCAATCACCTGAAAAAGGCCAGAGCGTACAACGGCCAAAACGTTGTGAATATAGCAATGGAGATGAGGATAACAGTCCAAATAATATAAATAATTGTCATATTTTGAGGAAAAAGGTTTCTTGATTGGCTGAGATCATTTTAACATCCAAATCAATATTGTATAGTATAAGCACCCAGAGTTCATATAATGTTCAAGGCAATCATGTACTTAAAAGGAACAGTAAAAATATATATTCTTTCAAACTGACATAAAACCAGCGCTGAGTATTGCACGACTATATAAGTTTATCTCTATTTTCAATGACTTTTTGTTTTGGTGTGGGGGGGGGGTTAACTATAAGTTACATTTATACTTCTTTTGAGATGATAGTATATTAAAAATATTTTTTTAAAATATGCGAGATTTGTGATAGTATGTATTAGGTTTCACAGAAAGTCATGTCGCAATTTTGGATATCAATTAAACATCAATTCCATTGTTGGACATGTTAAAATAATTTGTCATGTATATGATCCTCATTTATTAGAAATGGAAAATGTAACTCTCAAGTTAATTATTTCATTTCTACCTAAAGAATCTAGGATTCTGGATGAAAAGAATTCTGATAATTCTTAATTGATTTCTTATATTAAAGGGTTTTGCTGACATGAAAACTATTCATTGACCTGACAAAATACAAACATTGATGATGTAAGGGATGCTAAAGTAGATGCTTTCAACTTAAATATTTGATATTCTCCCAGTTTTATTTTGCAATGAGTTCTTATGTTGTCATTCTGATAAAAAAAAGGCACACTTTCTATGAACGAAATCGGAATGTCATTTGCGTAATTCATTTTTTTTTTTTTTTTGCTTACTCCTTTCTGAAACACGTGATAATTTTGCTTTATTATAAGATCTCTTCATAGATGAAACTTTCAATGTTCTACAGGCTGTTCAACAAATCTTTACGATAGAATTTGTTTTTAATTAAAAAAAAATGTTGAAGAAAATATCATCATTTATTTGTATCTTCTGCCTGTATAAACACTTGAAGCGCCGATTAAAACCGGAAAATATATATCTACTTTCTCTCTTAAGAAAGCTTTTTTTCTTTTAAATTTAAATTATTATTAGTTAAATGCACGTTTTTTCTTTATCTTTTTTACGTTCTAAATTTAATTCAAATTAAAGTTTAACTTTTAAAGTTTAATTTTTTTAAAGTTTTAAATTGATGTTGTCATTAGTCAACTTTAATTATTTTATCATTAGTTATTCCTTTTAAATTTAAATTATTATGAGTAACTTAAAAATTAATTAATTTTGAAGCAGTCATTATTTCGTTACTGCATTAATTCTCTTGATTAAACTTTTTCAAAGCCCAATATTCCTGGCGTCAGTTTTATTTGACACCTTCAGTTTCCAATATATCTAAATTCTATATATCTATCATATATCATATATTATCCATCATATATCATATCTCAAATATCTAAATTCTAATTATAATCAATGAGATTCAAAAATGAATATTGAACTGAAATACAATGAAAAGTTTCCGAGTTTTCATTTGAAATCAAGAAAATGCGGACTTTAATAAAAAATGATTACAATATATGGAAAAAAAAAAGATAGTTTAGAATGATGTCAGGACGATATGCGTTTATCTTCTATCTATTCCAGATTATAACATTAACTTTTGATTTTTTTTTTTTTTGTACTTATCTAACTTTAATTGTACCGAGAAAGGTTAGTGAAGTTCAATGTTTTGGCGTTTTCTAACATTAAATAACGTTTTCCGTAAACGAAATAAAATTATTTATTTAAAATTGTCTAATAAAACTTTTGTCCTTTTCTGAATCTTCTGCTCATAGCATTAAACAGTTTGCTATGTTTATTATTTTATTTCCATTGGAGAAAACATTGTCAACCATTACTATTATCATTATTATCTTTTGACTCTTTTTTATTTTCATCTTCATTTCTATTTGCTTTTATCGCAACTCTATTATCTACTCACTGATTGACGGCCTGAGTAAAAGTTGCAATGAAAAGTAACCAAAAATGAATATAAAATTGAAGAAGAGTGAACAGTTAATAAAATCCATGATTCTTTGCTTATTTCAGCAATAACTTCATATCTCTGTACGAAAATTGGTTATAATAAATGGCAAATATCTTATTTAAATTTCCACTGAAAGGCTATCAGTTAATATGAAAATATTTTCATTTGCGATTTTATTCGTTTTATCTATAGCAAATGTGTATTGTTTCATTGTACTCTTCGTTCGTCTAAATGAATTAAGTCAACGCTAAAGAGTAGTTCTCTGTTCCAGATAATCCAACTGATCCAACGTTCAGGTGTCGACTGTCGCAAAAGGCTTCGTTCCGCCTTTTCTAACGACCGATTTTCGAACTTTTCCACCAGATTAAATGACGTATGACTACGGCCGGAAAGCAGTCGGCTGTTTATGAATGAAAGGGCAAAAAAGAGACAAAATTCGACAGGAAACGAAAACAAAATGAAAGAAGACATTTTACGACGTCCACGAGAACAAAACGCACAAATGTTTTACAGAAAATGCGAAGGCATTTTGGAAATTGGAGAAGACAGCAAATCTGCGGCAAAGACGGGAGAATAGGAGAACGCTAGGAAAACTTTAAAAGACTTAACGAAAGCACGAAGTATAAAGGTGAGGGTGACAGACTGGGTCCAATGAATTTGCATGTTCATTTGGCACGTTTAAATCAACTTTTAGAAGTGTGCATTACGAAAAAAAAAAACTTCCGTGAAAAATATCATTGCTTTTGGTTATCATTTAATTGCAACTGAAATAAAGAAGTTAGTTTATAATTGTCTTTAGGTCGCATTTAATGTTTAAAATGAAAATGGTTTATTGCAGTAGGAGTGAACTATAAGATCATGTAGCAGCTAACAGTAGATACGACGAACTAAGTCTAATTTCCATTTGATGTTCTTTAAGTAGGAAAAGAGAAACAATCTACATGAAAATCTATATACACCTATGCAAACATATATATATATATATATATATATATATATATATATATATATATATATATATATATATATTGAATAGGTTTATGGTTGCATATATATATATATACACACACACACACATATATATACATAAATATATGTGTGTGTGTGTCTGTACTATAAATATAATGGAAAATAGGGAAAATAGTATCAGCCAACAACAATAAATCAAAATCTATAAACTCTATCTTGAGGGTAAAATAGCTATAATCACCTTTGCAGACCGACACAAATTACTAAATAAACGATCAATAGATATCTCAAAATGCAGACGCGAAAATACGTTTTTACTATATTACTTAAAAATCGAAAACTAAAAACTAATACCGCATAAAATAACAGAATGATAAATGCAAATATATACAATACAGGATATGCAATATACTTTAGACAAAGCGAATACATTAAACTAAGCAAATAAGAGAAACATGCCACGAAAAATGCATAAATAAATTAAATAAATTAAAAATCTATATAAATAAACAGATGAAGAAAATAAAAAACAAATTACCAAGTTACGAAAGAACACATAAACACATAAACGCAAGTAAATATAATAATAATAATAATAATAATAATAATAATAATAATAATAATAATAATAAGGAAAAGTTAAGAAACACCCTTATAAAATAGCTACAAATGACTTCATTCGAATCCACAGTTATTTCGACTCAGTAAGCTCTAGAATAATTTTAAACATAAGCATTACCCCCCAACCCAGTAACCGTCAAGATAATACATTAGACCTTACTACCCATAATGCACCAGCGGCCAGCATATATAAATAGTCGACCCGAAACAAAACATACATGTCCTGAAATTTGCATTCATGCATGAAACTGCCACCGCTTGATAATAATGTCAGTGTCCATATATATATATATATATATATATATATATATATATATATATATATATATATATATATATATATATATATATATATTGCCCTATATCCCATAAGACCAGAGTAACCTATATATAGAGCCTCCCCAAAGAGGAATAAAATAATTTCTGATGATCGCTTTAAAATCACAGTCACCATACAGTCTTGTTTGATATATGTTCGTACTGTGTATATCTACAAATACTATTCCCACATAATTATAGCCAATTTTAAACAAGACAAACAACGATATATATATATATATATATATATATATATACATATATATATATATATATGTGTGTGTGTGTGTGTAATTATGATAACTTTTATAAAGCGATCCTTGATACCTATAAAATTTTACCACGAAAAATAAAACAGTGTCGCGCTAAATCTAGTTTTAATCAAAATAAAAGGAGGTACTGAAACGTTTTCGGCTCAACCCAATTTCCAAATTGATATTCTAATGTTTGGTCATGTCACTGAAAAATTGGTCAAGCTATGAACTGCACCCTCTTTTTATATAGAAAGTATTCGCTCTCCGCACCACCCAAGGATATGAAAATATGTCATTAGCTCTGATCCCTAATGTTATATCCAAAATGCTATACTTACTAATGCGTGTAGATATACAAATACTCGAAATAAGAAAATCATATCGTGAATGATAATGAAAAGAAAATGAATTAAATAAAATTTAGAATATATTTTCCTGATTTTCTTCTAATCTTACCTTCTCTAGGGTTTTTTATGATTTTCCTGTCGCTTGTGATCTCCCCAAGTGGTATATTAATTTTAATAGTAATATTATCGCTATAAGGAAAACTTTCAACATTCATTAACCAAACAGCCAGTACTACTGTCGGTTGAAAATTATAAAATCTTTCTCTTAAACAATTTTTCAGTAAAATATGTTTCTCAAGTCCAGTAGCTGTTATAGTTCTTTTCACTATTAATAAGGTTTTCCTCTCTAACCTTCTATTTAAAGTAGTGTGGAACGTCAATGACTTGATTATATCATTATTTTGACCGTCGATTTACATGTGCTATCCATTTTAGATGCTGCTGCTGTTGAAAATCTTCAAGTGATATTTCTATTATTTAGTACAGTTCGTCGTGATATTATAGCACATAGTTCACAGGCTTCACTCGCTCAAAGCTATTTTCAACCCTTGATCTAAGGAAGCAGTTATATACAGCAGATAGTTTAAATATTTCTAAATAGATTTGGCACTATGTATAACATCCATATGAAAGTTTTGATAGAATTAGGCTATTTAAGTACATAACTACCTCAATACTGACGCAAAAGTCGATTTCATATAGAAACCGAATGAAATAAATCCGGAGAAAAATGGTTTCACTTACATTAAATCCTGCGTAAAGATATATATATATATATATTTTTAAATAAATGCTAGTCATCATCAAAGCTAATGGAATATATTCTTCTATTTAATTAATGTCGGATTGCTTCCGATTGATGCATAATTTAAGATACATTCGAGTAATCTTCCTGCAATCAATGACCATCTAATTTTACCAATGAAAATATCTTTGAAGGAAATGTATCGACTTTTAAACGAATAGTGTTGGTACCCCCGTTAATCTTTTCTCCTTTCTTAAAGCCTTTAATCAACATTGTCAAATAATAACTCTTGAATTTTCACGGAAGTTTTTTTTTTTTTTTTTTAACTAAATAATAATGTATAGGTTACATTGCCGCATTGTTGCATTATATAACACTTTATATACGTATTCTGCATGTAAACTTAATTGTAAATTTCACACACACACACACACACACATATATATATATATATAATCTTATGCAGTGTTACATTAGAACATGCACATATCCACTACAATATTGTACATTTTTGGGGAATTATGGTGTTACTGCTACACTTTGAGATATATATATATATATATATATATATATATATATATATATATATATATATATATATATATATATATATATATGATTTTCCATTCATATCTTAGATGTGGCACAAGGCTGAAAATAATAGGCACCCAGTGAGAATCGAACTCACTACTCTGCCGTAATTGTTTTAGCGAGACAAGCTTGCTAACCATTACACCGCCTCGGGATGTCCCCAACATATACATATACATATATATATATATGTATGTGTGTGTGTGTGTGTGTTAGAGAGAGAGAGAGAGAGAGAGAGAGTGTGTGCGTGTGTGTGTGTGTGTTTGTGTTTAGAAAGTATATCTTCATTCACACATGTTTCAGAGGATAATATAGACATATAGTGTTTACTTATTTTTATACTGATCCTTTCTAGTTCTCTAATCAGTTTCTTGATGTTAAGATGAAATTTATCAAGAAAGGTGCCGTAGTTTTTTGCGTTTTTTTTTTCGCCCAAGTACTTTCGAACTCCTCCTAGATCATCCGAACCTGCACTGTTATAGTTATTTTAAATTTATCGCACGTGTTTTTAAAAATCTCCATGAGAAGGAAATGCAGATTTTATCGCAGTTACAATATCTTGTTTTTATAATTTACCCCTGAAGATGATCTTAGCAATGGTCGAATGTACGTGGGTTAAAAGAAACTACGGCGCCTTCCGCAATGGATTTCATCTTAACATCACGAAACTGATTAGACAACTGGAAAGTATCAGTATAAAAATAAGTAGACACAATATGTCTACATTATTCACTGATATATATATAGAGAGAGAGAAAGAGATAGGGAGTGAGAGTGAGAGAGATGGAAATGTGTACTGCATGCGTGGCCAATGTAAGAATATAATTTTTGTTGTTGATTGTTAGTGTTGAAAAAACAATATCTCCTGTATAATATTTTGAGGTGCTTGGTTATATCTCCTGTATAATATTTTGGTGTTATCTACTAAAATCTAATGCAGTCCACGACCATATAGATCAACATATCACAGATAACACAAACAATATTAACATACGACAGATTTTCGTAGTTAACACCAAAATATAAGGCAGGATGTATAATTCAGCATCTCAAATATCCACCAATATACGTAAAAATGATGCCGGGATATTTTTATCTTCAACACTAACAACGAACCAGCAATATTAAATTCTTTCAAAGTGGTCAACTTGTCATTTGTCAAAGTTTAGTACAATTCCCACAGACACAAGCGCGCGCACACACACACACACATATATTCTATGACGATTCTATTGTATGTATATTACTCAAGCACGCACGCAAGCACGCACGCAAGCACGCACACAATCCTATAGCAATCTGTTCAAGCTGAAAACATAGATAGATAGATAGATAGATAGATAGATAGATAGATAGATATTAGTTTGAAATTTCGTTCGCTTTATAAGGTAAATTCTTACTTAATAAGCGAAAAAATCTATGTACCAATCCAACATATATATATATATATATATATATATATATATATATATATATATATATATATATATATATATATATGCACAAGTATATTTAATAAAATTATTCAAATTGATATTAATATGCATGTAAAATACGTATATATACTGACATATGTGTGCCTAAGGATGAACTTAAAAGTCGTTTTAGACTTCACGCTTTTTGCATTCAGTATAGGCCCTGCCTGCAATTTCACTAACTTACAAAGTCTTATAAAAAATGTAACCTAAAAAAAAAGCATGAGGCTATAACATGTGCACGGTTAGAGGCATTTGGAAGTTCACGTTTTATTCAAAAATTATTATATTTATATATTTATCCTTTATTCCAGTCGTGGACATATTAGTGACATTGGCGGTTTTTTAATGTCTTCCAGATATTCATCTAATGATTTCGGTAACTAACGATATAATTTAGTGATTATCATGAAAACTATATTCAAAGTCGTTACTTTTAATATTTTTTAAAAGGATAAATCCATATTCACAGCAATAAAAAAGGAGTCGCTTATATTTACGTAATCGATTCAAGAGAATCCCTTCAATGGTACGCAGTCTTCTACCAAGGTATCGGTATTTTTATATTCGACATTTCTTCAAAATCCATATCCCGTGAATTGCATCCTGAAAGCCAATATTTTAGTATTATTTGCCATCTTGGGTATCTGAACTTTACATAGTTCAGTCTATGTTTATGATATAGTTGCCATTAACTATAAGAATATGTATGCTTTATTTTGGTAAAAATGTAACACAATCATTGCTATTTGGGATATTTGAACACTTAAATAATGCCATCTGTGTTTTTGTTAGGTTATCTATATAAATTGCTATAAAAGAAAACTTATGTTTTGTTTTGGTAACACAAAGATAAATTTAACGTATCCGCATCTACGTTGGATATTTGAACCCTAACATAATACCATCTGTGTTTTTTGTCGGGTGACCAGCCTCGCGTCCATTGCAGAACACTTTTCAATTAACTCATTACTACACACTTTAAACGTTGAAGACAGATTAGCCACAAATCTATACGAATGACAAATGTAACCTGGCATACATAGAAATACCGTGCTATCTACTTTAAAAATTCTTTAAACTTAATAACTCAAAAACAAAAATTTGCGTATATATTTTTACATCGACAATTTTCCTTGTTTAGTGTGAGGAACCTGCCCCAAATAATTATAAAAGAATTTCTGATGCACCACACACACACACACACACGTGTGTGTGTGTTTGTGTGTGTGTGTGTAGTGTGTGTGTCTGTGTGTAAGCAGTGTGAGCATAGCTATCAATACTAGGTAATGATAGTCTGTTTCATGCCTAAATGCATTCGTTGATCGCTTTAAGCTTGATTGCATTTAAGCCCAAAACAATCCACTGTTCATAGCTATACCCACACTACTTATACTTACATAATTTATATCCTCGGAATTGGCTGACTATATGCTTATCGGATCATTTAACATTAGCTAATTAGCTTCAACCAAATTTAATTGTCTGGCGTAAAAAAAAAAAAAAAAAAAACAATGAAATGGGTCATATAACGTCAAATATTCTATTGTTACCAAAACAATTAAAACGGAAAGAATATTTAATAATTTCAAGTGTAGCTTAGTTGTGGCTCAACTTCGAAAATATGGGGCGCCCAGTGAAGATCGAACAATTCCAAAGAATAAGAATTCTCTAAATCAATAATAATAATAATAATGATAAGTAACAAAAATATGGAAACTTAAAACAACGATTTGTGATATGGGTGTTGGGTATTTTAAAGAAGGGTACCGAAAACCATGAGATTACAACTTCTGAACACAAAACTACAAAAGATTACTTTATTTCGAACTGCACATATCATCCGCAAAACCATTTCTACGAAACGTCCCAAATATGCATAGATAACTCTCTCTCTTTTTACTCATAGACCCCGAAGGAGATTTATTAATTAGCCACTTAAAATTACTCGCTGGCGACATGAAAGAACAAATAATAATAATAATAAAAGAATTATACTTATTTTATACGTATTATGAGGTAAGTTCAATGAATGTGTTTTTGTTTTTATCAAAAGAAAACCAACTATTTCAGGTAAAGCAATCGAAATATTCAGTAGTTTATCTGTTCTTTGGAAAGGCCAGTATGTTATATAAAACTGTTGGATCGTTTCATCAACATAAGAATTTTGAAATGACACCAAAACGTGACCTAATTCTCTAAAGTCATTATTCTAAAATCTACGATGCCATACTCATCAATCTCACAAGTAATTTGTTATGAAAACCGTTTTTTTTTTCTTTTTTACTTTCTGTGTTTGATAATAAATAACGAAGGTCTCGAATGACTGAATACATTTTATGTGTTCTTTTTTTCAATTATTTTAATTCATTTATTTTCATAAATAAAGAGTTCGAAATAAATATAAAATTCTGTTATCTATCAAAGTTTAAAATTAAAAATAAAATTGACTACTGAATAAGAACTCTATTATAACATTTGGAACACATTATAGTCATCAATAGTTAAGAGCGATGTTTTAAAACCAGTGTGCACGGAACACTAGGGTTCCGCAATAAGTTGCCAAGGGCTCCGCGAGAAACAGTGATAAATAGGCTAATACATTTTTTAGTAGTTTTGTTTAATTATAATATAAAAATAAATTTGAAATTTTACTGCACACGTAGTGTTCGGAATTCCGTGTTTCTTATAGTAAAGGATTCAGCCTCTTATATTATTCAGAATTATAATAACCATGGGAAATCATTATTTACATTATTCGGACTATTGTCCTCATCTTTGTCGCCATATTTATTACAACGTTTCGGCCGTTGTACGCCCCGGCTTTCTTCAGGTGGTTGGAATGTCGAACTTAACCCTTTGTTTCGCTCACTGGGGTAGACAGTTCTTTCTGGGTACAAAAATCTTCTGAGCCAACCAAACATAGAAATGAATACAATATGGGAACCAGTAATAAGGAGTGCCAGAGAAAAGTGATAATAATGACAAAAGTTGCAATATGAGAACTGGTAAAAATGGTTGCTGAATACATTAGGTTTATAATACCCAGAAATGCATGCACAGATGTCCTCAAGGACACATGGCACAGTGGATAAAGTTGTTGGTTAGATCCAGTGACAGGACCCAAAAAGAGTGTGAATTCAATATCCGGTTAAGGCAGTGGAGAACTTTCAGAAGGAAATTAACAGGAGATAAACATGGCATGTGGAGCTACAACAGTCTACCCCAGTGAGCGAAATAATGGGTTACGTTCGACATTCCAAAATGTTATAATAAATATGGCTGTGACGTCACCCCGGTTTCTCTGCCCCCGTGCTATCCTGTGACGTCCAATGTGACTTGGCATTGGTCGCGGCACCAAATGTGACGTGATCCTGGTCACGGCACCAAATGTGACGTCACCCCGGCCTCTCTGCCCCCGTGCTATCCTGTGACGACCAATGTGACTTGGTATTGGTCGAGGCCCCAAATGTGACGTTCTAACCCTTGGCTGATTCGGATGGGAATCTGGTTAGATTCGGTATCTGCTTTGTCGTTCCCAGCTCGCCTCCAACGTCTGGTTACCGAAGTAACTGCTTTGATTTCTAGTCTAACCTACCCACGTTGTAATTTGATCTTAGGTAGACGAAATCAATCAGTGGCCGGGCGGTAATGCAAGCCGAATTCGAGCAAAGGCGACATCGCACAAGTATATGTAAAAGAAAATAAAGTAACAACTCGAAATGTTCAAATGTGTTAAAAAAGAATAACAAATATTTTTATATCTGGTTGCTGAAAACAGGACTGCGTCTTTCTCCCAAACCGCTTCTATGGATTCGTGACACTTTGTGTTTATTAGGCGAGTCTTCAGTTGTTTTTCCATAACTGGTTTTTTGTATCTTCAGGTGATATTCGTAAAACTTGTTGGGTGGTGTGAGTCTAAGTCGTTCTTAAAAAATAAATTCTTCTTGGTTAGAAGTCGAAATCGGAATGAGTGGATCTTCAGTCAGCTTCCTGCAGGGCTGGTCTCAGCGCTCACAGCTCAACTCTGTCTGCGTCTGCGTCTCTCTGGAACTCTAACTCTCCAACTGCCACTGCCTGCTGTCTGCTCCGTTTATATGGACGCCGACCAAAACCGGATGTGGGCTTGTCGTGGTTTGGGTTCCTCGATAATTCTAAATCCGCAATAAGGATTTTCTTTGTTTTCGGACAGGAAAATTTATCACTTTCCATTTTTGGAAGTCCATTACTTTTTGCTTTAGAGGGGTTCTTAAGGGAATCGTCCTCCCACATTCTTCCTTTCTCATATTGGTATCTCACACCAATCCCCTCAGGGGGCGTCAACAGGTTCCCTTTCTTTCTCCTATGTTTACCTTCGCCCATTGCTCACGCCACCGTTCAGCCAATGAACGCTCAGCAGCGTGGGTGTGGCTAGTCTGGCCTCAGTTTAAAAATTATCGCTCAAAGGAAAAAAAATTATCTTCCTTTTTTTTTTCTTTTCTTTTCCCCGACTGGGCCCCTACAACTCGTAGGGTGGTCCTTAATCTCTATCTTAACCGAATGTCATTTGGAATTTATCAACGAGATTTTCGCCAAGCGTCAAATGGGTGGTCAACTGCACGTCTTCGCACCCTGTCGCCAATTATCTATCCCGGTAACAAACTTTTATCATGTCCAGGTCTGAACATAAACAGGTGTCTCTTTCCAAAACCAAATGACATCTCCAAAAAATAGTTAATGGTTTATTCTTACCCTTTCTCTCTGGGGTGGCCTCAGCTGATGCCTTTCTCGATCAGTGCGTGACCTGATTACGATTATCTTCCACCTTCTGTTTTGTAGGCCACTTGATCAATTTGAAATTTTCATTATTACCATGGGCAGATTGCTATCGTTTATACACCGCGTCGTAGCATAAATTAATTCCGAAAGATCCGACATCTTACGAATTTCCTATCTTCTGCGAAAAAAAAAATACTTTTCTTCGCAAATGAAAATAAAATCTTTACCACTTTTCTTTGTTAAAAAAAATAACATCGCTCAGTATGTCTTTCGTGATAGCTTCTCCTCGCCTTGATTATTTCTCGCTTTTAATTTTCACGCGACCGCTAAATAGTGTCACATGGCGACAAAGATGAAAACAATAGTCCGAATAATGTAAATAATGTACATAATACATATCAGAAATATAGACAGATACTGAAGATCACTCATATTTGAACTAAGAATACTTATGCCCTCGGTATAGCCCCAACCCTAGCATCAAGATATTGACCTCGGCTGGGAAATCAGGGTTGCTGTCTTCTGTGAAATCATTTAGAAATGTCGAAATGGTCTGTGTGGAAACACTTTGACTGTTTAGTGGGCAAGATCTGTACGCGAGGGATTCGTTTATTCATTGAGTAACTCACACGAGTAGAAGACCGCATGCAAGATGTCCATATATTATCTTTGCTACCATAAAAATATAAAGAGATAGATATTGAATATGGTATATAATAGTTTTTTTATGCAGGGGTTTCCTGAAACATTAGAACTATTTCAAGTATTCTAAAAGGGCGAAAAGGTTGCGAAATGCTAGTTAAGAGAGACAGGATTTTCTAAAACACTACGTTATCTACGAACTTGACCGGGCCAGGAATAAGAATATATTAAATATTGTTACTTCTCGTCATATATCTAATATTTTAACACACACACAATCGCAGATACATATATATATATATATATATATATATATATATATATATATATATATATGAAGAAATATAGTTTTAACGTGTGCTAAATTCATGGGATAAAGTGCTCAATATCATAGATAGAACGTATGTAAATATAGATATAAAAGTGAACATATATATTTCATGTTAGACGCAATTGTTAGGCGGCCTGCCGATTGCGTCTAGCATCAAACACTCTGTCGCCTCTGAGTATTGACTTCTATGTTCACTTTTATATATATATATATATATATATATATATATATATATATATATATATATATATATATGTATGTATGTATGTATGTATTGTGCAAATTAATTGAAACAGCTGCCTCAGTTTCCTTTCTTTCACCATACGGTCATTTTTAGACCCACTGGAATGAAAGAGTGTAATCTATTTCTATTCTTCCCCTCAAATTAGGTGATTTGCAGTGGTGTGAAGTAATATGGATTTATTTTCAGTGTGTACAATGAAATTGGTTTGGCCTTGAAAAATATTGCGTCATCCGTGATTGCATCAGATTTTCATCACGTCCAGACACTTTGTCTCGACTGTCGATTAGTTGTCCTACGACCATTGTCTGCGATGGGTGTTACTCCGGGGTGGCGTACAAAAATTGTAACGCTGCACGAACGCACTGGCAGGCCTTACTAGTGAGCAAATCAAAGTACTATAGACTGGCTGGGAAACTCTCATGATTTAAATCCACTCGAGAATATGTGATCAATCTGCAAGAAATGACTTCGTGGAATGGACATACGAAGTGCTAACATATGCACTAGGTCATGTTTCATTGGAAAAATACTAACGTAACCGAGTGTTGCCACTCTTTCCAGATAAAGCAACACCGAATATCAATAATTTTAATTGCTTTCCAAATGGAAGCCTTCACGAAATCCCACTTAGTTTTAGACAAACGAAAGACGTTTGCGAACATTCGTTGTTGATTTTTGTAGTTTCTCTCGACCGTTACCAATTTTACGCGCACTAAATTCTGCCGTACTTAAAGTTTAAGAGGACAATTTTCAAAGTACTCTTTCATGACGGATCGAAGTTTCTCCGTAAAAAAGTAATAAACGTATGATTCTTATAAATTGGGAAACTCCAAGAAAATCGGATGCAATAGCGTTAGATCTCATGTCCATTCATTTTGAAAAAAAAAACACGCAGATGCGAAAATCGTTAGTTTTATCAAAAGACATCAATTACGGGTATTGAACAGAAGCTTGTATTTCTAAGAAAATGACTTGAATTTCACATTTCATTCGACATCAAATAGAAATACAAGTATTAAAAACGTTTTTATTCTCTGTTATTAGGGTTTATGAAAGGTATTATGTTTTTTTAGCCCACTCGAGAGTTCCTGTATTTTTGTGAGGATCATGTAGCGTGGTACATATGTTTCGATGATCGTCACTCTTCTGAAAGTCTGTATTTTGCTGTTGGTCGAATTCTCTTCGACTACGTTTTAAAATATCATCATTGATAATTAATCGTATCTAATTCTAGGTGCTATTTCTAGGGATTCCTTACCATTCTCATAACATTTATACCAGTTTGGAGTAGAACAGTTAGATATAGTTTTATTTTCTTCATCTTACCTAAATTCCATGACTAATTTTCAGCGGTTTGAGGCCAATATTCAATATTAATACATCAAAAATAAAAGATGGTCCTGAACAGTAATGGCAACGATATTATAAATTTAATTTTTATTACTTCAGATGTCATTTTTATAACTTTAAGCGATATTTTTGGTGGATAAACGTATTTGAGTAGATGTTCCGTTTATTTTAAACAGTATTTATTTCGTCTACCGACCTGTGAACCTCTTCGTAGCTTAGCGATCAAGGCACGCCAAATAAAACAATGGTTACTCCTTCAAAGAGGGACATATGTTCAGATTCTTTATTAGGCTTTTTTTTTCGAGTATGCAGGCCGGTAGACGAAATAAATACTGTTTAAAATAAACGGAGCGTTTACTCAAACACGGGTATCTACTAAAATAATTTTTAAGTTAAAAAATGTATCGGATTAAAAAGTAAAATCCATTAATTCTATGACTCTGTACTGCGCGCTGAATGACACTCTTATTTTGATCTGTATCTGTTGTGAGCCCGCTCTGCGCCAATCCTGCGCCTCCCCACGTTGTGTTTCAGTATTCGCAGGAATATTGGTAAAGAATTGCCGAAGATCAGGCTGACCTCCTCTCTGTCCTAGCTGTGCTTGTAATTTAATTAACTTTAATAAGATTCATTAACAAGTGTAAAAATATCAACTTTTATTTATGGTACTATGGTTGATTAAGATCCATGAATCCACAAACAAAATGGATTTGAATTTGTTTACCTTTACATGGAATTCTTAAGTTGGAAGGAAGAGATTGACTGGCGATTGCAGTTATGACTAAATATCCCAGAGTTGTTCAACTATTTAAATGAAGGCAGTTGATCAGGGAGTTCAAAAGGTAGCGTAGAGAACAGGTCTTTAGCTGATTGAGGCACCACGGTCATCTGGCAGGTAGAGTGTTGGTCTACTAGCGATGAGCGATCTTTCTTCTACTCTTTCGGCAACTCCTTTTATGAAGGTGTAAACCCCAATTGCACTGCTTTGTCTGGCTAGCCAATAATAATGTTTGACTAATGGCATTGGCCAGCCAATAATAAAGCTTGACCAATGGTATTTGCTAACCAATAATAATGTTTGATCAATGGTATTGGCTAGCTAACAATAATGTTTGGCCAAATGTCTTGTGCCGTACGCCTCGAAGGATAGGGAGAAAAGACCCCAAGAACCCAATATGATTGGTGGTCCAAACGAAATAATGGCGCTGTGTCGGAGGGTGAAACGAGAAGCTTAATCCCAGTCCTCAAAATTGTGGCCTTGCAATGTTCATGTCCACCTTCCGTAGAACATTTTCCATGTTCTGGAATCGCACCCTCATTTTCCCTGATTATCACAGGTATCAGCGTCAATTTTATCCGAAAGTGTCTGTTATATTCCTGATCAACACAAGTATGACCTATAAATATTTCCTTTGTGTCACTTTTTCCAATGACCAATTCCTTATCAAATGAAAACAACACTTAAATTAAACAGACCTAATTAAACAATGCCTAATGACTTATCCCACCCAAGCGTACAATTTCACCTCTCACTGTATACTCCATAACACAAACCAGATAATTTATTGTATCACATTGTTTACACATTGGTCAAGCATTATTATTGGCTAGCCAATTCAATTGGTCAAGCATTATTATCGGCTGGCCAATACGATTATTATTGGCTAGCCAGTCAGTGCAGTGCAATTGGGGTTTGCACCCCCATAAAAGGAGTTGCCGAAAGAGTAGCTCACATGAAAATATTTTTATTTTTTTAGAAATCAAAATTAAATCGCGAGTCAAAATTTGACACTAGTTATGGTGTCATATTTCTTTAGAAATAGATGTGATTATGAGATTAAAATGTAGTGGAGTCAAAGAGAGTTTATAGATGCGTATCTGAAATGAGATTTGGAGTAAAGGTCTGTGAAAAAACTATAATATCTTTGATACACCCTGATCTAAAAAAAATGAAGTGCTGATGAATTTATGGGTTAAACTTTTGATTGTATTTTTCTGCGTTGGGAAAAGAGTTCAGAAATATTGACAGTGTACTAAATAAATCACACAATTTTGAGAGATATTTCATTTGATTGATTTTCAATATTTTGTCATTCAATTATCCTCTTTATTTGATTAATCAGAAATCCACCGATGACAATCACTCAAAAGTAAATTAAACTTAATCACAATTTTCTTTTCATGCTCCGAAACAAAGTATCATTTAAGATAAATAGCTTATCTAAAGATTGAGAAACATACATCAAGAGAAAGATGGCGTCCTTGTTTTTCAAATGATCCAGATGAAAATAAAAGATTATATAGGATGAAATAAAAGAGACTATGTCTGGTTTTATATCACCAACTACTCAAAGATACTTACCGGACACTCAGTACTCGTTATTGTTGATTATATTTACAAGGCTTAGTCTGGCACAAGGCTGAGTGAGTGAAAATAAAATGTAAGCCCTGCGTAACCTCTTGCGTCTTAATGGTTTTGCATGGAGTGATACCGATTAAAAGAAAGAGCGTTTTGTTGCACCAATCCCTACGCGCAAGCCACCAATCTGCCACTGGGTGGTATATCACTAGCATTTGTCGCTTGTGGCCCGTTGTCGAACCGCCGGCGCGTTCGTCTCCGCAATGTTACCACTTGCGGACCGCTGGAGGCCCACCGGTGGCTACGACCAGAGGGCCGCCAGCGTTGCAATCGGCGGCCCGCCAGCAGGCCACTAGCGGCTTGCGTGTAGGGATGTTCCACAGAGAAAGAGCCTACTTGTCATGAAATTTAACATTCAGAAGCCTGAATTTTAGGCGAACTCGTACATCAACTCCAGACCCGATGTCAAAAACGTAACTATCTCAACCACACGGTAACCAACATTCTGTTTATCACTTGTACTGCAAAGTTGAATATAATATTATTAACACATGTCCAAACAAATTTCTTGCAAGACACTTATTAATGTCGAGATAATCGACTACCTGCTGGGTGAAATAGTTTAAAAAAATGGAGTTCGGGCATTCGCAAAAAAATGTTTGAGCTCAGGTAGAGTCACTCACTTTGGAAGACTGATACGATGCAATCATTTTAACTATATTCCACCGATTCTACAGCACGAATCTAAACTTTGTCTATATCACTATGCGGTGAAAACGTGTATTTTCCCTAACAAAATAAGATATATATATTTTATTATATTCAAAGTATCTGTGAAGCCGTGGTTTAAATGCTGAGATGGTTACCAATTTCTGGTCAGAAAATGGCTTAATAACAAAACAATTTAAAAACATAGATGTTTTTAATTAGACTTTTAAAAAATTATCGTGCAAATTAGTTATAGTTAAGCAAGAAACGCTAAGCTACATGGGATCTAAGAGACAGGCTGGTAATAGGGATAATAATTTGATGGCACCGTTTTTGCACGTAAAAAAAACATAAGAATAACAAAATTTACTTAATTATTTTATTCGGTCCACAAAGGTAAATTATTCGCATTCGGTTGTCCACAGTAAAGGGAGATAAATCGTATTAGTAATTTCATCGTAATTGGTTTTGTCTTTTTAATGTTGCTTCGGTTCATCTGAATAGAAGTATGTTGATTTCTTTGTATGAAACAAGGATTGGACGCATAACCACCAGATAACCGAAAACATTTAACTCAGATTTACCTCTACATGGAAAACCATATGATTAAATGTGTCAGCTTAATACTTAATGTCTAATTTTAAATGAGTAGATAAAATTAAACACTAAGATGTAATGTCAACAAACGAATGAATATTCGTAGACGAAATATACCAAAGCACGGTTAGACAATGGACATTCAAATGAAAAACTGAATCTTTTATCATTTCAACCCAGAACAAATATAAAAGGAGTTTCTTTAAATAAATAAAGGAATTCTATCACTCATTTTAAAAGATCAATATTTTAAAATATATTTATCAGTAATTTAGATCATTTTTAAAATAATGTTTTTGATCTTTTTAATCCTTTTATAGTTTAACTTACCGTTCCCAATGTTTCAAAATAAAATATAAAACGTTCAAAATGTCTTAGAGGTTTTTAATTTTTTTTCGAATACCCTTTATCAATTTTTAAAAATATTTCATAAATTCTAAAAAAATTACCAATATCAATTCATTTGTAAAATTAAAAACTAATGTTCCTTTCATTTAAAATTTTAATTTTGGATATATTATGAATATATATCGTTCAAACATTTAACTACGAATCCAAACTGTCGAAGTTAAACGCTTTGAAGCTTTTATTAATCACAAACATTATACATTTTTTTTTAATATATTCTTTCAGAAATTGCATTTATAGGCAAAATGAAATAATTAAAATATTTCTTCATTTGTAATTATTGCTAATTGAATTATTAGGATTGCTCTTGTCTTCTGATTTCAGAGCAACCTATCATGCGGTTTCAGTTCTCTAGCATATGTAATTCATCTTTGATAACCTTCAAGGCATAATCGAACGAAATCATTTAGCTTCTGAACAGAAATGTATTAGGTTGGTGCAAAAATAATGACGTAATAATGTCGTTTTTTGACGTTAAACGTCAAAAAACGACATTATTACGTCATTATTTTTGCACCAACCTAATATTATTCGTATTCATTGCAGAGAAGACTTCGGGAAACTAAAGGGAGATTACTTTTCCAATAAATAGATTTAACATATAAGCTATTATGAATTACTGTATCGCATGCTTTCAAATGGAATTGGTTGTCTCACAATACAGTTACAATAGGTGAAGGCGAGAAAATAACCAAACTGACAGTAAAGAACAAAATGATAATTTTTAAACTGAATAAATCATTAAGATCTCATTTTAGTTATCAACGCGTCTGTAATTCTCATATAGTCTTGTTGTTACTGGCAATGCAGTTATGTAAATCCGACTATTGCGTCTCTGTCCTGCGCTCAGGGGCTTCTCTGTCAAAGGACAGAGGGGCAACTGAGGAAAATTATACTGAAGAGGTACCCAGCCCTGGGGAACAGTTGCCCGACGCCGCGCTCTCTCATTGCACAAGAGGGAGGGATCGGTGCTCGCACCGAGACCAGCGCAACCGACGGTTGCGGGATCTGAGGGGAATTTTTGTCCCTGCCCAAGTGTACATTAATCCGACCTTGTGTCACATCTCATTCTCATGGGGGGATGAGTAAACACCATGTAAATCCAACTATTAATAACTGAAAATAAAAAAAATATGGCATACCACTGGTTCAGAGATTCAAGTTATTTTCGTGCCGAGGAGCTAACAATATGAAATTACTTATTTGATAAAGGAACTCATATTTTAAAATCATATGCAAATAGGATGTTTTAATCTTCAAGCAAACAGACACGAAAAAGGTACTTAACATGCTTTTGTGGTAGACTACGTTTTATAAAAAAAATATATAAAAGTCTTAGTTTTTATTCCAATCAATATCGACTTGCATCACCTATTTTCTTAAACAACTCGCGTCTTGACGTTGCAGGGTGCCGACGTTACAAATCAAAGTTACTTTCAGCGCCATTGAGCCTTGATGCTAAACTACAGGCAAAACTAATTTTAGAATAACTAATATTAAAATATTTTAATGACTTATAAGATTTAAAATATTTTCTGTCTTTTCACTTGCGAATATTTTCCAACACTTACTCTTTAAAATCTAGTCGCTGCTATCTACTATTTTAAAATTGCACCTACTGTATCGGGGTTTTGTCACAAAAAATTGGATGGAAATTTAAAGTATTCATTTTTTAAACGATAAGGTTACAGATAAAATTAGTTAATAGTTGAAATTTATGAAATCATTTTATTAAAACAATTTTTCATGTGATTAGAATTTTCAAATCAAATAATTTGTTTGGAGTTTCCTTGCAAAACTTTGTTTTTAATCATGTGGAACGTCAATAGCTTGTTGATGTCATTATTTTCAATCTACTAACCATTTTTTGTTGTCGCTGCTGCTGCTGCTGAAAAATTTTCAAATCATGTCTTTTTGATTATTCGATAAAGCTCTTTCCGATTTTGTAACGCCAGTCTACGGCGTTTGATGAGGGATTATCGTTTTTAATATCTAAAAGATTAATTTGCTTGAAGCTGGTTTTAGTCACTGATCTGAGAAAACGTTTGTATATAGATGAGAGTTTAGACATTTCTGAATAAATTGATCTCCATGCATGATATCCTGCTTCAACAGTTGTGTACAACAGAATATCTAATAAATCTAATATACGCATAAATATTTTTTAAAGTTTGAAACCTAGACATACGAATAGGGCACAAAATTGCATTAATATTCACGAGATGTCATATCATCAAATTAAATATTCAGGTTTCCATTACTTTCACAGGGAGATGCTACTAACTTGCAAATATATCACGAGACGAGTTATCCTGCCTGTGGGACTAAATTAACGACTTGCTATGAAATGTAATCTCCTTTGTAGCAGTGAACTGTTTATGAAGACTTTTTTTAATATTATAAAAAAACGTAAAGAATATTTGAAATATATTTATTGGGGATTCGAATGCTTGATATCAAAAAAAAAGTTTTTGCAATTGCTTCAAAGAATATTACAAACTACTTAATTATTTCTTCGTTTTAATTGGGAAAGAGAAATCGACGAGCTGAGTTCGAATTACGGATGTGTTCGTTGCGCTCACTTTCACACCATTATTGTTTGGAAACCTATCTCTTCTCCATTCAGGTATAGGGTTAAATAGCTGAACTGACTGAATTTTCTTACGTTGAAGTTACAACCAGTTTAAGAGAAGAAAAACTCTCAATTCAAAAACAGCCTAAACAAGAGGGGATTCCATCTCGCAACTTTGCCTTAGACACATGGCTGCTGCTATGGCTTCACTACATATGGAACCCCTACGAGCCTAATTGTACTTTGGACGTGACGTTATTTTAAGATATGTTTTTTCTATATTAATTTGTTATTATTGCAGAAGCTTCTATACGAAACGATCATCAATTACTAAACTGCACTAAAAGTTGATTAAAAAAGGATGAAACGGAATTCTCTTTTATTTTGGTCAAGAATTTTTGTTGGGATCCGTCTACCCAAGTTTTTTCTGAGTGTCGAAATTTCAAACATTTAAAAACAACAGCAACAACAAATCTTTTAAATATATAAAAGGAAAAGTAGAACGTCAGTTGAAATAAAGTTTTTGTATTCTTATCAGAAATATACAATGACAATAAAATGTTCAATATTCCTTGCAGTGGAGTTTGGTCTTGTAAAGTAATTACGTGTTCCTAGTGCGGTGCGAAATGTAGAGACAGACTTAAATTATCACAGTCAGATTAATGTGCTTGTCAATGCATGGACAAGGCCTTAGTCGGCGACTGATGCTGACTCATCTATTTCTTGTGTGCCTATGTGGGAGTACGTGTGTAGGCTCGTCTTGATCAAACAGGCCTCCAGAATTGTTTTGAACTTCCTGAAGCAATATGCTTCTATTTTTATATCTATAAAGGAGAACCAAAATCTAATTTCACATAGAGGTATGAACGTTTTGAATACACGGTTTTCATTCGTTAGAAAATAATTTCATATTGGCTCAGGGGAATCTTTTTTCTCGAATTTTCAGGAGTGGTGAAGGAAATAATTGTTGATATTTTTTAAATGATCCAAAAATAACATGTGGTAGGTTTACAACTACGTCCGCAGGTATTTTCACAGTATTTGTTGTTTATCAAAACAAAGCTTCTGATGGGATTTTATTGGTTGACAAATATATATGGGATTTAATTTTTATCGTTCTTTATTTTTTTTTTTTGTTTTTATTATGCAAATGCAAAAATTGCAATGAAAAATACTCTATCAGAAACAACATGCATGCATATATGCGAGAATAAATATGGCTGTGTATTGTATTAGATGACATACGAGACTACAATTTACTCCTGTCTCAAAAACAAATCTAGTGTCGCTGACAAAACTAACCTGGCCGTTCGTCTCGAAAAGGACCTCCAATCGGTTGTGAACTGAGGCAGGAATTGGCTAGTTAACTTTAATGCCTCAAAAACAAAACTGCTCTCTGTTAATAACGACGGAGATCCTTCCCTGCCCCCCATTAGTATGTCTGACGCTCAACTTCTCGAGAAGCACCTATCGGCGGCTGCTCGGTCTCACATTGACTGCTGAGATGGAACAAATACATTGAGTCAATTGCTTTTTCCACCGCAAGGAAAGTTGGCTCCGCGCCAGGAATTTTTTTTTTCCCCGGAATCGATCCTTCAAATCTTCATATCAACCATTCGCCCTTGAATGGAGTATTACTGCCAGATATGGTCTGGAGCCCCTTCTGTTTGCCTCGGGGTTCTTAATAAGATCCAGAGACGGATATGCAATGTAATTGTCCCTGATCTGGCATCTTGTCTGCAGTCGCTCTCTCACTGACGTGGCGTCGCCTCTCTCTGTCTTTTTTACAAATACTTTCATGGTAAGTGCACCGATGAGCTGCTTTCGCTGATCCCAGACTCCATGAATTCAAGCGTCCTACGAGGCTGGTATCCCGCTCTCACCCTTCTACTCCAATAGCTTCATATCTCGCACCTCTCGCCTGTGGAACTTCCTTACCTTTTCCAGTTTCTCTGATAGCTATAATCTCCAACTATTCAAAATCGACATCTCCAGTTGACTTTATATATCCACTATCCTTCTCATCCTTTCCTCTATTACTCCTATCTGCTCTTGCTCCAAATCCGTTGTAACCCCTTGCGTGCTAGTGGCTTCCCGCTTTGCTTGGGGTGAAATGCTTCAAAAGAAAAAATATAATACCAAGTTTGTTTGTTTTGTTTTTTTTTTTCAAAAGAATGCCTCAAAAATACCTCCTTAGCCTAACGCCATAATCTATACATGTACAATGAAATGCGTAGCCATATATATGCATGTATGTCACCATGGAGACGATGAACTGTGAACTGTGCATGTCCTTTGGGCATAAATATATTCAACATAAAAAAAAACTGATTGGCTCCGGTAATATTGATTCCCGAACATTCTTTATTCACATCTCCTTATTTAAATGTAAGAATATTCACTGTTTTGTGTTTTTTATTGTTTGTATTTTTTCAAATATCGTCGGTTTATTTGTCTTCTTCGATCGAATATGTCACGCTCAAAACACAAGCAAATGCTACTAAGATGTTATATATATATATATATATATATATATATATATATATATATATATATATACGAAATTACTCAAACATTCAGGCAGGTAAATGCAATTTATGCCGTTTAATTAAAGAGAGTATTTACTCAAATAGCTATAATAAAATAACGGATACTAAATATTTGTCAGATTTAATCGATTTCTAACAATTTTTGTAGTACATACATATATATATATATATATATATATATATATACTATAATAAGAAGAAATGGATCAATATATATATATATATATATATATATATATATATATATATATATATATATATATATATATATATATATATATATAAGCATAAACAACAAGAAGCCAGAAAAGCTTCATAAAGTTAACGATTTGCTACCGATTTGGCTTGATGAAAAGAAATTATTTTCAAGTTGTATAACGCGAAATTGTTTCAATTTTTTTTAATTTTATGCTGGTTTTATTTGATTAGTTTGATAGATGTCACGTGTTGATTGTCGAACGAATCCATTTTTATCTGCATTGTAATATGCAACGTTATTTTCCGATTTCTCTAGATTTTGGGTAGAACCAGGCAATAGGGCGCTTTTTAATGCTTATGCTTTTTCCGCTGATCTCACAACATTTAAGCTGACAACTACTGGAAGAATGATCGCTGATACTACCATAAGTACTAGGTTGTATCTCTTCATTTACATATATTTAAATATCATCACACATGCATACGCGTACACGCACACACGCGTATATATATATATATATATATATATATATATATATATATATATATATATATTCACAGACATAAATACATATGCAAGAGGAGTTGACGGTCAATTAGGCAAAGAATAACTCCCGATGGACGGATCGCATATCGAGTGAAGTCCTTTAGACGCGACAATAACGATTCTAGCCATTGTGGGCGGTAGGCGGCAATTAAACTTTCGTCGGCAATTAAACTTTGGTGGGAGCGATAATATTGTATTCGATTTCACATAACTTTCGTCACAAGAATCTTTTTTTTTATTATTATTATTATTGTTATTATTATTGTTATTATTATTATTATTGCTAATTCCTTGCATCTACTATATTCTTTAAAATGTTAATTTTACATTTCAGATTTTGATTGATTTGACTGTAATTAAAGCGATGTGAAACAATTATGTTTTAAAATTGTACTGTGTTGAAAGCTAACAACTTATGATACAATAAACTATAATCTGAAAACCTCGGTGAAAGAGATGATTGCACACACACACACACGCGCGCACACATAGATAGATAGATATGTGGCTGTTTTTAATTTAATATGTTTCATTATTAATTTAGTCCTATCAGTATTATTTTTAAGTTGTCTAGCACGGAATTGTTCCGATTTTTAAATTCTATTTTGTTTTGATTCCATTGGGCGTCAAGTGTTCCTTTTATGACGTTAGTAAGTATCCATTTTTGTGAACGTCACGAGTTTACGTCATAGCGTCTGTGCTTGTGTTTAAGTATTTAAGAGTGTAATTAAAATTCATGGCGTGACCTTTACTTCACCTTGTAAATCGAAATATAAATTTACAAACATTTTTCAAACCAGTCAATGGATGACAGATTATTGAAAAAAAATTTTTATATGATGGTATATGTTATAACATCACTATATATATATATATATATATTGTTATCATATATATATCGTTACCCCATATATAAAAATATACATACACACGCACGCACACACACACACATATATATATATATATATATATATATATATATATATATATATATATATATATATATATATATATAGAGAGAGAGAGAGAGAGAGAGAGAAGGAGGTGGGTGTAGATAGAATTAATTTGTATTTTCCGTGGGTTTACTGGTTATTAGAATCTACAATGGAATCAAGAGGAGGAGTTCATATGGTTTGGAAAGGCATCCTGCTCTTGGAATGTGTTGAGTAATAAGTCAGATTCAGCTTTTTAATATATCGACGGTGTAACCAGTGCAGAAAAAGGATTCTATTGAATTCATTCCCTCGGCAAACCTGACCTTATCAAGCATGGTCTATTAGTGAAGCGTAAATATGTTTGCGTTTTATATTTCCTATTTGTCCCTTTTCCTATCATTTTATCGGATTCTAATCCATAGTTTATCCCAATTCATATATATTAATTGCTATCAAATAATAATAAAAGTATAAATCATAATAATTAAATTATGAATCCATTAGATTTTTAATGTAATTATCATTTGTCTGCCTATATTTCTGAGATGAGGTATTATGTACATTATTTCCATTATTCAGACTATTGTACTCAACTTTGTCGCCATATTCGGCCGTTGGTTTCGGCTCAGGTGGTTAGAATTTCGAACTGAACCCTTTATTTCTCTCACTGTGGTAGACTGTTCTAGTTCCACGTGCCATTGGATAGCGTACACACATTCTTTAGACATGTTCTCCTATATAGGGGGGTCTCACTCGGAAGAGATATCTGCGAAGTGTCGTCAAGCTTTTGAAGGTTGTCCTGATGTTATATGGACCGCAGATCCACATATGAGGACAATAGTCCGAATAATGTAAATAATGTAATTATCATTTGTGCCACTATATTTGATTTACCAAAAAGAATGAGCTCAATAACTATTTTTCTCACAACTACAACACAATAAAATCTGAAATAATTATAGAATTTTATTTACGCTCATTAAGAAGCAACAGCCCGATTATTTCCCAGAAGAAATATACATAGAAAAGACCCTACACTGGACTTTAGTTTCTTCATTATTTGTCTTTATTCATATCGTGTTTTTGCACATATATTTTTTATTGATGTCGGTAGTTTTACACACACACACACACACACATATACATACACATATATATCTTCATTAATGAATTGAACCCTCTGGCTGCTGGCGTTTGTATATATCTCGTATATAATACGTTAAAATTTCTCTTTCTGCGCCGTGCGCCGATAGCTTAAGGGTAGGATCCCTGACTAATGCCAAATCGTTCGAGTTTCGATGCAAGCTTGAAGCAATCGGATGTCTAGCTGCACTAATGAGCTGTGATACTGCGATACAGTCTTGTATGTGGGTGACATATATATATATATATATATATATATATATATGCAGGATACCACATCAGGCTACTACAGTTTCACAGGTGAAATGTGGGTTAATTATATATTTTTATGATAAACTTTCTTGCTATTGCTCAATAGTTTAGTTATTGAGCACGTTTTTGAATCGGTTAGGAATGATCAATTTTGGGGTAATATTTGTGAAGATTATATATATATATATATATATATATATATATATATATATATATATGTATATATATATATATATATAGAGAGAGAGAGAGAGAGAAGGGGATACGAAAACATGAAAGAATGAACGAAAGGTGTTTATTGTGATCACTTTAAACAGGTTTTTGAATAACAGTACCCGATACAAAACATTAAAAAGAAGATACAGAAATTCGAAGAATACATATTAATTATTTTAAAGCCATTGTTGTAAACAGCTTTCTGTTATTGTAATTAATTGGGAATTAACTATTTTTTTTTTAAATTTATGTCCAACTGATTTCGATAATATAAAGATTTTCAAACATTATCCCTTGTTATAAAAAACACCTTCCCATATATATATATATATATATATATATATATATATATATATATATATATATATATATATATATATATATATATATATATATGTAGGTGGGGTGCGCGCCTTGTATTCATAAGAGTATATTTGTTCGTTTTCATATGTGGGTGTAAGTGTCGAAATTAAATTGTAAAATAGACATAGCAACATGACCGAGTGTTGTCGTCACCAAAATGGTTTGCCAGATCGTCTAAACGGAAAGATTGCATAACGATTATGTTAAAAAGGTAACTTCTACTTTTTTTTTTTGTTGAAAAATAAGGTAAGTTGATTTCATTTTATCTTTCTTCGCATGAGAAAATGAAATTGTTTGTAACACAATTTTATTAATTCATATCCTCAGATTTTATAATGTCGATAACAGAGAGTGTTAGCTAGTTAGCTATCTATCTAGATAGCTATGCATCTATCTATCTAGCTAGCTAGATTATCCCACTTTTCATCTGTGAAACTGCAGTAGCCTGAAGTGTTATATATATATATATATATATATATATATATATATATATATATATATATATATAGAGAGAGAGAGAGATAGATAGATAGATAGATAGATAGATAGATAGATAGATAGATAGATAGATAGATAGATAGATAGATACTCATTATACTGGGAGCGTTGATATTGTATCAACTATCATATTCCTAATTACTAGTGTATATGTCTCTCCTATGTCTCTTCGGAGTTATTCTAATCTTCCTTGCCCGTGCTTTTTATCTCCATAATAGGAGCTGATTATTTCTAGTAATGCAATACAACTGGATCAAGCGGAAGAAAGTTGACAGCACAAGTACTTGATATAATCTGAAACATTATATGTCCGGCGACACGTTATACGAATGGCAGAGATAGTCTGGTGACAAATGCGCATGTCAGGGTCAGAGTTACTTACGAAAGAAATCCGGCCTGAATTGTGTCATTTTCATATCTTGAATGCCGTAGTCATAGGCGAGAAGAACGTTTTGAGTGACTTTGATAAAGCCCAGTTGTTATGTTTGGGGACATTTCCGAAAGATGAGATTTTTGTGAGACGAACATTTTCAGTTTTATTTATTTGCCCAAAGTAGCGAATAATTACGGACTATATATTGGGCAGCCAAGATTTATTGAAGCTTCTGCATTAATACGAGCCAATAGAAAGGCTATTGTTGCACAAATTTGCAGATAGCTTTAATCGAGATAAAGAAAGTTATGAGTCAAAATACAATACATTGCAGCTGATCTCTCAGAATATACACGCTAAAGATTTCACGCCAGCATTTAAGAAATATCAGATGAAAAATGTGAAAATGGCCAAAACGTTTTACGATCGGAACGTCATGATAAATTACCAAATATGTGAATTAATCCACTAATTAAATTATCCCAAATTTCTATCGATTTTTATTTCTTTCTAAAATTTAATACAAATGTTATTTTTATAATATGAATCTAGTCATTTATACTATCAGTACTCAGATGTATGCTATAGAATCTATATCATGTTCTGAGCAAATATGGAAGGGCAATGTTTAGCAGAATAGTTTTGCTGAAGAGTTCACACAGAAGATATTTTTTCCAATATAGTCTTAAATTGAGAATCCTGTCAATATCCAACGATTTATCTGTCAATTTATCTTTAATTCAGATTATATTTATCAAGTTATACGATCGAGCAAGAAGATTCTATTTGAAAATAAAACTTTAACACGAAATCAAATTTTATCATAAATTTGGCGGTTATAGATTGGCTATATTTTCTATATTCTACAAGACTCCTGAGGTTCCATTTACTAAAACCAAACAATGGCATGCGCATTTTTCTTGCTTTATTCATTGTTGTTATTTTTGTAGGCATGTTTGGATTTGTCATAACCAAACGCTTTGTATGGTTTTTTGAACTAAAATAATTTACATTGATTTCGAATTTCCGAATTATTTAATTTTGTTCCTAACTGAAATCATCTTTCAGACAATTTCTTTGATTTTCCCTCCGAACTTTTACTAAAAATTGCCCACCATTTATCGTATGTTCATTTGTGGTTGGCAATAAACTAAATTATAAATTCGATAAATGAGCTTAGGAAGATAATTTGCGCCAATATTTCACAGAGAGGGGTGGCCTTTCCAGATTTGAAAAGCAGCATTCGAAATCCCCTCCTTTACTTGGAGTTGAACATCAATTTCAAGAACTAGTTTTAAATAAGCAAGTATCTGGGTCATGTGACAGATTTTCTAAGTCTTGTCTGGAACAAATTTACGTAGGGTGGTATCTAATGTGGAGTGAACTCTAATAATCCTAATCTCAAAGACTTGTCAAAACGCCTGTCAGATTTAGTTTGTAAGGTGTTTTAAACATTTGACCCCAAGCAAGTCAATAAGGCCACTAAGACACAAGAGGTTATTGAATGAAAGAATATGGGAAAAAGAAAACATTATTAACGGCAGAGGAAAATAAAAGCACAGAAATTATAAAGACACAAGATAACGATTGGCATTGCATTTAAATTTTTGAGATCAAATCTGAGAAGCAAGAAGCCGGAAGAGAGTTCCAAGCTTGAAGAATGCGATAGAAGCTGTTAGCATGGAACTTACGATTACATCAAACCATTTCAACTGTACTGGGAATACAGAACTGAACACAATATGTAAATAATGATTTCTATGGCTGGCTTTGTAACCACTGATCGAAAATGATGTGCCCTAGTTATGTACTATGCTTAGCATTACCAGAGACACATTGCAAATGTAGTAATAATGATAAATGTGTTTCTTTAACCGCTGATCCAAGATGAGGTGATCTAGGCAGGTACCATGTTTATCCTTGCCGGAGATACATTGCCAAAATATGATACTTGAGAATCAAACCTTTAAAAGTTTGTATAAACAGGTGTGATGGCACACAGTGAGAGCTTATTTTGCTACAGCAATCACGTTCTTCAAGTCTACCGCTCTACAGGGAAGCCTGTAAGTTGATTGACCCCCATTAACCCCGGCAGAAATTTCCGTCTTTGTGAAGCTGAGTCATAGTTTTTAAATGACCGAAATTCCCTTCAACTGTTGTTAATAAGTTAATATTACGTATATCAAGAAACAAGCATTTACATTTTCACACTGGAATATTTATTTTTTCGTTTAGAAATAAAAAGACGTCGGTGAAAGAAATGCCTGAAGATAGAATCTTAAACAATGTATTTCTATATATTTAGATTTATAGCTATTGCTTTTTCTATCATTAGACTCAAAGTGACAAAAAATGTTACAATATGTGTACAAAAACTTAAGCAGATATAACTGACAGCTGTAGACGGAGCAGCAAGAGATGTTTATGACTTCAGCAGTGCGCATTATGTCTTCTGTCACTTGCAAAACATATCATTTCCTATATTTTCTTTTCTTTTTTTTTTCAAATTAGTTTTTTTTTTCCCCACGTTCTGCCGTCTTTTCCAAGCAGAAAGAATAGAAAGACTTCCTTCTTTCAAATAGCTTGTACAGTTTTCTTGGGGCGTTGTTGGTCACATGTGTTGCCTTACTGCGTTATTGAGTTAGCGAGATCGATGAGGACTGGAAAGTCAACTTCTGAAGGCACAGCTACAGCCGAGAGAAAAGGACCCTTGACACAAGTACATATTGCGAAACCTCAAAGGCAACACGTCTTATAACCTTGCTAGAGCAACCAGAGAATCCTAATGCGAACATCTCTCTCGTTTATTCTTTAACAAAAAGAGAAAGATAATTATGATGGGAGTCCCAATGAGGCACAAAGTCAGGAAAGATTTATTTTCTTCACACTTTGCAGCCGATGATAATAATGTAGATTATTTTCGGGATATAGTCCAAAATTGTGGAATGAGAAATCAGTGAGTTGAGTTCGAATTCAGGTCGAGTTCGTTACACTCACTGATGTGCAAATACTCTTGGTAAAATTAAGAATCTATCTCCTCCTTCTTATGGGTTAAATAGTAGGACTTGAATCTGAAATGTTCATTATTATCACAAAATAAATTTTATTGCAATATTCCCTCGCAAATAAGACTTATTCATACAATAAAATATATTTCAGCTTCAAATAATCCAGAAAGTGTTGCTAAACCGTAAAAATAAATCTATCAAGGAATACCGTTCATAAAAATCACAAGTCATTTATTTACTGATTTTGTTAACATTCTTACTTGTAGAGAGGGCTGGCTTTCCTGACATAAAATGAGCATTTTAAATATTGCTTTTCACTACCAGCACGAGTACTCCAAAGGCAACTCTACAGACACAAAGCCAGCGCCAGGATTTTTACTAGGTTTGACATGAGGCGGAAACAATGGGGTAACTTGTGAAGATCAAAATTATTTCATTATCGTAGTTCGAACGTAGTTCGTTCACTAAACGTTAGTCTACAGTAAGACTCCAAAAAGCAATGTCAAAAATAGAACATTTCCTATGCAAATAAATCCCATCTTTTCGTATTTTTAAAAGTTTGTATCCTACGAAAGAATTACTCTCACCCGCTTCCCTTGTCTATAAATTTTTTTCTGTTAAAATATAAAACATGAAATGTAAAACTTGCCTTCTCATCATCTGTTACGTGGCAATGGCGAAAGTTGGTGTTTGTTGCCCGAAGACAGACACTCCTTATATGAATTCCAGATATGTCTTTTATTTCCTAATTTAAAAAAATCTAGGTGTGTTTTTTATTGATATTTTACAGAATCAGATTAATAAAAAAAAAGCCTGAGAAGGTTATTTTCTTTTTATCATAAGCATAAATTTGATTTACACGTGATAATCTGGGAATTTTTCTCGAGATCCTCTATGGTTGTGTTATTTGTCGAAGGATGCTTTCCGTATTTAAGAAATAGTCTGGAAACATTCTGTAAATAATCTGGAAATTTTTCACGAGATCCTCAATGGATATTTGTTATTTGTTGAATGACCCTTTCCATATATAGGAAATTCATGAAATTAATTAGGATTTACGGATTAATTTCACAAAAGCTTTTTCACTGAATTTTTATGCGTAAATATATTTTATGTATGTATATGTGCATCATTCTCCATGCTTATAAACGTTACTCTACGACTCACGCCCCTATATATATATATATATATATATATATATATATATATATATATATATAGATAGATAGATAGATAGATAGATAGATAGATATGAATAAAAGCTAAAGGAAAAACTTATCGTAAGTCGATGTGTTTCGTCCATTGATGGAATTTATTAAGGTAAATGCAAGGATATTATTTTGCAAGAAGTAAAAAAAAACAAAAGCAAACAAATAATAAATTTAAGAGATGCTCATGAATATTCATCAGGTAAACGGAAAAATTTCGGTAAATTATGGCGGATGCTAAATGACGTAATCTAATGTCTAATAAACGAAAGTGAGTAAATGATATTGTTGAATTTTTTAATGCAATTAATATTTCAATTATTTTAGTATGGGATAAATTCATGTATAATATATTTTAAATAACATTATATGTTTAAAGAATAATATATTTTAAAGACACACACACACACACATATATATATGCGTGTGTGTGTGTGTGTCTTTGAAATATATTATTCTTTAAACATATAATGTTACTTAAAATATATATATATATATATATATATATATATATATATATATATATATATATATATATATATATATATATCAGGTCATCCCATAAGTTCTGTCCGAATTTTGAATAAAGAAAACAAGTGACCAAATGTTACATTTAATTACAGATTCAATCAACAATGTATTTTCCCTGATTATCTATGACTTCCTTACATCTATTAACAAGCTTACTAATTCCATTACTGTAAAAAAAATTTTAGCTTTTATTCGAAGAACTCACAAATGTCAGTTTTAACCTCTTCCTGTGTTACAAAAGATGTTTCTTCCAAATGATTCTGAAGGAGCAAATCGGGAGAATAAGGTGGATGAGGAATTTTCTCCCAACCAAGTTCTTCGATCTTTTGTGACGTGATTCTTGCTGTGTGGCGTCGCGCATTGTCCTGATGAAACATCACCTCTTTTCGATTCACTAGAGCAGGTCTTTTTTTTCCTCAAAGCTTGGTTCAAACGCTCTAATTGCTGACAGTATATTTGAGAATTAATTCTTGCATTAGGTGGTAAGAATTCAAAGTGGATTATTCCTTAGCGATCCCACCAGATTAAAAAAAGAACCTTTTGCCCATGAAGTTCCCTTCTCGGCTGTGGCTGGGGTTCTTCCCCTTTACCAAGCCACTGTCTACGACGCTTAACATTTCGATAAAAGATCCAATTTCGTCGCCAGTCATAAGTCTATCCAAAAAAGGTGAAACAAGTTGGCGAGAATGGAGAGAAGAGCAGATGTCAACTCGGGATTTGAGGTTGTTTTCAGACAATTCATGAGTCACCCATTTTCCAAGTTCAGAAACTTTTCCAAGTTGTTGAAGATGACGATAAACAGTTGTATGGTTTGAACTGAGAACCACTGACAATTCCTCAACTGATAAAGCAGGATTTTCTTCAAGGGCTGCTTCAAGAAGCTTTTCATCAAACTCAACTGGACGTCCGGTTCGATCTTCATCTTCAAGGGTGAAATCTCCACCTCTGAATTTTGCAAACCATCTTCAGCAAGTTCTTTCATTCTCCATAAACTGAGTGAATTTTTCTAACCGCTTCGGCTGCTGAGTTTCCTTTCTTGAACTCATAAAGCATTATGTGCCTCAAGTGATTCTTGGGTACTTCCATGTTAGCAGGGTTTTAATCAAACAAAATTTAATTTTATTGTTATCTGAAATAAAATTTGATCAGTTTAAATGCATCTAGACATAAAAAATAATGTTCAGCTCATTTAGACATTATAAAATACTCTTTAAATTTCGTTCATTTTAACAAAAAGTTAAAATTCGGACAGAACTTATGGGATGACCATATATATATATATATATATATATATATATATATATATATATATATATATATGCATTAGTATATCAGTAAATTCAAAAGCATTAAATAATATATAATTAAAAAATATATTAAATTTTTAATATAATTTCTTTCGCTGTCAATGTACTTAAAACAGTGGCAAACCTTAATCATATAGATCGCTGATTATGTACTGAAACATTCAGATAAATAGTTAGCTAATTATTATTTATCACTGTTACCTAAGTATACCAGATAGATAGATAGATAGAAAGATAGATAGATATGAAGAGACTGCGATATATATATATATATATATATATATATATATATATATAGAGAGAGAGAGACAGACAGACAGACAGACAGACAGACAGAAAGAGACAGAGACAGACAGAGACAGACAGACAGACAGACAGGGGATATCTTTAAAAGTATTGAACCCACATTAGTTTTCTTTTATCCTCGTATAACTGATGAGGGTATGTGTAGAAAATAACAGATAATTCTATAATTTTACAGGTTAACATTGTAGCAATCAGAGAAGACTCCCAAATTGATGGTTTCTCAGTTACTACAATCTTAACCTGTTCAAGTCTAGAGTTAACTGTCATCTTCCACACATATCCGTATAAGCTGTGCCTCTTATTTTGTAACTCTCTACCTCGAGTGGTTCTCGGGCTTTGTACATCATTGTAAAAAATTTCAGATCCCTGGCATACCACGTTTGTTGGTGTTGCAGTGAGTAGATGAGTAAACTCATCGAAGATTCTTTATACGTCGGCTGTAGTGTAGTAATAGGCTAGAAGATACGCTCACACACACACACACATATATATATATATATATGTGTGTGTGTGTGTGTGTGTGTGGGTGTGGAGAGAGAGAGAGAAAGAAAGAAAAAGCTAATAACATAAATGTCTCCTGATGGATTTGGTATGATTGTACACTGCTGACAACGAGAATAAACATGGCTGTAACGGAAGATTGCATCAGAAAATTTTGCCAATGGACATCGTCAACAAACTTCGGTTTCGATAGTATTTTGGTACCGCTCTTGGAAGGTTAACTGAAGACCGGAAATTTTACTGAGAAACTTCGAGGTCGGAAAAAAATTGATATTTAAAAGTTTGATAATTTTTTCATATAATATTATATATATATATATATATATATATATATATATACATATATATATATATATATATATATATATATATATATATATATATATATATATATATATATATATAACCAGGTAAGATGAGAACGGATAGAATACAATTCCAACGTTCGTAACATTTAATTTAAAAGAGGGCTCAATATAAAGTAGAGCAATATTGCTTCTTTTAGGATATTACACCGAAAACATGTCAAAATCGTTACACAGTTGCAGTCGATTTAAAAAGCAAAATACGACCTCTTTTTACGAATAAAGAAAAAAGGCGTAGTTATAAGGTTTGTGGGCTATACTCCGATCAACCAAACAAATATGACCTATGTTAAATTTAAACTAAGCGAACAGGCAAAAATTAAAAATTATTTTTTATAAATGGATCATGACGCGTAGATTAGCAGCTAACTGAAGCGGATGTAAATGGTTACATAAATTATACAAACTAGACAAAGCTGTTTCTTAAGAAATAAAAATGGGCTGGAAAGATGTTTTAACAAAATGCTACACAATTTATATGCTTTAGGAATTTCCTACATAATTTTTTATAGCTGATAAATAAATAGCTTCTTTAAGAAACTACCAAATAATTTAAAAGCATAGAATTATTTGGTAAATTAATATGCAGCTATTGAATAAAGGTTCTTCGTATAAGATTTTAATAACACTAACAAATCAATGTAAAATGTCAAAAATACCATCAAAATACAAATACAACCGTACAAGATGTTACTAATACTACCAGGAGATTAATACACAATTATATTAAATCCAAATTAATCTTAAAAATAGAAAGATAAGCTGCAATACAGTACAAATAAAATATAAGAAAATACATAATCAAATTCCAAAGTTTAACTAAATTGTAAAGTAAAAGGTAAACTGTGTTTACAATTTACTGTTAATTCATTTCTTTGATTTAATAAGGATTTTTTTTATTGAATCTCATAATTTCCAATTTTTCATGTTAGCACAAAAAAGAGGGTTCATGTAAAAATCTACATATTCTTGCTGTTTTTAAATTTGCCATTTCTTCTTAGGAGTCTTATTATCATCTTTGAAACTCCAAAAATATTTAGAAAGTGATGTATTATTTCTGTAAGTACTATTAGTGAAGGACAAGATAGGTTGATACCACCTAGTCTTGAATGGATTCTTAGTACCACCAATATAGAATTTTTCAACCGCCGGATTCTCTATTATAGAGATAGAAAAAAGAAACACGACTGCAGTTGTATAGCGATTTTGACATGTTTTCGGTTTAATATCCTAACATATATATATATATATATATATATATATATATATGTGTGTGTGTGTGTGTGTGTGTGCGTGTGTGTGTGTGTGTGTGTGTTTGTGTGTGTGTGTGCTAGCCTATAAGTAAGTATATATGCGTGCCGGTATCACTGTAATTTTCTACTTGCTAATTGCTTTATTTATTGACCCCTACAATGTCTGGGATAATATGATGTTTAGATTCTCAAAAGATATTCGAATTCTAGAATCTATTTAGAAACTAGTTGGATGTAACAGATGAATTGAAGTTGTCGGAAAAAATATATTTTTCAAACGGTCACTACAAGTTCAATTAATAAATAAAAAGATCTACTTTACAATTGTATTTGCTTGCATCAATGAGAGGAAGTTTTTTTTTATAGAAATAACATTAGGTTTTACAAAAAATGCATTTCATTATTCGTGTTTTATAATTTATTTCTGACAGTTTTGATATACAATAGGAAATGACACGCGATGTTGCACTGTCAACGAGAAACAGACATCGGATTAATCCACTGATCTCCGGTACCTGTGAGAAATATGTTGCTAGTTCAGCCACAAGAGTGTCTCAGCATCTCACATCCAATGACATATAAGAATCTCATTAAGGATAATGTGAATTTAACACTCACGGGATATTATAGACAAGACGAGTAGAAAGAAACAGTGAGTTGGCAAACGGATTTGTGTTTTTGGATGAGCAGAACAGTATCTAAGAAGGATAGGAAGAAGACAGACACTATTGAAATCTATGAAGGACAAAAGCTTGTGGAGACCAATCATCTCCGCCTATTAATTGAGAGAGATTGATGTTATCGTACTTACTTGTTTATCCCACACTGAAATCAAAAGGGATATTATCATTCCTACTTTTGGATCACCCCTCTACAATCAAAAGGGATATTATCATTCCTACTTTTGGATAACCCCTCTACAATCAAAAGGGATATTATCATACCTAATGTGCATCTCCCTTCTACAATCAAAAGGGATATTATTATATCTACGTGTGCATCCACTCATCTATAATCAAAAATATAATATCATACCTATTGTGCATCCACCATCTTCAATCAAAAGGGATATTAACATACCTGTTTATTCATCCCACCTCTACAATCAAAAGGGAAATTATCATACCTGTTTGTGCATACCCCCTCTGTAATGAAATGGGATATTATCATACATACTTTTGCATCTCCTTTTTCAATCAAAAGAGATATTAGCATACCTATTGTGCATCCCCAACTACAATCAAAAGGTAGATTATCTTACATCCTTGTATATCCCTCTCTGCAACCAAAAGGGAGATTATCATACCTATTTTTGCATACCCCCTCTGCAATCAAAAAGGATATTATCATACCTACTTGTGTATTCACCCTCTACAATGAGAAGGCATATTCTACGACTTATTTGTGCATCCCCCTTGTACAATCAAAAGGAATATTATCATGTCTACTTTTGCACGCTACTTTACAATCAAAAAGGATATTAACATGTCTACTTTTGCACGCTCCTTTACAAACAAAAGGGATATTATCATATCTAATTTTGCACGCACCTTTAAAATCAAAAGGGATATTATCATATCTACTTTTGCACGCTCCTTTAAAATCAAAAGGATATTATCATATCTACTTTAGCATGCTCCTTTAAAATCAAAAGGGATATTATCATATCTACTTTAGCACGCTCCTTTACAAACAAAAGGGATATTATCATATCTAATTTTGCACGCACCTTTAAAATCAAAAGGGATATTATCATATCTACTTTTGCACGCTCCTTTAAAATCAAAAGTGATATTATCATATCTACTTTAGCACGCTCCTTTAAAATCAAAAGGGATATTATCATATCTAATTTTACACACTCCTTTAAAATCAAAAGGGATATTATCATATCTAATATTGCACGCTCCTTTAAAATCAAAAGGGATATTATATCTACTTTAGCACGCTCCTTTAAAATCAAAAGTGATATTATCATATCTACTTTTTCACGCTCCTTTACAAACAAAAGGGATATTATCATATCTAATTTTACACACTCGTTTAAAATCAAAAGGGGTATTATCATATCTAATATTGCACGCTCCTTTAAAATCAAAAGGGATATTATATCTACTTTAGCACGCTCCTTTAAAATCTAAAGGGATATTATCATATCTACTTTTTCACGCTCCTTTACAAACAAAAGGGATATTCTCAAATATTATAAACGATTAAAAACTCCCAAAAGTATGAACATGCTAACGCTGATACGAACTTCAAAATTTTTTATTTAATTTCATGCACAGTCATTATATTTGAGAACCAATTACTGGTTATCTCTGATATGGGCGATTTAACTATAAACAGATTAAGCAATATTAAAAAAAGATTTTTTCTTATCATACTTTTCAGAAGATAAGTGAATGTTTTAATACCAGATTCTCATTGTAAATCAAATTGCGATTAAAGAATATCTAATTTTTTCACAGGCATAACGGTTACAAAAATAGCGACAAGACAGGCGCCACAAAACAAAATTTCGTTGGGATAAATCAGATGTCAAAATGAGTGAGAGTTAAATCAGATGTTGAATATAGTGAGAGTTAAATCAGATGTTAAAATGGATGAAATCAGATATGGAATTTTAAAGATTCCGGATTCTATATTTTTAATCGACTTCTCTCATAAAATGCGCATCTATTTTATATATATTATCCAACTGTAAATATTTTTGTTTTGGTTTTAAATACGCATTTGTTTTTACTTTTCACCTGTACTTATCTTTTGGAATTAAACCTATCGACTTTTTTCCGCATATAAGAATTATATAAATGTCTTAGAAAAGAAAACTTAAAAAAAAAGAAGTTTTCTGATTTAATTTGATAATTATTAGCAGTATTGAATTTAGACAAATGATAAAGCGCAGCTCAATGTCACTGTTACGGACGGAAACCAAAAGGACAAATTTAGCGTTCTGTTTAGTTCTTAGATTCTGCAAAAAGTGGGGAGGGGGGGATGAATCCCTACCAGTCTTCCTAGAGCGTCGTGGATTCAAAATTGAAAAATTACAAGAAAAAAATATTGTAGTTAAACATAGATGATTAAATTGACCAAACAAGCTATGGTGTATTTGTTTTATGTAGAGATTGGTGAAAAACTGAGAAAATCGACTGAAATTTTGCCAATAGGGTCAACGCAATGTCTGCTGTGAATTGAATCTTTATACGACAACCATCAAACGTACATTTGAACAAGACAGGTCAACAGCTGTGTAGGAAACCGTTCGCTTTTTTTTTACTCATAATTTGTCATTTTATTCCTTTTTACATACGTTAGCTAATTGAATGACGAAAGGAAAAATACTGTGTTATGTCTCTCGTCTCTATCAGAAATGTCTTTAGACTAATGTTTTATTTTATCCATGGAGTCAGTCTTATATATATATATATATATATATATATATATATATATATATGCTGAATTCACCACACACAGGTGAGAATCTGTTATGAGTTATGAAAAACTTGGTAATCCGTATGGGTAGTCCCAAGGAGAATGAAATCCTGAGAGCTCAATTTAAATCCAGAGCTAATATTTTAAAGAAAAACAGACCACTTTAAAGTTCCATTATAATAATTTATTTCACCAGAGCTCTTTTAAAGGACTTTAGATCATCAGATTTGGAAGAGCTATGTGATGATATATATATATATATATATATATATGAGAAAAAATGCAACAAATTCCTTTAACCATTCATTTTACATCGAGAAATACCGAACCTAAAGAGATATTAGCTTTAAATTTTTTTTTTCTTTTTGGCGTCCGATATTCCTAGATTGACAACTGAGCTGACGTCATTAAGTTTTCTAATGTTTTTGCCTTTAGTTTTATCATTATTGATTTCTTTTACATGTTTTAAATAACTTTGCTAGAAGATTCGCTTACTTTTTAATTATTTTCTTTATTTTACCATGTTGTATAGAAAAGAAATATAAAATAAATATTGCTAATTTGTTATGTATTAATTATTTTTCCGGTAATTTTTGACATTACCACACATGTTCAATAATTATTTTACTTCTTATGTATGAATAATAACTTTCGCAGGGATATGCCAGCAGTCCCCACGAAACTGGGAAAACTTTTGCCGGTCGGCGGGATCAAATAGTTTGAGTACCAATCTACAAGAATCATTTTGATCATTTTTTTTTTTTTTAGAATAAAATAATCTTCTTTCATTGAAATTGATAAGATTACATTGTTCTAACCGAAAAGTGATTCTCTCAGACTGGTGACATATTGAAAGTCCAAGGAAGATCACTCGCTGCCAATGGAAAAATTAAATGGATTCCGCATTTTCCTCCGTCCAGCGTTCGAGTTCAGGTAATAGCTAGTATTTCAAATGTTGCTTTTCGAAGATGGCAGGTAAGCACACTGCACTTGGAATTTTGACAGAACACAATTATTACTTTTTACTTGGATTTCTTTTCTATAACAACTTCCAGATCGATCGTCTACGATCGTTAGTTAAAACTGATTAGAAATATTAAATCTCCAGTAAGACATAAACATACATCTATCATAACATCTCACCAATAAATTCATTTTCTTTTCTTTTTATTTACAATATATTTTGATTAATAACGATTGAAGGATGACGATCTGGTAGTTGCTATAAACATTTTTTTTATAATGGTGCTTCTTTGTACAAGGCCCGGGGGCCACTCGAGGTAGAGATTACAGATTAATAGCCAGAGCTTATGAGGATATGTGTGGAAGATAACGATTAGTCGTAGACTTGAACAGATTAAGGCTGTAATGATCGGGATGCACCCTCTTAGGAGGGTGGTTCGTTGCAATGTGACGTATCAGTTTTCTTCACCCCACCCGTTCCTCTTCATTTGACTTTGGTCCGTACTAAGCTAAATTTGTAAGGATATTTGTCAACCGCCCCCCTGCGGTCAGATATGGCACAATGCAGAATTTTACGTGGATTATCCGAGCCCGTAGGCTTGGGCAAAAATTCCCCGTAGACCCCGTAAAAAACGGGGTCAGGTAGCTGTCTACCACACCAGACGAGTCTCTTCCCTTCGGCATAGCCTCTTCTGGGTTCCTCTCCGCACAAAGGCAGAGAGTTCGACCAGCTTATCTGGAGACGAATCCCCAACTAATTGCCGAAGCCAAAGAGCTGGAGATTTAATTTAGTAAAAAGTAAGTCGCATATATTTATTTTAAGGCTTAGTAGATAAGTTCTAACACAGCCTCGTTTAATTGCCGTTTTATTAATTTGCATATATTCTAGAGACACTTAAAAAAGTTGGCAGGTAAATTTGATAGCATGTCATTTTCTATTAATAGAATTATGTTATAATTATTTTCAAATATATAGATTAAGACAATAAGTTGTCAAGCGCTAATTTAAAATTAACATTACTTGTATTTTTACTAATCACTAATTAGCTGGAGTTTACATTATTTTGAATATATTTTCTTAAATTTAGAAAAAAATTCTTTGTGATTTTGTTTGTCCTTTTTTATTGTTTCATTTGGTTTTCTTTTTTTTTTTTTTTTCGTTTTGTTGTTTAGATTTTAATAGCGTGTGATTAAAAGAAAAAAAAATGGAAGTTTAATAATGTGACATAAAATAATGATATCCATGATATAACTTGAGTGATATAATTGTAGAGTCTGTCTGATTTACAAATCAGCAGAAGAATGTAAAAGGTCTTCATAAATTATCGAGAGTAGGAGTAATAAAAGTCATATTAGTACATGTACTAAATTACTTGTCAATACCACTGAATACACATAAAAAATGTCATATAAATGAAAAACGTCTCTGTAAAAAATATATGATAAAAATATTTTAATCAATGCAAAGTAATCACTATGATTATCAATTATTTTATAGAGTAATTTGTATTTTTTTCATTTCTTTTCTTCTTGCACAGTTGAAATGGTTTCTTTTCGATTTTTGGAATAAGCACGCAAACGTACAAAAAATGAACCAATATTATCAACATTTGGAGGAATTTTGAAAAATACCATTATTATTATTTTGCAGACTGGAGTGAAAATTCTCTTACTCTTCAGATGAGGGCTTTATAACGGTATTGTACTAACAAAAATTGCGCTAAAATAGTCCGTTTTTGCTGAAATCAAGTCATTATAATAGGGACCTCCAATGCTGAAAAAAACAGCATAGCATGAGAAAAAAAGGCGCCAAACTTAATAAAAACAAAGTTTTATCATCAAAATATTTATTTTATTATTTATAAAGAGGAAAGACTAAAGTATTTTTATTATTTTATTAATTTTTTAATCCTTTCTAGCACGTTAGAAATTTTGGTTAAAGTCTTCTTTTTTTTTTTTTTTTGTTTTGTTTTTTTGCGTCAGCGGTCGACGTAATATTTACGATTAGTGTTTTAGCGCCTTTTTCTGGATTTGGAAATTCTTACAAAAATTAAATAATTGTCGGATTTTAATGAAACTTTCAGAACTTATTCACAAATGAATGAAATTATTTTTGGTTTAGAAAACTTTTTTTCGAAAATTTCATGAAATTTCGAGAAATTAACTTTTAATGACAAAATTTGTTTTATTAGTTAAAAACAACTCTTTACAGAATGTAAATAATTATTTTTTTCAAACTGATGTTCATTTGTGTTCTGAATCGTAAAAGTATATGCAATAAAACAAAAACGATATTCAATTAGAAAAGCTTTTAATTGATGTTATAAATAAGATTTATTAAGAACATTATTGTCTTAAGAAAAAATTCGATTAATAACGAATTTTTACAACAACTGTTTTCATATTTTATATTTAAATTATATTTATAAAGTTCCAAATCTTTTAAAATTCTGCATCATTTTAATTGCTTTCGGTGATATTGTTATTAAATGGAAACTATTTTTGCTAATCAAAAATTGAAAAGCATAATACAAATCGTCATGCACCAACATTTTTAAAATATTTTTTAACGTATAAACTTTCCGATTTTTAAGTATTGGCGACTATATACGACATAAGAGCGATGAATGAGGTAAATTTAAAACCCGCATTCCTAAAATTAAATTACAGAGAATATTTCAAGAACTTCCAGATTACTGAGTACTAAAATATTATATTAAAAAGTTGTTCAGGTCATTTTCTTAAATTATGTTTTACAAATAAAGTCTCTGTAGAACAACAATCAATATGGCATCACCTTTCGTCACTTGTTGATTACGTAAACATGGCTACTGTCGGTACAAATAGTTTTTTATGCATTTCTTTGTTATTTTAACCTTAATGTAAATAACATTTGTTTCAAATCAGATTAATTATACTTCAAATCAGTTAATATTCCCCAAATAAATTTTCAGAAAAGTATATTTTATTTTTGGGAGTTTTTTTTTTTTTTTAATAAAGAGAATTGCATTGGAATGAAAGACGAATAAGAACGATGCTAATCAGCTATTTTAGCAAATAAAAACTCCTTCTATTCAATTTTAATTAGTTTTAAATTAGTCTTTGGAATACTGCAAATTATTTTGATTATTGGAAATATTACATTTACTATATTAGCTTGAAATTAAAGCTAAACTAAAAGCTTCGGGAAAAATGTTTCATTTTTAAAAATTGATTTTAAACCTTAGGTATCGCTTTTAGTGGAGGTCCCTACATTACAATTATAGAAGTTTCCACTGATTTAATAATGTTACTGTTAAATATTCTCTTGTTGGAGGAGGAAAATGTATACGTATGCTCAAGTAGGTCTTAAAACTCACTTTTATCAACTGGAATGCGTTTACACAGCAAGAAGGGTAAGTAACTGTTTTACAATGTAGGAAGGTAATCTAAATAACACAATCATTTCAATATTTTTTATTAAAAACAAATGAAATATTTTTCTTTCCAATTTGTACTTTATTATATATTGGCATCTAATTATCATTTATGACCTTCCATACTTTCAGGTGCTTTATTACCTACGTAAGTCCGGAATGACCTGTTTACCGGAGGGTCGACGAGACCATCGGAGAAACAGCTGCCCCACAATCCAGTCGGACGTGTCCCGAGGTTCTACCATCAACAAATCCTCGGTCCACTACAAGGTAAAGCCGAAAGAGAGTTGCAGCCTTCTTCTGACGCCATCAAAGAGCGAACAAGCCTCGTCGGAGAAGAAAGCCAGCCAAGCGAGCACGTCCGTATGACAATCACCATCGGAGGGCACTGACCGTAGTACCCTCACTCCACTTATGGAAGATAAATAGAAAAGTTCTTTTTTTGCCAAAGATCAAAACCATTAAAAAAGATCAAATATGTTTTTTTTTTCAATTAAATATGGCGGTAACCAAAAAGGGCATTTTTTTCTTCTCCACCCCCAAGTAAAACAGGATAAAATAACAATATATTATTGTCGTTCGGTATTTATTAAAAAAAAAAAAACGAAGCATTTATTGTAGAGAAGCATTTATGATTTTTATTAATTATAAGAAAAAAAATTATTTTTTTTCTAATTACCATTTTTATGACATATAAAAAACACATTTTCCCAAATATCAGAATTTCATAAAATTGTAAAAAAAAAAAAATTAAAGAAAAGAAATTTGTCTTGCATTGGGCCAAAATGATGGATATAAAATATCAAATTACGATTCCATTAACCATTCAAGGATTTTTTTAATATTCCCTAAAGAAGTAAAGATGGCGAAGTTTTGTATGCCCGTTGATCAAATATGTCCGTGGGTCATTAAGAAAATTATTCAACAACCATTCTATCATTTTCATTTCCTCGTCTTACGTTCTCGGACATTCTCGTTGGGTCCTCAAGATAAACGTTTAAAAAGGCTAAAAGTTTAATAAATTTACTTGTTTAAACAGGACAAACCTTTAGACAATTAAACAATTAATATGTTACAAAATGCATTTGTAAACAATTTTGCTCCTCGATCCTCCAAATTATAAAACCACAAAGTACTCGATTACTGCTAAATTCTTATCTCAGAATACAAGTAGTACACATTAACATAAGACCTATCCGTTTTAGCCTCCGTCAAGTTTTAATATGGTGAATTTTTAAGTAAAGCTTAGATATGGCACTCAGCCGATAGTCTAGGCCAATGAGGATCGAACTCAGCATTCAATCGAAACTGATCTGGTGAGATGAGCTTGCTGTCAAGTTTGAACATGGAGATAACGACTATTTTTATTTATGCTAAAACCTAAGCAGGTAAGGTAATTATGTGAGAGTAGGTTGAGCAAGCGCCCACTCAGTAAGTTTTCTGGCGTTCACCATGACATTCCAGTGACAAGACATTTTCACAGTACCTGTCGATAGGTCAGTGTAATGAATAACTTTACCCCCAGTCCATCAAAGTATCGAACTCAGCATTCAATCGAAAGTACAACTGAAATTCGAAATTAGATTCACTCGTTTCTTTTTTCCGCGTCGGTAACCTCCCCCACCCCCGTTTGTCTTCATAAAAATAAAACCGGCAGAATTATATTTTTATTTTTAATTCTTTTTAATTCACGCCAGACTTGAAACGAAACGTATCTCTTATCAGATAATTCCTTTAAACATACCAAACATTGCGTTGACAATTACACCACTTTCTTTGTATGTTTGTCCGGCCCAATCTTTAGCCATTTCTAAGTGATTAAATAAAGAAAATACATCGACAGGAATGTCGAACAGTATCAAATATACGCAGAAGGGAATGAATTGTTCAAACCATATGTTAATAACGCTACTCAATGTTGCATTCATTCATTCATACAAACGAAGAACAAGACACGCTTACAAATTACAAGTTCTACTTGGCTAGCAGCCATTTTGAATATTTAATGCAAAAAGGTAACCTGATGTGCATAAATGTATAGATTTTGTTGGAAACAGTAGATGGTAAGCTTTCAGAATGTGCGAACTTAATATTTTTCAGTCCATTTCGAGATATTATGATCAGACAAAAATAGCTAAATTTTCTCTCTAGAAATCCAAATCTTAAATAATTTACTAAGCGTAGATTAATTTTTGCAAAAGGCCATGGGATTAGAGCGTTCATTGAACACTACGCAAAAATAATGGTCAACAACCTAAGTCGTTAACATTACCCAAATCTGAAACGCCCAACATCTAAAAAGATAAGCGTTTCAATCAGATCCATGAAATGACATAAAGTCATCTTTTCAGCTAACAGATATTTTTCTCCTCATCAATCATCACTTTACTTATACTTATATTTTTATATATACCGTCATTTTATCAATCTGGGTTGGCTGTTAAAAAATGACGGTATATCTATAATTGATATTTCGTTCAGTTTTTACTCGGTTCTCAAATATGAATCATTAAATATATTACCCAGGAATTGTTGCTGTAATCTGCATTTTCACAAAGCTATATATGAATTCTAAAGCTATTTCTGGATAACTTTAATCTTGTTTCAAAATTCTCTAAACCCTCACAGGAAATCATTTGGGATATAAAATCTGGATAAATAGCCAGTGTCTCATGTCAAGCAAGTCGTGATTACACGAGGATCCGCACCAGACAATAGGCATTGCCATTCCATCCATATCAACATCAGCATGTCTCTACTTATTCAATATATATCACAGATTTTCTTTCTCCAATGTAGCTCAGTTTCGAGAATTTTTTTTTGATTTTTAATGCAGTCACTCTCTATTCATGCACGTGATTGATTATTTTTCTTTTCAATTGCTGTGCAACCTGCTATATGTATTGTCGTGAATTGACATTGTCTACCTCAGACATCCTCAAACCATTTGGCGACACGTTGCTCTTAAGAGCTCTTTTGAAGTTCGAAGGACTGCGGGTAAATAGGGATAGAAAAGCAAAAATATATGGTCACCTTTAAATGGACCATTGACTCCAGAGGAAGAATATAGTCTACGTTGAGAATGAATGCTCTACAGCTATGAATTATGAAAGCTTCTGATACAAGAAACTAATTTAATTCACTTCATTGTTTCAGTTTGAAACGTATTTATTATTACGAAAATTCACAGAAATTGAGTTTACAAAAGTAATGAAAAAGAAAATAATTGTATTCAGTATTATTATCTTAATAAACCACCCAAGTCCAGGCAGATTTTGCGACTCGGGAGTTCAGTAGCATCTCTATATATCCGGGTAGGTCTGTTGACTTGTCAGGCTAGAAGTACCTCTACATATCCGGATAGGTCTGTTGACCTGTCAGTCTAGAAGTACCTCTACATATCCGGATAGGTCTGTTGACCTGTCAGTCTAGAAGTACCTCTACATATCCGGATAGGTCTGTTGACCTGTCAGTCTAGAAGTACCTCTACATATCCGGATAGGTCTGTTGACCTGTCAGTCTAGAAGTACCTCTACATATCCGGATAGGTCTGTTGACCTGTTAGTCTGGAAGTACCTCTACATATCCGGATAGGTCTGTTGACCTGTCAGTCCAGAAGCACCTCTACATATCGAGTAGCGATATTGTACCTATCTCCGGTTTGCTAGGACTGTTACGTAGCTTGCAGCACCTAATATTTCCTAGCGGTCACCCATATGGGAACTGAGTTGCTTAACTTCGGATATGGAATGAGAAGTAGTGCTTCAACATGGCTGTAACAAACGTCTTAGTAATGTAGATAATTAGTATTCATAGTTAAGACCGACACAGACAATCATGGTGTGATCAGTGTTCCGATCTATGAGAAATGCTCACACGCCAGTGCCATATTGAATTATAATAATGTAAATATCTGCTTATCTTAGCTTTTTACCTGGCCTGAGTAATGTGATGATCAATGAGATTCAAATTTGCTATACTTTTATCAAACTCGTTTGTAAACCAGCCCATCGTAACAGATGCAAACAGCTGATGACAGAAAACACTACGCTCTTGCACGCACACACGCACACACACTCACACACACACATATATATATATATATATATATATTTATACAAACGTGTGTGTGTGCAAGAGTGTGTATGCGGAATTGAAAACTAGTAGAAGCGAAATTGTTGAAATATTTGTTAGTGTCTAGGATGAGAGCTTTAAACATGTATATACAACCAATTCCCCAAGCGCTGATCAGGAATGTCTGAAAACGAAGAGCCCTAGAAATTGTAAACTTCCATTGACATAATTTATCTTCTATTTTGCTAATTTATAGAATTGAACTTTACAAATATTGACACAATATTCTTCAATACAATGTTTTATTAAATGCTTCTCACTTCGTTTTTAAATCGATCTATTCACTGAAAAAATCATGAATTTTCCCCCTGTTCCTAGTAAACTGCAATTTTCTGCCGCAAGTACTAATGCTGCATGTCTTGTATAGGTAAATTCATGATACCAACGCAGCATTAATAACTACTATAAATGAAGTTCAATCAAATCCTACCAAGTTATATACTAATTTTTCTTTCACTATAGTTTCATTTACAATAATAAGTAACCCATTAAGTTCTGCCCAAAGAAAGCAGTACATTGTGATAATTGCTTCGAACAATCAACAAGGGCATTGAAAATATATGTCTCTCTTGTTTATGTTTTTTTTTTGTTTTTTGTTTTTTGTTTTATTTTTGTTTTTGTTTTTTTTTCTTTTTTTTTCTTTTTTTCTTTTTGTTTTTTTTTTCGAAATACCGCTTTACACCACTCCACCTTTACGAATAACCTTCATTAATACAAATTTTCACGGCTATGCGAAATGGCATAAAGCGAAGAAGCAATTACTAGTAATCTATACGGGAAAGAGTTTTGAGCGTTACCAACACCTCTCTCTCCGCTAAAATACTTTTATATATCTGCTTGTCTCACAGCGGAAGTTTGATATTCGTCGACTATTGTGTCTGGTGTGAAAAAAAAAAAACAGTATGCACTTGATTTTTTAAGTCTCATTTTGCTAACATTTGTAGGCACTGGAAAAACACTTTCTGCATATCTAAGTCTGATTTTATAAATCAAGATACTGACATCACTACAGTACTGTTAATCGAATGAAAATAAGTTATTTGGGGGGGGTCGAGAAACGTTCAAAAACTTTTCTTATACACATTAATAATAATTAATTCTTCGCTTTATTCCATTTGATTTAACGAAAAATTTCGTGGGAACACACTGCTTTCAGATAGACAAGTGAACCTGTATCATCCAAATTCTGTTTAAGAAATGGACATATCAAAACAAATCTACCAAACTGAAACATTCCAGAGAATTCATTCGGCGGTGCATGGCTTGGAAAAGACGGGGGGTGTCTACTACAAGCGTCTAGCACAATTAACAGGGGTTTAATATCATGATACAGAGTTAGTTAACCTTTTAAGAAAAACTAAATGAAACTGCATGAATGCCAAAACAACTACAATGAAATAAGGTTTAACTGTTGATATATTGTGAAGTGGTATTTTGTAAAGCCTATAAAACACGTTATCGGGAATCGTTTCCGTGTTTATAAAACCCATCAGCTGACTGTTCCGATAAAGTTGAAATTTATTTCAAGAAAAACTTTAAACAAATTATTGGAATTTTGCGAACTGATGACGACACGATGACACTAGCAAAACTATCTGTAATTGTGATACAATCTTCATTTTTGTTAAAACTTGTCATTTCTTATGGATTACAGATGTGTTTTTATCTAAACCATTATATATTCAAAGTAAGATGAAACTGAAATATTGACCAAAAGTTACAAGCACACATACGTCGTTAAGAGGGGGTGCTGAAAAGCCCAACCCACTTTCACAAAACTGAAAAAATGACCACGCATCAGAATATTTTAATTATTTTTTGGTCGTAATAAACTTTTCAGCACTCCTCTCAAAGATATATATATATATATATATATATATATATATATATATATACATGCATACATATATATATATATATATATATATATATATATATATATATATATATATATATATATATATGGTGTATCAAAAATACTTTTGCAAACTTTGGTGGCGGATTCCTCACACCAAAACAAAGACATCAGTGCAAATCTTTTGTTTCTGAGTTAGTAAGTATAAAGAAAGTTAATGGTAGATGGCGCCATGTTGCCATGTAGACTAGGTTACATTTGTCATTCGTGTACATTTGTGGCTGGTCTGTCTTCAACGTTTAACGTGTGTAATAATGTTGACTGTGAATTGTTCCGTTTAATACTGGTAGGATATTCATATTGTGGACAGGCAGATATGTTTTTTCATACGTCCGCGCCAATTGTAAAATTTACTCGGCGCTGCACGGCTGTATCCAGATTGCGTTTCCAGTCTGAAGGCAGCCGAGTCATCCAACCTTTGCTGCTGTTTATCGTCGCGTTGGTGAGACAGGATATGTGGCATCACAAATTATGGATCAAGGAAGACAAAGATCCGATCATACGCCTGACCACGAAGGACACATTCGACATGTCCTTTTTGACATATTTTTGGATGAATATTTTATCTTGTTTTGGTGTCAGGAACCCGACCCCAAAGTCTGTAAAAAAATTTTTTTAATTTTTTTTTTACTAACTTTGTGAAATCCATGTTTTTGTTGTTTAGTAATCAATTTGTAAATGAATATTAATTATGATTGTGTCAATTTTAAGAAGTGTGTAATCCGTGTGTGATGAGATGTCAAGTTTTCATCGATTTTATAAAGATTTTTTTCTTTTATCATTCTAATATTTTGTTATCTGTTGTTCTTGCTGCTTTCCATTTTATATTATTATTATTATTAAAATTATTATTGCGTTTTGTTTTTGTTTTGTTGCACTAGTTGCTCCCAAGTCTCAGCTAGAGACTACGAAAAACAAGTTTTTTGTTGCAGTTTTTTTGTTTTTTTTTTATCAGAAAATGCAACGTAGTGACACTCCATACAATGAGGTTGAAAAATATATATTTCTGACTACTGCATTGGAAGAAATCTGTGTAAGATTTAAGAAGTATGATGTTGATTGAGTATGAATTTTTACAATCCACGTACTTCAGAGAATTTGAGCCACATATTTGCTTTTGATATCATTCCTAAAGTTTCCAATGATAACAGGTTATATTGAGATGGCACATTCTGCTGATTTCCATCTAGCGGTCTTTTTATTTAATTAGTTTTTCAAGTGGTTTCAAAGACGAGTTTTCTTCGGCTGGAGCTGCAGTCTCTTTCAGAAGCCAGTTGTTTTCAACATGATTTTTCACAATTATATCTGGTCGATTTGCCCGGATCTCCATATCATCCTGAACGCTGAAAATGCAGAGGATGGTATCTTTGTCATTTTTACAACTTGTGGTTCCCATCAATTCTCTATGCGAGGAGGTTGAATGTGTGACATATAGACTATAATATGTACTAAGCAACAATACTCTGTTGGTACAAGTCAGCCTCACGCCGGGTTAATTGAGGTATCATATTCTGCTGGTTTCTATCACGAGGTCCTTGTATTTACATAGTTTTTCAAACGTTTTCAAAGATGTGATTTCGTAGTCTGGAGATGCAACTTATTATTATTATTATTATTATTATTATTATTATTATTATTATTATTATTGTTGTTGTTGTACCATTGTGCATCAGTAATATCTCAACGACTTCTATCACATTAACACAAACTGAAAAAGATATTAATTTTGATATTGCATTTTTGTAACACAAAATATGGTTTTCACTCTGAAGGTGGAACTGCATTCTATGTACAATATAAATCCCTAAAGAAACAAAATGTAACAAAAGGTTATTCCCATCAAACGAGGATTAAGTGCGTTAGCATTCCACTTTATTTTTTTAAATTTTTGCGTAGAAGGAATTTTTCATTTTGTATTTTTTGTTTTTATCAAATATTATTCTGTTCCTGCTATATAGTTTGATAGTCTGTATTACACCATATCGATTCAACATTTTTTTTAATGGTCTTTATTCTGTACAATTATAGACAGTCGGTAAGTATAAAACACCACGTTACATCGGATCGGTATCAAATTAAACACGAAACTGCACTGTAACAAGTGTAAGTTAAAGGTAAGTCTGAAATACGTGCAGGCAACCCTATCCAAACTTTTTTAAGATGGCGCACAAACACACACAACAGACAATCAGTAAGTTCATATAATTGCATATACTTATGAGATGAATTTTCACCAGAAACTTTCAAACTTGTAAACTGCTCGATTGATGTGATTAATATTCAACACTAAATTAAATACGTTGACAAGGAGTAAATTATATTGAAACATTAATATTTTGTATAAGATAAATGGTTTCTTCTTAAATAGGCTGCAGACATTGATATCTATTCGAACAGATAAAGACTTTTATATATATATATATATATATATATATATATATATATATATATATATATATATATATATATATATAGATAGATAGATAGATAAAAGTGGTCACTGAGGTCAACACCATGCAACGACTGACTGTTTCACGTTTGAACGCAATGTTTGGCAATTTTATGGCCATGTATGTTGTGTTTTAGCTCGACTATTTATATATGCTGGTTAATGATGCATTATGGGTTGAAAGGTCTATTGAAATGCTCTTACGGTTATTGGGTAGGCAGAAATGGCTATGATTCAAAATATTCTAAAGGTTAGGAATAATTGTGGATTCGAATGCCATTAGTTTTAGACATTTTATAATGTTGTTTGTTAACTTTTTACTCTTTATTTATTATTGATTACTTAATTATTTGTTGTTCAGTAATATTAGTATTACATATACTTGGGTTCATGGCGATTTTCTAAGCGTAGCTGAGATGTGGCACAAGGCCGAATGTATGGGGCGCCTAGTGAGGATTTACTTCTGTTTATGTTTGCATTCATAGTTTGTTAATTCCGTTTTTTATTTAATTTATTTATTTATTTATTCGTATTATTTGTTTATTTTATTTTATTTTTTCTTTGAAGGTGATTATTTGTTTATTTTCTTTTCTTGGAGGATGATTATTTGTTTATTTTCTTTTCTTGGAGGATGATTATTTGTTTATTTTCTTTTCTTGGAGGATGATTATTTGTTTATTTTCTTTTCTTGGAGGATGATTATTTGTTTATTTTCTTTTCTTGGAGGATGATTATTTGTTTATTTGATTTTCTTGGAGTATGATTATTTGTTTATTTGATTTTCTTGGAGGATGATTATTTGTTTATTTGATTTTCTTGGAGGATGATTATTTGTTTATTTGATTTTCTTGGAGTATGATTATTTGTTTATTTGATTTTCTTGGAGTATGATTATTTGTTTATTTGATTTTCTTGGAGTATGATTATTTGTATATTTTCTTTACTTGGAGGATGATTATTTGTTTATTTGATTTTCTTGGAGGATGATTATTTGTTTATTTTCTCTTCGTAGAGGATGATTATTTGTATATTTTTTGACTTGCAGGATGATTGTTTGTTTTCTTTTCTTGGAGCATGATTATTTGTTTATTTTATTTTCTTGATGGATGATTATTTGTTTATTTTCTTTTTTTGGAGGGTGATTTTTTGTTTATTTTTTTTTCTCGTGGGTTGCTTATCCTATTTGTTTAGTTTAATGTACTGGCTTTGTCTAAATTATATTGCATTTTCTCTGATGTATATATTTGCATTCATCATGGTAGTATTTTACAACTTATTCGTTTTTAGTTTTCGATTTTTAAGTTATGTACTACTATATCTTATCATATATCTATCTATCGAGATATATGCGTACGTGTGTGTGCGTGAGAGAGAAAAACAAATACAATTTTAATGTATGCTATATTTATGGGTAGATGTACTCAGTAGCAGAGATAGGGCGTACGTAAATATGAAAGTGAGCAGCAAGCGACGACATTCTGCTTCATGCTTGAGCACAATCTTCAGATCATTATATTTGCATGCGCTCTATCCAGGATATTGAACACGTTTGCTGTATAAATATAGCACCCTTTAAAAACTATATTTAATCATTCATATATATATATATATATATATATATATATATATATATATATATATACAGAGTGAGAAGAAAGAAGAGAGAGATTAATTATGGATAATAATCTGAAAAATGATAGGATAAAGAACAAGTAATAAATAGATCTTAATCTAGCATATTTTTATTAACGCTTCATCAAAGATCAAGATAGAAAGGATAAAAAATGATAAAAAAAACAATGAAACGCAGATTAATGGTATATTCTGTTTGGCTATCTCTTATTTCTTAGATACATATTACGAGTAATGAATTAACAAATATGTGTGGCAAAAATTCTCGATGCTGAAGTGTGTAAATGTTAGTAAAATGCAGTATGATGTTTTGATTGGATCCGTGTCACGCGTAAACAAGTAACAGATAATATTCAAATAAGTGTAAGAAAACATTCCGGATGTAACAGTAAGTAAAGGTTAGTGAGAATAGGATATTTCAAACAATTTTTCACTAAATTATATCTCGTGCGTATTTTGTATATATATTGATTTTCATGTATTCGGAAGAGATAAGTTAGATTCATGAATAATGGATCTTTAGAAAAATGGTAATGTGATGTAGTTTTTAAAGGTGTGTTAATAGTTGGTAAAGTTGATATAAATAAATATATATATATATATATATATATATATATATATATATATATATAAAGAAATATAGTCTTAAGTTGTGCTATATTTATGGAATAAAGTGCTCAATATCAGAGATAGAGCGTGTGTAGATATAAAAGTGAACATAGAAGTCAACACTTAGAGGCGACAGTCTGTTTCATGCGAGTGGCCTGACGATTGCATATGGCATGAAACAGACTGTCGCCTCTAAGTGTTGACTTCTATGTTCACTTTTATATATATATATCTATATCTCTCTCTCTCTCTCTCTCTCTCTCTATATATATATATATATATATATATATATATATATATCTTGCTATATCTATATATTTCTATAATATTTTGATTTAAACAGTTTTGTTCTTTTTTGAAAAATTGGCATTGGTGAAATTAAAGTTATGCGTTGCGTTGTTGCGGTGTAATACGTGAGAATTTGAATGTTTATCTAAACGCAAATCACTTTTGTGTTCTTGAATGCGGTTCTTTAGATCACGTGAAGTCTCCCCAATGTACATGTTATTGCACTGTAGATATTTCATTTGATAATCTCCAGCATTTGAATTGCTATTTATTTTATTTTTCTTCCTGGTTATATCTCCTATAGTCTTGCAAGTGGTTGTAACAATCCTCGTATTAGGGATGAATAATTCATTTGCTAATTTAGTTGAAGTGTTAGAGAGTAAGATTATGAATTTTGTATCATGTTGTTGGAAATATTTGTTTGTTTGTTTTTATGGATATTGTGACCTCGTTTTTTTTTGTTTTGTTTTTTTGTTTTATTGGGTTTTTTTTTGTCTTTAATATAAAATGGTATGGGTAGTGTAGACGTTTGAATGTGTTAACAATATAATCCTCTTCTTCACTAATATATTCAGGGCTAATAACCTAAGGGCTCTAAGGTACAATCCTATAATTATTCCAGGTTTTATTCTCCGGTTGTGGTGGGAATAGAAATTGATAAGGTCATTTTTGTTAGTAGGTTTACGGTAAACATTAAATTTTAATTTATTATTTTTACGAACTCATAGGATATCGAAGAAAGGTAGAGAGTCATTTGTTTCAAAATTCGTGTGCGAATTCGATCGATGGTTGGTTCAATTTTATTGAATTAAGCTATTCCGTTTAAAAGGTTAGTGTCTTGGCTATAAAATAAGACGATGTCATCAATATATCTTAGATAAGTAAAGCTGTTAAGTTTGATCGGTTTAAATGTGGTGGATTCTAAGAATTCAAGAAAGATACAAGCGAGAATACCACTGATAGGAGACCCCAGAGGTCAACCAATTTTTTTTTGTAGTAGTATATAACCTGTCTCACCTTGTTATTTTACCATTTTCTTTTTATAATTTATATCTTGATCTCTGACGAAGCTTTAATAAAGTGAAACATGTTAGATTAAGATCTGTTTGCTACTTGTTCTTCTTCCTATCATATATATTTATATGTGTGTGTGTGTGTATATATATATATATATATATATATATATATATATATATATATATGAAGAAATATAGTCTTAAGATGTGCCATATTTATGCGATGAAGTGCTCAATATCAGAGATAGAGCGTGTGTAAATATAAAAGTGAACGTAGAAATCAACACTTAGAGGCGACAGTCTGTTTCATGCTAGATGCAATCGTCAGGCGACGAGTGTTGTTATTTTTCTCGGCTATTTGTATATACGGGACAGTGGTGCATTGTGGGTAGTCTATTTTGCAGGTTATTTTACATTAAGTCGTTTATTTGTTTATTTATTTATTTAGGTTAAATTATTTTGCTTGTTTTTATTTATTTTTACTTTTTATTTTTATTTCTTCTCTTATATATTAATTTATTATTTCTTTTCATGAGTCGGTCTTCTTATTATCGTTAATAAAAACACCGACTAATAAAAACAAAAATAAATAAATAAATATATAAGATAAGAAATATATATTATATATATATATATATATATGTGTGTGTGTGTGTATATATATATATATATATATATATATATATATATATATATATATATATATATATATATATATATATACATACAGGGTGTTCAGAAAGTCTTTAGGCAATTTTTAATGTCATTTCGAAAAATCTTTGTTGCATATCATTTTATTATTAAGGGTCTTTTAATGATATTAATACTATGTTTTATGTTTCAGACGGCCATTAATCAATTAATGTTGTTGTTATGTTTCAGATCACAATGACTTTCTTGACACCATATACATATATATATATATATATATGTGTGTGTGTGTGTGTGTGTGTGTGTGTGTTTGTGCGTGTGTGTCTGTGCAAATATGCTAATAGACAATAACTCAAGGGTGTTATTAAAGATAACACAAGGAGTGTCGTTTAAAGAACACTGCCCAAAATATAAAACATAAAGTTTGATATTACTTTGTTCCTGATGATCGCCTATGGAAGAAACTGACAGTCGCGCTTATATTTTCTTCGTATTCATTTTTACTGTTACACACACGGACACGCGCGCGCACACACACGGACACACAGACATATATACATATATATATATATATATATGGTTGCATGTATGTTTGAATTATGATTAAATATGGATTAGAATCCGACGGAATAGAGAAAAATGAAGAAATAGTACATTTTTATAAAATTTAACATTCAGTTTTATCTAAGCTCCATTAGAAAATGAATTATATTTTATCCTATCACATGTATATATATATATATATATATATATATATATATATATATATATATATATATATATATATATATATATGTATATATATTTATATTTGTATTTTTAACGGAATGTATACTTTATCTATGACATTCATTAGTGTGTATACATGTTATTCTATATATAAACATTCATTAGTGTGTATACATGTTATTCTATATATGTTTAAATATTTTCCTGTGTAGATTTTCAGACATGTATGTAAACACACACACTAACGCAATTGTGCATGTGTACGTGCTCATCAGTGGGAATGATGACAGAACATTCAAGAATAAATGAGAAACCAAAAAAACAAAAGACAAAAAAAATCTCCTTGTGGTCAACTTCAACTTCGTCTTAAAGCTTCATTAATATGAAAAAAAAACAAAAAAAAAACATCAAAATAGAGAAACTGCATCTCAACCCTTTTCTTTTTATTATAAAATACTTACTCTAAAATCTTTTCATTTTATTGCCGTGTCCCTTCAAGACGTAGGCGATCATGGCTCTCCACATCCCCCTGTCTCTTGTAGCTCTCAATAAGTTTTGTCCCTTTGATACTTCCCCCAGATTCTGTCATTCGCTTACTAAAGCCCGCTAGGTATGTCATGCATTGCCTTCTTTTGTCTCTCTTTCCTTCTATTCACCCTGTGACTATCCTATTCTCCAAGCCTTGCTTTCTCATTACGTGTCGCAGAAATATCAGCCGCCTCTTCTTGATGTTAAGTATAAACTTCCTCTTTGTTTGTATCCTCTCCAAAACCTCATCGTGGTTCACACACTCGGTCCATGATATCCTTAGCATCCTTCTGTACAAACATGCCTCCGCTGCTATCGAGTCTTTTCTTCATCTTTTAGGGGACCGTCCAACATTCGCTGCGGACAGGTATCACGTAGCAATTCAGTACGCTTTTCTTTGTTACCAACGAATCCTTCTGTCTTATTCGGATCTCAGCGTCGCACTTATCGTCCTCTGTCAAAACACTTCTTTCAAAATACTTATTGCCATCATATTTGTTTTGTGGAAATGATTTTCTCTATGCATTTTTAAGCCGTACCTTTCTCCCTTAGTTGATGACCGCCGTCTTTTCTTTCTTTCACTGCAGTGGTTGTATTTAATTACAAAAGCGTTTTGTGATAAATATAGAAGCGAATATCAGAATAAAACAAAGAAAATATAGAAATGATAGGGAAAATAATTACGTGCGCATGCATTATATACATACATGTATGTGGAGAGAGAGTGGGGAGATAGGAAGAATCATCTCTGTGTAGTGAGTGTCGTGAAACAATCTTTGGACGATGTGTCGCTACTCCTTTATCGAGCTCTATATATAGGTCACTGGGGATTAAAAGAAATGCAAGAAATAGGCAACTGGCTCTTTTCACTTCATTTGTTTATGCTAAACCCTTTGGCCTATTTAGAGTCATCATCCTTTACATTATTTTATTTTCATAGTTGTTGATGATTTTAGATTATTTTATAAAAGTTATTTTATTTATTTATTTCATTTAATGAAATAAATAAATGAATGATTTTTATATAAATATCTTGACCCTAAATAATCTAAAGGTTTAATACTAAATAAAAGAATTGGAACGCTTCAGTTCCATCTTTCCCCCATTTGCCTTAATCAGCTAGTGACCTATATAGAGAGATCCTGTTTTATAAATTTCCGTCGCATTAGATCTTTTTATTTTACAAGCTTTCGTCTGTTCCTACAGACATCCTCAGGTATAAAATAGATTATGTTCTTGTTTTTACTCTCAGTAATAAGTGGACAAACGAAAACAAGGTTGTAATCTGAAAAATGCTATGAGAAATGTGTGCTATTGTTTTGGAACGTGCAGTCGCAACGCTGAGTTTGAATTTAAATTTTAAGGTTAAAGTTCTGCGTTTATGTACAAATGTAGTGATAAGAGAAATCCTTTTTACTGGTAAATTTTCCGTCAAAGTGGCATGAACTATATTGTTCAATAATTACAGTAATGTCGCACTTATTATCCGAAAGTTGCACTTGGATCAGTTATTTTAATTTCAATAAAGGTGCAATCAATTTACAAATTCATGAATTATTCATACATAAAACAAATACAATTTATAAAAAAGGATCTTTTCATTCATAGACAGATTCGGGTTTTTGTATATTATTGAATTGTTTGCGAAGATGGATTTCTCGCCATTTAATCATTAACCTTTATATTTGTTTTATGTATGAATAATTCATGAATATATATATATATATATAAATATATATATATATATATATATATATATATATATATATATATATATATATATATAGAGAGAGAGAGAGAGAGAGAGAGAGAGAGAGAGAACGAGAAAGAGACAAAGAGAGATAGAGAGATGTAGATAGCTTAGCCTATCTTCCGGGTCACACTATTCCCCGGTCTTTTGAAAATTAGTATTGGTTTATCCCTTGTTTCCTATTCAGGATTCGGTTTCCGGTTACTTCTAAAGACTACCTCAATTCTATATTCCTAATACTTGTTCTTTTCTAGACCAATTTAAGTCCACGCAGTAACCATCTACCTTGAGTAGCTCTTGTGCCTTGTACTGGATGAACATGAGTAATATATATATATATATATATATATATATATATATATATATATATAGATAGATAGATAGATAGATAGATAGATAGATAGATAGATAGATAGATATAGATATAAAGAAATATAGTCTTAAGATATGCTATATTTAAGGGATAAAGTGCTCAATATCAGAGAGAGAGCGTTTGTAAATATAAAAGTGAACATAGAAGTCAACACTTAGAGGCGACAGTCTGTTTCATGCTAGATGCAATCGTCAAGCCTGACGATTGCATCTAGCATGAAACAGACTGTCGCCTCTAAGCGTTGACTTCTATGTTCACTTTAATATATATATATATATATATATATATATATATATATATATACAGGTTGTCCCAAATATTTGACATTATTTTACAAGCAATTATCTTGAAAACTACTAAGTCTAGCTCAATGAAATTAAACAGTTTAGGTGTTGAATAACATAAGTTGATTATGGGACCGATTTTATAAGTATAGAATATGTGCACTGAGTGTGACACAGCAGACGTTAAGTCGGTAGTTAAGCTCTTGCCAAACACGATGTAGCATGTCTCCGGTAACATAATCCATTCTAGAAATGATTCCCTACTTGAGGTCATCAGTGCTAAGGGGAACATAGAGCAGTCCTTTCACATATCCCCATAAAAAGAAATCACATTGGTACACGTCCAGTGCCCTTATTGGGCATTTCCTCAAAAAACTGTCATCATCCACACCACGCCCGATCCATTGCTCTGGCAGATTCTCATTGAGATAAGCAAGTACTGTTTTCTTCCATTGAATATATCTTCATTTGTTTCTTTACATTGCGTGAAAATTTGAGGATTATTTCAACAAGAATTGCCAAATTTATTGGCATACGAAATTACGTCAAATTTTTTGGGACACCCAGAATATATATAGATAGATAGATAGATATGATAAAATATAGTTCTTAAAGTAGGTATATATATATATATATATATATATATATATATATATATATATATATATATATATATATATATATATATATGTGTGTGTGTGTGTGTGTGTGTGTGTGTGTGTGTGTGTCTATTTGCATATACGAGAGATGTAGAAATCTTCACAGCCCATATCACTTCACAAAATCTTACTAAAAACATTGGAATTTTAAAGGAATCTTTTTCTTGGTTAGACTGAGAATTTTTCAGCCACCCATTTACATCAACATCATGTACACACATCTAATTTGTGTGCTTAATATGAAATAGATTCATATTTATAACTGATATGTTCCGGAAAGGGATATATTTGTTCGATGTAGCAAAGTGGTTGTTGACTACTGTAACCGGGTAGGGCAATCTAGCAGGTAACCGTAATGGACTGGTACTCATCGTAGTGGTAGACCATCTGTACCTTCACATCAGTCTATATTTATGGCTCACACAAGTCAATCATATTGCTGTGACGGGGAACGAACCCAGGTGTATGCATATTCATTACATCAATAACATATATCCTTACGCACACATACGCTCACATATTTATCCATAATGAATAATGTACACAAAGGTGTATTTAAATATGAATATTACACCGTCTACGCCAATTACGTGAACATACCCTTTGATATTCTCATAAAAATCAAGAATATTTTATGCTTTTTATACGAATCATGTTAATGCTAAAATATCAGGACCAAATGTAAATACGTTTATTTTAAATATTAATTTAGAAACGTTTAAGATGATAACGAAAATTGACAATTTAGTTAGCAGTTATATTTGTTGATATATTAAATACTGCATGACAGACGTGAGCCTGTGAAGTTAGATAGAATAAACATAGGTCCACGTTAATGATAGAGATCGTGCTAGAACTATGACATCTAGATATATGCAGGAGTGAAAAGATTACAGCAGGAATGACTGCAGTTTAAAGGGATATTTTGAAATAGGCAGATGCGTGCAATAGAAATGATGTATCCTGTAAATTATCTTACAAAATAGATCCCTAAACAACGAGAGACAGAGAGATAAGACGGAAATGTCAACATCGTATTATGAAATATCTCGGCTGCTATAGGCTTCTTGATTAATGATTGGTGAATTAAAAATGCATTAGTATAACAATTAGTTAGATTTGGCGGAAACGTATGTGTGAGTATATGACAAATAATGCCGAAAGTGTATAAAACTGAGAATTTTACAACGGCTATTATTGTTTTCTTATTCTTTACTAGTTAATATATATATATATATATATATATATATATATATATATATATATATAGTAGTAAAGTATATATATATATACATATATATATATATATATATATATATATATATATATATATATATATATATACTTTACTACTATATATATATACTTTACTAATTTACTATATATATGTGCTTGTATGTGTATGTGGGTGGGTGCTTGAGTGTGTATGTGCGTGCGTGTGTGCGTGCGTGTGTAGGAAAAGAATTTGAAAATGAAACTGGAGTCTTTGAGAATATTTATTTACAGTAAGTTTACCAATGTCACAGTTCCAAAACTGCTCTAAATAAATATTCTTAAAAACTGCTATTGCATTTTCAATTTCTTTTTCTTATATATTTTTACCCGTATGGAATATATATATATATATATATATATATATAAATTACTTCATATATATATATATATATATATATATATATATATATATATATATATATATATTACTTTCTCATATATATATATATATCAAAATTACTTCATATATATATATATATATATATATATATATATATATATATATATACATCAAAATTACTTCATATATATATATATATATATATATATATATATATATATTACTTTCTCATATATATATATATATATATATATATACAGGGAGAGAGAGAAAGAGAGAGAGGGTAAGTTAGGTAGGGAGAAATATTAAGATATAAGGTTTAAAGTATGCTATATTTATTGTTTAAAGCGCTCAATAAAAGGCATGAAGGATATGTAAATATAAAAAGTAGACATTTAAGTCAATGCTCACTGGTGACAATCTATTTCATGGTATACGCAATACTGCCTTAAGCATCAATATATATATATATATATATATATATATGTATGTATGTATGTATGTATGTGTGTGTGTGTGTGTGATGAAAATATAGATTTAAGTTAGAATCCTGAAGGTGTCCTCCAGGGCTTCATCCTTGGTCCTACTTTGTATTTAATTTTCGTTAATCGCCTTCCCTATGACATCAGCTTTCAACTTGATGAAACAACTAATTACTCTTGTCTCGATAATAAGTCTTATTAGTTTGATAAAGTCAAAATGGCAGCTGATATGCCAAACGACCTTCCGTCTGCTATTAACTGGGACAAAGGATGGCTTGTTAATTTTAACGCCTCTAAAATTAAACTGCTCTTTTTTTAGCATCTGAGGGAACCCTATCTACCCTCCATAAACATAGCTGATGCTAACCTTCAGGAAAATGATTCGTTACGCCTTTTCGGTTTTACGTTCTCAGCTGACATGAAATGGAAAATCTATAATGTATTCATTGCTAAGAAAATTGGTACACCCGTCGTGCTAGAGAATTTTTTTCTAAAGTATCTATTTTATATATCTATATGTCCATGCTTAGAACATTGCTTCCACATAATGGTCTGGTGCTCCTGACATATATCTAGAGTTCCTTGATGAAATCGAACAAAGAATGAGTAATATTATTGATCTTGATCTGACGTCTCGGCTTCAGGCACTTTCCCAACACCATAATGCTGTCTCCTTGTGACATTTCTATAAATATTTCTATGGCTACTATTCGGATGGGTTCTTCGTCTGGGGATTTTATTCCCCCCCTCCCAACAGACATGAATTGTACATATGGGGACTAGTTAGGATTTTCATAGAGACATTGAGGTATTATGGTGGTTGTAGTAAGAATGGTAAGTAAGAATGCATTGTTTTGGTGTAAGGAATTTCTAGCTAGCTAAGTTTAAATTTAAAACAGCAGGAAGACTACTTTTTCCCATTTTGGTCTTGTAGCACATTTTTGTAAATAATGTGGAATAAATATCAATATCCACCTGGGGCTGTAGACTTTATGAATTTCAGCGCAGTACAAGACTGGCAACGAGGTTTCACTAATATATACTTGAGCTGGTTAGATGGCAATCTTGATTGGGGCTTGCCTGGTTCCATTCCACTTTTGGCTTTAGGAGACGACTTCCGGCCACCTGATACTGAGGATATTCCTGAGACATCGGTTGATAAATGTCTGAATTTCGTGGGAGTTGGGCTTGGTTACCCTCCAGGTTTCTGAGTCATGAAATACGACCGACTTGACGTTGGTCTTGAAGATCCGGATCTTGTAAAGTGAGAGTGCTGTTGATCTCCAGATTATTCGCAGAGTGTTGAAAGCATGTTGGGCCTTGTTGATTCGGCACTTGATGTCTTCATCTGTTCCCCCATCTTTACTGAGGACGCTTCCCAGATAGACAAACTGGTGTAGTCGCACAGAGTCTGTTGTTTACCCTCATAACCTTTGTCTTCCCGATGTTGATTTAGAGGTCAGTCTTTTCCGATTCTTCTGCAACACGGTTCACCTTCTCCTGTGCATTTTGTTATATATACAAACAACAACCAACAAACCAACCGCACATATCAAACACTCATGTAACTTCAGAACAAAGAACGAATTCCCCTTGAACGGCTGCTGCTTGCAGAACAATGTAGTTTACCAAGCGACTGTAAAATCAGCAGATAACGAAGAAAAATATACATAGGAGTAAATGAAGAACACTGAAATCAAAGAAAGCACGCACACGAAACATTCTTTACAAATAATAAATACAAGAACAACACAATACTTTCTAAACATATTTGGGAGATTAAAAACAAAATTCAAATCACACCAAAAACATTATGAAAAATAAGGAAAACCGCATCAGCCTACAACAATAAATTAAAAAAAGACTAGAATCTCTGTCTGGAGGAGTAAAATAGTTATAATTACTTTACCAGCCAAAACAGTCTGAGGCCCTATGGAAAGATGCATATACGCGCCATCATATATATAATGCACGTTAACATAAAGCTATTGAACACACGCGATAATAGAACTCTGCATACACACACACACACACACACACACACATACACACACACACATATATATATATATATATATATATATATATATATATATATATATATATATATATATATGCAAGTTCAGCAAATCGAACTTGATTTCACTTATGACTACTTGTGTTCACTTCATCCTAATACTGCCGTGAAAGGTATGAAATCAATTCCCTTTGTTCTGTTTCTTAACTAAATATCATCATAAATCGTTGCCGTCACACCAAGAAAACGCTGCGGTTAAGTGAGCAGTTGGACAAAGCACTCCCCCATATATATTCCTTCGAGCACGGGCAGTAGTGATAATAAAAAGCAGTCACGTCGATTGTGACATTTCTTCAGTATAAGACAAGATGTGGCAAGATTATACGAGCTTAGCATAATATCCGAAAATAAATATCTGTGAAGTAAGGATGAACGTGAACAACATTTGTGATTGCACAATTCATAGCCGCTTAATATACTGAAAAATAGAGGAATGCTTTCTTTGACAGTATGCCAGTCTTTGGTAATAATAATTTGTATGTTTCGTGAATTTCTCGAAGGATAAAATCCACTTCATTCTAATGCGCCTCAAGTTAACTGAAAGGTTTATTTCTTGTAATCTATGAATGATAATCCCATGTCTCTTTTTGCTACTTTAAATTATTTATTCTTCCTTTTTTTTTATTGTCCTTCTTTCTTTTTTTTCTTTCCTTTCTTTCTTTTACTTTCTTCTTTATAATTTCTTTTTCTTTCTTTCTTTCTTTCTTTCTTTTCCTTCTTTCTTTCTTTCTTTCTTTCCATCCTTTTACACCATATGCAAGAATCATCCAAATAGAATGGAAACAATGCCCCCACCCCAAATCCTCCGGTGGAACATTGCGAAATTTCAAGTCAAGAATACTCATGAACATAAAAGAGGTTTCAAATTAAACGACACCTTTAATGCTCACGTTTGAACATAAAACAGACGTTTAAACAAATGTATAATTTATTCGGACGAAAAAGTGTTGAAATGTTCATCATCTATGTCTCTTGTGATTAATATACGACTTAGATTTTATTTCAATTTATTCCTCATTCTTCTAAATTCGCATTAAATTTACTACTAAATTAGTATTAAATAAAATTAATTATTAAATTATTACTGAAATTAGTACTGAAACAATTAGACTTAAACATTAGAAAAAGAAAATATAAACAAATCTAACGGTAAATTCTGTCTATCCGCCCGTATATCTGAAAGCTCCTCTAACTCGGACTACACTCGCTCTACATAGACATATTATACATTTTTTTGAATCAGGATGATACCAGTACTCAAACTTTGACCTTTATCTGGTGCTTGAACATTCAGCATTGGAATTTGTGATGAAGAAGGTAAATTATAAAGTACCGGGAAAAAAATGAGTGATTTTAAATGTTTTTAATTTATATTTGATTTTAAACACAAAATCTTTATAAATTTAAAATGTTTTGTTTTAAATTTAGTTTAAAATATTTCCAAAACTTTGTGAATTGAAGAAATCAATTTGATTTCTTCAAAATGCTAAGGAATCAAAGTTAAAGCGAGAGGTTTCTTTGACGTAGTTTTGAAGTTCTGCAGTGTTTGTTATTTGAAGAATTCAATTCACTTGAAGTCCCAAGAAATTTTTGATTTGAAGAAGTCAATTTCCGGCCTGAATTGATATTTCGACCAAAATCGCACTTTCGGTCCATATCAGGTTTTTGGCCGGAATTGGACTTACAATCCGAATCAGAGTCAAACTGAAGAAATGAAGTTCCATGGATTGAAATGATGCCATAGCAAAATCCAAAGACCAGAGGAGGTTCAAGCAAAGAGAAAAGCAATGGACGACAGACTATATCAATAAGATAAACAACTGCTGGAAAGACCTTTGGAAACACCTGATGAAAGACATGCCAGACAGGTTAGTAATAATCCTAATCATGCTAAAAGGAGTGAAGCTTCTTTTTTGAGCCCGTCCAAGTTGGATTGTCAATACAACTGTGACAGTAACTATTCAAATCATCCAGATATATCTATTGGATTAATTAACATTCAGTACAATAACTGTAATGGTCTCAGATTCAAAAATGAACCAGATAGGATAAATAGGAAAAATTCGGAAGAAATATCTACCAGTTTCCCCATAGCCATTGCTATCACTTCTGGATGGGAAATCAGTTGAATCAAAACGCTTCATCCATCACAATCGAAGCTACAATACTTGTTTTGTCATGACCTCATTTAGAGCCAAAGTTTCTAATTCCTCAGGAAAATAACTTGCAGAATTCAGGGCAGGAGCTAGCTTAAAAATCGGCAAGGAGTGCGGCTTTTAAACTAGTAAATGATAAAAATTGCGTATAAAAAACATTCAAATTTGAAGGTAAAAATGAGAAAAAATAGATAAACTGAAATTTAATATGAAGGGAAAGGGTCCGTAATGTCTTACTTAACTTATAAGTAGAAGTTTTCCAAATTGTCTTACCATTTCATCGAATTCAACTTTACATATATATTGTATATTATATGTATATCGGGTTTGTGGAAAAATTAGAGATTTTATTTTTTAAAATATCTGCTTTCTATTTTGCAGTCTCTAGTTTCGACAAAAGACCACACACACACACACATACACACACACACACACACACACATATATATATATATATATATATATATATATATATATATATGTAAATATAAAAGTGAACATTGAAGTCAACACTCAGAGGCGACAGGCTATTTCATGCTAGACGCAATCGTCAGGCCGCCTGAAGATTGCGTGTAGCATGAAAGAGACTGTCGCCTCTGAGTGTTGACTTCAATGTTCACTTTTATATTTATATTTATATACGCCCTATCTTTGATATCGATCACTTTATAGCACAACTTAAAACTATATTTCTTCAAATATATATATATATATATATATATATATATATATATATATATATACTAATAAATACAAGTCAGCATGAGACCCCGTTCCCCATCACAAGAACATCGCAATAGTTCGGAGTAACTGAAAGTTGTTTGGCATTTATTAGTATTGTATTAGTCTATTTCTATTAGGTTGGTGCAACAATAATGACGTAATAATGTCGTTTTTTGACGTTACGTCAAAAAACGACATTATTACGTCATTATTTTTGCACCAACCTAATAAATGGTACTACAGTATGTATAGTACTTGGTGTTTTATTAACACATCTGGTATTTCTCCTCGATGTGATGCTTCTAAATTTGTCTATATTTATTTAAGATTAGCTGGTAGGTTAAAAGATCTCATGTGTTAGGTGCCCAATGAGGATTGACTAGATTGCAGTAGTTATGGTTTACTAATCTCAAAAAACGAGACAGAAGTTTCGACAAGTTGAGCAGTGGAATTGTTTTTCTTTATTGAGTCTAACAACCGCGCATATTGTTCAAGAAGAAATGAATTTTGATTGCTTTAGTTTCAAATTTCCTGCAATCACATTTGTTTCTAACATATAATGATAGAAGCGGAGGGAAAATTTGAAATAAGTGAACATCTTCTCGGGCTGCCGAGCGCGAATTATTGATTCTGAAAGGAAAAAGCAGAAAATTGTATTATTTAAATAATAATTCCCCAAAGAATCGGCCAGATCTTTTCATGTTCTTCATTCGAGATGACCTTCATATGCCACGTTCCTTTCGAATCTCGGAGCCACGAGGATCATCAGGCAAGGAATCGAAAATTGACGTGTATACTTTTATTAGTGATAGGCCTTCATCGTGATATTTCTTTCTTCGCGCCGGCAAAATTCCTTTGAGGCGTGTAAAGTAGGAAGAATTTGAATCATCAATGCGTACATCATTATGAATTCGATCATTCTAGCGCCAAGTGGTTTCCGCGGGCAAATAGAGCGCAAATATACCTTGCCTTATGCCATTCTTTATTGCAATCATACATGTTTTCTTCTTCTTCTTCTACTTGGTCGATACCTTGGCAACGATACAATTTTGTAAGAGAAAACTGAATATTTTGTCGAAGTCGAAATACAGAAGCCGAATGATAATCTAAAATGACTAGAAAACAAAGGTGTTAGGTAATATCTGGATCTATCACCAATAGTAATTTATTCTGAGTGTGCTTTAAAATTCGTGCGTCCTTATTGTCAAATAAGAACATGCAAAAATGCATATACACATTTATTACTTATTCTTTGACTTTAAATACATTCTTTCGCTTGCATGCGTATTATTCAGCCTACAGAAATATATGAGTTTAATTTCTGTTTTTATTTATCAAATTTATTCTTCCAAGAATAAAGTATAATTATATTTTGTTTAATTATATATTCGCCATTATTTGCAATGACTTGTTGCCATTTGTGTGTGTGTGTGTTTGTTTAAGCATATCTTTATGGCGATATTAACAGATAATAAAACAAACGTTTTTTTTTTATTTATCACAAAAGATATAGCAGCTTTTTTGAAAAGATGCTAAGCAGTCAGGTTTACTATATTGTCAATTTCCACTCTTAGTCGACCGATCTTGAGCCCCATCTGGGTATCGCCACAAACTGACAGATTTGATAATTTATATTCTTTATTCTTATATTTCTATTAATGTATATAAAAATTACCTGAAACGAAATAAGAATATTCATATATATTTACATACGTATATCTTACTATAAAACTTTCTGTCGAGTTTTTGATCATTTAAAAGTCATTTTTCCACCAAAGATTAGAATTTCATAAAATAATAAATGCAGTAACATAAAATTATTTAACACTGTGCCAAATAAAGAATATGAAAGAAATTGCAGGAATATTTTGATGAAGCGTCTATTTTTTTAATACTTCATGCGTAAATATGTTCAGATCTAAATGCCCGTAAGTTTTTAATTTGGTAAGTCTTGAACAAACATAAAGTGTTTGTAGATATTAGAGACATTATATACTAATTTCTTACATTTTAGCTTTAAAATAAACTTGTCTTCTGTCATTTAGGTAATTTTAAAAAAAGAATATCGTGTTTGTTGCGACACGCACCCAGAAATTATCCAAATTAATGATAGCCAAATGAAATGCCTAAGATCTCTTGCCATAATGCAGGCGTTAGCTAATGTGTGAATGAGTGCTGCAAGACGAAGGAGTGGTTTAGAAAAGTCTTACAAGTTGTTTTTTATTTTCAAGTTTTTACCACATATAACACTTATGTAATAGAAAACGTTCTATCGTGTAAAATATTGGCATTATTATTAATGTTTCTGTACGAAGCCGGAACGGTGTTCTCGCGAAACTCTCAAATATTTTGAAATAGAGGGAATCAATGCTAGAATAATCAAGAACATCTACTGGCAGCAAACCGCCTGCATAGGAATAGAAAATGAGTTCAGCAGATACCCAAAAATAAAAAGTAGCGTAAGACTAGGATGTGTCATCTCACCGGATTTATTCAACCTATGCAGCGAGGCAATTCTGAGAGAATTATATGTCCTGTCGGGATTTACAGTTGATGGCCACAATCTTTACAACATAAGATAAAAGCTCCTCCAGAATGTAGCGGAGGAAAACGAGAATTCCAACCACCTGAAGAAGACCGGAGCGTACAACGGCCGAAACGTTGTGATAAATATGGCGACAAAGATGAGGACAGTAGTCCGAATAATGTAAATAATGTACATAATACCTCATCTCAGAAATATTGACAGGCTCAAAACGTTTTATCTTGTAAAATTTTGCTATTATTATTATTATTATTATTATTATTATTATTATTATTAATAATAATAATGTGTTTCTTTACGATGCCGAACGATGTTCTGGCGAAAGTCTCAAAAGTTTTGAAACAGCGAGAAGCAATGCTCAAATCGAAGATTTATATAGGCTGCACAAAGAATGCATAGTTGTCAGCAAAAGGATGATTCTGAAATGTCAATTATAAATCAAGGATACTAAAATGAAATAACTACGAAACTCTGACGAGTGTCCTAACAGAAGATGGCACTGAGATCCGAAAATGTACTGGGATGGCCAAAGAGCATTCCAAAAGCTAGGCAAAGTATTAAGTGATAGAAAAACTTAGCAACAAAGAAAATAGCACTGAACTGTGACGGGATATCTGTCTTCATATTAAACACGTAATGTTAATAGAAACTTTATTAAAACATCATGATTCATCTGCATATTGTTTGCCTTCTTTGATAATGACTAGGAGTTCGAAATCTTAAGAAGTATCACATTACATAATCAATAAGTCGTAATAAGCTTATATGTAGAAATTTAATTCATTTCAGATTTTATGTGACATTTTTATAGACAGAATAAAGAATGTTGTTTCTGAGGATTTCATTTACAACTAAATACTTTTCTTATTCCCAAAGGGCATTAAACCCGGACTGTATTTACCGACGAAATGCTCCGACATGTTATTATCGAAAAGAATTAAACAGACTAATATGTAAATAAAATACAATCTTCTCATGAAGACAAGACATTTACTGCTGATTTCTTCTTTTATACAAACAATAATGAAAGAACAAAGTTTTATCTAAAATATCCAGTGATAGTTTATAGTATTAACGTTTTAGATAAATGTCCGAATTTAGGGTTAATTCATTCTTTAGTTTCTGTTAGCTTCATATTTAAATAAACATCAGCTTCATCAAAAAATTCCCACCCAGAAACTTTCCTCCAGTAGTTTTTAGAATATTTCTTGACAAGTGTGTCCCTAATAATATCCTTGAAGTTACCATATGTGCAATTGCATACAGTCTGGATGTATTTGTCGAGTGGACCCGTCGTGTTGTTATTGTTGAAGGTTCGTGGTGCAAAAATAAAATCAAGAATTTAAATGGATTTTAATCACTATATGACACGAAGGAAAGTAATTATGTCTTTAAAAACTAATATTGGTCTTCATTATTTTGAGAACAGATTATGCTCATTTAATAACAAATATTCCTTTTAGTTTTAATGTAACCTCGTTAATTTAATTATTCCCATTATTAAATATTTCTGATTCAATTTAATCAGCATACAAAATGCACATTAATTATCTACAACACTGAGTTGAAATGCAATCTAATGTTTATGTGGTTAATTTAACAGTGTTCTGTAAAAAATGTCTTAAAACCATTTGTTTTAAAGCATTTTATGCATCTGCAATTGTTATATTAACGTAACATTCTCTCTGTTTTTATTTCCAATTATTCGGTATTGCTTTTTGCTAATAATTCTTCTTTTTTGACTTCGTCGAATGGACACACGAAGTACTAACATGTGGGTCATGTTTCATTGGAAAAATTCGAAAAAAAAATGAAAGCAGAATTATTCGTTTCGTTTCAATTAATTTGCACAAGGGTGTATCTGCCGAGGGCATCCTTTGTGTTGTAACAATTTGATTGTGGCTGAAATATCTTTCGGTACAAGTCGGGATTTAGCTGAACAGTGCATCGATTTCAGTATGGATGGTTCTGGTGACTTTGATTAGTTATCTTGAAACGAAACTAGAATTGTTTCTTGTAACTATGATTTGTGATATTGATCTTGAAATACTAGTCTCATGTTGGATAGCCCCTTCCCAAGAACTTTGTGGAACCGACTCCCAAGAGGATGCTTTCCTGACCACTACAATCTAACTTGTTCCATGCAGATTACTTTTAACGATCACACAACAATCGCCTTCAGTAACTCACTAGCTTGAGTGTCCCTTCAGTCTTGCACAGGGTGAAAATTAGTAAAAATAAATAATAGAAAAAGGCTTAAAATATTCTAAGATAACCAAATTTACGTTAAACATCTCAAGAAATAAATAGACACCAAAAGTTATGCATGTGATGTCCACGCAACCAATGACAACAAAGCAAAACAGAATTTATAAACACATGACGTCTATAGAACCAATGAAAATAAAACAACTTCAAGTTTCAAAATCGAAACATAATTCTGAATTATTTCACTTCGAAATTTTTTGATGAAGCTAAATTAAATAGGGAAACATGTCAAATTTATGAAAAAATTCCTACTTGTTCTTTATTCTGTCGGGTTTAATACATATTTTAAACTCAGAAAAAGAACTAGTGAACATTATTATTAGTTTTAAGCTCGTAACTTTTCATCTCAACTAATTTGTCTCAGTTACTTCTGATTTCAAAGTATGGAAATTAGGACGAAAGAAAATACACAAAAATAATTGATAATCCTTCTATGAAAGTGGAAGATTATTACAACTCATGCTACAAATTTAAAACATTGAAAGCGTGTTATTAGGTTGGTGCAAAAATAATGACGTAATAATGTCGTTTTTTAACGTTAAAAAATACTTCAAAAAACGACATTATTACGTCATTATTTTTGCACCAACCTAATACATCTGAGTTAATGGTTCTAAAGTCTGGTCTTAAATATCAACTACGAAAAGAAATGTGTTCATGTCAGTCTAAGGAGAATCAACTTCAAATCATTTCGACAATCGTTACGCTTGATTCCGTCGACGTGGTGTAATGGTTAGCATGTTTGTTCTCGCTAGCTCAGTTCGACCCTCACTGGGTGCTCCATATTTTCGGCCTTGTGCCACATTTCAGATCTGCTTTCAAGAAAACCATTTTGACGGTATTTAAATAAAATGGGAAAGCTATCAAACGATCCTGGATTTGTTTAGAATTTGTCTATAATCTTTTATGCAACCTTCTCAACTTCTAAATTATTACACAAGTGAGTCTAGTTTCATTCTAGTGTCAAATAATCGGCTTGATCATGTGACTTTTGCGAGTGTCCCGACAGTGTTCTATATTTTTCTATAAATTCTATTTTAGTCTCGTTACAATTTTCCATAGATTGATCGTTTAAAAAATGTTGCATTTTTTTTATAAAGGTAGGAAGAAAAAAGCAAGGCATTCAACAAAGAGTTTTGTCTCTTTCTTCTCTCTCACCACCGCCCTTCTCTCTATATCTCTTTCAAACCGTCTTTCTCTTTTAATGATTTTGTTTCTTCATCTCTAACTATTCCTCTCTCTATTTCTCTTTCTTTCAGCGTGACTATTTCTCATCCACTCACTTTCATCTCCACGTCTCCCCCTCCCTCTCACTTACTCTCGCTCTCTCTCATACACGGACTCTCTCTGTCTCTCTTACTCTCTCTGTCTTTCACTTATTTACCTCAAATCGGCACCCTTTCTCTCCCAATCTCATAAGATCTCTGTTTACTCTCAATTCCATTGACTTGCCTCTCTCCCTTTCTTTTCCCTCTTGCTCACTTTTTCAACTCGCCCTCTCTATTTCTCTCCCTCTCTTTCTCTACCTCACTACGCGTATATATATATATATATACATATATATATATATATATGTGTGTGTGTGTGTGTGTATATATATATATATATATATATATATATATATATATGAAGTGTCGATGAAAAATAATGATCCCTGCCTCAGATTTTGTAACTGGTATACGGTATATTGAATGTGCAGTGTGGTGTAATGGTTAACAACAATGCAAAATCGAAGAGCCGAGTTCGAATTCCAATCGAGGTTGTTGCATTCACTTACGCGCAAATACCCTTGGGAAAGGTATGAATCCATTTCTTCTCTCCCTGTCCAGCTATGGCTTGACTGTAGCCTTAGTTGGCAACCAGTCTACCGCAGAAAGAAACGGAAACTTTCTGTCTAGTTAGTCATGTATCGAAAGATACAGGACCGCCCAAGCGTCTATCCCGTATGGCACTTAACGGAATGATACTGTATCTTATCTGTTATTCTCTTTCCAACAATTTGTGTATATATGTGTGTGTTTATGTGTGTGTAAATTTATGGTGGAGTCTCCTGTCGTAAAAGGCTCAAACATATCCGCTTATAACTGAACCGTTAGACTATATGATTTGATTATAGTGGTGAAAGCTTCTGTAGAACCATGCACACTTTTCGAAAGGACTGATAACAGAGAAATGGCGCACAGACCAAACAGACCTCCTCACGTTTGAATCAGACTTTTTCTCTCTTCTAAACTGGTTGCCAAACAAGACAAGTGGTACCTACCCCTAAAAATGGTATTTAGCTCAAAGTTGGAAAATGATAAATACATACCGTTTCAAAGGGAATTATCGACCAAATCAAACGCTATATATATATATATATATATATATATATATATATATATATATATATCGAGAGAGAGAGAGAGGGAACTGGATGTAATTTTATTACACACATATATGCCCATGAACACTTGATGAATTAAGAGATGACCCTAGAAGCAAGGTCATATAATTTTACCCCGGGAAGAGGATAATAAAAAAATCTTAATTGAAACAAATCCACAAAGTTGTTCTTAACTCCCGGATACAAATATTAATTCCATTTATTATCATTTATTCTCAAAAGCAAAGATATAAATTGTTACAACCATGACATAAAAGCTATACAGGTGCTTCTAGAAATTCGTCAAAAATAAAATATTTCATTTGTAGGAGAAAAATTGAAAACCAATTCAGTTTTGTTTTTCTTAACACGACACAGACAACGAGTAACACGATAAAAAGAAATTCAAAGTTCGCGTTTAATTTAAAACAAAACAGAAAGTAGTTGCTTTAATTTTCGAGTAGATTTTTCTCTTTTTAGTTTTTACCTCTAGTACGTGACTATCTCAAGTGCAAACTACCCACTCAACGTTATTCAGTGCCAGATTGATTGATTGACTGCTTTGTTATTTGGCAGCTTAATTTGTGGGTTATTTAAAGCCGAAAACTTTTTTTTGGAATTGAAATAATAATTATCTTCTGCTAAATGATTATTGCATTAATAATTTTTTGTTGTTGTTGTTTTTTCTTAGAATAACATTAATTTTCAAATTATTTATAAGTCTTACTTGTTTGCCTAAGGAGAGGGTGAGATGAATTTCGAGCTTTCCCAAGGATATTTGCGCATAATTGAATGTAATGAATCCATTCGGTGCTAGAATATTTTTGTATCCATAAGATGACAGTTAGCCAAATATTCTACATTTTCAAAAACTGCGTTTTATAACTTAGCCAAAAAATTTCATGATGATCGCCTAGATATTTCAGTGAATTTTATTAATAAAAAAAAAATTCTATTTTTAATTCCATGTCGCTTCAGAACATAATCTATCGTGACTTTCTACAGGTTTCTTTATTTAATATTTGGGAACTGTCATGACGTCCAGTGAATCTCAATGGAATGGTTTTCTATTGCATTTTCTACGGTATTGAATTATGAGATTTTTTCCTCGACATTTTGTCTTACCAAGGCTAAAGAGCTATCCTACTATTTACCCATAGTTATTAGAGATAAAAAAGAAAAAAACAGATTCATGTCTTCCCTAAAAATTTAATCTCTATCTGCCGAGTTCTTCTCTGTGTCTTATAAAAACCATTTTTATCTATCAGTTTAGTGTCATTAACCTTTTTTAAATAAAAATGATAAATAACTTTCATAGAGAATTGATTGATTGGATTCTGGTTGAATTTCTTGTCAATTTTTCTAGATTAAGTTTTGCAATGTGCTTCGTCTTTGTTGTTCATTTTAACAGTGTTCTTGGCCGTTTAATCTTCGTTCATCTGTACAGGATTAATGTCAGGATATTTGTTCAAAGAGCATATTTTTCCAAAACGCGACACAGGTCCGAAAGTAATCCCGGTGGTTAATCGGAGGAAAGGTTCCAGTCACACAATCCATTAAATCGATTGCATGTACAAAATTGAAAAACTAGCTGTAAATTATCACAAATGTCTAACATAAACGGCTTGAGCACAATGAATATACATACATATACTCATATACACACATGCGCACTCATATACACATACGTGTATACATACTTATACCTTTCGATACATGACTGACGAGGCAGATTTTTTCCCGCAGCAGGTTGCCATTTCTCTCTAAGGGAGACCAGTTGCCATCTATATTTATAGAACCCGGTCTGTCCTGCTATTTACCCATAGCGGGGGTGAGAAGAAGAGTCTTCATAACTTTCCCAAGGGTATTAACACGTAAGTGAATGTAATGGATTCGATTGGAATTCGAACTCGGCTCTCCAATACTTCAATCCGAGCCGCTATCCAAACTGTAATATACTATGCCCATATGATCAATAGCTATCATTAAATAAAATGCGGAAAAAATATTGAATAATAATCTATGTCAAATAATTTTTGCCATCATTAGGCAAAGGATCTAATTGATTTACGTACATATACCGTAACATATATATATATATATATATATATATATATATATATATATATATATATATATATATATATATATATATATATATATATATAGTACAAAATTTTGAGGTCACCTTCAGAATTAGCATGGGAGGAACTTCGCCGAAGAGTGAAAAAAGAATTTAAAAGAGCTCTTAGAGTTATTGAAAAAGAATAGAATCAAACTTATACTGTGAGAAACTTTTGCAATGAATGCCAAAACATAGTGCTGCAGTAATCAAGACTAAAGGAGGATATTTTGATAGGAGCAAAATTTATTTATAGAATGCTTTTTTGTTTTTGTCATAAAAAATTTCTAATAAAAAGTCATGTCTCACTTTTTTTAAACATGTATAATAATTCTCTCTTATTTAAAGTACAAAACAATTACATTTGAGACCAATTTAAAAAAATTACAAGAGGTACCCTCAAACTTTGTACTATAGTATATATATATATATATATATATATATATATATATATTGATAGATAGATAGATAGATAGATATGTGTGTGTGTGTCTTTCTGCAGGCGTGTTAACTTTTAAAAGACGAACTTGGAAATAACAAACGTAATTTTCATCTAAAAATATTCGAATTAACCTTTTTCGAAAAAGTCAGGCTATTTCAGGCCATATATTACAAAACAACTTGTTCATGAATCCAGTGATAAAGTCAGAAGATAAACAATTTAACACGCTCGTAATGATAGACTCAGATTCTGACATTTATATACAAAGTGCTAGTCAAAAGTTTTAGGAATTCCAACATTCCAGTTTAACAGATTCACGTATGTTTTTTGTTTTTTTTAACATTCACTGACTGTAATATTGAAGAGGTAACGTTATAATATATGTATACAATTTAAATATTAGGTTGGTGCAAAAATAATGTCGTTTTTCTTTTGAAGTTGAATGTCAAAAAACAACATTATTTTTTCACCAACCTAATACATTGAAGCGGATGGTGAAAACTGAGCAATTTTTTCCGAATCAAATTCTTCGAAATTTTTATGTCTAGCATTTTGTACATGTCTGGCACAACAGTTCGTGCGAAATGGTTCCATCAAAAACATAACGTATTGCTAGATAAATGATGTTATTTTTCGGGTAGATTTATTTTTAGAAATACGTGCAATTTAAGTAAATTAGTGAATCGTAAATAATCTGACAGCTGAACAGATTGATCGATCTGTTAAATTTCGCTGAGATTTGGATGGCATCTCGTATTTAAAACATTCAAAGAATACACTTTTCGAAGAAACATCATAGTTTCATTTTATTCAGCGACACCCCCTCCACTTTATTCATTTTCACTTGGTGGTTGCTGCCAGTTACATAAGTCGTTAATAACCTATTTTGAGAAACGCAACGCTAGTGTTATCTTTATTGATAACACCGACACTGTCACGGTTGTTCCCGGTGATGATTAAGATAGTGTTTTATCTTAAATGCGATCTCTGACCAGCAGTGTGAAGCAAAATTAAACAGAATAAACTAATTATAATCTTTTAATAAATACAGAACTATTTTACGATGATATGCTAAGAACATTTACAGTGTTTGTTTATAATTTTAGGACTTTTGTATATTACGATAGACTGTTTAATCAAAAACAAAGAGAATCTTCGTTTGATTCGATCGAATGAAATATCAAAAAGACCACAAACCTTTACTTGACAAATCAACAAAGTAAACATGAAATGTTGGATTAGTGTTGACGAGGCTCATTATTAAAAATGAAAGATATGAGAAAAGAAAAACATGTTGAATTTTTATCTTATTGGGAAAATAAATATTTTTATAAGTTTTGTAAATCTCGACGTCCATCGAAGTAACTTAGCTAAAAACTTAAATATCTTCATCCTGAGGCGGTAACAAGTTTTGTAGTTCTTTAAGGGACTAAATTTAAAAAATATTTCTCCAACACTGTTTCAGTGTTTATAATGTAACTATGCTGAGGGACTTTAGTTGCAGTTTCTAAGAGAGATCACACACACTTGCGTGTATCAGTAGTTGAATAAAACCAGTTCGCTCAAACCCTCGGCAACCATGACTTGTAACTTCGTGCTAGTACAATCAGCAATAGCTTCTGAACAATTTAGTAGACTCAATTTCATTGACAAGACTTGCGCCAAATTGAGGTATGATTTCCAAGCACTTCCTAACCTTGTCGCGCATTGGTGTCTTCTTCGACAGCCTCTGGTTATTATCTCCTTAAATCGATACTGGTGATAATTGGTTCGAAAGTTGACATTTTAACCACTCGGCCTTCAATTGAAATAAAATTAACATGACTGTTGTTACTCTTTTCAATTGTGATAAACAAAAAGATAATATCACCAGAAGAGACAAATTTAATTTTTCTCGTTCTAGAAAATTAAGGTTTTGGGATGAGAGACCTTTTAACATTGAATACTAAACGTGCTACTGTATAAAAAAAATATTATCGTCAGATTTCTCAGAAATCTTTACCAGTTGGGAAAATTATTAATGTTCTTTTTTTCTTAATCGTCTTGTAAAATCTCTATCTATAAAAGGCAGGATGTGTGTGGATTTGCACCAAAATTTACATGCTACAAGTTAGCGGGAAGGCCAAGACCAACTACATTTCCCAACTCCCATCGATAGTGGAAATGATCGATTTTTCATGCTTCTACGGCAGTTTTCATGTAGTTTACAGCCAGAGTCAGAGCCTATAGCTGGCTGCCACGAATAGGCAGGAAGATTCTATTGGCCAGCGTGAGAGCCAACAACTGACTGACACGAATGTTAACTACCATGCTAGAATGCAAAAACATCGATAGCTGCATGGCACTTTACTCTAATTGGATCATTCACTTGCTTAAACTCAACGTTGATTCTGATTCCGCAGAACTGGGTTGGATGTGAAAAGTATTTGTTGTTAACATTCTTTTTTCATTCGTTTTTTCCAGTTACGAGTCCTTTTTTAAAGCTGATCGTTTTGTGTTCATTTTGTTTAGTTCCTTTTCGTAACAGATTTAATGTTTAGTATAGAGATTAGAAAAAATTCGCAGTGTGAGATAGGCAAGAAGTAAGGCATGTAGCAACATCAGCACAGCAAAGGGCACTTCTTTAAAGGCAAGGAAGGGCAAAAATATTTTATGTCAAGTGATAGCGATTGCTGTATGAGTCGTACGAGTTTTGAATCAAGCACGGGCAACGCCGGGCCATGCTGCTAGTCTGTTTATAAACGGAGAACTTTATTGTCTTTTCCTGAATTATTAGAATTACGCATAATTCGAATTTTTAGTTTGTTTTATTTTTGTTTTGAAATTCATATATTTTCTTAAAGGCTTCAAAAGTTTTTTTAAATTATTTCAATATCCACTTACTGTAACCATTGAAAACAAGTTTATTTTTTTCCTTAGATTATAATTCGTCTCTTTCATTATTTTTAATAATACAGCGTAAAATCTGATGAAAATAGACATCTGAAAAGTTTTGGCAAAAAGTAGAAGCAGTAAAGATGTTATCTACCAGACGGAAATTCTATAAGTCACCATTGCTTCTCTTCTATTAAGATTCTAAAAAGTCCTAATTTTTTTCAAAAAACGAAATAAGTTGGATTTTATCTGAAGAACTCAGATTTCAGTTTGACTCACATTGTACTCCAATAGCCAATATATTTACCTTATCTCATAAACTGAAAATATCTTCGACAGTCGATTACAAATTTAATCTCTCTCTCTCTCTCTCTCTCTCTCCTCTCTCTCCCTACTATCTCCCTTAAAAATCTAGATAATCATGGTCCAACACAGTTTCCTATATTTTTTAAGGTCTATAAGCTGCTTTTCAACGATTCGTCTTAAACTTTATGATAGGTTTTGCTTCATAAATTTAGTCTATTAAATCATTCGGTTTACACTCTGATATTCTATTGCCTTCAAATATCCTTTGAGATTTCGATTCTCCAAGTATCTTCCCTCATTTTGAGTCCTCCAAAATTTCAGCTGTCTTATGATTGATATCAACAGATACTTTTTTGCATCCCATTTTCCGTAAAACTTCCTCATTTGTCATATGTTTTGTCCTTGTATTCTCAAAATTCGTCGGTAAACCGAATATTTCTGTCTTTATGTAATATTCTTTCTAAGATTGTAAAAATAAAATAGAAAAATGCTAATTTTTAAAAATCAACGCATACAAAATAAAGAATATTCCTTTTCTTCGTTAACAGAAATTTGTTTGGTTTTCATTTATTTTTAATAAATATTAATTTCTGTTTCAAAATTTTAAACGTCAGCTTCTTAAAACGTTTTTGTTTTGTTTTGTTTTGTTTTATCGTTAAATGCACCTGATTTAGCATCAGGTGCATCAGGTGACAAGTCTCTTTACCTTCGATAGGTTTTCATTCACGTCATTAAGATTTGATTGGCAGAGTTTCTTTGGTTGTTAAACAGTGTAATATTTTAACTATCTTATCAGACTTATTCATGGAATACTAATATTGCTAATATAGCCAGCAAGCCAGCAATTCAATATTAATTTTGACAGGGTCACCAGAATGACATTGTCGTATTTATAACAACAGCAGCCGAAGTATTTCGGAAGGTTTAACGGTAAGAGTTTTGTGGCTATAGCGACAAAGAGGAAGACAAACCCTTTGAATAAACCGGTGTATATAATAATTTATAATATAAAAATTGTATTACCAATTCTGTGCCTCACATTGGATTTCGACCGGTTCATTTTTTTCTTCTTTGTATGAAATCACGAGGCCTACCTAATATCACGAAAGTTAGGTAGAAATGTAAAATAGGCACTATAGCCAGAAATAATCATTTTTTTCCATTTATTTTCTCATTACTAAAGATTAAGCGCACAAGATTACGAATATCTAAAAACACAAAATGTATTAAATATTATACAAGTTAATAGGGGAGGCAGTTTGCTATTTAATTTAGTTAATTGATTTAGTTAGTTTTTTTGTTTTGTTTTGAAATATTTTATGGGCCTTTTTGTTTCGTATTGAATATAAAATAATTAGGGTACTGAAGAAGTTTGAAAGTGTTTTCAATGTATTTCTCCTCTTCATGTAAATAATCCGGGCTGCACATTCTTCATAACATTATTAAAGAGACTAAGGGAGGACGAATATGAATTTCATAGCACAATCGGTTTAGTGTGCCATATAACCAAACTAAATGGTACAAATTCGGATGAATAGGGCACGAGGCAGAATTAGACCAGAAATAGGACAAAAACAATGCGGCCTTGTCAAAGCCACCGGAACAAGAAATGCGATATTCATTATTAGAGTAATATCAGTGAGAGGAATAGAAATGTTATTAATATTAGGTTTTATAAATGGCGTAAAAGTATTTGACAAAAGCAAGGCACAAGTATCTATTTAAAGTGCTAGGTAAAATAAATCTATTTGGGAAAGAGAAAACCGCCTGCATACGGATAAAATAAATGATTTAAGTAGCTATACAAAATAGAAAGAAGCATGCGACAAGGCCGTGTCTTCTTCCCAGATTTACTCAACCTCTACAGCGAGGCTATACTAAGAGAAATGGAGAACCCTACAAGGATTTACTATCAGTGGGCATAATCTTAAGAATATAAGTGACGCAGATGAGCCTGAAGGAAACTCCAGAACCTCCGGGACAGTGGCAGAAAAAAGCGATAAAAAGGACTAACCATCAACTGTAAGAAGAGAGAAAGTCTGGTCATCAAGAGAAAAAAAAAACAAGCATGCGAGTTACGAATTGGAAATATAGACATTAAGCAAGTGCAGAAGTTTAAATATCTTGGAAGCATTTTAACAGGACATGGAAAATACAACACCGAAGACATTCCAAAAACGAAGCAAGGTGTTCTGAAATGTAAAAAATCGTTAGAAACAAAGAAAATAGTGCCGGATTGCCATGTGATATTCATTTCGTTATATGGCAGTGAATGGCGGATAATTTCTCCGCGGATTTGGAGGAAAGTGGGGGCACCAAAATGTGGTTCTGAAAACTCCAGGGGGATATTCGCTGCTTTCCTCTGTACCTTCATTATGTCCTGTGAGTATTTAATTTTCCAAGATCTCTTTTATTATTTGCGCTAGTAATTTCAATTGTCTCTTTCTGATTCTAGGTATAAATGTCCTTTTTGTTTCCATTATCCGAAAATCCCTGCAGAATAGTAGAAAGAATCGTGATTATCTTGGTGGTACTAATCTAAAATAAAATAATAAAGATAATCTTGGGAAAATTAAGTAGAATTGTTGCCATTTATTCTCATGTGAATATTATCAGTTATTTCTCGTATAAACACTAATTGCGTGAAAACTATCACCACCACCACCACCACAATCATAGCTACTACCACTACTAATACTATCACTAATAATACTACTACTACTAATAATAATAATAATAATGGTAATATTAGTCGTTTCCCTCCAAGGAAACATTTGCCATTCATTGGTCGTGCAATGTTGAAATTTATTAAATCTTTTTTTTTTTTTAATGATCTTCCAAGGATATAGATTTTTCAAGTTCAGTAGCTGTTATCTCTCTTTTCTGCGTTTGATGAAAGTTTCCTTCCAAGATTTTATTTGATATCGTGTGAAAAGTCAACATTTTGATTGTGTAATTCATGTCTCTTTGATTTACATGTGCAATCTATTTTAGTTGTTGCTGCTGTTGAAACTCCTCAAGTGATATGGTTTCTTTCATTTGGCACAGTTCATTGTTTGTGATTCTGTAGCACCAGGACACAGTGTTCAAAGAGGAATAATCTTCGCCAAGACCCTCAGTCTTCGTTCGCTCAAAGCCTTTTATCACCATTGAGCTTTTGACACATATTTTGCAAGTTAACATACCACAAAAGCAAACAACGAAAAGACAATAATTAAATCTGAAAATTCTGTTAAATTTATCAAAAGACATTTTTTCTTATTATATAATCAGGTTTAATTTATAATTTGTCTTCTCAAAACACAATTTGCCTTCTCCACAAATCGAAAACATCTTGTTATATTTATATCTACTTGTCACGAACTCATTACGTCACGTAATATGCTGTTATCGCTTGCATTGAACATCAGCCTCCAATCTCGCTTTTAATAAACTGTAAAGAAATCAATGTTTTCGCAGACAAATGCTGACTAAATATCAGTTCCATTATCAAAGAGAAAAACAGACATACCAAGAACTATTATGTAGACCCATTTATGCGTGCCGTCCAACGAACTGGATATTTTCTAATAATATTTTTGTAACACAATGAAGAGATGGAACCCATCATTATGGTACAGTATTATAGGCTAATATATTAGGTTTCGTGTCTGTAGTTGGTTAAGATCACGCCCATCTTGTTGGGGGTCACGCATAAAAAGGCCCATTTAGATCTGATTATATTTAACAGTGATTCATTGGAGTGAGTGGGTGTAGAAACAAAACTTTTATTATTTTCTTCAGTTTACAGTTCAACTTTCTTTTATAGAATTATGAATTCATCAGCAGTATTTGCCATTTGTAAGTCTTTTTCTTCACATTAAAAAATTAGAGATTTTCAAGATTAATCTATCATGAAGATTAAACAAGCCGATAAGAAAGTTTATCATCTTCAAATTCAAAGCAATGACGTCGAAATTCGATGTAAAAATGATCCATAATGATTGGTAGATAATTTTTCTAAATATGACTAAACATAATTCCACTTTTTTTTTTCATGTTTCTGACGGGGTAAGCGGTATTACTTGCTTCTTTATTATTGTCAATGTTGAACGTTCCAGTCGACGATGACAATTATTATTATTATTATTATTATTATTATTATTATTATTATTATTATTATTATTATTGTTGTTGTTGTTGTTGTTGTTGTTTAATAAATGATGTTTGATCTGCATTTGTTTTGTAATCACCTACTGTTTCATGCCCAATGACCTAAGGCAAGTGATGGAGGTGATTATTTCTTGTTTTCTCTTAAACTAGATATTAACAAAAAAACTCAAATTGACAAAGCTCCCTTATTTACATTATTTACATTGTTTGGACTGTTGTTCTCATCTCTATTGTCATGTTCACTGTCCATTGTGGGATGAGATTGAAAAAGAAGAGAGAGAACGTCACTGGAAAATACGAAAACTTAAAGAATCAGCACATATAATAGGCCACAAAAATCTCTTAAGCCAGTAAGCATAGAAATAAATACAATATGGGTGCCAGTAATACGCAGTGGTAGAGAAAAGAAATATTACCAGCAAAAATTGCATATGATCTCTGGTAGAAAAAATAGTTACTGGGACATTAAGTCTATAAGTCCCCAAAAAATTCATACACTGATTACTTCATGGCCCAGTGGATAAAAGCGTTGGGTCCTGTGACTTTACCCAAAGTGTCGTGACTTCAGTACTTGTCTACAGCAGTGGTGAGCAAAACCTTCGAGAGTGAGTGAAAGGGAGATAACTGAGATATCCAGAAGAGGCATGGAATTAGAACAGTTTACCCCATTGGATGAAATAAATAGTACAGTTGGAAATTCCAATCACCTGATAAAGACCGGAGCATACAACGGCCGAAACGTCAAGTGAACTTAACAATAAAGATGAGGACAAGAGTTCGAACAATGTAAATAATTACAATATCTCATCTCGGAAAACTAGACAAATATTAAACCTCCCTTAATATATATATATATATATATATATATATATATATATATATATCTTTTTTTTTCGTAGGTTTAATTGTTGTAGAAACAATATATCACTTCTTTATAGTCTTCATTTGTCCATTTCCCTTTTTTTATTTCTTTTTATCTGATGGTAGATCTGGAGGGTCAGAGTTAAGGATGATCACGTTCCTGTTGAAATGTCAGGTTTGGAGAATAATTACATCCAGTCGTTATTTTTTTTTCTCGGGTTAGTTCTCTCACTGAGGGACACGCTCTCTCTTTTGAAACAAGGACGAGCGACAAAGAAACAAGAAAATCCATTGATGTTTGCAGAGCGCAATGGATACGGCCTAATTACTGACAAATGGAAACACATTGTGTCATTTACAGAACTAACACCTTGAGTTTAGGGGTTTTATTCAAAGATTTTCCTTCTCCTTGGATGGTTGTAAACAAAATCGGAAGAAATCTATCCTTATTTTTATAATAATAATATCAATATAAGAATAACGGTTTAAACTCTAAAGAGATTGAAACTCCAAATAGAATAATTTAAAATTCCAAATAGTATAGCGTTTCGAACTCCAAATAAGAATCGATTTTCGAACTCCAAATACGATTATAGTTTCGAACTCTAAATAAGAATAGCGCTTAGCCCTCCAAATAGAATAGCGACTCGAACTCCAAATAGAATAGCATTTCAATTCCAAATATGTATAGTATTCGAAATCCGAATAGCGACTCGAACACCAAATGAGAATAGCGTTTCAAAATCCAAATAAAAATAACATTTCGAACTCTAAATAAGAATAGCGTGTCGTAGGCAAATAAGAATAATTTCAAATTGCAAATAGAACAGCGCTTCGAACTCCAAATTTCAACTCCAATTATGTATAGTGTTTCGAACTCCAAATATGTATAGTGTTTCGAACTCCAAATAGAAATAGCGTTTCGAACTCCAAATACGAATAGCGTTTCGAACTCTAAATAAGAATAGCCATTCCAAATCCAAATTATTATTATTATTATTATTATTATTGAGTCAACAAAATTTTAAAAAAGATAGTCTCTTTAAACAAATATATTAACTTATCGAATTTTTAACATGTAAGCCGTTCCAATGTTTATCGAAAGAGAAGGTGCTGATTAACACTTTATAGTTACATCTAATCACCGTGTAACACAATTTTTATCCGTCGGTAGCAGCTGTTATTTCTTGTTTGCTTACGCCTAGAAAGTATGTAAAATGGCCAATATTTTCTTCAAACTTAGCTTTTGTGACCTCGATAATATTTTGAAATTTACCTCTTTCCGCTGGAAAAACTGTCGAATGTGAACATTCTCGTTCACGCAAAGTAGGAACAAAACGACATATGATTCAAAAGAAGCATTTATATATTCGAGGATTACCCAAGAGATACCACAAAAAAATTTAGAAGTGAGGAATTTTTCGCGATTTGCGCTTATACTGGAAATTACTTTCACGAATCTTCCCCCAAATATATCTTGCCATTAAGTTTTCGTTATACGATACTTGATAGCGGCGTTCAAAGTCCTGTATATACTGGTGGAAGCGCTCACCATGCTCCTCGGAATACGGCTCCATGTTCCCCATGAATTTATCAAAATGAGCGTCTAGGATATGGATTTTGAGGGACATCTTTCAGCCCATTAAGCTGTAGGTCTTAACCAAAGTTTCAACAAGGACCACATTGTTTTCTGGCTTGTGACTCCCCAGGAAGTCCAGAACCACTGCGACAAAGCTGTTCCAAGCTGCTTTCTCCGTCTTAGTGAGTTTCTTGAGGAATTCCTTACACTCTGTAAACTTCTTTATTTGTCGTCCGGAGAAGACACCGGCGTTGACTTTTGCCGAAAACAGCTTGGGAAGAAGTCTTGAAGGTACCTGAAGGCTGCAGATTGATTATCTAGAACTGTGACAAATTGTTTCATAAGGCCCAATTTTAAGTGCAGTGGAGCAAACAATACTTTCCGGGGGTCCAGCAGAGGCTACCACTTGACGTTGTTTCTCCCTACACTTCACTTAGGGCAGTGTGGTTAATCATGACTGTTGTAGTGAGTCGCGGTTTCCCTGCTATAACGGAATCTTGGTAAAACCGCCTTGAAGACACATCAAGATTGCTACCATTTTGGAGTCTCCAAAACCCTCCCAACCGTACACTTCATATTCAAAGGGGGGCATCAATCAAGATCTTGACACTGCCATGTTCATCTTTGAGCTGCACTGAGTGAGCCAAGAGAAGAGATGGTATTTATCAATCCACCCACGGGGATCGGATGTGGCACAAGGCCTTTTTAATGTGGGTATCTCCGAGCCCGTAGGTCCAGCCAAAAATAAATAACCATCCAAACGCGCCGAGGCGGGCCAGTTCCGTCAACCTCCCCCAACGAAACCCTACCCTTCGGCGGAGCCTCGTCCGGATTCCTCTCTGCAAGCAGAGAGTTCGACAGACACCCGACCCGTCAGCTCACAAAGCGCAGATACTACACTTTGATCCTAGCCACCGGGCCCAGCGGGTATTCTTTTTATAGATAAGAGATGGATACATGTTCCCGTTACGAAGCAGGGTGACTTTGAGGCTCCTAGATATGATATCGATGAATAGACGTCATTAGCTTTGGTTTTATCAGTTCCATTTACCTTGAAGAGGTCGGTTACATTGTGGTAGAATCAAAGCACGTCTTGATGGATGAAAAATCTTGAAAAACACTTGTGGTGCTTTTCTCTGAACTGCAAATTCCACTGCTTAAGCCTCGACATCAAAAGCACAGCAATGGACTTTGTGAGACCATGCTCTCTGATCACGTCGTTGAAGTGTTTTTGGTTGGGATAGTATAGGTTTCTCTCCCCTGTGTCTCTGTAATCTGAATTAATGACTTCATCCTCTTTTGAATTGCTTTTCTTTTCTGTAGATGACTTCTATCTCTTTGGAGAAGTAGGTACAGAGCGCTCAAGGCAGTGAGGCACTGAGGCAATGAATGACAGAATATCTTAATATATGATAGCCATTGGATTCTTGCCAGCTTGATGCTTGGACGGCTCCACTATGCAGAATAAACAATTATTAGATTGGTCTCTTGGTTCCCTCCAAATTCATGGGATCGCGAATTCCATGACTGTGTTACACCCTGTTTCATCATGCAAAAGAGAAAAATAAAAATATGAATATAAAAATATAAATATATTTCCCCCGGTGTTATTGAAAAATTCTCAAATATTACAGTTTTGGTTTTTGAAATTTCTAAAGATGGTGGGCTGGATATGTAAAATTCTGGCTTTAGACCCTAATTAATGTATCAGATGTTACAAAATACGGAATCCTGCATACTGAACTCCTCTAATATTCCGTAGTTTTATGTATCTTGCCAGTAATCCAGTATATAAAACACCCATAATTCTGTGGATTCTACTGTGCAATTGTTGAAACATATTTAATACATATTTTTCAATAACACAGATTTAAAAATAAGTAAAAAAATATTTAAATAAAAAAATTCAATATATTTACGCTTAAAAAAAATCCAAACAAGCAAAACCTTTTCAGCTTTTGCAGAGTTGAAGTGAGGTACTCAGGCTTTATCTTGATTCCCGACAGACATGAACAAATATGCCTTTTAGGCCTCATACGTTTGAGCAGATGTTGCCATAGAGTACTTTCACGCTCTTCTCTTGATAATCTTGCCACAAACATAACAAAACGAGTCTACCCTCTGCTTACAACCTCTTGATACCATCTGTGAAGAATGCTTCTATCAACGACGACATGTTTGCGCATGGACAGCTTAAATAAACTGAACTAGCTTACGTTCCATGTACTTATATTGCCATTGATCTCGTAAAAAGTTTTAGGAACTTTTCGAAAGTCCTTGAAACTTCTAGAAAATTTCCCCTTCAGCAACTCAGCGCTGAATCTATCTATGTTAGTTTCAAAACATCAATGTCCAGGTCACAAAAGCAAAGTATTAGGTTGGTGCAAAAATAATGACGTAATAATGTCGTTTTTTGACGTATTTTTAACGTCAAAATTAAACATTATTACGTCATTATTTTTGCACCAACCTAATATAAAAGGAATAATAGTCATTTCCTTTGCTTTCTAGACAGAAGCAATTATGAAAAATACTTAATGAGCAAAACAAAAAAAAATTATCCAAATTTTGTTACACAGTTTTATTTAAAGAATACGCATGTATTTAAATTTAATATGTAGTATTCCGAAGACTGCCAGAATTAGGAGCTAATAAGAATTATTCTCTTTCAAAATGGCATCCTTATGTACTTTATAATAAGCAAGTCGATAAAAAGTACTCGAACAAAATCATGAACTTTGTGTAGTTTTTCTACAACTTTTAACCGGATGAGCAACAGATTTTATTGAAAGATTAGAAAATGCAATGAAACACTGAAAACACAAACCTTGTTGATTGAAAGTAATGAAACTTGTTTGATGTGCATGCGTATGTACATGTATACTGTATATCAGCACACACACACCATATATATATGTGTGTGCGTGCGTGCGTGCGTGCGTGTGTGTGTGTGTGTGTCTGTGTGTGTGAGTGAGTGTGTGCGCGCTCTAGTGTGTGACCTCTGTGTCATATTTCATTTAAAAAGGAAGGTGCTGAAAAGTGCTATATCGGACCAAAAATGTGTCCCCAAAACCTATTATATATGATCATTTGTCCAAATTTTGAAAAGTACGTCGATTTGATAATCAGCACTCCACTGTATATGTCTTATATATATATATATATATATATATATATATATATATATATATATATATATATATATATATATATATATATATGCGCTTGTGTGTGTGTGTGTGTGCACGCACGCGTTCGTGGGGTATATGTAATTATGACACGGGTGTATAGTTGTATTGAATATTGGAAACATTGACCAAATGAGTATTATTAAACATGTTTTGTTGGCGCCGCTAAGTTTTCATTCAAACGCTTTATTAAAAATCTTATTTGTCCATGGGTGAAAATTGTACTGATATATATTCTTGAAGTGTGTATGATATTGTTCGCCATTAAATTCAAATTTCAATAATTTGTTTCATTGATCTTATATCAAACATTGCTTCATGTAGTTTTATTTATTTATTTATTTATTTGTTGATGCTTTTATTTTTCTCTTTTGAAGACGTCTTGAATATGTGAATATTTTTGCAACGATTCAGTTGAATCATTGATTTGTCCTCACAAAAAAGCAGTTTTAAAAAATTTGAACAGAGAATTACATTCAATTTCTAAGATTTGATTTCTCAAATCTTTAATGTCTACAGCAGTGTGTCTCAAAAGTTTTAACCAACGGAACACCTCGGAACAAACGAAAATGTCACGGCATTTAGCAAAATTTTTGAAGGGTATACATTTAAATGTTATGAAATAAAAATATAGATTTTTTTTTAATACACACTCAAATATTAACTTACATTATTTCAATGTTTCTATTCAACTATTTGTGCAGCTTATTTCGTGTGAAACTTGTGCCTGGTGGTTTTTCGCGATTCTTTCAATATGTCGTAGCACACTTAAGATGATCGCACGTCATGGCGACTAAGAACCACTGATCTACAATGTTTGGGGGTCAGCAATAAAACAGATAAGAAAAACAATTTAGAAAAAAGCAATCGCTTTCTTCGCGTTCATTTTTCGCTTTATTCTGTGGTAGACTTTGTTAAACTGTATAAATGTTTTGACGGATTTAATGACTATTTCTCTGGCTGTTTTTGATATTTATTATTGTTATAACATTGTATTATATTTAATTAATGTTTTAAAATAAAGTCAGTAACAATAAAGCTTTTCTGGCACAGAAAAAAAAGATTTTAATGAAAATCGTTTTTATTGTTTTTTTAAGCTGGATTCAGATATTTTGTGAGTTGGAAAGGTTTAATGTCGAAGATGATGATAATAGTCGAAGAAGAAGGAAAAAACGTTAAAAAAAGAAGCTCGATTTATTGAGAAGAAAAGATGATTTCCGTCAATACACCTCCACTTGGACAGTTCAGTAAATATTTGACAAGAAACTTCCATAGTTAGGCAAATGGAGTAAATTATAGACTATAGATTATAGTAAAACAGAGAATATAAAGTTGAAACTTATAGGCTCGCTTTTATTATTAGAAATCTTGATCCCTTAATGAAAATTACGCGGTGGTGGGCCAGGATGAAGATTAATAATCATCATGTTTTTTATTTAATTAGAAAAATGCATAAAATATTTTAGTGTTAATTATCAAAGAAACGTATGGAGGATTTCAACATTATGAGAAATTTCCTCTAAAGCGGGTCACTACTGAACTTAGAAAATATATGAAAACAAAGGAATTATTGTGTTAATAGTTGTTACATGCCTATAGATCCGCACAAACACACACACACGCACGCACACACATACACACACATACACACACACACATATATATATATATATATTTATCTATGCATATATATATAGCGTCCGCTCCAAAAATGTATTCATATTTCAAGAAAGGAAAACCTTGTATAGATATTGTAATACTAAATTTATTCAGTCATCACGAGATTAATACAAGTTACCTTTCGGTTCTACAACTCACAAGAGATGGCCTTTATCTACTAGACATTTATTAGTACGATGAACAACTGTTTCAGTAGCGTTAGCCAATGTATTCAGTGGGATTGATTTACAGGCATTTTCAATGTCATGTCTAAGAACCGCCAATGTAGTCAGTTTTCTAAGATACACATTGAAGTCAACACTCAGAGGCGAGAAGCTGTTTCATGCTAGACGCAATCGTCAGGCCACTTGCGTTGTTTTTTTTTTATCGACTATTTATATATGCGGGTCAGTGTTGCATTGTGGGTAGTCCATTCTGACGGTTAATTTGGTGGAATAGTTTATTTATTTATTTGGGTTAATTTATTTTATGTGTTTTTTATTTATTTTTATTTTATATATTTATTTATTCTTTTCGATTTTCGATGTTTTAGTAACGAATTAAAAAGTTTAGAAATGAGTTAAAATCGTTTATTTAATAGTTTGTTTTAGTCTGGGATGTTAATTAAAGCTATTTTCCGTCCAATTTTGTATTGGTTGCTGTAGTCTACCCTAACTGTTATTTTGGCAGGGGGGGGCAGTAAAAACCAGCTACAGTTGCACCGAGAACATGGCACAAATAATTAAAAACACAACAGGAAAACTATGAACAAATCATCCGAACAAATTAAACCCACGTGCAACTGCAGAATGAATGTCCCTTAAACGGTTAATTGCTTACAAAACAACATAATATACCAAGCCACGTTAAAATTACCAGATAATGAACAAAAAATATATATAGGAGTAACTGAAGGATTCTGGGAAAAATAACTATGCACACAAAACATCACGCGAACAGCACAATGCTTTCTAAATATATTGGGGAAATTAAAAACAAAACGCAATTGACACCAAAAATATCATGGAAAATCGGGAAAAGATCATCAGCATACAGCAATCAATCTAAAACCTGCAAACTTTGCTTGGAGAAAAAATTATCTTCCCAGACCAAAATAAACTACTAAATAAACGATTTGAACTCATCTCAAAATGATGATATGAAAACAAATTTTTACTGTTACTTAAAATGTGAAAACTGAAAAGAATTAATAAAAATAAACAAAATAATAACAAAAACAAGTAAAATAAATTAACCCAAGCAAATAATAAACAAATTAACAAACCACCCCTGTTGGAAAAGTCGAAAAAGAATGACTAAAAATAAATAAGCCAAAAAAAGTAAAAATAATCAACCTAAATACATAAAGTAAGTAAACAATAAACAAATTAACAATCCAATCACGCCAAAATAACCGTTAGAATATATTACAACAATTAGTGCAAAAATTGGACGATAAAATAGCTATAGCTGCTATATAAAAGGTAAAAAAAATACTACGTTACTTAAAAATCGAAAACCGAAAAGAATAAATAAAAAAATTACAAATTATAAATAAATAAGAAAAACAAATAAAATAAATTAACCCAAGTAAATAAATAAATAAACAAATCAACAAACCACTCCCGCTAAAACAACCGTTAGAATAAATAAAAATAATAAATAAATAAACAAAAAAGTTAAAATAAAATAATAAACAAATTTTAAAAAACTTCCCCCCTCAATGTCCCATTTTATATTTACATATGCTTTTATCCCTGATACTGGGTGCTTTAACCGATAAATACAGTATACCTTAAAACTATATTTTTATCACATATATCACTTGATAAGACAACAGAAGTCTTGAAACAAAATGGCTATTTTTGTAAGAATTTTATATTATATTTATGTTATAATTTTCGAATGCATTGTATTTGCTCTACTCTGTATTGAGCACTCTTTTAAGAATAGTATTTTTTGGTTATTGGAATTTATTCCGTATACACGAATCCTATACTTGTATACATACATATATATATATATGTGTGTGTGTGTATATATATATATATTTGTATATGTATAAACTGACATCTCTGTTTCTCTCTCACTCTCTTTCTCTTTTTCTCTCTCTTCCACTCCATCTCTCTCTCTCTTTCTCCCTCTCTTTCTCTCTGTCTCTGTCTCTCACGACGGATTAGGTAGATTAAAATAAATATTTGATATACCAGCAAGGTGGTATTGTGTGATTTGCTTTGGAATCTCAAGGAATATTAACCGTATCCCCCACTTTCCCTACGGCAAAAGCTCGATGACGTTATAATCTCCCTGCAGTGACGTCTTCCACTCTACCTTAACTCTTCAAGGTCACCGAATTCTACATCGAGGATCCTCCATGTTTTCCGGCCATAGAAGATATATCCAAATATATATAACTGATGTTGAATTCACAACTTTAAATTATCGCTTGGCTGTCAGTAAAAATCAACTGCAGTAATTAACCCGATGGGGAATTAACGAAAGCACATCTTCTTAAATGGATAAAACTGTAGGATCTTTGGATGAAATATTGGCAAATTTAATTATAGAAGTCAATTTTTTTTACAAAGAATTCAACTTAAAAAGAATCTAAATTCATGTTACTCAATATTTTTTTTTTAGCTCAATAGCGTATTTTTCTTGGTTATTGGGTTAAATTGTCTTGCGCGGAAATTTCAGTAAACCCCGAAGAGTATGATTAACAGAAAAATGATTTTGTTAATATTTCAATGATTTGTGGCATGATAGGTTATAGTTGTATGCCTATAAAATATTCACAACAGGAATAATAAAGCCATTAAAATAACAAAAATATGAAAACCATTAAATAACAGGAATAATAAAGCCATTAAAATAACAGGAATAATAAAGCCATTAAAATAACATGAATAATTAAATTTAAAAGAAACAACCTTCTAACTTACTAACTATCAAATCTATATATAAAGTTTTGTGACTTCCATTAGTCCGTCTGTCCGTCATATCCTCAAAAATAGCCATATATTGACTGATCGAAACCAAATTTTGCGGAGATGTGCAAGCAGATAAGTGGGTAGAAAGGTACTTTTGGTTTTACTAGGTTGCATAGCTTAGTTCAATAAATTTTCATTAATTTGTTTGGAAAGATTGAAATTTTTATTATTTAATATATAAAATACACCCATTATTTTCAAAAAACAATTTAATGAATAAAATAAGAAATACTTATTTAATAAAAATGCAATATAGATTTTTGCATATCTCTACTTGAAGTTGTTATATATACAAGAATAGTTTCCATTTTGTTATGCGTTTGCGAGAACTATATACAAATCACAAGGGCAAACGTTTCAAAAAGTTAGAATTTGCTTCAAGAATTAAATATTTACACATGGCCAGTTGTATGTTGCATGCCCAAGAGTAAGAAATTTATTCTTCACTGTTAAAAAAAAAAAAATTCTTAAAAATATTGTTTACCATAAAGTCCTATTAAATCAAAATTAAATTATTAAAATTATTAAATTATTTAAATTATTAAATTATTTAAATTACTAAATTTTTTAAGATTATCAATCCGCGAATTAGGGTTTTTATCAAAGTATTTTTCCAAACAAATCAGCCTATTTAAATTTGTTCGATTGGTTTTCGAAATTGAACGAAACGTAGACTTTGTAAATGTCGACAAAAATGTCAGCATGTAAGAAAATAATTCTAGTATCTTTAAAATGCACGGCGTAAAATTAAAATAAAATGCCTTCGCACGAGATTTGATTTAGTATCTACGTGAGCTCGTCTTAGAAGGACGACACTTTAACCAATTCGGCTACGGAAAACTAATACACGGTGTCCAAATCTATAGTCGTATTCTCACTGACACTGTCCGATTCTTAATCCTAAATTTTTCGACCCTCACGTAGTAGTAGTAGTAGTAGTACTTTGTTAATTTCACGATGATCGAGGTGGATATTTGGAAGTTCTGACAAAAAAGCGGCAAAATTAGGATGAAGAAAACTAATCAAAAATTAATAATCAAAAAGCTTAATCTCAAAACGGGATTAAGCAAAGTTTCAGGGACAAAATAAAGTTGCTGCTGACTCGGGGTGCCCGATCATGCCATTATATAAACAACTCGGTCGTATGGCTCATCTGGATTCAATCTGGATGTTCGGTCCCGGAATTTAGATTGGCGTCAAGCGGTAATTGTTTTTAAGGATCAAATTCACAACAATAATAAATCGGTCTGCGAGACAAGCTTGTTAACCATCGTGCTATGATAGGCACCCGACAGTTTCGCAATATATATTTCTTTTATCTGAATTATTCATTCTTCAACTATTTTCTGGTTGAAGTAGTTACGATAATATGACACCAAGCCGCGGTGAAAAATATATTACAACGCAATCTGTTTTCTTCCACACCCACATTTCAGTTGATTCATAACTTTTACTCATTGGCTAGTTGGATATCATCTGGGAAAAGAACTATTAACGTCACTATTAACTATTTTCTTGATTTACGTGAAATAACGAAATCTCGGAAATTTGTCGGTCAACGCGAATTCATTTTGAAATACAAGGCGACAAACCAATGTTAGGTTTAATTTATTTATTTTTTTTATTGTTTATCATTGGCCTCTTTTGTCTTTTCCATTCAAAAATGCATATTTAATACAAAATCCCTGACACACATATGTGTGTGTATATGTGCGTGTGCGCATGTTTGTGTGTATGCGTATGTGTGTTTGTGTGTGTATGTGTGCGTGTCTGTCTGTGTGTTTGCGTGTGTATGTATGTGTGCGTGTCATGTGTGTTTGTGTGTATGTTTGTGTGTGTGTAAATAAAAACAAAAGGTTTCGTCCTATGATGGACTTTGTCACAGGATGAAACGGATCCTTAAAGAAGAGTTTGATTTTTTTTTTTTTATACTTATTGTCTTTTTTATTCTTTTTTTGATGATATATTTTATTTACATCTGAATGTTTATATAAATAAGGTGAACCACAAATAGATGAAGAGTAAATGATATTATTTATTTTGAAATTACATACAAATAAAAGTTAATATTGATAAACACTTATTATATATACAATTAATTTTTATTGTATACAATATAAATGTACTGACAATGTTATCAAGAGAGGAGCTCAAACTGCTATCTATCACAATTTACACAGAATTTGGGGGTATTAAGAATTAAGCCAGTGACATCGAATTTGTCACCAATGCGGTAAATGATCTGTCTCTTTGGAGTTTGAGTACCAAATGTTTCAACCCATTTTTTTCGTAAGGTTTCAGCATTTTGAGACTCCCAATACTCTTTTACAGCCATTTTCTTACTTCAGTATTTAAATTATTTGCCATTCTCTGAAAATAAAAAAATATATTAAATTTGAATAAATTTAGTTATAAAATTTATTAGGTTGGTGCAAAAATAATGACGTAATAATGTCGTTTTTTGACGTATTTTTAACGTCAAAAAACGACATTATTACGTCATTATTTTTGCACCAACCTAATGATATAACACAGACGCCATAGTTATATCATAACCCTATTCAATCTACTTTCTACATACTTTCGGTTCACCTGATATATATAATATATATATATATATATATATATATATATATATATATATATATATACAGTTTATCAATGTCAAAATGATCCCACCTCTGGAAGCAGGAATTCGTCCGCAGGAAGCTTTACTATGAATCTGCTAGAACATTAAATGATCCCATCCCAAATGAGTTATTGAATTTTGAGAAAAAAATACTTCACTGCAAATGGTTATAATCAACAACTCAGATCTTTCCGCATCGTGTTGCACTAGAAATTCGCGTCATTCTTCCTTCATGATAGCAAAAGCCACAATGAGAAATAATCTAGGATGAAATAAATTGACTCGGCTGGTAAGAATTTTGCTAACTCCTCGAACTTAGCAGTCCAAGGGAATGGAAAAATTGCTGTTGTAAATGTTAATGAGGACGATTTTATAAAGGTTAAGTAAAATTTCACTATTTTATGATTTATCAATATATTAAGTACGTACTTAATGAAATGTAAAAGTATACTTGCCGAATTAGGCTAACATATATATATTATTAAAAAAAGTCAGTTTTACTGCAAAGATGTAAGCTAACACTAAACATCTTTACATTATTCGGACTATTGTTCTCATCTTTGTCGCCATATTTATTACAACGTTTCAGCCGTTGTACGCTCCGGCCTTCTTCAGATGTTTGCAATGTCGAACTGAACCCTTTATTTCGCTCACTGGGGTAGACTGTTCTAGTTCCACATGCCATGTTTAATGGATGTCAATTATCAGTTATCTCCTGTTAATTTCCCTCTTAAAGTTCTCCACTGCCTTAACCGGGTATTGAACTCACATTCTTTGGGTCCTGTTCGACATTCTAACCACCTGAAGAAGGCCAGAGCGTACAAAGCCGAAACGTTGTAATAAATATGTCGATAAAGATGAGTCCGAATATTGTAAATAATGTACATAATACCTCATCTCAGAAATATAGACAGAGAAATAACGTAGGTAAGTATTTTGTTTCACACTCAGGCCTATCGCCAAGGGAGGAACTAATCCCCACATTTTTTCTTCCACTGTGAAAACGGTGTTAACTAATTTTAATGTTTCATTTTGACTCGCATCACTGATTTTAAAAAAGCCAAATCCAATACCACAACTCAAAAAAAAAATTCAACTCAAAATAAATATTGCCTAAGCCTTGTTCCACCATCCATTTTTCTCAAGCCCCACTAAGCCAAGGTTATGTATTGTCTTTCTCTGTTTATCTTGTCTTTATTTTGTCTAGTGAGTATTTATATTTTCCAAGCTATCTTTCCCCATTATGTGCCCTGGAAATTTCAACTGTCTTTTCCTGATGTTAAGTATGACTTACCCTTTTGCTTCCATTTTCTGTAAAATTTTATCGGTCCATGGTATTCTAAGCATCCTTCTGTAGAACCACATTTATGTTTCTTTAGGTCTGTTCTTCATCTTTAAGAAGACTGTCCAGCATTCACTGCCATAAAGAAGAACTGATATCACGTTACAGTTCTGTATTTTTTTCTTTGTTTCTAACGAAATTTTTCTGTTTCTTAACACACCGCTCAGCTTTTGGAATGCATCTTTGGCGATGTCAATGCACTTTCGAATTTCAATGTCGCACTTTCTGCCCTCTACTTAAATTTGTGGAGTCGAGATACTAAAGAAGCGAGATAACCAAAACAATTACTATAAAGGTATTTATAGAAATGGGTAGAGGAAAGCTATGTTATGGCGGTGGGAATGTGAAGCTGAGACGCCAAATCAGGATGGATAACAAAGCAGATTCTTCTTTGTATTTTAACAAGAATTTATAGATATATAGCAGACGCACCAAACCTCATGTGGCAGCAATATTCTATGCATGGACGAATGGTAGACTTGTAAAGTTGCAATATATTCCGGTAAGTAAAACAGGTTAAGATTGTAGTGATCAGGAAAACGACCTCTTTTAAGTCGACACAGTGAAACAATTTTCCTAGCAACAGAGTTATCAATTGATTTGATAGAATCAATTGCAATTAATGTCTGTAGAAAACGTTAAACGGAGAAGGCGCATGGCAAATTTCTACCTTCCGAGTACGCTTCCGTCTCGCACGCGTGCGTACTTCGAGATATCCAGATAAATACCTTAAGACAATTAAAACTCTGAAAACAAAAGCTCTGTTCATCAGACGGTTTATTAAAAGCCAAAAGGGTAAAACTAGAAAAACAAATAAAAATGAATATAACAGTCAGCAGAAGAAGAAATGTAACAAGGAAGACAAAACTGAACATAAGTGAAAACGGGTTTTAATGGGTAAAGAAAGTAGCAAATTGTTTTCTACAGGAATACATTACAATGATACAGTTTTTAGAAAGGAAGAAAATTAAATGAAGTCACATTTTGAGAACAGTGTGGTGAAAAGGATTCTATGCGGAGAGATAAAAAGTTAAAATAAATGTATACAAATGTATCGACCTTAAACCAATGTTCAAATAATAACATGATAAGAGAAACCAATGCTCGAAGAAAAAGTTAAAAGTTACATACCGGCGACGTTATCTTTAGTAGGATAAGAATATTGTAAAGCACGTGCTTGAGCCTTATTATGTCAGTTCCGCAGATAACTAAGGTGAGTGATCTAAAATGTGCCTAAACTTTAAAAAAAAGGGGACAAGCAACAGGAAGTAAAACCATACAGGTTCTGTACTGTGGTATCAAGACAGAGTTAATCTCCTGAAAGTTAGCAATAGTCACGATGACAAGAGGTAAGTACTTCTACTCTTATAAGAGACAGATCAGGTCGAAAATTGAGTACTCTTGCCATATTTGAACGGGAGCTTCCCGGTGCTCACTTTCCAGTCTTGATAGAGTTCAAAATCGTCTCCGAGTCCTCGGAGAACAATTATTTTCCACCCCGCAACCTCTCCCTCAAAGACAGGATGTGTTCTATCATTGCATGCATGGAAATTGTTCGGACGAGCTGCATTCTTCGGTTCCGCCTGTTCTAATCTTTACGGCTAGGAGCCACCATGCCACGCACATTGTAGCAAACCACCAACACTCCTTCCATATTCCATCGTTAAGAAGTAAGTTCCATATAAACATCTTCTTCCATCAAGCCACTGCCATGTAGAACAGACTCACAAGAGGTTGTTTCCCCGATCACTGCAATCTTAACATGTTTATGTCCAGAGTTAACTGTTATCCCTTCCTACTATCTATATAAAGTACCCCTCAACGTAACCCTATACCTTAAGTTGCCCACGGGCCTTGTCCCGGATAAACCTTACTGTAAAAAAAAATAAGTTTCTGTAAGACGATTCTAAGAGATCTTTTTGATGTAAAGTATTTACGACAGATTAGAATTAATTAAGGTTGACGCGATTGTGTTAAAACTTTCCAGGAATGTTTCTTTAAAAAATCCTCTCTTCATAAATAAATTGATTTATAATTGAATCACTACCAATTTTTACTGCCTTTCGATAATTAGTTAATTTGATTTTTTTCTAACACAAGATGGGATGCACAAAGAACTCCAGTTAACTCTCACTATTTACCGATAACTAACGGGGGAAGGGGAGGACGTGGTGAAAAAGGGACAAGCGTTGGTGAGAGCTACAATTGATAGGAGGTTGAAAAAGGCCATAATCATCACCCATGTTCTGAAGGGACACGGCACATAAAAGAATTGGGTAAATTTTGTGTGTGTGTGCGTGTGTGTGTGTGCTGGAGATTTCGGCGTGGTGTTATGGTTAGCATAGCATATACATACAATACATACATACATACAATACATACATACATATATATATATATATATATATATATAATAAGAATATCTCGCTAAGACTTAACATAAGCATTGTATGTTTTATTTATTATAGAGTTGCATGAATAATTCTATATTCTAATCTATTTAAATTGAAACTTAGCATTTCTCCGTTTTTACGATTCATTTGTATTTTTTTCGAAACTGATTATTTTGTTTATCTTTCTTTGATTAATAGCTCATTATCCCCGGTTTCTTTATCTGTTATTATTTATATTCAAAGATTCTCTTTATAACATTTGGTGGGATTTTAATTCTTTTACATTTTCTTATTTATTAATCGTAAAGTAATGTATTTCAAATTTGATGGTAAAGCGTTTTTAATTATAACGTTATTTTGTTTCGCTTACTACTAGTCAATTGGCTTTTATTATTTAGCTTTCAGTTATTACAAAAAACAACAATAATAATAATAATAATAACAACAATAATTATGAAATATTTTGATATATTTCTTAATAATTTTATATTTTTTATTTCAGTTTATTATTATTATTATTATCTAATATATATATATATATATATATATATATATATATATATATATATAGTCACCAGCTATCTACAAGTACCAAAAAAGGATTATATATATATATATATATATATATATATATATATATGTAGCCACCATCTATCTTCAAGTCCACAGAAAGGATTATATATATATATATATATATATATATATATATATATATATATATATATATATATATATATATATATAGCCACCAGCCCTCGTACCAGAAACGGCAAACTCTAACATTAAAACCCCTTATGTATATTGTGTTGTCCAGCAAGAACGCGTATTTAAGTTTCCGGGGAGGTCAAACTCCGTGTTAATATAAGATGCGATCTTCACAAACACCTAACGTGTGGCACGTGGTGCACCTGTATGGATTATGTTGTTAAATACATGATGGACAGAAAGCAGCCCTATTTGGGGGTGGCACTGCTTTCCTCTTATGAGGAAGGGTCAATAAAAGGCGACCTAAAAATTGTATGTCCGTGCATGACCCTGTCATATGTTTCGTATGACTGGGCATCCAAATTTCATAACTGAAATATCAGGAAATCAAAACTTAATGGAATAAACATGTTCATAGAATCTTAGAATGTAAGGACTCTTTAGAACAATAAGAAAAACCTTTAACACGGAACAGCAATTATTACACAAATACTTAAACAGATCAACATCAGTATTGCTGCTCTATCAGAAACCAATCTTCCAGACAGAGGCCAACTCAAAGAAGTGCAAGGTGTAACCACTGCCTTTTGGGTAGGACGGCCTGAATCTGCGAAAAGAGAATCTGGCGTAGGATTTGCTATCAGAAACGATCTTGTGTCCCAAATGGAATCACATCCAGTTGGTATTTCTGACAGCCTAATGTCTCTTCGCTTACATATCGGTGGGAATAAGCATGTCACTTTAATTAGTTGTTATGCTCCTACCATGGACTTTACTGAGGAGGTAAAATAATCCTTTTACTGCAACCTTCATGAACTTCTAAGGCGGACGTCATTTTGTGACAAAACTTTATGTGATGGCGGGGGGGACTTCAATTCTCGTGTTGGATGTGATACTATCCTGGGGTAAAGACATTGGAAAACATGGTGTCGGTAAATCAATTTCTCATGGGGTATTGCTGCTGTCTCCTTGCAGTGAATACGATCTTGAAATCAGCACTATAATTTTCCAACTAGTTTCAAAAATACATGACGACAACCTAGATCAGGGAACAAGCATCTCATTGACTACATCATAGTTCGTGGTCGGGATGGCCACAAACTTTACGCAATCATTAGCAATCGGCTCGTGTTGATCAGATCGCAAAATTGTTTACTCACCTACGGCAATGCATTTGAAGACGCCTATTAGAAACAATGGAGCAAAACCACCGCCAAAGGTAGACATAACAAAACTGAAAGACAAGGAAACATTAGACTCTTTCCAATCATTGTATAACTCAAAACTTTTATCTCTTGATGTAGGTAATGAAATAAAATCGGTATGGTTTGCCTTTAAAAAAAACATACAGTATGACTCGGCAAAAGAAACACACTCGGGTATATTCAGTGAAAGCATCAAGACTCGTTTGATTTAAACGATCCTGAAATTAAATCTCATCTTGAAAACATGCATACATGTCATCACGTCTGAATGGCAGATAAAGCATGTCTATCAAAGAAAGAGGCCTTTAAATCAGCCAAAAAAAAGTCTCGAGCAAAACTGAGGGAGACGAAGGAGGCTGGTGGACAGCAAAGGCTAAAGCTTTACAGGAGTCTACAAAGAGATGTGACTTTAACTCACTCTGCCAAAACTTGAAGAGTGTTTTTGGTCCCATTTCCAACGGTCTATCAATCTTCTTTTCAGATAGCACTCTTTTGACAGACAAAGGTCACATTATCAAACTCTAGGCAGAACACTTCTCCACGGTTCTAAATCAGGATTCGTCTATTGATACTGAAGTAATAATCAATCTTCCTCAGAGACCTGTTGCACAAAGCCTTTCTGCTAACCCTTCGACCTCCGAGCTCAAAAAATCCATCAAACAGATTTCGAATGGAAAAGCCGCCGGTGAAGATGGAATTTCGGTTGAAATATACAAATGTGGCACTAATCTTTTGATACGCAAAATTTGTGATTTTTTTTCAACCGTGTGTGGGAAAAGGTAGAAGTATCACAGCAATATAAGGATGATTCAATTGTCTATTTGTATAAACGCAAAGAGAATAGGTGTGAATGTGACAACCATAGAGGAATATCTCTTCTTTTGGTTGCTGGAAAAATCCTTGCTCGTATCTTCCGGAATAGGCTTAATGAATTTGTCTCAGAATCGGCATTACCAGAGTGCCAGTACGGTCTTCGATCCTGTAGAGGATCCGTGGATATGATCTCAGGATCAGGAGAAGACACGAGAATGAAAACAAATAAAACTATTTGTTGTTTTTGTAGACTTCATAAAGGCTTTCGATACTTTATCTCGAACCACCCTTTGGAAAGTTCTATCAAAGAATAGGGTATTCCACATTATTATCTCCTTTCACGAAGGAATGAAAACCTTTGTAAGGTCAGGAAGTAAGCAATCGGACACCTTTTTAATCTCCAATAGTAAAAAGCAAGGTTTGCGTTCTTGCTCCTCTTCTCTTTGCACTTTTCTTTTCTGCTATGCTTGAAAAAAGCATTCTCTGACTTAAGTGAAGGACTCTTGAATTCAGAACAAGTGGAGGTTTATGCAATCAGCAACGTTTTAAAGCAAAATCGAAACTTGGTCTGCAGCTGCTACACGATCTTCTCTTTGCAGATGGTGCTGCTCTATTAGAACACAGTCTAAAAGATATTCAAATTATACTTGATAAATTCTCTGAAACCGCGAAAGCATTTGAACTCACTATCAACATAAAGAAGACGGGGTTAATGTACAAGCCAGTACCAGGCAATCCATCTCTCACAAACCATCCCGTCTTCATTGATGGTACGGCATTAAAAACAGTTGGGGCGTTCACATATCTTGGATCAACAGATGGAAAAATGGACAGAGAAATCCAATCCAAAATAGCCAAAGCCAGAACAGCATTCAGTAAACTTAAAAACAGGTTATAGAACACCAAAGACGTGTTTCTCAGAGCAAAAATCGACATATACAGATCAGTCGTTCTCTCAACCCTTCTCTATGGGGCTGAAACCTGGACCCTGTACCGCAAGAACATAAATCAAATTGATGAATTTCACATGCGCTGTCTTCGTGCCATATGTGATATAAAATGGGGTGACAGGGTTGAGACTAGGGCAATACTGAAGAAATATAACATCACAGGCATTGAAACCATTCTAGCAAAGATACAACTTAGGTGGGCTGGTCATGTTGTGAGAATGGATGAGCATAGGCTTCCAAAAAAGGTGCTGTATGGATAACTACCAAACTCCAAGCATTCAGCTGGACATCCACTCTTACGCTACAAAGACAAATTGAAAGACAACTTGAAACGTCTCAACTTTGATCTGAAAACCTGGGAAGCCCAAGCATCAAACCGAAAGGAGTGGCGTAAGATATGCTTCATTAAGTTAAAGGCTTTTGAAGACAGTAGACTGAAGCACCGTGATCAGTTTCGTCAAGCTCTGAAGCAGAGACGCTGTCAAAATCCTGCTTTAACAAATTTCATCTCTCAGTGTGGCTTTGTCACCCGCAGTAAGGCTGGGCTAGTATCAGACTTAAGAAAGCACAAATGAAATATGTCTTTCCCTTACCTGATTTTCTCCATAATAGCCCCTGCTAAGACGCATAAGCGAAAAACAAAAGCCAACATCCAATGCTGCCGCTCATTTATCGTTCATGTTAGGAGAATCTACTATATATATGTTAAGATATTTTCTCTTTATGTCTCTGTTTTTCTTGGGGGGTGGGGTATGGCTACACGTATTTAAGTAAATTCTCTGTTTCTTTAATTAAACAGTATTAATTACATTTACCATACTAATGTTCGAGTAATTTTTATTATTTTCGCCTGCCGGCCAGAAGATTTCTCAAACAATCAGGCCGGTAGACGAACATAAATAAATACACTGTTTAATAAATAAACGAATATATACTCAAATACGAATATCTACAAAAAATAATGTCTGAAGTGATAATATATGTGCATGTGAGTTGGGCACTTCGACACTGTGTAATGGTTAGTAAGGTTGTCTCTCTAAATTAAGTAGTGAGCGTGGTCCTCACTGTGTTCCCAGTACTTTTGGCATCCTACATCAACTAATTTACGCTTAACTACGGTTTATGCACTGTATATATAATTGTGTTTGTGAACTTTTCCAAAAGATATTAATGCGAAGAGATCGCATTGTCCCAAACCTAATTTTTTCACACTTCGAAGATTCTATTCTTTGTGACGTTATCTATCTATCTATCTATCTATCTATCTATCTATCTATCTAAATCTGTTCATCTCTTTTTCAGTCTTCCCTTTCTTTCTTTTTCTTTCTTTCTTTCTTTCTTTCTTTTTTCTTTCTTTCTTTCTTTCTTTCTGTCTCAGTCAGTTAATATCTATTTATCCATTTCAGACTGTTCATATCTATTTGTCTATCTCACTCTGTTTACATTCTATCTATCTATCTATCTATCTATCTATCTATCTATCTATCTGTCTGTCTGTCTCAATCTGTTCATAACTATCTGTATATATATATATATATATATATATATGTATATCAGTCTATTGATATCTATATGTTTGATGCGTTTCATTTATTTTCATAAAACCCCTGAAAACTTACCAGAAGTTAGAGAAACCAATTTTTGAAATATACTACGAACATTAATTCCAATTTTTATTCTTTATGAGAATAAAAAATCCATTTTATTTTTCTTATTTTAAGAGTTATCTGAAAATAATTTGGTCGACAGTTTGCCGGCAACTTTTCTGGTGAAATCGAAATTTGAAATTATAGAAAAACAAATTGAAGAAAAAAATGTTAAAACTTTCAAGCAACATACACGTCATTCTTCACCAGAGTTTTCTAATTTGTGTCGTGCTGTCGTAAGTGGTGTTTACCGAAGAAAAATCGACCGGAAAAAGTGAAACATTTATTATTCGAACCAATACAGCTTTTAGCGCTAAGCATGTTCGTAATTCAAACAACTAAAAAGTCGCATTAACGTGTTGATTTTCTAAGCGTAGCTTACATGCGGCACAACGCCGAAAAAATGGGCCAATAGTGAGGATCGAACTCACTTATCGAGACAAGCTTGCTAACCATTACTCCACGTATAAGTACCCTAAGCGAATTTCTAAGAGTAGATGTGGCACAAGACAGAAAGGATGGAGGACCTAGTGAGAATCGAACTCGATCATCAGCCGTAAGTATAGCAGTAATATAAGTTTGTTAACCATTACACCACGACGAATTTCCCGGAATTACCTCATTATTTTGTGAGCATGCTTCCGTATATATGTGTGTGTGTGTGTGTGTGTCTGTGAGAGAGAGAGAGAGGATTAGTTGTGAATGCGAGCATGTGTTTACATACGAGTGTTTGTCTGTGTTGTTGTTGTTGCTAAAAATCGTACCATATGATTTTTGGAATAACGCTATATCTATCTATCTATATTTATATATATATATATATATATGTGTGTGTGTGTGTGTGTGTGTGTGTGTGTGTGTGTGTGTGTGTGTGTGTGTGTGTGTGTAAAAACCAGTGGGTAAATAATCCAAGTGAATCCTAATAATATAAAGATTAAAACGGATGCACAAAGATAGCTTAGTGTATTTATTACAGAGCATAAGTAAATAAATTGCATGCATATAAATGAAATTCAGTAGCCCCTATGGATTCATTTATAGTTAAGTCATATGTAATTTATATATATATATATATATATATATATATATATTTGTTTGTGTGCCTGTGAGTGTTTATATATAAATGAGTGAGTTTATGTACGTGTACATGTGTGTATATGTGGCTGGGGGGATGTTTAGCGGTTATTGATACGGAAGATGGAACGGTCTAGTCGATTTCAAATTCCAGCCAAGTCAGTTCCCATCTCTTAAGACTAATACTCGAGGAGCAAGCAGAAAATCCGTTCTTTTCTATTCAGATATGGCTTAAATATCAGCGAGAATGGAATCTTTAATCGTGAGAGAAACGTCTAAAAAAATATAAAACGGAGTGCAAAACCTCTGATTAAGTCTTATTGACGTACTGTGTTCTGTAATAGACAGGAAAAAAATGTCACACACACACACGTATATATATATATATATATATATATATATATATATATATATATATATATATATATATATATATATATTCATATTCATTGTTTCTACTATCAATTTCTAAAACTAACTTTTCGATATTTGTATTTATTTATGTACTATGTCATAATTCCTATTGATTTCTAGTGTTTTTGTTTGCGTAACGTTTTAGAAATTTAAAAACCCGTTAATTTTTCGGGAACTTCTCAAATACGTATATCATGTTTATATGCGTACATTATATATGTTCCAAAAGTTATTATAGTCTCGGTTAATAACGGTGACAAACTCCCAGTCTGTAAAATGCTTCCGTAACATACGCCTCAAATAGCCTCTATACAACAATATCCAGTTTTGGGCACGTCAAGGTGGTGTAATGGTTAGCAAGCTTGTCTCGCTAGTACAATTACGTCTGAGTAGTGAGTTCGATCCTCACTGGGTGCCCCATACTTTCGGCCTTGTGCCACATTTAAGCTACGCTTGAAAAATCGCTTTTGGGGCACCTCGGGGCGGTGTAATAGTTAGCAAGCTTGGCTCGCTAGAACAATTACGACTGGGTGCCCCCCTTGTGCCACATCTAAGCTACGCTTGGAAAATCACTATCCAGCTCCAAGCCGGAGAATGGGCGAAGACAGAAAACAGCTGTTTCAGGTGGATGGAGCTCGACAGCCCAAGGAGGCCATCCATTTATGGGAATGAAAACGCTGATTTTTAAACTCCCGGAAAAGTCTATGGAAGTAAAGAAAACCTACAGTGGAGTTCGAAGAAAGTTGGTTGTCAACAGTTACAACTAGCTGCCCCCAAATGTAATGTCCTGTATCCCTTTGGATCATATCGGTACGCCCGACAATTGTTGGAGGTATGTTGTCTTGGTAGCCCACAGCCTCCATATACCATCGCCCAGGCCTGTGCCTTTGAAAGATTTTTTTAATGATTTCACCTCAAGCTATTAGCACGAAGCGGGCTACAAGGAGTGAAAGTGAAAGAGTTTGTTCAAGCATTCGACCCACGAGAGTCATCCTCGGTGGTTAATTAGTTTCTTATGCAAAAAACAATGATAACAATTATTGTCAAAATTGAAATAATATTGGTTCGTAATGAGCCGGCAATTTTTATACTTTATCTATCGAAAAGAAGAGTTTCATTTTTAATTGTACTAAGATTGTTTTAAAGAGATTTAAACATTTGTTTACGTTACGTAATGGGATTAGTATAATGGGATTTTGAAAACCGTATGTTATATTCTAATAGTTTCTTTTCTCACACTTCTTGCCTGTGGAAATACTTTCGTACTGTTTCGTGATTCCCTGCCACCTCTAATTTCCAAAACATTAAATGCGACGTCAATCGCCATCTTTATTTATTCTGAATCCTGTGATTTTATTATCTTTTGCCTCACTTGTTTTCTCATTCACTTTTTCACCCTGTAATCCCCTGTGTGTCCTAAATGGCATTATAACTGTGTTTGGGCGGGGAATGAAATGATTAAAAAAAATAAGTTTGTCATATCTATGTCCTTTATTTGTTTGTTTGTTGTTTTTTTGTTTTTTAAAATGGGAACGGATAATTGTTCCAAAACGTGATGTTCAGAATATTGTCATGACTTTCTGTTAGGGGACCTTACTCATAAGAACATAATGGACTATTCCATACGTAATAAATACTGCGCCTCAAGCGGAAGCAGGGAGTTCCGTCTGAAATCGGGCGACCGGCTGATCGGCTGATCGGTTGAACTCTCTGCCTTCAGGCGGGGAGGAACCCAAAAGAGGCTACGTCGAAGGGCGGAGTCTCTTTCGGAGAGGTAAACCGACCCCGAACCCGTTTATATGGGTTCAAAGGGCATATTTTTGGCCGATCCCACGGGCTCGGAGATCCCATGTTAAACCGGCCTTGTGCCACATGATACCCTCGTGGGGGGTGACTAAATACCGTTCCGTCTGAAGTCGGGCGACCGGCTGATCGGCTGATCGGTTGAACTCTCTTCCTTCGAGCGGGGAGGGACACGAACGAGGCTACGCCGAAGGGCGGAGTCTCTTTCGGGGAGGTAAACCGACCCTGAACCGGTTTATACGGGTTCAAAGGGCATATTTTTGGCCGATCCCACGGGCTCGGAGATCCCACGGGCTCGGAGATCCCACGTTAAACCGGCCTTGTGCCACATGATCCCCTCGTTGGGGTGTGACTAAATACCGTTCCGTCTTGAAGTCTAGAGTTCAGTCTGAATCTGGAGTGAAGTCCGTCAAGAGTCTGTCAGTCAGTCAGTCAGAGCGAGTTCGAAACAGTCATGTTCAGACAATTACTACTAAACCTGATTGTTCGTACTAACACTTTCTACTTCTCTGTATATATTCCTGTTTGTAATATATCTGTGTTATTCCATATCCGTATTCGAGTTCTTCTTTATTGGTTCTACCTTGGACTATCACCGTGGTACAAGGAACCGGACCATAAAACTTTCACTAGTCTACTGGGAATGCTACCATCTCTAGATATGATGGATCGCACTGGAATGCCTGCTTTGCGATAAATGAGAAATCTGGTAATTTAAGGATGGGATTTGAATTATTTTGTTCACGTCTTGTCCACATAACTAAAAATTCTCATAGTTTTATTGAATTTTTGTTTCGTTTCGGTAATAATTTTGTATTCATCGATATATATATATATATATATATATATATATATATATATATATATATATATATATAAGCAAATATAAATGGATATAAATCCGACAGAATGAAGAAAAATATTTGGAAAAAACAAACAAAAATCCTTAAATGCAATTATGTTGTTTTAATATGAATGAAATGTCAACGTCTGACGTTTCGGTTTAATAAACATTCTTCAGGACAATATTCATTAAAATACAATTAACATAATCAGTTCAACATGACAAAGACGATGGACATAAATACAAGACTTATCCAAAAGAGATAAAATTTAAAATTTTCAGTTATCTGTTTTGGATAAGTCTTGTTTTTATGTCCATCGTCTTTGTCATGTTGAACTGATTATGTTAATTGTATTTTAATGAATATTGTCCTGAAGAAGGTTTATTAAACCGAAACGTCAGACGTTGACATTTCATTCATATTAAAACAACATAATTGCATATAAGGATTTTTGTTTGTTTTTTCCAAATATTTTTCTTCATATATATATATATATATATATATATATATATATATATTTATCAGTTTTTTTTTCGAGTTTAAATTTATTTGTAGCATTTTCATTGCTTCCAAGAAATCTTTGATGGAATATTATTTTCATTTTTTTATATACATCTATTTATGACGGCGCATAAACTTTTATTGTATTAATATTAGGTTGGTGCAAAAATAATGTCGTTTTCTCACATAGTAACATATGTGAGAAAACGACACTATTTTTGCACCAATCTGGAGAGGCTGTTTTCCATTTCATATAATTTGAAGCCTTTGAAACTATTTTTGACAAGGTAAAGAATATCATTGCAAAACGTGAATAAGCATTCATACACACAAACACACACAGATATATATATATATATATATATATATATATATATCCGACATATTTTAGCAATATCAATCTGAACACATATACTTATAAAATAATATCTGACAAATAATGTCGTTTTCTCACATATGTTACTATGTGAGAAAACGACATTATTTTTGCACCAACCTAATAATATATGTGACGGGGCTTGCTCGGTACAACGTAATATCTTGAAATACTAAACAGTAAATTTATTCAATAAAATCACCATTGGCTTCAACCACGGCCTCCAGATAACTTCGGAATCTCCTGCAACTCTTCTGGACGGTCTCCTTATTTAAATTGGTGAACTCTGTCATAATCTTTGCCTTCAGTTCATCTTTAATGTTACAAGGTATTTGGTTGGTCTCTCTCTCAACTGCACCCCACACATAATAATCAAGGGAGAGATACAATCTGAGGAATTAGATGGCCAGATGTAAGAAGTGACAAAAATGGTCTGAGGGCCATTACTATGTTCTCCTACTTGTGTGGCATGGTTCACAGTCCTGTTGCCAGATATAGGATCTACCAGCAACCACCCTCTTCTCCCAGGGTACTACGTCTTCAATGCACTTGATGAAGGCTTCTCTGTGGAGTCTGAGCTCCTATGGGAAGATGAATGGAGGCATAACCTCGCCGTCACTAGTGATCACTCCAGACACCTTCGTAATTATCATTCTACTCATACAACTTTTTCCGAATCCTCTGCACTATTCTCATATTGACATCCAAACTCTCTAAAATGTTCGTATTGGTGATTCCGGTGCGAATGCCAAGCAGTACAGCATGCCGTTTCCAAATTTCTGGCTGAGTGAATTGCGTCACGGTGCACTTTTTCTCATAGACGACCCTACTATATTGAGCAGTCGATAAAATTAAAAATATAAAATGTCAACAATTTACCCACCGCACTCTGTATAATTACCATTCAGATTCGGATCCTTATCAAAATTTAAATCATATATATGTGTGTGCGTGTGATTGTGTATATGTAATCTGATGGTCACAAAAGACGTGTACCGCCAATCACCAGGCAGTTATCATTATGTCTACATTATGCATTGATATATATATATATATATATATATATATATATATATATATATATATATATATATATACCCAAGTATATGATTGGTGTATACGGAATAAATTCCAATAACCAACAATTACTATTCTTAAAAGAGTGCTCAATGCAGAGTAGAACAGATATAATTATTTATTTTAAAATTATAACATAGATATGTTATAAAATCACAACAAAAATAGCCATTTTGTTTCAACACCTCCGGTGTCTTAGGATAAGACGTTTAAATTAAAAAAATTCTAGGCACCACAGTGAAGAACTCATCCGAAAAATTACCATGAAAATATTTATAGAAAAGACAGCTGACCTAACAATGGATTCAATATAGTCTTTCCACTTCATTTCAGCTGAGAACGTTAGCACGAGAAGACACAACGAGTCACTTTCCTGGAGGTTAGCATCAGCCATGTTGATGGGAGTCAGAGAGAGGACCTCAGATGATTAATGGAGAGGAATGTACTTTTGGAGGCGTTAAAATTAACAAGCCATCTTTTGTCTAAGATAACGACGGAATGGAGGTCGTTTTGTACATCGGCTGCCATTTTGACCTTGTCGGATTGATTCGCCTTACTCTCGAAGCAGGATAAACTGGTTGTGTCATCTGCGTAAATACCAATTTGAGAGTTAATGCCATGGGGGAAGGTCATTAATGAAAATTATAAACAAAGTAGGACTATGGCTGGATCCCTGGGCCATACCACCTCATTTGTACGAAAAGATCTAGACGTGTAGCCGTTCAGGATAGCCTTCATTGCACAATTTGATAGGAAAAACTGGATCACTTCAAAAGTGTATCCGGAGACAACGTAACTTTTCAGCTTGTGGAGAAGACTTTAATGCCAAAGTCTGTCAAAGACTTTTGAGATGTCCACTGCTACAGCCTGTGCTTCACCGTTTTTATTCAGAACATGATAGACTATTTCGGCGAGTATCGTTAATACATCGGAACCAGAGAAAAGAAAGCCATATTGCTTGTCTGAAAAAAAGACGCCCTGCGATGGGAGATGACGAACCTCCATTTAAAGATCATATTACACACAGTTGTCTCCCTTAGGATACTCATCTTTACAACAATTCTGGTGATTTTGCTGGCAGTTCCAATCTTATGTAGTGTCCCACAACCTCGTATGCATACAGATTCGTATATCCACTAGTATGTTATCCTTGTGAGAATGTTCGTAATTTTGTCCACTATTCCAATATCGATTCGAGTAAAGGCATAATTATCTTTGGTGTCGAATGCAAACTGAATCCTAATCTGCTTTGGCAATAAGCCTTGCCTTTGTCATTTATAAGTTGATATTTGCACTTCTCAGTCACACGAAGCAGCAGTTAAGTCAATTTGAAAATTAACAATGGTCAATGCCCTTGTGATTTTCCGCCAGTCTCATAGATAGGCAGCAGTAGTGAAGCGTTGCCGTGTCACTGACAAATGGATGACTCGTATTGCTTATCAGGAAGACAAATGTGTTTTCCTGTCTATGATTTTAAGAAGAATCATTATCATTCCAACTGTTATTCAGACTAGTCACTGCTAGTAAATGATGAATGTGTTTCATTTCTGAAGCTATTATTTTCCCCTGGTTCATTGATTCCCAAACGGTTCGGCCTGCTTCATAGCTGCAGTGGAAGAGTACAACAGATGAGGTGAAATTATTGAAAGATAACCAAAGATTTAGAAACAGTTTTAAAACATTCATATGCCAAAAATAAATATTATTTCAAAATTTAAATTATTATGGATTATATTTTAATTTCAGGCATGAAACCCAGTATAAATAGTTATAAATAATTATTGACCGATTTTATCAATGTGATATTTTTGCATTATTATCAAGTATTAAGAATATAGTAACTAGGGTCTGCAAATTGGAGGAGAGGGTTATCAATGATGATGTTCTGAATTCGAAGCTTTAATCCTCTGTCTGTTTTTTTTTATTTATTTAAAATGTAATTTTAATCACATAAAATCTGGTTAAGCCCGAGAAAATATTTATTCCGAAAATGCGGCCCAAAGAAAAAAAATTGGAACTATTGTCCAAGACCGTTCCACTCTGCCGGAATTTCAACAACATGAAACTATTGCCCAACGTTCTATATTAGAAATTTGTCTTAAAACTTAACTTATACACAAGTATATGTATTACATTTATTAACTTTTCATTAGTTTTCTTTTTCAAAAACTGCATAAATATTAAGCCATAGTCTTCCGACGTCCGTTCAAGGCAATCTCATTTTATATATAACGATGGATAAATTGTCGTTTAAATGATGTAAAAATGAAAATAACCCTGACATCTCATTTTAACAGATATATTTACCAAAATTACACAAAAATATCTTTAAATTTATTCAATAAAATCGACATTAGCTTTAACACGACTTCCAGACCACGTCAGAATCTCTTGCAACTATTCTGAACGGTTTCCTTGTTTAAGTTGGTGAATACTGCCATAATCCTTGCCTTCAGTTCATCTTTGGTGTTACAAGGATTTTTTGGGTCTCTCGCTCAAATGCGCCCAACACATAATAATCAAGAGGGGTAGCAGTCTTGGGAGTTAGGTGACCAGATGTAAGGAGTGATGTAGTCGCAAAAATTGTCTGACAGCCTTGCTTAAATTCTCCTGACCCTAATAGTACAGTCGATAAAATCAAAACCAAACATGCGCGGAATTAAAAATATAAAATGGCATCCCCTTACCTATCGCACTCTGTAATGTGACCATTTTGCTTGGTTAAAGTTCCCATTCTATTGATTGCAGAAGTAAATTTCCCAACATATTTCAGCCAAATTTTCGCTTTCCAAAATTTTAATTTAGATCTTGGGTTCCATGGTATACGCAAGATCCCAATTTAGGTATTTTTTTAAAACTTGATAATTTATTTGTCTGGAAATACTCTGATGTTCAGCTAAAGTTTTTCGAATGATTTTATATCTAGAATTTGAATCAGTTTGATGCTAGATTCTTTCGAAATACTTCTGCATTTTTTTTAGGTTAGGGATTTGAAATATTGTCATTTTAGACTGACGCTTAGTTGTGATTTTCCAAGCGTAGCTTAGATGTGGCACAAGGCTGAAAGTATGGGCCACCGGGTGAGTATCGAACTCACTACTCAGCCGTAATTGTTCTAGCGAGACAAGATTGATAACCACTACACCGCCTCGACTTACCCAGACTAATGCTTAGTAATATTTCACTAGAAATACTTTCTTTACTGAAACTATTAATAGATTAACACATTGCAAACTCTTCAATATTTAATGAGGTAAAGCCTGGCACCTGTTTACTATTTTCTTTTGTTACATAAGGTTCACGAATTATTAATTCGATGAAAGTGCCTACTTCAGTAACAAGCAGATGTAAAATGTCAGCGTTTCTATGACTGAGAAAAAAATTATAAATGTTGATGAAGCTTTTGAATTATTAGAAATCCTTGAATGCAAACTGTTCCTGAGTGAAATGTAATACTGGGTGGCATCCTGACTGCTTCAATATTTACGACTGCCGTTGAAGATGTCAGATATGATTTATGAAAACAACATATAGTAGTTTTGTTTCTTATATTAAAAACTTCTAGAATATTTACAGATATAGATAATTAGTAAAATCTACCTGTAGTCTCCTCCACCTAAGACACAAAAAAACGCCCATAATTCAGAAGACATAGATAGTGTTTCCAAAACTCCTTCGCATCTATTAAATTCACGAGGAGGATACGAGTTAATAACAATATCAGTATTTCATCTAAGATATTTAGATTACATTATTACGCTTACTATTATAAGGTGTAAACAAACAATATGGTACGAAGAAAAATCTAATAATGTCCAATCGAGCTTTTGTAGGCTAATAGGTATACAAATACTCAAAGACACAGATGACTAAAAATCTATTCGAATTTTAATTCTGTATTTCTGATTCATCTTGTTTAACTAAAGATTGTAAAATATCAAAACTAAAAATAAAAGAAATAAATGCAAAAATTAAAAAAAAATAGTTTAAAAATACATTTTTTCTTAAAACATGCAGGAAACTTGTCAGTCAGTTATGTGCCATGCATGATAGATGTTTAAGCGATCATGTATCTTTCGATACAAGGCTGACGAGGCAGATTTTTTCCCGCAGTACGTTTCTATTTCTTTCTGCGGTCAGTTAACATCCAAGGTTATAGAACCCGTTCTGTCCTGCTATTTACCCATATCTGGTGGGGAGAAGAAGAGGATTCATACCTTTTCCAAGAATATTAGCACGTAAGTGAATGTAATGGATTTGAGTGGAATTCAATCTTGGCTGTCCGAGTCCTCAATTCGAGCCGCTATAGACAGATTTAATTAAGCTAGTTCCCATTTATTGCCTAAATTTCATTAATCCCTTCACCCGAAACAAGGCAATAAAGGTGTTACTGAGTGTGAAAGAATAAGAAAATATTATTAATGAGGAGCGAGCACAATAAAAGAAGAGGAACTGAAAAGATAGTAGATAATTAATATAGCTTTTACATTTTTGAAGATCAAAGTTGACTGGAAAGCATGGAACCGGAAAAGTTCCACAGGCGAGAAGTTCAGGAAAAGAAACTATTAGCAAAGAACTTACGGCTACATCTCGCCAATTCACTTGAAAATTGATGAGAAATCGTTACCAATCTATTACTGTGTTTAAATTCCCAATGTCTAGGTACAATAGTCCATCAGAACAATTAACATGAAAGGATTTGTAGAAAAGGCAAAGGGAAGCTACATTACGGCGACCAGAAAATGACTGAAGCTGAAATGTCATGTCAGGACCAATAATATTGCTGATCTTCCTTTGGATTTTGTCAAGAATCTCTAAATATATAGCAGAAGCACCAAACCATATGTGGCAGCAATATTCGAAGCATATACACATTGTAGGCATAAATATGTAAGATAGATTCTGAAGAGAAAAAATGTCTCGCAGACACAGTGAACCAACTTTCCTAACAGCAAACGTAGCAGTTGATTCAATATAATGTTTCGATTTCATGTCAGCAGAAAATGTTATCCCAAGAATGCGTAACAATTCAACCTCCAGGAGGTTCTATGAATGATCTAATCTCGAAAAGTTTCATCCAAATAGGAATATATCCCCAAATTTTTACTAATATCGTTTCTTTAATAATAATATTACTGCTACTTACATAATAAAACCTGTATATTCAGTGTGGGGAAGCAAAACTTTAAATAATGATGTGGCTTTTGAAGCTCGCTTATTACAAATAAAGAAATAAATACGTTTATTCACATAACTGAATATTAACTCATAATATAAAGGCGATACATTAAATATTTCTTCTATTATATTTAATTACAGCCTCTACAAATCCTCGTAAACTGTGCCACTCTAAACCACTGATTCTTTGAACGTCTTACTGCTCCTTGATGGCAAATTTGAAGGTATTGATGCTAGAATGGAAAATCTTTTTAGTGACCTCCTCCCAAAATCTACACCCGTGTTGTAGTCTAGCTGTTTATGGTTTGGTTTGGAGGAGGAAAAGAAATCCGCTGACCATAAATCATCAAAGCTTTGCAGTATGTCTTGGTTGTGTAGATTTGATCACCATTTTTGATCAACAGATTTTTTTAAGACAATTCACCCCAAGCAAGGCGGGAGTGCCACTAACACGCAAGGAGTTACAGATGATTGAGAACAAGAGTAAAGAGGCACATTTAGGGAAGGATACCGGAAATGACGACAGAGGACAAGCTCAGGGTTTCAGATGTCGAGTGAAAAAGTAGGAACGAGATGACAGACTGGTAGCTCACTTAAATTCATGCAATCCGGGAACCAGCGAAAGTAGCTCGTCGGAACAGTTGCCGTGAAAATACTTGTAGAAGAGACAGAGGGAGGCCACTGCACGTCTGTGGGACAGCGATCACTAGTAATTGGAAATCTAGCTATGACAAAATATAGTACCTCAGGACCATGGAATTAGCATCGGCACCCACCTTTTTTCAAAGCTTCGAATGAGGTGCTTTTTGCATCAACTGTTGACTAGTACCCGAAGTACTCCAGTGTACCAAATACAAGTGCTAGTAAGAGTAAAGTCGTTCCTTAAAAGGTGCGTAGTTGGTACACCATGCTTATTATTTTTTCAAATAATTTTGTCATCGACATGATTATTTTTTTTTTGAAAGAATTAAAAAAACAAGCTTATTTTATAAATTGAAAAATACGGCACTACTAAAATTGTTCTAGGTCGCAGTTTCATTTAATACACGAGAGTGCCAGCTGCCTCGGTGGTTCAAAAGTGTATAAGGCCGAACGTATGGGCAACCAGTGAGGAATGAAGTCACTATAAAGTCGTAACTGATCTAGCGAGACAAGCTTGCTAACTATTACAACACGTCGAAGTTCCCAGCTGTGGAGGTTTTTGCAACGGAAGGTCCATGATTCTTGGGGGCACGAGGTTAGGCTTATGGTCATATCACATTGAAACTTCCGTTCTTGTACAATCACTGAAGTTAAGCAACGCCCCCTAGATGTGGATTAATTAGTGGGAATTGTATCAATAAACCATTATATTTTCCAAAATTCTTACAATCTAAAAATATTTTGGGGTATTAAATAACATTCAAAAGGTTGATAAGCCATAAAAAAAAATCAGTCAATCTTGAGGTGCTGGAGAACATTCATAGATTACGTGTTTGCTCTAGGGATATGGTCGTCATGTACTGTGGTGCAAATGGCCTACGTTTAATAAAGAACTTTTCACATGGATTTAGTTGTGTCCTTTGTAATTTTGGTTTTAAATGTAATTGATGGAGACTCGATTCCGTTTCTTGCTCATTCCTCTGCTGCCCGGCTTCCACTGGATGCCCTGTTGTTCTTTGATGTCGGAGAGACAACCAGGAAATGACATTATATCAATTATAAGTGTGTTACTTTTTGTCTTTTTCCCTTTACATAAAATCATTTCCTATGTTTTTCGCGCGTCTCGGCTTCAGTCACTTTCCTACTTTGCTACAACGCAGCTTCCTTCTGCCTTTTCTCTAAACCTTTTCATAGTCATTGTTCAGATAAACTTTCCACTTTGGTACTTCGATTTTACGAAATACTAGTGCAGTGAGATATGTCTAATTGACTTACCTATTTTGTATAAAATCAAACCTACTTTAAATAAGTCAGTCGATACGTTGGGACAATTACTACGACGTTACAGACTGGAAGAGAGCACAATTAAATTGGCAGCTAAGTTTCATCGTTTTACAATTGAAATGCCTAGATGTATCCGTAAGTTCTTTGTTAACAGTTTCTTCTATCGCACTTCTCACCTGTGAAACTCTCTACCGCCTTCTTGCTTTCCAGTCGACGTTGAACTTCAAAAATATAAATGGAATGTCAACATTTGTCTTTTTTGATTCCTGTTCATTTATTGTTCTCTCTTCTTAATAATGTTTTTATTTTTCTCATATTCTTTAACACCCCTTACATCTTAGTGGCTTTATTGCCTTGGTTTGGAAGAAATCATTTTGAAAAAATGATATAAATAATAGGCGCACATTTACAGATGATAGAATTTTCTTAGCACGCATTTGGTTTCCCATGATTTTGTATACATATTGGTGGGTTTTTAATGTAAATTTTACATGTTTTGTTTCCCTTCCTGTGCGTAATTTATCTATTTGACTTTTCAGAAAATTCGTTTATGTATTCATTCTAGCAGAATATAATGTAAGTATAGGTCATGTAGGTAATTCAACAAACATCAATTCAGCAAACTTCAATGATCCTAGAATGTTAAACCGTCAGTGCTTTTCTGATTCTCCCACTAATAAACCAAAATCCCCTCCCAGTCAGCAGTGAACACTAATATCATCCTCATCATCATTAGTTTCCTTACCGGGTGTGGTTTGTCGAGCCGGCCAATTTCCCTCTACATATATGGGTTGATATCCTAAAAGGTTTTCATTCATAAATAGCGTGTCTTGAGCACGTTTACCTGCCGAAACCTGTCTCTCTTCAGATCAAACCAGGGCCCATATCTTCCATTTTAAAAGCTGGTCTTCGTGACGGACGCGCGGTCATTATTTCTATCGTTAACTTCAGTTAATGAAACCCTCCGCCGCCCAGCGATGTCGTGTCATCATCGTACTGACTGAATCGATAGCTATGGAGCAGGGTCTATCCCATTATGCTAAATGGCCGTTGATCACACGAGAAGGTTCTCACTCGCACTTTGACAAATCTTGTTTTCATTCCTGCTGGGTCTTTTGCTTCCGTCCTCACCAGAAAAGCTAAGAGGGGGAACCGGTTTAGTCAATGATGACCCAACGAGGCAGCGAGATAATACTGCCTTATATGCTGAGAGTAGCACTTGTAGAATGACATGAATACTTTGACTAATACAACGTCACGCGAATTTTGTAGGCCTTTCCTTCCTGCTCTATACCAAAGTGGATTCTACATTCCTCCTCCTTTAAGAATCTGTGCTTTTTTTTATAATCAGTTATTTGTATACGTATGCATCTTTGATCGCAAAACACTGTTTTTCTTGGTAAGGAGTATTTGCATGTCAAGGAGAGTAAGGATTATTTGCATGTAAAGGAGAGTAAGGATTATTTGCATCTAAAAGAGAGTGAGGATTATTTGCTTGCGTTCGCTCAAATCCCGTTTCTGTTTACACATCTTAGTAGTTTTCCTTGTGGCAAGATAAGTTGTGGCAAGATAAGTTTTATTATTATCAGATTGATGATCATTAATATTTCTGTTGCGCTAATCCATGCCTTCCTATTCTAATACAGTTAAAACAACTTAACAAAAGTATATGTCAAAAAATTAAATGTGCTGCACATACCCTTTGAAAGGGAATATTAAGTTCCCTGAGCCATTACGAAAATTGCAGATATAGACGAATGTACTGAAGACAAAAGGTACAGATTATTATTATTATTATTATTATTATTATTATTATTATTATTATTACCAAATGCTGTTTTTTCCTTTTAATTTTATTATATCGCGTTCAGCTCTTTACTGTTGAAAAAGATTGGTATTATTATTATTATTATTATTATTATTATTATTATTATTATTATTATTATTATTATTATTTCCTTTGATTTCTGATGTGTACTCATTTCTTTCCGGATCCCGCCCGGGGACTTGAGGATAGAAATGGCATCATGACATTTTCCACTAAAAAAAAAAAATTACATACCTTCGCAAGGTGTGGACTGTACGTTTGAACATTTTTTTTTTTTTTGTATTTCTTTAAGACATGGGCTTCCAGGGATCCCTTCAATTAGTCTAGTGGAATCCTTTCCAATCAATCCGAGGGCTCCAACTACAACAGGGATTGTTGATGTTCCCATGTGCCACATTTTTGAGATTTAGATTCCAAGGTCCTTGCATTTTGATACCTTTTGAAGATCTTTATTATTATTATTATTATTATTATTATTATTATTATTAATAATAATAATAATAATAATCAAAATGACGTAACTCTCAATAATTAATAATAGAAGGCCGTGGTTTTCCGAAAAGAAAAAAAAGATAATATTTAAGAATATTTCGAAAGTATGATCGTCTGCATATGTTCAGATCCGAAGGAGGCAGAGTATTAGTTCAACTGTAATTGTCTTACAAAACCCCAACAATCGGTTTTCGAAGACAACTGAAAACTACGGAAAACTGGAGGATGATCTGTGCCAAAGAATATGAAAAAAAATAAGAACCTTTATTCATAAATAAATGAAGCCAACAAATTCAAAAGAGAATTTCAAATCGGCAAAGAAGTGCAGAAAAACATTAATACGCCTACCGCAACGGCAAATAACAAAAAAGAAAGCAAAAGAATATGCAATGTACCAGATTCAGAAAAGATAGCAAAGATACCGCTCTTCATGGTCAATACTCTGCCTGAAGCAAAAAAAAACTGAACTTAATAAACCCAATACCCATCAGGGGTTACGTAGTACAGGGTTGAAAGATGAAACCAAAGGTTTTATTCTTTATGTGCAGGACCAATGCTTGCTAACTAGAAATTACCAAGGATATATGCTGAAAAATTGTACTAACCCGAGATGCAGAATCTGTAACAATTATTCGGAAACAACTGAGCATCTTTATCAAACTGCACAGTTTTTAGAAGACTCGGCATGACATAGTGGTCCAATATATGCATTGTAAAATTTGCATGTCTTCGAGAAGGAAGCAACAAGGAAATGGTATGAACGTCACCCGAACCCGGTTACAGAGATAAAACCTGTAACCATTTTATGGGACTTTACAATATATACAGACAGAACAATCAAAGGTAATCAGCCAGACATCGTGATTAGAGACCGCAAGTACAAAATGTACCTTATTATTGACATGGCAGTCTCTGCTAACTGTAATGTAGCCTTGATGATCTTCAAAAGACTATCAATATACAAGGACCTTGAAATCGAAATCTCAAATATGTGGCACATGGGAACATCAACAATCCCTGTTGTAGTTGGAGCCATCGGATTGATTAGAAAAAATTACAGTAGACTCACTGAAGGGATTCCTTGTTGCCCATGCCCTAAAAAATACAAAAAATTGTTCACACGAGTACAGTCCACGCCTTTAGGGCTTTATCTATGTAAAGTATGTGTGTGTGTGTATGTGTGTGTGTGTGTGTGTTTTAATTGCTCTCGTGGAAAATGTCATGATGCCATTTCTGACCTTAAGTCTCTGGAGGGGATCCGGAAAGAAATGAATTCGCATCAGATATCAAAGGAAATAAAACAATAATAATAATAATATAGTGGCGTAATATATATCCTTTAAATGTTTCAATTAAATATACTTTTGTGTAAAGCTCAGTAAATTTTAAAATAATTTTTATACACTCATCCCTGTATATTTGTTAGGGGCACAAAGCTCCAGAGAAAGAGAAAAAAAAATAGGCAATATCTCTCTCCCTTCCCCAAAATTTTAATGCTTAATAATTTTGGTCATATATAATACACTTTTATGACTAAAAGAATTAAAGATAACTGTTATAAAAAAATTCGTAAAACATTTTGTGCATTTGAAATCGATGTTTCAATATATGAGTTTATACGGATTTATTGATATTTAAACTGAATTATATAAATAGAAGAAATCCAAAAGTAAAACAGCCTTTCTAAGAAACAGAAAATAATTAATTCAACGAATACTTTACTGGATATTGAGAAAATATAACTTACCTCTTACTTTATAGATAAAAAAATAGTTACGTCTGTCTGCAGCGGATATCTATTTTCCTATCAAGACAACCAAAAAATACCTTAAGCATAATTGTATATATAATTTATGCATTTACGAATTGCTAATTTTTTTTCTCTTTACAATTCACATTTACTCGCCTCCGTCTAGCTGTTTTCTCTGTTGACTGCAAATTAAATAAAAGGAAAAGATGTTTAATTATTAAGAACAAACTTAACAATAATCGAAAACTCTTTAAAATTGGGTGTCGATTTCTCTTGAAAACGATTAAAATAAGCAAAAATCCTTCCCTAATCCTACACTAATAATATAATTTAAATTCGGACACCAGAAAATACGTTTAGGGTAAAGTGCGAACGTGGTTTTCCCAGTTTATGTCCTCTGAGTACATGAAAAATACAAATATGAGTTTAGCAAATATTTGGAATGAATGTTTAAGGAAATAAAAGCGAAATATGATGACAGAATGACGAAAGAATATTTATTTTGGTGCAGCCCACCTTTTCAAAAGTTTATTCCGATGTCTACGATGGATACTGAGAAAAAAATAAATTTATAAATTACAAGTTTTTGTCGTGAAGTGGAACTCCGTCTGAGTCGTTTTAATATGTCCGCCTTTTTCAAACTAACATCTGCGTCAAAGTAATAAGCCGTCAGTGCAATAGGAATAATACAGTCTTTTGATATATCCTAAGCTTAGCATTGTACAGCACAAGATTAAAGTCTGTAAGAAGATCGTTTCTAAAGAGGGTGTGAAAATCAACATTCAGAATCATCTCTTATATCTACACTTGAACACGGAACTTGTACAGCACAAGATTAAAGTCTGTAGATCGTTTCTGAAGAGGATGTGAAAATCAACATTCAGAATCGTCTCTTATATCTACACTCGAACACGGAACTCTGGCATTGATGGGGAACACTCAGCTACTTCGTCCAACATGCAAAACAGTCCTTTAATGTATCACAAATAGTTTCTGTTTCTGGAAACTAACGAAATATTAATCATACGTGTCAGTTAAGTATGAAGTTGGGATACTTTAATATGAATTATTTTTGCACGGTAGTGACAGCTTACACAGTGGATTAATGGAGAAATGTTTTTCATCTCCATGACAACGCCTACCCACATGCATCAAGAATAACAGATGAAAAAATGTTGGCGTTCTATTGGTCCTTTCTACACCTCCCCCGCCTCCCCCACCTCCGCCATATTCACCCGACTGTGCATTACTATTACTATTATTACTTCTTTCGATCGCTGCAAAAACCTTTGAAGTGATACACTTCCTCTAATAAAAAAAAAAAAAAAAAAACAGATTCAAGAGTTTCTCGAAAGTTTTATCACATGAAAACATTCACAAAATGTATCAAAGAGCTAACCTGATAATTTTCATTGCAGTTAACGTTGAATGTATTATGTTGGTGCAAAAATAATGTCGTTTTCTCACATAGTAACATATGTGAGAAAACGACATTATTTTTGCACCAGCCTAATATAACAGTGGCGGGAAAAAAACATCAATTTATTGTCTATTGAATTAGATTTGATAAATCTATGTAATTTGGCCTGAGTCCGATGTTTTACTCGGTTTTATTCTATCACGTCCTGATTTGCTAAAAAGGTCCTCCTCTTTCGTTGAATTCATAATTTTTTTTTTTTTCTCAATGCTCACTAAGTTTGTTTTTTTGCAGTTTCACATTATGAAACTATGTTTTTTTTTTATTTGGGTATTTGTACCTATTGCTATGGTATAGTTGTATTATGCATACTTTTATATGCAACACTCAAAATGCAATTGAGGGTTTTCAATAAAATGTTATTGTGCTTTATTTTTTTAGATTAAATCTGAAAAACAAAAACGAAAATTATTTATGGCTCAGGCTAACAGAACCAATAAATCGTAAAAATTGTTTGACGAATGACTGAAAATTTACATCATAAACATCGCCATCAGATCACAAATAAACAGATCTGAACTAGATAAATGATTACATATTGAGTTTTTGTTTTTGTTTTTTTTTTCACTTTCATATACCAATTACTAGTAGCTTTGTGCAAAGGTTAGTCGATAAAACAAAATTTTCAAGTAGGGAAAGGATTATAAATCAATTATTTTGATCCAATTTTCATAGAAAGTTTCGGTACTGAACTGCTTGCTTCGTGAATTGGTATCCATTTTTCTCCTTACGAGAGAAAATATATTTTTCATACAAATCTGAATTCTTAAATACTTTGCAGTAAGAGTCTTCGCTTTCTTACAAATTTTCAGACCTTCTTCCTTTGTCCTACGTTTGCAATTGATGCTTATTTGCCTATCCAAGAGGACAAATATGACATAAGTTCGGATTTATTATGAGGGTCTCAATCGTTGCTATTCATTCCGCAAAAGTGATAGAACGACTTACGATATGTATTGCATAAGAGGAGGCACACTACAGTGGAGTTGGAATCCTCAGAGATCAAAGCACATATGTGTAAATTTTGTACTGTCCTTCCGAAAGCAAGAGGACACAGGCGATTATCTATTTCGGTTACCTTCAAGGGCATCAAACAAAACTCCTTATTTGATCCAATGTAAGAGGGATTATGTTCTTATTCCGATATCTGTCATGTTTTGTATTCTTTCCTAGAACATTTAAAACCTATTAAATATCAGTTCTTTGAGAGGCTGATATACATCTATATACCTTCCTTCCTTTATCTTCGGATTAAACTCACGTTCTATTACATTATTTTTCACTATAAACAAGGCCCACGAATCACAGGTAGCAGTTCAATAAATGAAGTTGTTGCAAGGACATACAAGGAGGGAATAACTTTTGTTTATTACAACGGGATGGAGGATAACGGATGAGCCAGGAATTGAATAGTTTAAGATTGTAGTGATCAGGGAAAGATCAACTCGGGAGTTTGAACCACATGGTAACAGTTCTGGCGAAGATGTCTGAATGGAACTTCATCCTAACCAATGGAATATGAAGTCGATTCAGTGTACGAGGCATGACGGGTCCTAGCTGTGAAGGCCTGAACTGATGGAACCAAGAAATATAGTTTGCCCAAACATTTGCCATGAAAATAGCGATTGATAGATTTGCATCGTTTCGATGGAACTAGATGAACTTTAAGTACGCTTTGAGCCACAACGATACGTACTATAGTGAAAATTCTTGTTTCTGCGATTAATAAATGACAATTAAGTAAAAGAAATACATTGATATCTATCAATCGGATCAACAAAAAGAAAGATCCGGTGATAGGTTAACAGGATGAAATATAATTACGGTGAGCGAATTTCTCTCCTTATAAGGATTCAGTTGAGTGCGTCAGTGTCGATGTTATGAGAATGTCATCATTCAACATATCGTCTCGGTTGACAAGGCATCTTAAACCTCAATACAGTTTTCATCTATCAAACTAACCATTTTGCTACCGCTGTAGTTAACTTGGTAGGCTCATGCATTAAACCAATGTTTTCTGCTAAGCATTCTTAATAAGCTAGACTATTATCAAAATGAATGACTCCAGAAAAAGACAAAGAAATAACTGCAAGAGAAAATGTGAAGGAGAAACAGTTTCGACTTGAATCTGAAATCTTTTCATCCGATTCCTTTTTTCATTTTTGTTTCTGGTTTGATAATCGATATGCCAACTCGTTATAATAACTTTCAAGCCTTTCATATATATATATATATATATATATATATATATATATATATATATACAAAGAAATAATCACACATAGAATCAATCAGCAATATTAATGCTATTATTGGCGACATCCATCTAAGACATTACACTATATTAATTGAACAAATTGTTGGTGCAAAAATAATGTCGCTTTCTCACATATGTTACTGTTAGAAAACGACATTATTTTTGCACCAACCTAATATATACTAAGTTCCTGACATATTAACTGAATACACCTGTAAAAATAGAATACGTGGATTTACCATATCACAAGAAAAGTTTGCAATAAAATTCTCACTTAAAATTTTGAAAAACTTAGCGTTCCGAGATTGTACACAACCATCAATAATAGCACATATTCAAAAAAAAAAAAACATCTTTCGGTCGACAAACAATTATTTCGTCTTCAAGTTTTTGATTTTATAAGGAAAACATATGCCTGATGATGAATAAAGTATTATTCGAAAGTACTTGCATTTTAACAACATATAAACTGGAAACAACAGACAACAGGTTTATAAATGAGGATCACTTCACTCTATGGATTAACAGTATTTTAATGCATACATTATACACTACTAGCGATGGATGTCGCCAATAATAGCATTAATATTGCTGATTGATTCTATGTGTGATTATTTCTTTGTATATAAATTATATGCTGCCTAATGTTATATATATATATATATATATATATATATATATATATATATTAATTGATTTAAAATGTGTTTTTTTCGCTACACATTTCTAACCATGTTTCAAAAATCGCATGTCCTAAAAATATTTATGGAAAAGACTAAAGGAACTTACGACACGGCGTGAGGGAAAACTCGTGATGCCAGGTCAGGACCGATAACATTACAGACTCTTCTTTGGATTCTGTAGAAGATCTACGAGAGTGCGGGAGGATCATTGCACAGTTCAATATTAGATTTATAAATGTGTAAGACTGGCCCCGTGAGAAACATTGTCTGGAAAGACACAGTGAACCAAACCTTCCTAGTAGCAGACCTAGGAAATAGAATCACTTCACTTCCTGTCAGTGGAAAAGATAAGGACAAGATGATGCAAAGATTTGATCTCTTGGAGATTAGCATCAGTCTCGCATTACCATGGCAAAAATAGTTATCTATGATGTTTAAAAGATATCAGTTTCATTTAGGAGTTGTTCAAATTTACAAGCTATTTGTTGCCCCAGTTAACAACTGATTGGAGATCATTTTCCAGATCAGCTGATAGTTTCACATTATTGAACCTGTAGGGCAAATAGTTGTGTTATCAGTATAAATACCGAGTTGAGAAATGATGACATCACGAAGGCCGTTGAAGAAAATAAGACATAACGTAGGTTCAAGGACAGAGCAATGGTGAAGGGACAGCACGTTTATGTGAGAGAATTTAGAAGAGTGGCTATTCGACACGATTTTCCTTACACGATCTGTTAAGAATGATTGAATTAAGTTCATATTCTGCCAGAGATGCTATAGACATTCAACTTGTGAAGAAGACCAGCCTGACAAATCCTGTTAAACGTCTTGGAAATAACTAAAACCACGACCCGAGCCTAGCGATATTATCCAAAGTTTCATAGGCAAATTCATTGATAACCTTTAATAAATCGGAATAGAGAATAGAAAGCTACATTGTTTATCTGAGAGAAGCCCTTGCAAAGTGAAATGATTACCGAATTTAGAATTGATTATAGTTTCTAGTACTTTGTTCAAAAAAGACTAAAAGAACGATAATTCGATATGGAAGAATAAAATTTCCAAAAGCTATATATTAGAACGATTGGGGCTAACTGAATAACCAATTTGAAAAAAAACATTATTTGTAACGTGTGCCGTACTTGGAAAAGACATCTTCGGAATAAATATTAATTTGTTCGATGGGGAAGGAACGATAAAAAAAAAGAATTTGACCAATTATCTCTGTAACTTCAGCGTTTTCTCACAGTGGAAGATATTTAAAACAGTTTGTTTCTTTACTATAATAGTTTCGAATATTATAATCATGCAAGAGACGAAAACCTTATACGAAGAACATATATATACAATAGGCCAAAGATTTGGGGCCAGCCTATAAGTTTCGAAGAATCGTCTAAAACATGAAGGATGCATACCTTTTACAAAACAAATTTATTACCTTATATTCAATAATAATAATAATAATAATAATAATAATAATAATAACGAATTTAACACATTCCTGCTTAAAGATTTCTGAGAATCTTTAACTCTTTTGCATAATCTAACTTGGATTTTATATCTTAGATAAACCTTTCTCTAAAACATTAGTCACCATACACTTAGGTTTTAAATAGTATTAGTCTCCTTGCGTAGGAGTTAGTTAAACCAAAGTAGGTATGAAACTTTATACATATATATATACCCGTTCTGTTATGATTATTTTAAAATTTTATATTTATCCGTTGTAGCTATGGACTTTTTGGCAAAACAAGCGTCCCAATATAAGAGAGCTAACCAGAGATTGAGAGAAATGCAAAATGCCATTAAATTTTTGTTAAATGCACGTCAACATGTTGCTGCTACATTCGTAATAAATTTTGTTGAGTGTTGTTTGGTTGCTTTTGATATAGCTACAACGGATAATTGTTTATATCTCTGAGATTATGTGTTATGATTATTTACATTATTTACATTATTCGGACTGTTATCCTCATCTTCATTGCCATATTCACAACGTTTCGGCCTCTATATCTCTGAGATAAGGTATTATGATTATTTACATTATTCGGACTGTTATCCTCATCTTCATTGCTATATTCACAACGTTTCGTCCGTCGTACGTTCCGGCCTCCTTCAGGTGATTGGAATTTCGAACCGAAGAATTTATTTCGTCTACCGGGGCTGAGTGTTATAGAACACCGGTGGACGAAGTAAAGGCTTCGGTCCGAAATAAAGGCTTCGGTCCGAAATTCCAATCACCTGAAGAAAGCCGGAGCGTACAACGGCCGAAACGTTGTGAATATGGCAATGAAGATAAGAATTACTGCCCGAATAATATAATGTAAACTAAAACGGATAAATTAAAAATTTTCAAATAACTATAACATATAGAGTTCAGGAATATGTTTAAAAATCACGATCACAATGATCACAGTTACAGTAAGTTTGTCTTTTTAATTGAAACTGATTAGAGAACTAGAAAGGATTATTATAAAAATGAATAATATGTCCATATTATTAAATTAAACATGTTTGAATGAAGATAAACTGCCTAAATACACACAAACGCGCGCACGCGCATGCACACATATATAATAGACGTAATTGATCCGTTAGCATATAATCCGGGGGGGGGGATCCTAGTAATATTAGTTACTAAACTGATACACAAAGAGATCGATGTATTTATTATAACAGAGCATATGTATTTTTTACAAAAAAAAAAAATACCTCAACAGAGAAGATAGTCTATTTCAATCCGTTTTGTACGGGGCTATCATCAGCCTGATCATCGCCACGTACAAAACGGCTTGAAATAGACCATCTTCTATGTTGAGATAATTTTTTTTTTTGTAATACATATATGTGTGCGTGTGCGTGTGCTTGTGTGTGTGTGTGTGTATATAGATAGATAGATAGATAGATAGATAGATAGATAGATAGATAGATAGATGTGCATGTGTGTGTGTGCGTGTGTGTTATAAAAAGAAAAATATATGAACTTCGCAGCCATTTTATCGTATGCTTATTCGATTCTTAATCTATGTTAGGAAAGACACAAAAGCAGGTCCAATTTACAAAATAAACATTCATAAAATGCTCTTAAAAGTTCAATGATGTGAAAGAGTTCAACCTTGGTACTATTCTCTCTGACTGTTCTGTTGGTAAGGAAAGAAATCCACTTACCGACATTAATCGTCATTATAGTGCGAAAACTACAGGTTTCTCTATGAAATAAGAAAAAGTAGAAGAGCTCGATTATACCCGCATGGAATTGTCTTTGACGAAAATAGAGGTCAGTTTTTCTTTTTCATAATATCAAAGAAGACTTCATCGGTCAAATATGATTGCAACACGCAGCAAATGATACTTGTATGACCGAACCCGATAAGAGGAAATAAGTTTCGAATACGGAACTTATTGAAAGGAATGGCCATATTTCAAAGTTATATTTTATTTACTACTTAATGCGTTCGTCATATAAATTCGGAGAGATTACAAGCGGCTCGAGGGAAGAAAAGCAAAACTATACAGCCTTTTTTTCTGACAGTAAATCTTGTGTTAGTTCCTTACCATTGACAAGATTTTATAATATACAGCATACAGAATGCATAAATTTGCTCACGCAAAATTTAGGCAAATATTGTAAATAAAGAATTACTATTAGAAATTATTATCCTTAACCTCATACTCTGCATACTTGTGTGTGTGCGCGTGTACAGTACTGCGCAAAAGTAAGTGAACCCCTAAGATAATATTAAACATTTTGTATTTTTCCAAATAATAAACAAATCAGAATTAAACTATATATTTATTAAGAAAAACCTTTATTAAAAAAATTAAAACTAGTTTCAAAATGTTTTATCAAGCTGGAATAAAAATATTGACAAAAATTAAAACTTAAGGTGTATAAAAGTAAGCAAACACTGACATTAAAATTTTGGTGGTCATTTTGAGGTCACGACGCAGACCGATCTTTTTCCGTAATTTTTAAGAAGATTCTGGTAGTAGTGAGCGTCAATTTTTTACCATTTTTCTTGGCAAAACTCCTACAATTACTTTATATTACCTGGATTTCGTGCATGTATTTCCATTTTTAAACTACAAAATTTAAATCAGGACTTTGTCTAGGCTGTTACAAGACTTGAAATTTATTTTTTCGAACGCATTTTTGTAGATTTGCTTTGAAGCTTCGAATCATTGGACTGTTGGAAGATCCAGCACCGACCTAAACCCAACTTTTGGACTCAGGGCAAGACACTTTCGTTCAAAATTGCTTGGTCTCTTACAGAATCAGTGCGTACTATTTTGCCTGTTTCTGCTGCAGCAAATCACCCCCAAATCATAATGCTGCCGTCGACATGTTTAAATGTTAGCACCGTTTTTTTGTCTTCCAAAACCCGTATTAGGAGTATGTCACCAGATATACCGCCTATCGTTCCTCCAAAAAAAGCTTCAGTTTGGTCTCATCCGATCATAAAACCTTTTGCCAGAACATTTCTAGCTTATTAATATGAGCTTTGACTATTGAACCGAGATGTTTTGTGCTCTTTCGTAAGCAGTGGCTTTTTTATAGGTATTCTGCCATAAATGCCAGTATATTTAGATTACGTTGAACTATAGACGTATTCATATCGATTCCGACATTTGCCAGTGAGCCTTGGAGAATTGCAGAGGTCACGTCAGAATTCATCTGGTCTTGCCGAACTAGATGTCAACTTGCTCATGCGGTTATTTTTTTACGGACGGACACTTCTTAATTGTGATGCCGTCATACCAAAGGACTTACATTTATAAATAATTTGTCACACGATGGAAATGTGCACTCCAAATCGTTTTGATAGCTTTTTGTACCCTTCTCCATCATTATAGACTTCTTGTAGCCTTCTCCATCATTATAGACTTTTTGTAGCTTTCTCCATCATTATAGGCTTTTTGTAGCTTTCTCCACCATTATAGGCTTTTTGTAGCCTTCTCCATTATAGGCTTTTTATAGCCTTCTCCATCATTATAGGCTTTTTAGAGCCTTCTCCATCAATATAAACTTTTTGTAGCTTTCTCCATCATTATAGGCTTTTGTAGCCTTCTCTATTATAGGCTTTTTATAGCCTTCTCCATCATTATAGGCTTTTTGGAGCCTTCTCCGTCAATATAAACTTTTTGTAGCTTTCTCCATAATTATAGGCTTTTTGTAACCTTCTCCATCATTATAGGCTTTTTTATAGATTTCTCCCTCATTATAGGCTTTTTATAGATTTCTCCCTCATTATAGGCTTTTTGTAGCCTTCTCTATCATTATAGACTTTTTGTAGCTTGCTCGACCATTATAGGCTTTAGCTATACTATTTTTAAAGCTTTTAGAAGCGCTTTTATTCTTGGCATATTGATTTTCTTTATTTAGTCTCCAACTGAACCTTTGTATACACAATGAATTATTTTGGTTAACTGTAATATACAAGGCCAAAAAATAAACATGTGACATTTTGATTTTTACACGTGCACAAAAATTATTTGCATGTACAAGCACGTAAAACAAAAATACGAAGTGTAAATGTAAGAGTTCACTTCCTTTGCACATCTGAAGTTTTAATTTTTAATTTAATATTTTTATTCCAGCGTGATAACAAATTTTGAAAGCAGTTGTAATTCGTTTAATAATGTTTTTTTTCTTAATGAATATATAGTTTATTAAGATTTATTGAGACATTTTTTTAATATTATCTAAGGGGTTCACTTACGTTTGCGCAACCCTGTATATGTACATTCGTCTCTTTCTGTTACAATGAATAAGTAAATAAATTAACCAACTACTAACGCACATACGAACACAAATAAACGTAAAAGTAAAAGTCAATAACAATAATAAAATGAGCAATAATAACTAATGAATAAAAAAGTTAACAAATAAGATTATAAGATGACTGTATGCGGATCCACAATTATTTCCGCTCAATAGTTCCTAGAATTATTCGAAACATAACCGTTACCATCCATTCAAATAACCGTTAGAATAATACAATAGGTCTACCCATAATGCATTACTGACTAGCATATATAAATATTCGATCCAAAACACAACGTTCATAGCCTGACGACTGCGCCGAAGCAGGAGACAGACTGTCGACGCTATGTATCCTATTCCCACTTTTTCACACACACATATATATATATATATATATATATATATATATATATATATATATATATATATATATATATATATAATCTTTTCGTGTGACACGTTTTGTTCTTTTAGGACTTCATCAGACCGAAACTTTTCACATGAAACTTTTTTCCACTTTGTTTTAATTCTTTCCCGTAATTGCTGTTGATATATATATATATATATATATATATATATATATATATATATATATATATATATATATATATATATATATATATATTGTTTCGCCATATATGTATATAGTGGACTCTCCTGTATTAATCGATGTATGAGGTACTATAATGTCTGCTTCTGTAGAACTGAACCTCTGGGCTCTCTAAACCTATCATTTGATTCTAATTAGCTTTCTGTCGAACCAGTTTTCGAAATGGTGTACAGTGTGCCACAATGTCTCCAAACAGCTCTCCTCGGGTTTTTATTTAGATTTGTTTTTCTCCCAGACTAGTTGCCAATCAAGGCTAGGGATTCCAATCAGCCATTCTGTTTGAGCTATAACTGTCAGGGAGAATATATGGATTCATGCCTTTTTATTTGTACAACAGTAAACGTAACGAACTTTACCTGCCCATTCTATTTTCGGGCTACACAATTTTACACTATTTGGATACACATACACACACGCGCGCGAGCACGCATACACACATACACACAAAAAAGTTGCTTTTATAAATATATGCGTGATTCCGTGACTTTGCCAAATTTAGCAGAGGATTATGAATTATCAAACTACTATCAAGATAATGTTTCCAAGGCAGAATTGCGTCGCTCTTAAAGTCTTCATTTCCTGTGTACCTATTTACACTTCCTTTTCGGGCTTTACTTCGCTTCATATTTCTTTGAACTTTGTCATTGCAAATAATTTTCTATCTCTCGTTTTTTTATCTTTGTAGTACTTTCCCAGGTACTCAGGATATAACATAAAATAAAATTAAATTTGATATCTCGTCCGCTAAATTCCTGAACTCAAATTGTACATGTAAGATTTGAAAATTGAATTCGTTCAAAAAAAAAAAAAAAAAAAAATAGGGCAAGCAACCCGTTTCTAGAAAAGTATAACTAATTAATTTGTCGTTGAGTGCATGTTGAAAAAAGAAACAGTAGAATAGGTGATTCGCGTTGTAAGGAAAAGAGACAACAAGACTAAATAGTTGCTCACCTTTTCCTTCCTCGTTTCACTTCATGACCCGTTGGAAAATAAATGTCCACTGACTGATCTTTTCTTTGTTTGTAATCACTAGTTCTGGTTTTCAAAACAAGAAGCAGGTTACTCTCAAAGGGATTCAAGCAACAATTTTTTCACGATCTTAGCAAGATACTCCCTGTTCTACAAAATTTTAATAACGCTAAATTTTGTAAAACTCATAGAGATTGTTCCAAGCGCTCCAGTAATGATGGGTAAAAATATCAATAATATATTCCACAATCTTTTCAGTTTTCAAGCTATGACCAGGATTTTTTCGGATTTTCTTGTCTTTCAATTTCACACTGTGGTTTGATGTAGCATTGGCAATCACTAGCTGACATCTTTTGTTTGCGAGGGCTACATCTGGTCGTCAGGCCTAATGTATACGTTACTTTTATTATTATTATTAGTAGTAGTAGTGATGGCTATAGTAGTAGTATATTCACTATGCTTCTATTAATTCAGAAGGGCTAAATTCCTTTTAAGATGACAAAAGAGAAAACTATATCTTCAGATAAAAATAAACAATTTAAAAATGTGAGAAATGACTCTCAAAACGAAATTCGAATGTGACACAGGAACCAGACGTTGTTGTATATTGCACCGCTACGAATTAGAAGTCACAAGTCAATACTACACTGTAATGGGGTGATGCACTGTATAATGTGTTTCTGTTGTATTCTTTTTCTTTCATTTTTGTTGTTGTTGTTGTTGCTGTTGTTATTTGCAACCACCTTTCACGATTTTCATTGATTATTGATGTGGGCCCAAAGTCGGGACCACGGAAGGAAAACACGGAACACGGTTTAGAGGTAAGAAAGATATATTAAACAAAAAGGTTACAAAGATAGTGTAAGCGGAGCTTACTATGTGCTAGTGTCCAATATTGGTAGTCGTACGCGGCTGATAATACGGTAGAATACGCTCTCTCTCTCTCTCTTCTCTCTCTCTCTTCTCTCTCTCGCCTAGAGTGTTATATCGCATACTTTATATAGTCCATGTTGTAGGTATGTTACGGTCTCACAACAATTATAAAAGTGAGAGTGTCCGTACGTTCTTTTTTTTTACTTACGGGTATGGAACTATTCATGAAACTGCTATAATGATTGAAGAAGTTTTTAAAAAGAAGCTTTTATAAAAAAAAATATCGTGTTGTATTTACATTTCAAATGTGGTGAAACATTATTTGAAGAACAGTCACGAACTGGTCGCCATTCAACAAGCCGAGGTGATCTTTCAATGTTTGCCATATATTCAATGAAAATAATTCTCGGATCATTAATTAGATATTTTAGGTAGCTGGGTCGTCTTGCAGTTTATGCCATCCAATTTTAATAGAATCTTTGAAAATGGAATGCGCTTGTTCCAAATTTGTATCTCGTTTGTTTACAAAGCATTAAAAGGAAAAAGAATAAACAGTCGTTTGAATGTGTGTCACGATTTGAGTGAACAAAAGTTCATAATGACCCAAAGTTTCTTTTCAATATTTTATCCCGGATTGAGTTGTAATTCCGTTTATTTTAGGAAGCAATTTCTTTTTGAGGAATTTTGTTTATTAGCAAAATACGTTTTAATGTTGCATAATTCACTGCCAGAAAAAACGCTCTTGGATCGTCTGCGTCAGATATTTGCATTTCCGCATGACCTACAAAGATAATAAATGCTTCATAGGTTGGATGGGCCGCACAAAGTTTTAAAACCTTCCATTTTCACATTTTCTCTCTCACACACATTCTTTCTCTCTCTCTCTCTATCTATCTATCTATATATGTATCTCTCTCCCTTTCTCTCTCTCTCTCTCTCTCTCTCTCTCTCTCTCTCTCTCTATATATATATATATATATATATATATATATATATATATATATATATATATATATGTTAGGTTGGTGCAAAAATAATGTTTTCTCACATAGTAACATATGTGAGAAAACGACATTATTTTTTCACCAACCTAATATGTATATATATATATATATATAATTAAAAAATATGATTCCAACTCGCTACATAAGAGGTCTCATGTTTCAAATTGAAACATGAGACCTCTTATGTAGCGAGTTGGAATCATATTTTTAAATAAATAATTATATTTACCAAACCAGTTTCTTTCCTATTTTCTACAATATCTTCACACATATATATATATATATATATATATATATATATATATATATATATATATATATATAACGTGTATATTTAGGCAGCATAGTTTTGTTCAAATAGGTTTGCTTAAATAATTTAGACATATCATGTCGATTAGTTTTCCCTGTGATCCTTTCGAGTTCACGGATTTATTTCTAGGTAGCCTTAAAAAAGTGATATATATATATATATATATATATATATATATATATATATATATATATATATATATATATATATATATACACACCGCAGGGAAGGAAAACATTATACAGACATTGCAATACTAAATTTATTCAGATATCACGAGATTAATACAAGTTACCTTTGGACTCTACAATCACAAGAGATGCTAAAAATAGTGACTTTTAGCTACCAGACATTTATTAGTATGGCGAACTACTGTTTGGGTAATTGCTGCATATGCATTTTCGATTTCTTGTCTAAGGGCCCCCATAGTAAAGCCAGCTGTCGAGAAAATATCGTACGACAGTTCATACGACACAGATCCATTAATAAGTACCATGTCTATCACTGAATGCATTTCAGAAAGGCATTGATGCCGCACAAACAGTGAAAAATATTTTGTGCTGCCAACTAAGTTCTAATGACTGTGGGTATATACCAACGATACCTTGAGCACTTCGACGTTGTATAAATATTAGTAAGCTTGTCTCTTTTACTGCTGAAAAATTCGTTCGATACTCACTAGATGCCCCATAAATTCGACCTTGTGCTACATCCAAGCTTCGCTATACCAAAGATGGTTTCTTCTTTTATGCGCTTTATTGCTTCAGGACTTTGGCAACTTGGGCTCTCTACAACTTCCTGTCCATTGTAGCTCTAAACAACGTTTCTCTCTGATCTGTCACACAAACTTATTAAGTAGGTTACCGTTCTTCCCACAGTCCCCATTTCCTTTAATAAGAGTGTTAAATTTTCCAAGCCTTTTTCCTCATAATGTCTCTCCACACATTTAAACTTACCATTTATGATATGAAGTATAAATGGCTTTCGATTTAAAAATAATAACTTCCTGATAAAGTTTGCTTTAGATGATCAGCTGCTTTTCATAATGATCTTTTATAAGTATATTTCGAAGCAGACATTCTTTAAAGGACTAAATGTAACAAAAAGTTATAAACCGTCATGCCCAACCGCGTAAAAGCATTTTAGATTGAAAACTAAATAAAGAATTTTCTTTCCCATTAATTCTTACCAGATATAACCTTACCAGATAATCTTACCATAAAATCTGATGCAACTTTCAGTCATCTGCAACAATCTACTGACGAGTAATGAAAAATCCTTCTTTTTCACTGGTTTATTACAGAAGACAAGAAATTGGTTTCTGGGGTTAACAACAATACCAAAAAGCAATGTTAAATCGATCCCAGCACTGAAAGCAAGACTTGCATTTGATAGAAAACTAGAGTTATTTTCACTATACTTTATTGCAGATGTCATCAGAGTATAAATTTAATTTTAATTCGGTTATTTCAAAGATATATTACACTAGAAGTGCGCATCAGTTGTATAACAAAAACTCATCCCTAGTGAAAATTACCTTCATCAAAATAAACTGAGAATTAAATAAAGTCATTAGGTTGGAAATTTCAACTTTACCTTCTATTTACCACTGACCCTAATTTTTTCGGATTAATATTTATTTATAAGCACAAGAATATTTTCTTAGTTCCAGGTGGTGCAGAAATTAGAAAGATATCCATCCGGGTCACTCAACTTTTCATCAATGGAAAAACTGAATTTACGCTGACTTTCCCGAGAATTGCTAATAGTGAATATTATGTCAGTTGTTGATAAGGTTTAACTTAATTACATCTGCGCTTATTTGTAACGTCTTTGAAAATAAGACATTATTAATTGAACAGCTTTTAAAAATGATGTCTTTTGTAGTATGAAAGGTTGAAAGTCTGTGACATCAACAAAAGAAAGAAAGAACACAAAAAGTTAGTTGAAATAAATAAAAATACTTTGTTTTTTCAGGATAATGAATTACACATTGACAGAAAAGCCGTTTTAAAAACGAAAAATTAATGAATGTAATTCAGGTATTTACGTCGTTTTGCAGACGACCAATTGTAACAGGTTTTCATTTCAGATGAATATTTAATACAAGATAATTTCTTCCTGTCGGCATAACAATGTACTCTAGCGGAAGTATGATATCACGATGGAAAGAGTTTCATGACAGGAAATCTTTCGTGTAATACAAAAAGAAAATCTTTGGAATTGGACTCAAGCCAATCTTCTTCGGTACAATACTATTAATGATAATGAACAATGTCTAATTTTCGTTTTATAGATCACAGTTGGCGTAATTGGTAGAATCACGATTATCGAAAGCGAAACTTTTCTTTTGGTCTATTTAAATGATGTACTTTTAATATGTACGAAATCATCAATATTCAATTACAATGGATGCTCGACGCATTTGCAACGTGTTCAGGAAGCGACTCGTTACCACTCTTGTTTTGTGAGATGAAGTTCAAAAGAACTAAATTCACGTTTTAATTTGTGATATTCTAAACAAATTAATCACTGCCAACGAATAAGAAGCCAGCTGTGAGCTACGTAAATGGATAGAAATCCCACCTGCGTTCAAACTAATATTTAATTCATTCAAATGCAGAGCTGTTTGTTATTTTTTGACTTTATTCGTTTCAGTTTTCTTCTTTAAAAGTTCACTGCGGTTACATCAAAACGGAGCAAATGAATCAAGAGAAACTTAAGTATTGAAGTTAGAAGAGACTTTTACGCATAATTTTGACGCATGTTAAAACATTATAGATACTTAAAAGTAGAAGTAAATGGGACGAAATTTTACTGACATATTATGTGTATTATGACACTGCAAACTTCAAAGCCTACAGGAAAATCAGAATTTTTCCCATTTTCCATATCTATAATTGTGGTTGTCATAGCAGTGAATGCTGGTCACAGACGAAGAGACTTCAGGCTGCAGAAATGTGGTTCTACAGGAGAATGCTGAGGATGCCATAGGAACGACGAAGTTTTAGAGATAATAGAAAGAACAAGGAAACATATCTGTGTATATTTCTGAGATGAGGTATTATGTACACTATTTATATTATTCGGACTATTGTCCTCATCTTTGTCGCCATATGTATTACAACGTTTCAGTCGAACTGAACATTTTATTTCGCTCACTGGGGTAAACTGTTCTAGTTCCACGTGCCATGTTTAATGGATGTCAGTTATCTCCTGTTAACTTCCCTCTGAAAGTTCTCCACTGCCTTAACCGGGTATTGAACTCACACTCTTTGGGTCATGTCACTGGATCTAACCAATGCCTTTATCCATTGTGCCATGTGTCCTTGAGGACACATGACACAGTGGATAAAGAACCCAAAGAGTGTGAGTTCAATACCCGGTTAAGGCAGTGAAGAAGAGGACAATAGTCTAACGTGTGGTGAACTTGCAAGACAGTTCAACGTTTCCGATGAAACAGTTAGACTTCACCTGCACCGCCCAGGTAAGACGTACAAACTGAGCAAGTGGGTTCTGCAAACGCTGTTGGAGGTCCACAAGGGACAACGACTGGCAGCCTGCGTATCGCTGCTTTCTCGCCACCGTACCGCAACGTTATTCAATCGAGTGCTTACCAGTGATGAAAAGTGGGTTCTGTACGAAACTCCCAAGCGTTCCAGACGTTGGTTGTCTCCTCAGGATGCTGTCCCTCACGCCGCAAGACCACCTATGCACCCACGCAAGATTATGCTTTGTGTCTGATGGACAGATCGTCAAGTGGTTCATTATGAACTGCTATCAACGGGCCAAACGCAGCAATGGAAACGTGTGCAACAGGCATTGCGCCAGAAGGAGCCAGCACTGGTGAATCGCAAAGGTGTGCTTTTCCTCCATGACAACGCCAGACCACATGTCGCGCGAGTGGTCAGAGATACTACAGCAACTTGAGTGGGAGACTTTATGCCATCCACCTTATTCACCTGACCTTGCGCCATCCGATTCCTACCTCTTCCACTCCTTGGATAATCATCTTCGTGGGAAATCCTTCACCAATGAAGTACACTTGTGCAAAGCCATCACGGACTTCTTTGCGTCAAAATCCCCCGAGTTCTACCGCCGCAAGGGCCTGGAACAGCTGGAGACACGTTGGCAGGAGGTGCTGGATGCCGATGGCGATTACTTCGAAGACTAAATATAAGTTACACATACTGTGAAGCGTTTTCTGTTTTTCCTTTAAAAAGGGACAGAACTTTTTTGGTTACCTTATATATATATATATATATATATATATATACACCATTGTTTAAAAAGCAGAGAAGTCTATTAAAACACGTGAACCCACTAAATATAACGTCTGTAATAATAATAATAATAATAATAATAATAATAATACAGATATATAGATACAGACAGCGTGCACATAGGAATCAACATTACCTGGTAACTGCCAATATATATATATATATATATATATATATATATATATATATATATATATATATATATGATATGATGAACCTGTTTCTGTCGTCTTCGGCGTATGAGTGTTCAACAGAAAGTCCCCCACTTTTTAATTTACTTGTGTTTGTGTCTTCGATGACTTTTAACGCCAGCTTGAGACCCGCAATCATCCACTTTCAAGGCCAGCTTGAGACACATTCACCTCCTTGCCAAGGAAGGCCACACCTTGTGAAAGCAGAGGAAATGTTAGAGTGGTGTTTAATGTTTTGCCTTGTAATACGTTATAATACCATTTATCTATTTATACTCCTCTGTGTGACATAATCCAAATCTACCTTCTAAAATGCCGAGAGGGACGTCAGTAGAACTTAGATATTGCTTAGGTTCATTCTTTTACTTCAACAGTGTTCTTTCCACTTTCTGAGAACCGTCATCTTGTTGGCTATACATGAGGAATTTCAGTGTACTTTCATCCGACATGCACAGAGCATTACCAAACCAGCAAATTAACAGTTGCCTTAGAAATATCTTTATGCCTCCAAAACCGAACTTTAAAAATAGATTAATATTAGATATTTTTTCTCTTCCAGATTAAAGCTATAGACTGTACGAAGAAACCGTTTCTGGAAGATAACAATCAGGCGAATATAGTTCCAGTAGGTGGTCTGGGATTCAGAGCCAGAGATGAGAGTTGTAATTACTAAAACTCGGTAGATGTTACACTTGATTTTCAAGGAAATTCCTTTGACATTTTGCTTAGTAGAGCTTTCCAAAGAGGTTTGTATCCTTGAAGATGCGATAAAAGATCTTATCGTCGAGAGAGGCTATATTCTTCATTTTTCTTCTTGAATATTTAAATTCTTTACCATCAACAGAAATTGGCACAAATTGTAGAGTGTGTGCTGAGGGGCGTTGCCGAACACAACGTACAGATTTAAGCATTAGCTTAGGATGGTGTACAATTTCACTCTCCTTGATACTCATTGCTAAGCCAAATGCGTTGCAAATGAGAGATATAGAAAGAAAGAGGGAGATAATATGGTATACATTTGTTATACTCGTAGAAAATTTGCAGGTATTTTTCGCGGGTATTGACAACGATGATTATTGCATGTTTCTAAATGTTCTTACCTTTTGCCAGTATCGTCTTCTCTCTTGCTCCTTTCAGCCAACATTGTTCGTCCATATTTTCATTAATATAGTAAGCGAATATATATTCACGCACAACACAACCTTCAGGTGTTGACAGTTACGTAATTTGAATTTTAAATAATTGAATACGTGTGTGCGTGTGGTTATCGCAATGTTGGCGCAGTTATACATGATACTGGGATTAGTTCTTTAATTTAAAAAAATTATATTTGTCAATTAAAATAAACAGGATTTTTATGTGTATGTAAAAAATCTATAAATACTATAATACCAGTCAGGTTATGCTCAGCACCTGCAGATTGCGTTGTGCAGGAAACTCCGTGATGTCCTAACGTTGAGAGATAATATCTTTATATTCAGTAATATATATATGTGGTTAATAGTATTACATCGTGCACCGTTTTATTAACACCAGCACTATATGTGCGGCAAATTTTAATTATATATATATATATATATATATATATATATATATATATATATATATATAAAGAGAGAGAGAGAGAGAGAGGTGACAGTCTGTTTTATGCTTAAACGGAAGATTGTATTTATGCATAAATACGCTATCGCCGCTGGGTGTTTATCTCAATGTCTACATTTTATATTTTCATGCGATCTGTTCTGTATATATTACAGGCCAAGCGTTTAGAGTCATCTCTAGATTGCCAAAAACCGCCTAAAAATTAAAGGTTGTGTGTCTGTTTCAAAATTAATTTTGGGTCAGAGGAACATTTCCTTTATCTTCCTGGAGATTTTTATCGTATATTCAATAATAATAATAATAATAATAATAATAATAATAACGAAATTAACCCTTTACTGTATAATGTTTCCTTAAAATTTTAACAGTTTTTGCCTATTCAAACTTTTGGCTCAAGGTAATCTTAGGTTTGGTGGATTTAAAATTTTACGTAACCCACTTTCTAAAACATTAGTTGATATGCAACTAATGTTAATTAGTTATTGAGTTTACAGATTATTAATTAAAGAACCAAAGAATCTATGAAACGTACTAATTATTAAATCCACAGGTTAGCCACAATCTTTTGGCCTATACCATATATATAACACGCAAACACCCCTTGTCTGGTTGAATTGGATTTCTCTGTATCCTTGGAAACGTGAATTATGATTTTTGCTGTTTCTTTAAAACCCAGTAATTTTAAAAGTTACTCCAAAATTTGCTTGAGGATGAAATGGAACTAATGTCTTTAATTTAATTACAAAATTAAATTCGAAGCTTTCAGCTTCCATTTTTGAAACATGGTTAGAACTGTGTAGCGAAAAAATATATTTTAAATCAATTAATTTATAATATATATATATATATATATATATATATATATATATATATATATATATATAAGAAAGAAGTTATAGTGGTTCCAACGACTGAAAAGTATGTATATTAAAAAGAAGAGAAGAGAGGTGCCGCAAACGTTTTTGGTTTTAATGTGAATTTTAAAAAAATATATATTATACTTTATTTTCCATAATTTTACTATACGTGTTTCTGGTCTCGCGACGGTCATAAATAAATAATAAAAGCAGCAATACAGACACAAAAATCTGAATACATTAGCATCCCAAACCCAATGACCTTACATTCAGACCAATTGTAGCAGGACCAGCCTGTCCAACTAGCAAACTCAGTAACCTAATAGACATAATATTGCAACCATATACTAAACAAATTAAAAGCCACATCAGAGACGATATCCACTTCCTTAGCTGCATACGACAAAAGGTAGATCCAGGAACGCTTATGGCAACTTTTGGACATTAGTAGCCTATACAGCAGCCTATACCATGAACTAGGAAAGAAAAGCAATCAATTTCTGGGTTGAAAAACATCCAGAAATACTACATCCGAGATTCACTAAAGAATTCATTATCGATAGTATAGACCTAATTCTAAACAATAACACCTTTGAATTTGACAACAAAAACTGCATCAAATCCCTATGTACTGCGATGGGAACAAAAATGGCACCAACTTATGCCACCCTAACATTAGCTTATCTAGAAGAAAACCTCTAAGAAAAGATAGAAGAAATATATGGGGAAAATATAAAAAAACAATTCACTAAATCTTGGAAAAGATACTTAGATGATTGCTTCATCTTTTGGAAATCCTCATGGGGTGATATTAACCAATTCCACACATTATTTCAAAACTTACACCCAAAAATCAAATTCACGCAAGAATATAATTTTAATGAATTACCGTTTTTAGATATACTCTTTAGAAATAAAAACAACCACATAATCACAGATATCTACCACAAACCCACAGACACCCAACAATATCTTCATTTCAAGAGCCATCACCCAAAAAGCTGCCTAAAATCCATCCCCTATTCCCTAGCACGTAGAATTTGTACAGTAGTGACTGATAAACACCTCCGAAAAACCCGCTTAGAAGAACTACATAAAATTCTAAATAAACGAGGCTACCCCACAACACTAATAAACAAAGGTTTTGAACTCGCGAAAAAAATTCCTCTAGACCAACTTTGAAATAAAAAGAAACGTAACGTCAAACAAACTCTAGCATATGTCTCAACATACAACAAAAACAATCCAGAAATATTAAAAAAATTACAAAAAATCTAGACCTACTTAGCAAGAATAATAAACTGAATAATTGTTATGGTCCGGTTCCTTGTACCATGGTGATAGTCCAAGGTAGAACCAATAAAGAAGAATTCGAAAACGTATATGGAACAACACAGATATATTACAAACAGGAATATATACAGAGAAATAGAAAGTGTTACTACGAACAACCAGGTTTAGTAGTAATTGTGTGAACGCGACTCTGTTTCGGACTACCTCTGACTCGACTAACTGACTCGCTCGCTCTGACTGACTGACAGACTCCTGACGGACCTCACTCCAGACTTCAGACAACTCTAGCCTTCAGACGGAACTCTCTGTTTCCTCTTGAGGCGCAGTATTTATTACGTCTGGAATAGACCATTATGTTATTATGGGTAAGGTCCCATAACAACCCCAATTCTGAAAATCTTTTTTTCTTTGGATCTATTTCCAAAGGTTCAGTAAATTTTCTTTTTCTAGACGATTTTCTTGGTTCTGGCATTATTTGCGGTCTTGTTATATCGAATGTGTCGAAAATCGTGTTCAATACATCTTCTTGAGGTGGACCGTTAGCATCCTGTAACGGTCTCTTCCTTATTTGGTTTACGTGTCTTCTGTGTGATCATTTTTTTCCTTGAACTATATACATCATATTGCCAATTCTTTTCTCAATTATCCCTTGTTCCCAGCAAGAGGTATTCTTTTTGTATGCCTTAAAAAAAACTTTTTCCCCTGGGAGGAATTTTCTTTTTGGTGTGTAGGACTGTGTTACTTGTTTTGTTTTACTTGGTAGTAATTTATCGAACGCTGATCTGATTTTCCTAGCAAACATGATATCTGCTGGTGATAATGTTGATGGTGTCGCATTATTTGGCGTTATTCTATATACCTGTAGGAATTGCTGTAATGCTTTCTCCGTAGACACATCGTATGCTTTTCGTAATGCTCTTTTAAGAGTATCCACGAATCTCTCCGCTTGTCCATTTGATCTTGGATAGTAAGGCGGGGCTTTTATATGCTTTACTTGATAGATTTCGCAAAACTCTTGGAAATTTACTGAAAGTGAATTGCGTTCCGTTAACTGTTACTAAACAGTCCACTACGGCAAACCGAGCGAATAGCTCGTGGAGGAAATTTTTGGTCGTTTCTGTAGTAGGATTTTTGCACTGAAACACCTCCGGCCATTTATTGTAGCTATCAACTATGATTAAATAGTAGAACCCGTGAATTGGTCCTGCATAATCTGCGTGTATTCTTGACTATGGACGATCAGTTTCAGGCCAAGGCTTATGCATGATTGGCGGTGCTTTAGCTGCTAAATTGCAACCCTTGCATATTTCCACCATTTAAGAAATATCCTTGTCCATATTCTTCCAATATACATAGCTTCGCATTAGCGACTTCATTCTATTTTTACCCGGGTGCCCTCTGTGAAATCCTTTAGTATCTGTTTTTGTAAAGTTTTGGGGATTACAACCCTTTCGTTGTAAAGTAGCACATAATCGCATAGAGAAAAGTTGTCCGAATTTTTTTCATTTTTTCTGCTATTTTTGCTTTTGTTTCATTAATAAATTCGTCATTTTTGGCTTCATTTTTTATGTCTTGCAATGTGACTGGGAGGTTTCTGACTGTACAACATAATACTGTCCTTATGTCTTCTTCATTTCTTAGGGCTGCGATTACCGTATCTTCCAATGGCTATGTCTTTGTTGGTATAAGTCTCGACAGACCAACCGCGTGCCCGATTCTTTTCGTTGGTATATATTCCAATCTGAAATTATAGTTTAGAAGAATCGCTCCCCATCTAAGTAGCCTATTTGCCGTGTACACCGGTAGACCTTTTTTGAACCAAAAATTTTTATTAACGGTTTGTGATCCGGCTGCAGAGTAAAGTGTCTACCATAGACGTATCTATGGAATCTTGTTACTGCGAAGATAATTGCTAAAGCTTCCTTCTCTATTTGTGAATAGTTTTTCTCCGCTGGTAGTAGGGTTCGAGAAGCATGTGCGATAGGTTTTATTGTTCCTATCTGGTATTTTATGTAATATACACGCTCCGACACCGTAGGCGCTCGCATCACTTGCTACAACAATCCCTAGTTCAGAATTATAGTGTGCCAAAAATAAATCCGATGTTAATGTCTTGATTATTTTTTCGAATGTTTCCTGGCATTGATCTGTCCACTGCCAAACTTTTTCTTTCTTTAGCAGTTCGTTCAATGGTGCGCGAAGTTTCTGCATTTCAGGTATGAATTCCTGGTAGTAATTTACTAATCCAAGAAAACTTTGTAGTTCTGTTATGTTCTTAGGAACTGGCATTTTTTTTATTGCTGTAGACCTTTCAGAATCTGGACGTCTACCTTCTTGGTCTATTATATGGCCAAGATATTTAATTTCCTTCATGAAAAAATCACACTTATTTTCTTTCACTTTGAATCCATAGCTTTGAATTCTTTTAAACACTTCTTGTACATGTTGTCAGTGTTGTTCAACGCTTTCGCTATTAATCAATATGTCATCCAGATATGCTATTGTGTATTCTAGTCCTGCCAGCATCGTATCCATTGTCTGCTGGAAAATAGCGGGCGCTACTTTAATTCCAAATGGTAGTCTTTGGTATCTGTGCAATCCCTTGTGTGTATTTATGCATAGAAGTTTTGAACTTTCTTCATCGACTGGAATTTGCAGGTAGGCCTCACTTAGATCAATCTTTGAAAAATATTTTCCGCCATTTAATTTAGTGAATACTTCTTCTGGACTAAGTAGCGGATAGTGGTAGTCCTTTATTACTACGTTCAAACCTGTAGAAAAATCAGCAGAAACTCGAATTTCTCTTGATTTCTTTTTAAAGTAGACCGTCGGTGTGGCCCATTTGCTGTACTCTACTTTTTTCAATATGCCCGTATTTTCGAGTCTAGATAATTCTTTGTCAATCTTTTCTATTGACGCAAACGGTACACTCCTTTTTTTCTTGAAAATAGGTTGAACGTTATCCTTTATTTTGATATTAGCTGCCATTTTCTTGCATCTTCCGAGACGTGCCGAAAATACTTCGGGGAAACTCGTTTTTAGTTTTCCTTTTAATTTGTCTGCCTCGGTTGATAAGCTTTTTACATTCTGGCAGTAGGTGCTAATAGGTAGATCCTACAATTCGAATTTTTGCATCCAGTCTGTCCCGAATAGGTTTTCGGTATTTCTTAAGACGTACATTTTTAGTTTTTTCGTCATTCCGTTAAATGTTACGTTTGTGATTATTTCACCCTCGAATTTTATTTTTCTCCCCGTAACTGATCTCGCAATTTTATCCGTTTTTAACATGACAGGTTTGTTCAGTTTTCTCCATGTTTGTAGATTTATGATAGTTAAGTCTGAGCCAGAATCCAGCTGTAACCTAACTTTTCTGTTTTGCATTTCAACTTGTACATATTTTCTTATATTAGTCTCATCTGTTTGGTCGGTCCTCGTAATTCTTATTCTGCTTTCTTTTCTATACCAACAGTGAGAACTTTTGTGACCAATATTTTTACATGATAGACAAGTTTTAGCACGATATGTACAGTCTTTAACCCAATGCCAAGACCCACAACGATAGCATGGACTTGGTGGTAGTTTCTTTTTATGTTGATTATAATTAGAAAATTTTGTTTTACCTGTTCTTGAGGCGGGAAAATCAGTTCGGTTTGTTTGTGAGGAGGGAAAATCTGTTTGCTTTGTTTGTGTGGAGGGAAAATTTATTTGTCTTCGTACTTTGCGTATGTATGCTATGCCAGCTTGTTCTATGTCTTTAGAGTCTTTTTTACGCTGACGCATCTCTGGCAGTCTTCGGCTAGTTTTTGAAGTGTCAGATCTTGTTCATTTTCCTACTTAGTAAGTATTCTGCGCCTCATTTCTGCGTCTTTGGTCGAAACCAGACCTTGGACGTAAATTAAGCATTTGAAGTTGTCAGCGCTGAGTTCCGATAATTTAAAGTCGTCACAGTATTTATTAATAATGGATGCGAAAGTTACGTAATCTTCGCTATCCTTTTTTGTAAGGTTCATGCATTTCCATCTTTTATGAAATAGTGAAGTATTATGGCTGAAAAGTTCCGTTAGCAATTTTATAGATTCTTTGAACGTTAACTCGCTGAGAAGGATATAATCAACGAATTTGGTATATTCGCCTGTGCCTAATTTTCTTAATAAAAGGCGTACTTTACGTGCATCTGACCAATCTTTGGAATCAAAACCATATAGATCTTCATACCTTCGGAAGTAATTTGCAAATGTTCTATCTTCGTCGGGTGCGTACTTGAAATCTTCGATATAACTCCAAATAGCGTCTTAAGAGAGAACTGATTCGTTCTCGGGTTTTTGCTCCTTATTTGTCATTGCACGTACCAATAATTCTTGCAATTCTAGATGTTTTTATCCGTACCTTTGTTGTTGTTCAAACTGGATTTTGATAAGTTCCATAATAGTTGACTTAAGATCTTCCTTGTTAACGTATTTTTTTTTTTTAGAATTTAATCGTCGTCCACTGTTACGTACGACGAATAGCAAAAAAAATATGCCCTCCGAGTAGGGAGTTTATTTTTCTTTAAGGGTTTTCCAGATCGCCACTTGTTATGTGTGACGTATAGCAAAAAAATACGTCCTCCGTGTATAGAGTTTCTTCGTCGCCACTGTTATGTTGACGAGAGATGATTTTGTTGTTTGTTCTTCACGTGACAGTTCGAATCGCTCGTCACCACTGTTATGGTCCGGTTCTTTGTACCACGGTGATGGCCCAAGGTAGAACCAATAAGAAGAACTCGAAAACGTATATGGAACAACACAGATATATTACAAACAGGAATATATACAGAGAAGTAGAAAGTGTTACTACGAACAATCAGGTTTAGTAGTAATTGTCTGAACGCGACTCTGTTTTGGACTGCCTCTGACTCGACTGAGTGACTCGCTCGCTCTGACTGACTGACAGACTCCTGACGAACCTCACTCCAGACTTCAGACTGAACTCTAGCCTTCAGACAGAACTCTCTGCTTCCTCTTGAGGCGCAGTATTTATTACGTCTGGAATAGTCCATTATGTTATTATGGGTAAGGTCCCATAACAATAATATACTAAAAACAACCAAAATAATTAAAAGCAAATGCCAATTTAAAAACCTAAAACACATATTAACCACATCTAAATTTAACCAACACACAATACAGGGAGTCACAAAATGCAACAAAAAAAGATGTGGGCTTTGTGACATCATTATAGAAGGAAACTCCTACACTTTTGAAAACAAAAAAAAACATTCATAATAAATAAAAACTTAAACTGCAACTCTAAAAATTTGATTTATGTACTTAAATGCACAAAATGCAAGAAGTCATATGTAGGCATCAGCCAATAACTGAACAACAGGGTCTCCCTACACAAAAGCAACATAAAATTACCAGACAACAGAAAAACTTTTTGCATCACAACACATCTTCAAATGTAACCAGGGTAAATTTAATATCATGCCGATATATCAAACAGACAATTATTCTTACCTACAAATACAAGAAAAAAACTTCATAAACAAATTTAAACCCGAAATAAATAGATCATAACCCCGCACACAAAAGCACACAACATGCACACAAAGTGACCAAATACAGTGATCAAATCACTCACATACATGAACGCACGCTCACATGCGGGTATCTGTGAGGCACGAAAATACACACACACACACACACATATACATATATATATATATATATATATATATATATATATATATATATATATATATATATATATATATATATACGCATGTTGACAAAACAGGGGAACTACTCACGAGCACGCACACAAACCCCACACAACTTAGGAAGTACGTGTGTATGTATGTACGTATATATGTGCATATGTGTGTGCGTATGTGCATACTGGTTCCATGTAACTTGGGAAGTATGGGTGTGTATGTGTGTGTCTATGTATGTGTGTGTATGTACTGATTCCTTGAGGTGGGACGGTGTGTATGTGCGTATGTGTATGTATCTGTGTATGTGTACAAATGAGTTTACTAATTCCTCGGAGTAAGGCAGTATATGTATGGAGGGAGAATATACGTACGCATATATACACGCATGCTGACAGAAACACACAAAAATAGAAACAGATCCAAGAACACATAGGGGTCAGTAAAACATTAAAAGATAAAATACTGATAAGTAATTCATCATTTCGCTTGGACCAACCTTAATTGTTTTATGACCCTTCGCGCAGAACTCTTCACTGCCAATTCAAGAAAGAAATTCGGATTACTAACACAAAAACAGAGAATGTATCATATCGAGAATATTTAATATTGAAAGACATAAGGAAAAAATTAATTATTTTTAATATGTGGAGATCTCCGCCTTTTACCTGAAGACAGTCGTGAGACCAGAAACACGTGTAGTAAAATTATGGAAAATAAAGCATAATATTTAAAAAAAAAAAATAATAATAATCCACATTACAACCAAAAACGTTTGCGGCACCTCTCTTCTCTTCTTTTTAATATATATATATATATATATATATATATAACATATATATTTCTTCTTTTCTCCTCAGTAATTTTATAGTTGTAAACTTGATAGCGAATAAATGTTAAATTTTGGTTTTGTAATTAGCAGTTTTAAATTTTAATATTAAATTTTATCATATAATTTAGTAATTATTCGTTGGAATAAATTATTTTTTAATACTAAACATCTGAATAGATATTATAACATGACTTCGTTATCGAGCTTTTTGAATTTTCCTGTACTTGTGTTCTGATTGGTCCATCTAGCCTCTGTAACAACGTTTTCCCCTTACGTAGAATATTAATTAATTTGAAACTTTTAAAACCATTTATTTTACATTCAACGTCATCACTTGATAAGACACCGTAGGTGTTGAAACAAAATGGCTATTTTTGTAGTGATTTTATAACATATTTATGTTATAAATTTTTTTTTTCTTTAAAAATAAATAATTATATCTGCTCTACTTTGTATTGAGCACTCTTTTAAGAATAGTAATTGTTGGTTATTGGAATTCATTCCATATACACCAATCATATACTTGTATATATATATATATATATATTATTTCGTCTGGTTCGTCTGTTTTTTCCTTTGGCTTTCTTTAACTTTCTCCTATCTTATCCTTTTCCTCGAACTCATACCTGATTACCTACAAGAGAACCCACCCCAGGATCCAGTGAATGCAAATATTGTCTCCATCGTTTGCCATCTACAATTTTTGAGTTTTTGACTTTAATCAAGTTACGATGAGAAAAATATGCATGTTAGTTTCTTTGAAAAAATTTTAAAAAAATAATGCTGATTTTTAAAATCTCCTATTTTTTTTTTTTTTACAAATATATTTGGTGAATCAAAGGCAAAAAGAATATCAAATATATTTATATTTCACTTTGTTATATTTAAGAAGCTGCTTTTCGACATTTGACATAAGCAACAAAGAGTTTGTTGTAGCTTTTATTTACATAAGAACGGGTGTTATTTAGAATAGGATGTAACCTGTCGCTCTGATTGGTTGGAAAAGAAATTAGTCGTATCTCTTGATGAGTAAGAAAAGCAAACAGGACGTCACCGCTTCTAATTGGTCGGGTGGGACATTAGAAGAAGTTACTGTGAGATAAGAAAACAAATTTAGTCCGACAAGACAAAGAATAGGAAAAGTTATTGATGTGGGTGCCAAAGTTGGGCCCACAGAAGTAAAACACGGAACACGGATTAGAAGTAAGAAATATATATTAACAACAGGTTACAGAGATAGTGTAAGCAGAGTTTACTATAAGTTAGTGTCCAACACTGGTAGTCGTACGAAACTCTCACTGTCTCTCTGTGTCACTCTCTATCACTCTTCCTAGAGTGCTATGTCGCCTACTTAATATAGGCCTGGAAGAGTCTACTGTGTAGGTAGTTTTCGGTCTCACAATACCCCACTTCCAAAGAGTTTTCTTTTTGAAAAGGAGAGAAAAAAAATAAAACTTAATACTTTTTCCTTTTGGGATTTATTGTTTCTCAGCTGGAAGTAGAGATCTTGTTGCGTGAGCCACAGCTTTTCGCGAACCGTCTGGCAGTTTATGTAATATACAAGCGCCTATGCCGTACGAGCTTGCATCACTTGCGACTATGATGTCGAGACTAGGGTCGTAATGTGTGAGGGAGAGGTCTGAAGTAAGAGTTTTCTTGATCTTCTCGAATGCGTCTTGGCCTACCGGGGTCCATGACCATGGTTTGTCCTTTTTTAAAAGTTGGTTTAGAGGCCCTCTCAAATTTTGCATGTTCTTAATGAACCCTTGGTAAAAGTTAGCTAGGCCGAGGAAGCTTTGTAACGCTTGAACGTTATCTGGGGCCGGCATGTTTCTGATCGCGTTGGCTCTTTCTGGATCCGGCCGACGACCATCTTTATTTATGATGTGTCCTAAGTATTTAATCTCTTGTAAGAAAAAGTCACACTTTGCCTCCTTAACCTTAAATCCGTATTTTTGTATCTTTTCGAATACGTTTATTATATGGTTCCGGTGCTCTGCCGTAGTTTTACTAGTAACTAGTATATCATCCAAATAGGCTGTTGCGTAGTCAAGATCGCCCAGCATGGCGTCCATGACCTGCTGAAAAATTGCACGCGCAACCTTTACTCCAAAGACAGCCTGTTGTATTTGTACAACCCTCTATGGGTGTTTATGCAGAGCAATTTGGAACTTTGTTCTTCCACCTCTATCTGAAGGTATGCGTCCAAGAGGTCGATTTTAGAAAAAAAATTTCCACCATTGAGTTTATTGAAAATTTCTTCAGGGCTCGGGAGAGGATAGTGGTGATCTTGCAAGGCATCGTTTAACATTGTGGAAAAATCTGCGCATATTCGTATTTGATTGGACTTCTTTTTTACGTAGACCGTAAGTGCTGCCCACTCCGTGAAATCTGTTTTTGACAGAATACCTGCTGGTTCGAGTCTATCTAACTCTTTATTGATTTGCGCTAGAGCAGCGAAAGGGACATTCCGTTTCTTTTTGAATACCGGTTGTGCACCGTCCTTCACCTTGAACTTAGCTTTCATTTTAGTACATTTCCCAAGGCCGCCAGAAAAAACCTGGGGAAATTGTTGTTTGAGTTCCTTTTTTAGATTTACCAAATTGGACGTTGTACTTTGTATCTTGCGACAAAATGTACTCATTGGGCAATCCCAAAGATTGAATTTTTCTATCCAATCAGTTCCAAATAAGTTATCTGAAGTTTTTAATACGTAGGCTTTGAGCTTTTTGGTAACTCCATTTAGTGTTACTGTAAGTATTACCTCGCCTAAAATGTTAATATTTTCGCCAGTTACGGATTTTGCTGTTTTATCCGTTTTTAATAAGGTCGGCTTGTTCAATTTTCGCCAAGTACGCCAGTTAATAGTTGAAATATCAGAACCCGAGTCAAGCTGGAATTTAATGGACTTATTGAAAATATCCAGTTACATATTTTCTTAAATTCCTATCAACAATATTGTCAGATTGAGCTTGCCTAATTTTATTTTTGGGTTTTCTCGTTCTGTTGGCGTACCAGCACGAAGTTAAAGTATGACCACTTTTATTGAAATTTTTGCAATATTTTTGGTTCTTAACAGGACAGAATTTCATCCAATGCCATTTACCACAATGGTAACATGGTCCAGGCGGTTTCTTTAACTTATTTGTGTTTGGGTTACTGCGTAATTTAGGACATGAGATTTGCCTTTTGTCTTTTTTAGGGGAATAGGAGGTAGACTTATTTCTGATTTTATTAATCTGAGTCACACCTGATTCCTCGATAGTGTTTGAGTCACGCTTTACAGATATTACTCTTTGACAGTCCTCTGCCAGTTTTTGGAGAGTCAATCCTTGTTCGTTCTCAAGCTTAGTCAGTACCCGTCGTCTGATTTCGGCGTCTTCTGCAGATACTAGACCTTGTTCGAAAATTAAGCACTTAAAATCATCGGCAGTCAGTTCGGCTAGTTTAAAATCATTACATAGCTTGTTCACCGATGCTGCAAACGTTAGAAAATCTTGCTGGTTGTCTTTGACTGTGTTCAGGCATTTCCAACGTTTGTGGAACAAGGTTGTGTTAGGCCCGAATAATTCCGATAGGAGCTTAATCGTCTCTGAAAAATCCAAGTCAGTCGTTTTCTTGGGTAGTATGAAGTCTAAGAACCTACTATGTTCTGTAGTTCCCAGTTTTCACAATAGAAGACGTACCTTTTTTTACTGGGCCATTGTTCACAGTCTACGTTGAAAATATCTTCGTAGCGCCTGTAAAAAGCCTGGAACGTTTTGTCTTCCTCTGCTACGTATTCAAAGGTTTCCATTGAATTGTAGATTATACTCTGGGAGTTTGAGCCTTTTAATGCATTTACGAGTAATTCTTTAAGTTGTTTCTTATTGTAGTTCAGCATTCTGAAGCGTAATTTTTTGGAATTCCATTTGCTGTTTATGTAAATACAAAAATAGTTGTTGTCTTTCTTCTGATTTTTGTTGCTGGTCCAAATTTAATTTTAACATTTGGGCAACTACTTTTTGCAAATCTTCCATATTTAAAAATGACAGCGGTTTTTTGTTGCTTTGAAACACGTGTACTAAGAGGAAGTACACAAAAAAAATCTTGATAGATTTGTTCTTTTTTTTTTTCTTTTACAGAAAAAAAAATATGGACAGACAATAGTTAAACTAAACTAATTATGTGTGATTAGCTTTTTTTCCGTGGTTTCCGTTAATTTTAACGTAATTGAATAATTTTTCACCACACTTATGTTTTTTTTTTTTTATAGTGGTACAAAAAGAAAAAAAAAACTCACCTCAGTGAATTTGAGGGGAGAATAATTTTATGCCCGAGTTCAACTCAGTTACATAAAAAAAATAGTTTGATAGTTTTCTCCGAAAGCTGAGTACTTGATCTTGTGTTATCAGTTTTTTTTTACAAACAACTGTTTTTTTTCTGTGTGTGTGGGTGTGTAGAAATCGTTCTCGTAGGTTATTTGGACAGACTTTAATATTCCGTAGATGTCGAATCGCTAGTTTGTCAATGGCGTTTGCTATTGGAATATATATAGACGTTGGGTGTTTAGTTTTTAAATCGCTAATGTATTAATACCAGCTTAATTTCACGTTCAACACTGCTGTGGGAACGCGTGTATTTTTCGAGTACTGTCACTATTGATATGGTGAGAACGAAATTCTCGAATCTTTCTGTCGCCATTGTTGTGGAACTGGCAAGGTATTGCGATTTTTCGACGTGAATGCGTTTCTCGAATTCTTCGTCGACCCAGATGTGGGATTGGTAAGGTATTTAAGTTTCGCCGTGAGTGCGTTTCTAGAATCATCGTCGCCACTGATGTGCGTTTCTAGAATCCTCGTCGCCACTGATGTGGGTGCCAAAGTTGGGCCCACAGAAGTAAAACACGGAACACGGATTAGAAGTAAGAAAGATATATTAACAACAGGTTACAGAGATAGTGTAAGCAGAGCTTACTATAAGTTAGTGTCCAACACTGGTAGTCGTACGAGACTCTCACTGTCTCTCTGTGTCACTCTCTATCACTCTCCGTCACTCTCCCTAGAGTGCTATGTCGCTTACTTAATATAGGCCTGGAAGAGTCTATTGTGTAGGTAGTTTCCGGTCTCACAATAGTTATTTATTTGGAGAGACGAGACGAGGGAAATACGTCTCAAGAAATGAAACCACGTTAGATAATCATCCCCGTATTTTCATGTTCTTCATCCAATTATCCATTTCGTGTTTTAAAAATAAGACGTCATAAAATAATGAACAATATTTTGTCTGTAATATCGTTTGACTTCATTCATATCAGCCTTCTGGGGAAATTATTTTGGCAAAGAAAGTTTTTTTTTTTTTAAGACTGTATAACTACTAAATGGGCAGTAAAACATCGGTAGGAACAGATTTTAAATGACTGCCCGTTTCCAATATTCTATGGATGGATTACTTGCCTTGAAAATCAGTACCTGATTACATAAATTTTACTCGAGATCGAACACCGACTACTGGTATTAAATGAAAATGCGTAGTTACACTAACGTTCCAAAACTCATAAGGTAGGCAGAGATAATTGTGGGTAACCCCACCTTTCTTGTCTCCATGAAAATGCATAGACCTATAACTATACGCTAGCATCTAGTGAGTTAGTATGAATGCAGATAAATTGCGAATGGTAAGACAGCATTAAACGTCAGATTTCAAACTAGCTATAGTCGGTTCCAGATAAATGAGACATTCCATTTCTGAAATTCTGTGGATATCTGATATCACTCGATCGACAGTGTCAACTGGGTTCTTGTAATATCAGATGGAAAGCATTAATACTCTCTGTAGACTGCACGGTGGCCAACAGTAGATATTTCTAATCGTGACTAGTGGCGTCTTATGGGAATTGTATGCAGTAACAGACCAGCAAAAATGTCTCAAATCACATCATAGTTCTGTATCCATACAGAAAGTGATTATTTCCCTTTGATGGAGATAAGTCACATGGGTTACGGACGAAACCAGCAGTCAAAGTCAGTTCGTTTTACTGTAGCCAAAGCAAAAGGATTTATTTAGCTCGGGCCCACTATGGCCTGAGTAGAGGCTGAATCTGCCTCTTAACAGCTTACACTTCCATGGTGCCATTTCCCTTTGGGAATATATCTCTCCCGGATATAGAAAGGAATTCCAGTTCGCGGTCCTCAATTTGTGAAAATTCAAGACTCGGTGTGGAATATGTACTCGCCTGGAACATAGATGAATCCGGCGCGTTTGAATCTGGAGTCCTAAACATGACTTCTCCACACACAGGAGTATCTCCATATATATATATATATATATATATATTGAACAATAAAAAAATATTAAAAAAATATTAAAAAATTAAAATCTTCAGACACTTCAGGTTGTAGATTAATATTCTTTCGCTTTTTTTATTATTATTTCATTTAGATTCCTTGACTAGTTTCGGCCAAAATGGCCATCATCAGGAGAAGAAATATTTCTGCTTGCTGGTAGCAGTAAACTACAGAAATGAATGTCTTGATGGAGAAAATGAACTTTTGTCTGTAGTTTTTTGGGTTCTTTTTTTTTGTATCTTTTTAACATGAATCTTTTAACATTGCTTGTGTTGGTCAAACAGTCTCTTTTAAGTTGTTATTATATATATATATATATATATATATATGTGTGTGTGTGTGTGTGTGTGTGTGTGTGTGTGTGTGTGTGTGTGTAATATGTAAGAACATTTCTTTTTTTCTCCTTACACCCTGCTTTGCTTTTCTTTGTAGGTATATGTGTTATATTATTCTCCGCATGGGAAATATGTGTATATATGTATATATATATATTTTTTCTGTATATCTCTCTGAGTACAAAATGTGTTTGGCATCCATTTTTCTTTCACCCATTCCGTTTCATACATGAATTACGGTGTTATTATATCACGAATATAATAATACCCATAAGGGGGAAACTTAAATGACAGAATAAACCTTTCTTCTATAGCTCTCTCATGTTAAAATTCAATTAAACTATATTTGGCGCATATTTAGAAGATTAGTTCAGCATTTTTTCATGAGAGCAGAAAATTCACTACGACACTAGATACAGCGCCTCACCTGAAGTCACCTGGTCTTGTGTTAATTAGATCATTCGGGAACCGGAAATCTATGGCGGACATCAAGGTGTCGCGCTCCCAATTGACTCAAGCTTATGACAGGATTCAGATCTAGCGTAGAGCCTATGAGCTTATGAACCCCAGTTACCAATGTGAAGGTTGGCGGATTCTACAATGGTGGGGTTGTCTTTGCGTTGAATGCATTTGGTTCATTGGTCTACCTAAACACATCATTGGCCGGTGATATTACAGCATTTCTCGAACATTTGCAATCATTAATTTATTCCATATACTCAAACAAAGACCGGTCATTCCAACTAGATAATGCATCGTGTCACCGAGCCTGTGTTACCCAGAATTGATTTGGAGACTTCTGGCTAATAGCATAATCGCCATATGATCCCACTCGAGCATGTATGGGACATAGTAGAGAGGCTTATTCGTATGCATGAGAACCTGCAACTACAAATAGAAAAGTAGAAACAGCTGTCGGAACGACATTGCTCAATATTTTCCAGATGTCTTCCGACCACTTGTGAAATCGATGCGACGTCCGACTGCTTCAGTTCGCCAAGGTTGAGGGAACCTCTACATCACTTCAAGACTTTCAACAGCAGCAACAACTAAAATGAAAAGCGCATGTAACTTATCAAGAAATTAATAACATAAATAGATGTTGACGTTTCATATTATTTTAAACAAAAGGCTAGGAAGAAGCCCACATTAATACTGGAAAGAACAATAACAGTTACTGAATTTGAGAAGCGTATTTCCCTGATAAAATGAATTAAATTTAAACAGAAAGTGGCACTGGCTGCCAGGACAGTGAATGGTGAATGTTTTCTTATAAAGGAATGGCTAATATTACCATTAGCATTACACGATACATCTTATCACGTAATATTTACATTTCTGACCATCTTTGTAACTTTTTTCTAATATTTTGTCATTTTTTAAACACTGTCATACCAAAGTATGGTCAGAAATGTAAATATTAAAACAACTAAATTCTTAATGCTGAGCCTGAAGATTGTATTGTGCAGGAAGCTCCATGTTGTCCTAGCATTGTGAGATAATGTTTATAGTTAATAATATATATGGTTAATAGTGTTGTTGTATTACATCGTGCACTGCTTTATTAACATCAGCACTATATGTGCGATAAATTTTAATTACATATATATATATATATATATATATATATATATATATATATATATATATATATAAAAGAAATAAAAAGCCAGAAACAAACTATTTCAGATGTCTAATTCAGATGTTTCCAGTTCTTTCTTTTTTTTACAAGTTGTGCTATCCGAGGTTTTTTCCAACCAAGTATTATTAGTAGTATAATATATATATATATATATATATATATATATATATATATATATATATATATATATATATATAAGTGAGCGGTGACAGTCTGTTTCATGCTTAAACGGAAGATTGTACTTATACATGAAACAGACTATCGCCGCCTGGTGTTTATCTCAATGTCCACTTTTATATTTTCATGCGCTCTATTCCTTGATATCGAGCCCTTACATTGATGAATATAGCATACCATAAAACTATATTTTTATCATATATATATATATATATATATATATATATATATATATATATATATATATATATATCATTGACCAAACATTTAGAGTCACTCACTTGATTGCGAAAAATCGCCTAAAAATTAAAGGGTGTGCGTCTGTTTCAAAACTAATTTTGGGTTCGAGGAACATTCCCTTTATATTCCTGAAGATTTTTATCATATATTCAATAACAATAATAATGGGTGACATTATGAATGGGAGCATTTTTTGATGGGACGTCTTGGATCCATGAAGTGATTTACCAAATTTACGCACCCATATCTCACACTTTTATTAGTCGTCCGTAAGCATTACGGTGATGATACGGTTTTGTCAAGATATCCAGTGACGAAAGGGCACTGCGCATTCTTGCCTTTCTCAATGTCATTAATACAAAGCGAATATGTAGCGTCAAACATAATTTTAACCTCTGATTCCGATTTCGGCAAATATAAATTACCTGTGCATCAAAAACTAACGGCAAAATTATAATTGCATAGTAAATGTCAGTCCTTGAGTTTTGTTTGTCATAAATGAAATAACAAAATTAATTGCTTCGATTTCTGTTGCCATGGGCGACGCCGATAATCTAGATACATTTAATTATTGTTTTCTTGCATTTCATTCAGTCGAGATAAAATACAGACTATCATCACTACGAGAAACAATAGACTGGTAGTCACCAGAGTCAGTTTAAATTCAGTGGCTTTCCTTCTCCTAGATTAAATAACAATCCAATCCCAGTTTCATTTGCACTTCTTCTTTATAAGACTTGTCTCAGCAGGACGTAGGCGATCATATCTCTCCTCAGCTTCCTGTCCTTTGTAGCTCTAAATAAATTTTGCCTCTCCTAAAGCCTTTTAATGCAAAAGTAAACATAACTGGCGAGACCAGAATTTGAACTCGATTCGTTAATTCCATTTTCTGTTACGCTACCATTCCAACATAGTTGCCATTTAAAATGAAGAATATTTCTGTGGTGATTAGCGTGGCTTATCACAAGGCCGAAAGTGTGGGGCACTCAGTCGTAATTGATCTAATGGTGATTTACTAAGCGTAGCTCAGGTGTGATACAAAGCCAAAACTATGGAGCACCCGGTGAGGCTCGAACTCGCTATTCGGTTGTAATAGAAGTAGCGAGATAAGCTTGTTAACCATTACCCCTCACCGAGGTGTCAACAGAGACATTTTTAATGGCTATGCTTGAAATCACTTCTTTATCGTGGTTTAAATTTTTATTTGAATTTATTTCTATGACAAATTTTTCACTAGTTTTAAAACCTATTAAAATAAATTGCTGTGCCACTGGCAAACATTTATGAAGCGGTAAACACAATCTTACGAAATGTTAAAAAACATTTTCATTCATAATGACACTTTCACTGTAAAAACAACAGACTTACTGAACAGTTTTATGTACAAACACATTTCTGATATTTTACAACGAAAGCAGAATATGTTGGTTTCAAATAAACTAATCTTTTAAATGTTGTGAAACTTTCAATAAAAGAAAGCATTCCACCAACAATTGAAGTTGAAACCATTTCCCAGAAAATAATTCCATAACCGTATTTTTTCTGTCACACTGACCAAACTATTTGGTCTGCCGTCGAGACATTAAAACAAATTGATTCGTTTAGCGCGTTAATGCTTGTTAAGGAAATAGCGTCGATAGACGAATAGAAGAAGTTTGAGCCGAGAATGTCTGCTCAAAATTAAATATATTTTCGTCTTGTGAAAGATTTGGTGAAAGGTTTTTATCGTAACCTGACCATACAATCACTTTCTAAAAATGGATCGTGATTAATAAGAATAAATTGTTCAGAGCGGATTAAGGTTTCTTTTGAAATGTTTATTGTGTAAAGACTTCATCCCTTTTTCACCGTATTTCAATTCAGTCAGATTTCTTTGATGTTTTACACTTTAACCCATAAATATAAGCATACATGAAAACTATATTTGGCCATATATATATATATATATATATATATATATATATATATATATATATATAAGACTCCCGATCATTTAGAAGAAAATGAATCAATACAGTCTGTTCTTTTTTCATCGTCAAGTTAAAAAGAGGAGCGTTTGATTTGAATGATTCAATATTTTCAAAAGATAGCGATAGAAGATGTATGTATGTATGTATGTATACAGATAGAGAGAGAGAGAGAGAGAGAGAGAGAGTATTGGGACAGCAGATCATTATTCAAACATATATTGTTAAATATAACAGACAACGAATGTCTGTTATGTTTGAACATGAGACGTTCTAAGCTTCCTATAGAGGCTTTAGTTTCTGGAGAAAATAAAGACAAAAACTGTCCAAGTTTTAGATATTTTTTTATTAAGCTGTTCCTCGATCTAAGCTTTTAGCTCACGTTAGCCATCATCAGAGTGATATATATATATATATATATATATATATATATATATATATAGAGAGAGAGAGAGAGAGAGAGAGAGAAGTATATGACACAAAGCCACAAAGTAAAGATAGAATTCAAACCTCAACATATTAAACACCATACAAAAGCCATTACGAGGAGAAGAAAAATATTTGGTTTAAGTCCACTTTTAACTTATAGGTGAAATGTAATATAGGCAAATTATTTTTCAAGTTGCTTTCTAAACGCTTCCAGAAACATTCAGAACTACATATGATATTCAATAAAAATTCAGTCAAATTAAGCTACAGCTGCACAAGTAATCTAGATGCAAAAATACAATGAAAAAATAACAGAAACCTCTAAACCAACGAGCAACAAAATATCACTAGTAATTTATGCAACTGTAGAAATAAAATTAAATGTCCATTAAATGGAGCTTTCAAAAGGGAATCTATTATTTATAAAGCAGATGTAACAAATATAAATGGTCAAATTAAAATATATATACGTTGCACGAAAGGCCTTTTCAAGCGAAGATGGTAGAATCATACATCGAGTTTTAAGCTACCAAAAATTAGATACTCCACCAAACTTGCCAGCTACATGTGGAATTTAAAAAAAAAATAACAGAAGCTCGGTCGTAAGGTGGACAATTTTAAAAAAGGTAAAAACATATAACAATTATACCCGCATTTGCAAACTATGCCAATATGAGAAAAAAATCTAAAATAAAAAACCTTCTGTTACCCTTTAGACACGCGCCCCGCATCCTCCATGACAATAAAATTACATATTTGATTTCCCTTTATACTGTATACATTTACAATACACTTGCACTCCTGTCCCTTCCATTCTTTCCTTCACCTCCTTTCCACTTCCCTTCCTATTAACACTCTGTCTTTCAATAATCATACGCCTTATATCTTTTTAAAAGATAATTATGTAGAGTTCTTTGTGTGTGTGTGTGTGTGTGTGTGTGTGTTTGTGTTTTAAATAAAGCATTAAAGTGGTCATTTTAAAAGTATCACCCGACAAGACCGCTAGTTCGAAACCGTTGTCGCATATTTTAATTGACCTCCTGATTTTTAAACTTAAAAGCTCTACATGTTATTTTTATTTTGACTTCTTTTTTTTTTTTTTCTCACGTGTATTGAGTACGTTTTAATACTATTCCCTGGTTTGATTCAACTCTAAGCATTAACCTTTATATATATATTTAAATACCATTAAGGAATTGTATTCCTGATCAATCAAAATTCGTAAATAATTATTTAGGCCACACTACATGTTTGACACGCAAACTCACTCTACACCTTTCTGACCATAGCTCAATTAGATCTCATTTAAACATTCATAGAGACCTACAGGCTCCTATTCGTAACATACTTGTTGACAATGCAAATATAAAAGCACCATCTACATGCAAAAAAGGCTAAAAATAATGGAAGCATTATTAATAAAAATAAAAGAATAACACTTAATAATATTAATTATGAACATGGACACAATATCCTGACCATGTTTTGAAAAATGAAAACATTATATACATACAACAAACTATTTCTTTTTTAACAGTTAAAATATTTAAGTCTTTGATGTGGGGCCAAAGTCGGGACCAAAGAAGGAAAAAACGGAACACGGATTAGATGTAAGAAAGATATATTAACAACAGGTTACAGAGATAGTGTAAGCGGAGGTTATTATATGTTAGTGTCCAATACTGGTAGTCGTACGCGGCTCTCACTGTTTCTCTGTCTCTCTCTCTCTAGAGTGTTGTGTCGCATAATTAATATAGACCTGGAAGAGTCTATTGTGTAGGTAGTTCCGGTCTCACAATAGTCTTGAAAATGGCTAAATGTATAGCCGAAAGCGCTCGGATAAAAAGAACATTCGGACAGTTTTTATATAATTTATCATCTGAAAAGAAAAAATTTATTAGATCGCATGAGAAATTGTATAAAAAAACTAAATAAACGCACCTTTTCTGTCGTTTTCAATGAAATGTGCATGAAAGAAGGATTGCTGCCTAAATACACACACACACATATATATATATATATATATATATATATATATATATATATAATGTATACGTATATATCATATTGAATGTTAA
>OZ010594.1:87882356-88129856 GCA_963932145.1 Acanthosepion lycidas
GCGGTCTTGTTTAGCAGTAATTCGACGACGCCTATTTGATTCGAGAGGAGGGACAACTCTCCACTAAAAATGCTAAATAAATTTAATAAAAACATTGAAAACTTTCCATAAACAATTTTTTTCTTCATTTGCAATTTTCAAATCATTCAGATTTTTATGGTTTTAGGACATATATATGTTCTTCTCCTGAAAGATGCTGAGAATACCATAGTCCGAGCATCTGAGCAATGACGAAGTTCTCGAGATAATAGAAACAAAAAAGATAGTCACACTTAACATCAGAAAGAAACAGTTGACATTTCTTGTGTACATAATGAGGAAAGAGGGGTTGGAAAATGTGATATTCAAAGGACAGAATAAAAGCAAGAGAGACAGTGGAAAACAACGCATAAACTACCTAGCAAGTTTGAGTGTCAAAACTGTGTTTAGGAGAGATCACAAAATGCTAAAATTTATTAAGATCTACAAAGGATAAGATTATTAAGATCGCTAATATCCTGAAGAGACACTGCACATAGAAGAAGGCGAAGAAGAAACGAAGTAAAAATGAAATGTAATAATGTTCTGTTTTATACGATAGAGGTAATTTATTAGGTTGGTGCAAAAATAATGACGGTTTTTGACGTTAAAAAATACGTCAAAAACCGTCATTATTTTTGCACGAACCTAATACTAAATGTATTAGGTTGGTGTAAAAATAATTTCGTTTTCTCACATAGTAACATATGTTAGAAAACGACATTATTTTTACACCAACCTAATAGATTAGATATGGCACAAGGCCGAATATATGGTGCACCCAGTGAGGATCGAACTCACTACTCAGTCGCAATTGATTTCCCAAGAAAAACTTCTGTTTTATACGATAAGCATTTATTTTTCAATCGTTTTCTTTAATAGAAATATTATACGATGTCGCTGTTATTGTCTTATTGTCAGTATTATGATGCAAAGCGTGAATTCGACTCATGATGATAAAAGATTTATTTTGATAGCTAATTCAGGATGTTGTAAATATTTATTATTTTATTAAACTCTCATTAAATTATTATCAATTGAGGAACATAAAAAAAATCCCTTACTGATGTCACCAAGGACACATCGTCTAGTGGCTGTAAGCGTTGGTTGAATTAATCCAAAAAGTGACTTCACCCAAAGATCTCAATATCTCGGTTCAAAATTCTAACGTATATCACCTGGAGAAGGCCGGAGCGTACAACGGCCGAAACGTCCTGAACATAGCAATAAAGATGAGGACGACAGTCCGAACGATGTAAATAGTGTAAATAGTTACAGAAATATAGACTGGTATAGAAAAAAAAGTATTTGTTTTTTTCGGATAGGCGGAAAACAAATGTTTTTGCATCCTTTTCATTAAGGTTAACACGACATACGTTCGTTAACCAAAACCAGTTCGTTTATTTCCCACCAGAATTAAAGTTATGGCCCAACAATTATTTCAATGTGTCCTTCTGCGTAGGAGAACCGAAAGAAACAAATACCAAATTCTAAGAACTACAGAAGTCACGTCGAGTTATGCGAAGAGGAATTTATATATACTTTTAAATATATATAATATTCTGCCGCTGAAGAAAGGTTTTTTTTCTTGAAAGTTTTTCTTGCATTACATTATCGATTTTGCCATGGTAAATGTTCAAATGAGTTACATTCCTTAGCCCCAGCAGACCAGAGCTGTTATGCCATATGTTCAGAGTGGCAAAGCATTGCCATTCGCTTCGTGTTCCTTTTCTATAAATATATTCATGGCAGTTGTTGTAATGAGGTCTTCTCCTTGAAGCACGGCAGCTTAAATTTAAGCTTATTACTTGATTGGCAAATAGGTCTCATCGTTGTGCTAAATATAGCTAAATGTAACCTTAAGTTCTATTCTAAAAGTTTCTTTATTCGTGATACTCACCTATGGAACTCTCTTCCGGTTTTTGTTTTTCCTATCACCTACAAATCTCAAACATCTAAATGCAATGTCAATCTCCATTTTCCGTGTTCCTAAAACCTGCTCTTTTATTGTCCTCTCTTTTCACTAAAGTGTTCTCATTCTCTTTCACACCCAGAAACCCCTTGCGTCTTAGTGTCATTATCGCCATCTTCTGCCTTCTTGAACGCTGTACGTTTTTTGTCCTTTCTCTTCATTAAAGTCTTCTCATTCTCTTTCACTCCCAGTAATCCCTTGCGTCTTAGTGGCATTATCGCCATCTTCTGTCTTCTTGAAATCTGTTCTTTTAATGCCCTTTCTCTTCACTAAAGTCTTCTCATTCTCTTTCACTCCCAGTAACCCCTTGCGTCTTAGTGGCATTATCGCCATCTTCTGTCTTCACGAAATATGTTCTTTTAATGCCCTTTCTCTTCACTAAAGTCTTCTCATTCTCTTTCACTCCGAGTAACCCCTTGCGTCTTAGTGGCATTATCGCCATCTTCTGTCTTCCTGAAATCTGTTCTTTTAATGCCCTTTCTTTTCACTAAAGTCTTCTCATTCTTTTTCACTCACAGTAACCCCTTGCGTCTTATTACCATCTTGTCTTCCTGAAACCTGTTCTTTACTGTCCTTTCTTCTAACTAAAGTCTTCTCATTCTTTTCCAACCGCAGTCAACTCTTGCGTTTAAATGTCATTAACGCCTATATTGGGTTGAGATGCTTAAAATAATCCGCCAAAAATACCTGCCGGCGATATGTTGCGAAATTAATCATATATTCAAAAAACAAATAATTCGCAACTATTTCTGTTTTTTACCCAATGTAAGTCCCAAGTGCCAACTCGCTTGAATGAAGGATTTTGTTGGAACGGCGTGTACAAATGAAAAAATATATGAGTCATGTTTGGAAGATATATAAGATAGATAACAATGAACCCTAGACATGAAGTGGTTAATATTGTACTATTCAGTGAGGAAAAACTGTTTGGTGTAAGATAAAATAAAATAATAAAGATATGGCAAACAACTCAGCAAGGGAACTTCGCAGACTATTACGATTATAATAGATATGATCATCAACGATTCTTTCACCTTTTTTCTAGAGCCGTATTAATCTAAGATAATTCATATATTCTATTAATTTTGTAAATACACTTAAAAGATTCTATCTTTCAGATCAACCGCGGTCGAGATTATAGCCATTGTGAACTTTATGATGCTTTCATTGCCGACCAAAGTTCAAGAGCCCATAGGTGATGGTTGGTAGAAAATATATATATATATATATATGCCAGCAAGACCTCTGATCGGGAGATTGGGGGTTTTGAGAAGCATGGAACCAACTCTAAATTGCTATTGTTCCCAGGTTTAACCTGTCCCGAAGTGGTAGCACCTGTCCCCAGCTATGGGCAAGTAGAACTCTCAGACAAAAAGCAGTACATCTTTATAATAAAATGAGCAACAATACCTTTTTATAGCAAAATGACAACCAATGCAGCACTAAAAAAATATAAAAATACATTTTTATAATAAAATGGCGAACAATATATTTTTCTAGCAAAATGACAATTATGCAACAAAACAAATATAAAAATACATTTTATAGTAAACATTACCAACAATACATTTTATAGTAAACATTACCAACAATACATTTTATAATAAACATTACCAACAATACATTTTATAATAAACATTACCAACAATACATTTTATAGCAAACATTACCAACAATACATTTTATAGCAAACATTACCAACAATACATTTTATAGTAAACATTACCAACAATACATTTTATAGTAAACATTACCAACAATACATTTTATAATAAACATTACCAACAATACATTTTATAGCAAACATTACCAACAATACATTTTATAGCAAACATTACCAACAATACATTTTATAGTAAACATTACCAACAATACATTTTATAGTAAGCATTACCAACAATACATTTTATAATAAACATTACCAACAATACATTTTATAGTAAACATTACCAACAATACATTTTATAATAAACATTACCAACAATACATTTTATAGTAAACATTACCAACAATACATTTTATAATAAACATTACCAACAATACATTTTATAGTAAACATTACCAACAATACATTTTATGACCTACAAACTCTGTATCTAAAAGGACATATCTTTACTCGAAAAGTGTAAACTATGTATAAAATATTTTCAGTTGAAACCATACAATTGCATTCTAAATATTTCAATTTCGGTATTAAATAACGCATGGACGTTGCTATACCGTTGAAAAGAAATCAACAACAAAGCAAGAGAATTTGTGTGAAAAAAAAATCATTCAATGTTAAGTTATCCCAAAATATAATTTCAGCAAAAAATTGTAGACAGTCCTTACTGAATGGATAAGAGCAAATAAGAAGGCGACTTTCAAACTAAAATACTACTCGTCTGGGAGAAATTATTGAAACAACAACTTCGATGCGCTGATGTCAAACACTAAAATAAACAGCGTCATTTAATTTAAGCGTATGTTGTGTGTTATTGAAATCCGTCACCACACAAGAAAATGGCTTCACAGATTGAGTACAATATTGAGGTCAGTATTCCTTGTAGATGGGTGTGACATATAGTGACACCAGTTAATAAAGAGCAAATGAAAAGAAAAGACATATAAAGATACGGAAATGCAAAATCAGAAAAACTTTCATTTCGATATAAAACCATAAAATATTCCACAGTTTTTGGTCCGTAAATGTTCGATTAAAGTCGTCTAATGTAGTCCTTTCAAACTTGCTGAAAACCTATAAAAAGTTTAGGGAGCCTGGTATATCGTATTCTGATGATTTCTTGGCTGTAAACCCCACAATTTGAATCCGAACAAATGAAACTGTCCTTTGTTTTATAAAACATCTACTTTTACTTGAGGCAAATTATCGATATTCTACAACAACAAAAATCCTTTTTATGTTGGTTCCTATGTAAAAGATTATTTGTAATTGGCGAAAGAGCATCAGACAATGCCAAATTCACCTTTGGCAATAAGAAATGATGAGATGTCTGAAATAGATTCAAAGAATTCCTATTTTTTATGTAGTGATTCGCCTTTATCTCTCCCTCTCTCTCTTTATCTATCAGTTTGTTGATATCTATCTGAGTGTGTTCATATCTATATATCTATCTATGTATCTATCTACCTATCTTAGTCTATTTATATCTACTTAACGCAGTCTGTTCATTATCTATCTATCTATCTATCTATCTATCTATATATATATATATATATATATATATATATATATATATATATCTGTTCATTATCCACCAGATAGATGACCTATCTATCTATCTATCTATCTGTCTATCTCAGTCTGCTCATCTATCAAGTAGATAGATAGTCTATCTATATCTATCTCAGTCTGCCTATTATCTATCAGTTTATCTATCTATCTATCTATCTATTAGGTTGGTGCAAAAATAATGTCGTTTTCTCACATACGTTACTATGTGAGAAAACATTATTTTTGCACCAACCTAATAACTATCTAAGCAATACTTTGGAGAACGTTGAAATATTCTCAGTCTGTTCATTATCTATCAAGTAGACAATCTATCTGTCTATCTATCTATCTATCTATCTATCTATCTATGCATTACTTTGAGGGATGTTAAAAGTGTCGACGCCCAAATATTTGTGCATAATATGCATCCAAATCGTTTTATGTCTCGTTAGAAGCAATCTTTGAATTAAAAACTTTTTTACCCTGCTCATTTTCCAGAATTTTTTTCTTTTTCTTTCTCAGGAGTTTTAATAATTAGATGATATATATATATATAATTATATAGTCAATTTTCAACACAAAAACGTTATTTTCAAAGTAACATTTTGCAGGACATGGCTAAATTTGTTTCAACGCCATAACAATGAAGCCATCCAGTGATGATCAACATCAATTAAACTCTTGCGACATTCGTTTTATTATCATCGATATTCTTCAGGCTCTCTGCTTAGATAACTTTTGCTAAATTTTCACTTAAGGCCCAAGAGCCACTCAAGGTAAAGGGTGTTATAGTGGAACACACCTATTCTATAGTTAATAGACTCTCCCACCTATAATAAGTAGGAGTAGTAAGAGTAACGAGGGAAGGAGTCGCTCAGTGGGTCGGTCAGTCAGTCGATGCCGGACGACCGTTAGTCGGATACTAAAAGTATCAGCGACCACAACTAGATTTCTCTGTGTCATTATCTATTATATCAAGTTCCTAACGTTTTGTACGTCGAACCTATTTTAGGACCGACTTAGTACAAATACAAGCCTCCACTGTGAAACCACTCCATAACAAAGGGTTACTGAGTGATATTGTTGTATGAGGATAAAGGAAGAATTAAGTGCATATCATGGGGATATGTATTGTAGATAACGTATGATCTTGGATTTGAAGAGGCTAAGATTGTAGTGATCAAGGAAACATCTTATCGGGAATCTGTTCTGCAAAGTAGCAGTTCTTGAGAAGAGGCTGTCTAAATAAGAGACGGAGGAAATAATGATGGTTCGATCCCGTGTACGCTTAATAGCGGTTCCTATTCCTAGCTGTGCAGGTCTGAAATGGTGAGACTAAGGAATGTTGCTCATCTGAACATTTGCCATGGAAATAGCGATAGGCATGCGACGTTGCGTCTGTGTAAAAGAAGATTTAAAGTGGAAAATAATTAACCATCCACAAGGCTGCGTAAGCCCCTTTGAATACTATCAAGGCTATAATATGAGGGCTCGTTAACCACCACCCAACAACCGACTGTCACATTTTATGTTAAAACGTTTTTCTAAGCAAATCAATGTAGGACAATGTTTTGCGTTCTTAAATGTTAAAAGTGAATTGATCCATTTCGATAAAGGAAACATTTGTCATTCACTGACCGAAGAGTTGGCGCTACTGTCGAAAGAAATTTATTAAATTATATATATATATATATATATATATATATATATATATATATATATATATATATATATATAGTTTTTCAAGAAATTAAACTTCTTATTCTCACTAACTTATCGCTCTTTCTTGTATTGATGAGAGTTTTCTTCCAATCATTTAAGGTACTGTGGAATGTCAACATTTTGAATATATTATAACCTTCCATTTCCGGTTAAACGGATTTTTGTTATTGCTGTTGGAAGTCTTCAAATGAAATAATTTTTTTATTTAGCATAGCTGTTCGTGATTCTGTAGCGCCAGACTACGGAACTAGATTAAATGTTATATTTTTCTAAGATCGAATAGATTCATTAGCTTGAAGTCATTCAATCACTGATCTGAGAAAACGACTGTATATAGACGTTAGTTTATACATTATTGAACGGGTTCGATCCCATGTATGATATCCATAATAGACATCCATAAAAATGTAGTAAATTCACCATTCAATAATCTAAATAGATGACATTGTTATTGAATCCTTTCTTACTGAAAGAAACTGAAAGTTGTTTTTTAACCATGTTTTCTTTTTAGTTTTATTTTCTGGTGAAAATTCTAGTTTGACTTTTTCCTGATGAAAGTAAAAGAAATTCGCTCCTTCGTTTTAATTTTGTAACCAAACTCTTTTTTTGATCAATTCACCCAAAGCAGATTTTAGAAGGAACTGGAAATCCAACCCTAAACAGAAAACAAGTGATAAACCACTAAACCTGTTTTAAAAACCAGAGAGGGGTAGAAACCAGACGATAGGCGAACCTATCTACTACAATTGAAGGAAAAATAAATAAATAATAAAGAGAATTTAGAGTTTAGGCGAAGACGTTAGAAATCTAGAGTTGAAGTAGACATTAAAAAAGAATCGAAAACCCAATCCTAAACAGGAAACAAGGGATAAACTACTCCTGTTCAAAAGACAGGAAAGGTACAGGAACCGGACGATAGGCGAACCTAGCTACTCCTGCAAATATAACTTTATTAATAAAACAAGCAGTCAGTGCGATATGACAAAGTAATGTCTTCTTTCTGTATTTTCTACCGTCAGCACCAGAAATGGAGTCTTTGTTATATTCAAATATTATTGAACATTTCAAATAGTATGTCTCTTCCGTAAACGATGGGGATTGGACTCCATTTAATTTTAGAACCAACGCCAGGGACAAATGTTGACGCCCTAGGCGAACACTTCCCATGGGTAAACATCAACCGTAATTATGGCCTCTACTTTATTTAATTACCAATGATAGTTGGGACCAAGGCAAATTGTCAAATTCCATCTTGCCAAAAGCGAGATTTCTGCTTCTCTTCATCTCTTATCAGGACAACTTTAAAAATTAATTCCGAAAGTTGTCATTCTATTGGTTTTCGAACTGATATCCTCATCTTTGTTTTTATTTTTTGAAAAACGTTTTGACCGTAGCATTTTCTCGTCATGTTAACAATATTATTAATATTAGGTTGGTGCAAAAATAATGACGTAATAATGTCGTTTTTTGACGTTAAAAAATACGTCAAAAAACGACATTATTACGTCATTATTTTTGCACCAACCTAATAATATTAGTTGTTATACTAGTAAAGAAAAAATGTATTTCTATTAGTGTATATTGTTGTATGAGGATAAAGGAAGAATTAAGTGCATATCATGGGGATATGTATTGTAGACAACGGATGATCTTGGATTTGAAGAGGCTAAGATTGTAGTGATCAAGGAAACATCTTATCGGGAATCTGTTCTGCAAAGTAGCAGTTCTTGGGAAGAGGCTGTCTAAATAAGAGACGGAGGAAATAAGGATGGTTCGATCCTGCGTACGCTTAATAGCGGTTCCTATTCCTAGATGTGCAGGTCTGAAATGGTGAGACTAAGGAATGTTGCTCGTCTGAACATTTGCCATGGAAATAGCGATTAGATGGTCATAGGTATGCGACGCATTTACTTAAATACTTGTACATGCATTTACTTAAATACTTGTATCTATAAAAAGAACGTTAAACATAAAAAATGTCTTTAATAAATAAATTGTCGGACTTTGTCCATATATATATATATTAAGAAATGGACAAAATTTATTTATTAAAGACATTTTTTTATGTTTAACGTTCTTTTTATAGATACAAGTATTTAAGTAAATGCTCTGTTTATAATAAACAACATTTACCGGCCTGAATGTCCGAGAAATTTTGACTAAATGGCGGTTCCGTATAGGATGCAGGTTCGAATCCTGTCAAAGGACGAATATTTTCTATGAAAATTTCTCATGGTAGGAAACTGAATTCGACCACGTACCATATATATATATATATATATATATAACAATTAAGTAATTCATCGATTCTAGAAGAAACCTCAACAGAATGCAGAAATCCGTTTCGGTTAAATTTGCGCATCCACTACCGAGAATTGAAACACGGACAGTTACGTTATCAGGCAAACGTCATACCAACTATACAAACGGACCTCGGTGACGAAGAGGTAGCGAATTTGACTCAATATAGCGCCGCTCGATCACATATTCCGTGATGAAACTCATCCGAGTTTCCTTTACCCATAGGTCTGTGCCACCACGAGCCACGACTTCTATGCCCTAGCTGCTCCATTCAGAGCATTAGAAGCCGGTTCAAGCAATTATTAGAAGGATTTGAGATAATCACAGTTAAGTAATTCATCGAGTCTAGAATAAACCTCATGAAAATGCAGAAAGCACTGAACTTTCTATCACTTGTATATCCTCAAGCAATTCAGTTCCTAGGAACCGACAGCCAGACAACCTGCATATGTGATTTGTTTATAGTGATGAAGGTTTTATCCAGAACCTCCGCAGGTTTTCAATTCAGAGTTATCCTTCTCCTAGACCAGTTGCCATCCAAGGCTATAGGACCCAGTCTTTCTTGCTATTTATCCATAGCTGGGGGAAAATAGAAGAAGATGACTCATACCTTTTCCAAGGTTATTAGCACGTTAGTGAATGTAATGGATTCGACTGGAATTCGAACTCAGCTTTCCGATTCCTCAATCTGTGGCAAGGTGGAGAAATATATATATATATGTGTGTGTGGGGGAGAGAGAGAGGGGGAGAGAGAGAGAGTCTGTGTATGCGTGCGTGTGTGTCTGTGTACGATATGTTATTTGTGGAATTTCAACTCGCCGTGGGAACTGGACATAATTCGAACTTTTGTCGAAAGATTTTGTGAGTAGTGTTCTTTGAGCTGCCGTGCAAATAACAGACACGGAAAGGAAACGTTATGCTAGATAAAATATATCTTGATAATTTTTGTGTATTCGAATATGTCTATATGTGTGTATGTGCGCGTTTCTCTAGTCCTCGTTAAATTTAACTCGCCGTCTCCAATTGTCGAATATTACATGGACTGTACATCGTTAAGAAATGTTACATGTGGGCGGATATTATATGCACGTCATCGGTTTCTATTTTCTGAGTGATAAGATTTTAATTACTTCAAGTCAAGTATACTATTCTTCGGAGGTCCTCTGAATATGTCATTGCTGTTTAATACGAAAACTTGTTCGTAACACTGTGAGAAGTCATATTGAATTGTTGTTTATGTCACATGTCCTTGGAACTGAATGGAAATACTTTTACAGTGTCTGAATTGCAAATTTCACACTATGATATAGAGTGTCTATTTGCCGTAGGAATTTCGAGAAAGCACATGTTACGACGTTTTATATTAATTACAATCCATAATATTAGTGCTTGTAGTCAGTAATTGTTACAGTTTTAAAGAAGTGACCCAACTATCCAACAATATTGGCATGATACATGTGGGCGTGTCTGTATGAATGGTTCACCTGATAGGAGTAGTTAGTTTCGCCTATGGTCTGGTCCGCAGAGGGTTATCCCTTGTTCCATGTTTAGGCTTATGTTTGCAGTTGATTTTAAAATCATTTCATGTTTTTTCACTCCTAGCAGCCTCAAGTGGCATTGTTTCCTAGCTACTTATGAATTAATTAATATATATATATAATTCCAGTTGAGCTCTCTAGGGAGTAGGTATGGGTTTGTAAACAGTGATTATTATAGCTAATATAGCGAGACTCTTCACATAGCGAATTGAGTCACTGTCGGTCACTGGGCGTGTTTCTAAAAATAAATACGCTAAAAATCCACCTACATCCCTACGGCTTAGTGGTAGAATCTCCGACTGACACCAATTCAGTCGGGTTTCGATCCTAGCTAGAGGCAACCGGGTGTCTAGCCACACTGATGAGCTTTGAAACAGCGAAACAGTCTGTCTGTGGATGACGTTATATATATATATATATATATATATATATATATATATATATATACTCTCCCGACGTATGAGGATCTGCCAGCTTATTGATTCAGTTATGAAAGTTTATGCGATAATCTTAAGTGGCATTTAAGACCCGAGAGTGATTTACAAAGGAGGCCACATATGGAACAGGTGTGAGAATTGTGAGATGAAATCACTGTTAGATTGGCTGACCTTTTAGATCATGCTCTCGCTTCTTGAAGATGATTCAGACAAGCAGATTGAAAATTGCTGAGTCCACTAAAACACATTGATCTCCATTCTAGTTGCTCCAAAGCTAAGCGCTCAACGGTGTTATGTGGTATATTAACTGCTGACAAGTTGCTTTTCGGCTAGTCTTCGTATCTTAGCTATGGGCGTCCTACATTCTTGTAGCCCTGATCTAACTGGCTCTACATTAGGATCTTGGGTATCCTGTCATCAGGCATTCTCAAGACATGACCAGTCCACCGTAACTGAGACTGCATGATAAAAGTAATATATATATATATATATATATATATATATATAAAAGTAATATATATATATATATAATATATATATATATATATATATATATATATATATATATATATATATATATATATATATATATATATATATATATTGTCCAGGTAGTCTGGCTGTTGGTTCTAAGAATTGTGCTGCCTTACCCTCATACGTCTAAAACGACGGGAGACTCGAACAGTATATATATATATATATATATATATATATATATATATATATATATATTACAGCAAAATCAAATTTGCCTCAATATGAAATAGTCTAAAGCTGGTCTGAACTCAGTTGCCTTCAGCTCTTAAGTGTTTGTCTGTAAGTAGATTTGAATTTATTTTCAATATCAGTCATCCTTTTGGAGATTTCATGTATATGATAGGGGCTTGTGTTGGTGACTGTGGGAGGGCGTGAAATATCCCATTACGAGGGAATTGGTCTGGGGGATGGCGTTTATGGATAAAGCCTTTCGTTATCTGTATCTAAATTTCGGTTCCCACTATGGGGTGCTCCGTATGCTAGCAACAAGTGTGTTTTCCTGGGATTAACAGTAAGTAGTATTTAGACCATAAGGGTTTAATGTTATTAATAAGTTATGGGTGATTTAAAATTAAGACTCATTAAAGTTTGGTAAATTAATTGAAAGATAGGTTCATAAATTGTGGCAAGAATTATTCTTGACTCATTACCATCAATATTTGGTTTTGGAATTCTTCCGTTCGCAATAACACACAATTCTGGAAAATATTATGGCCATTGATTGCTTTAAAATAGCATTGAACAAAAGCATGCCGATTTGCCACAAGTTCTGTTAACAACCATAACAGCTAATTTAGTGCAAGTAATGCTTGTATTAATTTCCAAGTCCAACAGCTATAAAAGTAATAAATGTCCATTACTTGCTTAAGTATAGACAGGCCGAAGAGTGCATCAACCAAAACATTGAGATTAAACTAAGAACGTGATGATTGGAAAGTTCGCCTGGTATGCTATTTCAATTCTCATTGAATAACCTACGACTGTGACTTCATTCCCGACTAAGCTAAATATTTCTATCGGCAAAAATGGACAAAGTGGTTCTGAGAAGTCCAATAAAATTTAAATTATGATTACGGGTTCAAAGGGCATATTTTATTATATTATGATTACAGGTTCAAAGGGCATATTTTTGGCCAAGACCGCGGGATCGGAAATCTCACGTTAAACCGGCCTTGTGCCACATTATGCCCTCGTGGTGGGGTGACTAAATACCGTTCAGTCCGAAGTCGAACGACCGGCTGACCGGCTGATCGGTTGAACTCTCTGCCTTCGGGCGGGGAGGAACCCGAACGAGGCTACGCCGAAGGGCGGAGTCTCTTTCGGGGAAGTAAACAAAATGCATATTTTTGGCCGAGCCCACGGGCTCGGAGATCCCACGTTAAACAGGCCTTGTGCCACATGATGCCTTCGTGGCGGGGTGACTAAATACTGTTCCGTCTGAAGTCTGGAGTGAGATCCGTCTGAAGTCTGGAGTTCATTCTGAAGTCTGGAGTGAGGTCCGTGAGAATTCTGTCAGTCAGAGCGAGCGAGTCAGTCAGTCGAGTCATAGGCAGTCTGAAACAGAGTCGTGTTCAGACAATTACTACTAAACCTGATTGTTCGTACTAACACTTCCTACCTCTCTGTATATATTCCTGTTTCTAATATATCTGTGTTATTCCATATCTGTGTTCGAGTTCTTCTTTATTGGTTCTACCTTGGACTATCACCGTGGTACAAGGAACCGGGCCATAGCAGTAACAATAATTAGAGAGGATTTTGGTGAAGCCTGCCTTATATAAACATCAGTCATTATTTTTGGTTTGTTCTTGCTTGTTGAAGTGATTAGTTTCAATGCTACATTATCAAAAGAGCACACTGTTGCAAAACGATGAGGATAGATTCATATGAGCCTGGGAAAGGATGTAAAAAGATTTCCAAGCAATTAGAAATCAACCATCCCGTTGACAGGAAGAAACAACTATCAACATACCCTGTCTAGGTTTTATCAATTTCAGCCCCAAAGCAGTCCGCAAAATGTTTAATGTCTCCAAAATTCCTAAAATTTTAGGTAGCACTTACCGCAGCTGATACATACATATGCTATTTGAATGAGACTGCAGATTTGATTTGCATAAGGGTAATGCAAGGAATAAAAGTTTGCTATAAAAAATATCAAGGAAAGACTAAGGTTTATCAGGAAAAACCGAGAGAAAAGCTAGAACTTCTGGAATACATTTTTTTCATAAGCCATTCGATAGATGAATCTAAAATAGCATTATCTGTGCACTATAAGAGAAGGCATGTTTGACACAAACCAAAGAAGATATTTGAGCAGAAAGAAATACCATTTGTGGGGTGGAAATGCCATGGTTTGGGATGGTTATGCTGTCGTAGCGCCTGACCATCTCTCTATCCTAGAATCGACTATGAATTCTTTATTGCACCAGAAGGCACACAAGGAAAATCTGATACCATCTATCATTCAAAAATTAAAACTGAAGTAAATGTGGCCCATGCAATTTGACCAGAAACATTCCAGTAAATCCACCAGCGAAAAGAAGTTGAGAGTTATGAATTTAAGGGCAGTACAAGGTTGGCGGCAAAATCTCATCATTCTACAGTTGAAATGGTGATTAAGTTCCATGCTAACAGATTTTTCTCTCCCACTTCATGCTTGTGGGACTCTCTTACAGCTTCTTGATTCACAGCCAACTATTGATCTTCAAATATGTAAATACATCGTCAATCGTTAACTCTATCTTCTTAATTCCTGTTCTCCCTCATTAACAATGTTTTCATTCCTCATATTATCCCACCCTTGCTTGAGGTGAAACGATAAAAAAAAATTCTGGAATAGTCAACCTAACCAAAGTCCGAATGTTATTGAGATGCTCTGTGAGGCGATTGAAATGGGCTATGTATTAAAGACACTCTTCAAACATCACACAGCTGAAAAACTTCTACATGGAGAAGTGTGATTAACCTTCCCCAAACGGATGTCAAAGACTGATATACAGTTACAGGTAACGACTAATAGAGGCAGGCATATTTCCTTAATCATTTCACGCCAAACAAGTCAATAAAGCCACTAAGACTCAAGGGGTTAGAGAATACGATAAAAAATATACTATTAAGGAGAGAAGACAATAAAAGAACAATGAATTAAGAAGACAGAAAATAAGGATTGAGATTGCATTTAAATTTTGAAGATCAAAGATGACAGGCAAGCAAGAAGCCGGAAAAGAGTTCTACAAGCGAGAAGTGCGATAGAAGAAAGTGTTAACTTAGAATTTACGGTTACATCTAGCCATTACAACTGTAAAATGATGTTACATAACTGCCAATTTAGTACTGCGCTTAGATTCAAGTCTAGCTATCATATGAGGAAATTTCATCTAAACAATTACCATGAAAGTATTTATAGAAAAGACATAGGGGAACCTACATTATGGCGATTGGAAAGTGAGTGAAGCTGAAATGCCAGGTCAGAATCGATATCATTGCAGATTCTCCTTTTGATTTTATCAAGAATCTTTAAATATATATTGGGGTTTATATATTTGGGTTTCTGTATATATATATATATATATATATATATATATATATATATATATATATATACAGAAACTCCAAGTTTTGGTGACATAAACACATTGCCTACTAGAGAACCAAAGAAAAAACGCTTATAAAAAGAAAAATCGAAACTAAATAAAAAAAAAAAGAAGAAAAAAAAACGATACAAGAAAGAATCATAATCTAAAAAGAAAAGGCTAAACGCCAGCCACCTGAACAGTAAAAATGCAGTGCACTCTGTCTACATTCTCAGAACAGTGCAATTAAGATTCCCATCTTCATGATTCAGCAATAAAGCCAATAAGACACAAGGTGTTTCTGAGTATGAAAACATAAAAAAGGAAAAATATTATTAAGGAGCGAGAACATTAGTAGAAGAGAAATCAAGATATGCGTGTGTGCATCTGTGTACATTATTTTCAGATAGAGTGCATCAGTAAAGGAACAAAAAGATAGGAGGGAAGAGTATTCTTAACCGATGCATTTCGTCCTCTGATAAAAAAAGATTCATTTGTTGCACATGTTTCCATACAAAGGCAACAATGTTTGGTTTATTAAGGCTTTTCAATTTGTGAACGTTCATGAATATTCATCAGGTTATTAAAAGGTCATTCAAAACATGTGGCGGACACAAAGTCTGGTAAGACAAAAGTGAGTGAGTAATATTCAAGATATATATATATATATATATATATATATATATATATATATATATATATATATATACATGAAGCGTGAAACACAGGCTCACAAACTCATATCTACACATCTTATTATGTTAGATCTATCACTGATATTGAGCGCTTTCCGCGCATACATATATATATATATATATATATATATATATGTGTGTGTGTGTGTATGTATGTATGTATTATGTGTGTATTTAGGCAGTATTTTTTTATTGCTGCATGTTTCATTAAATAAAATATGTCTATAAAATTTAATGTGAACATGCACACACACACACACACACACACATATATATATATATATATATATATATATATATATATATATATATATATATATATATATATAGTTTAAATTCTGATCAAATTGTTATGGACGTATGTGCTGTGCAACTTCAAAAACATTTGTGTATGTGTGTATGTGTATATATATATATATATATATATATATATATATATATATATTGTGTTTGAAAAAAGAACAAATATTGAAATGTCTGTACTTCTTTAAAATAAGTACATATTTCTTGGCTTGTTCTCACGTTTCCCCATGACTGTATGTGAAGAAGTTAAAGTGAGTTGCGTTTGACAAAGAGCTTTTGGGAGATAAATTGACCGGTTGATGTTGTAGCCCTGAGCGATCTTTGGCTTAATCTCAGAAGATTTATATACACCTAGTGTCATAAAATCAATGAAGATTCTCTTCATTCTGTAATTAGAGGCATTTGTCATCACATTATGTTCAAATACAAAGCGTAGCCGATATGGTAGGACCTAATTTGTAATCGTATGACGAAATTATATAAATCTAGTGTATCAGTTATGTGTAATTTCATTTTTGTGTGTACGTTATCCGTCGTTGAGAAAATGGATTAATGGCATTAAAAATGGTCAGATTGAACCAGCTTCATTCAAAGACCATTTTTATTGCATGGTGACAGTTTTGTTACAAGCTGTGACCATATTTAACGTGTTTCAATTGGCATGTATTTCTTTATTGATTTTAACAATGACGATGGAAGTAAAATACATTTTTCAGACACTTCAGGCAAAAGAAATATGGTTCTACAGAAGTGTGGTTCTACAGAAAGTTGCTGAGGATACCATGGGGCCGGTTATGTGAGCAACGACGAAGTTTTAGCGAAAATGGAAACAAAAAGGAAACTTATAATTAACATCAGGAACAGACAGTTGACATTTTTAGGAAATATAATGAGGAAAGAGAGCTTGAAAAATCTGATATTCACAGGACAGATAGGGGGCAAAAGGAACAGAGGAAGATATACTTGATGAAGTAAATGGATGGCGGAATAGGATTTAGGAAAATTAACGAAAAGACAAAATTTACTAAGAAATACAATCGACAGGAAGTTGTGGAGAACCATGACCGCCTACGTCTTGAGGGTCGGAAAGTGTGACCCTGAAATCCGAAGGGACGTTGGGATAGCCAAAGATGCATTCCAGAAGCTAAGCAGAGAAATATGAAATAAAAACTTCGCTAGAAACAAGGAAAAGAGTACTATATTATTATGAGATATCTGTCCTGTATGGTAGTGAGTGCAGGATAATCTCTTCAAAGATGAAGAAGAGACTTGAAACAACAAAAATGTGATTCTATAGAAAGATGATGAGGATACCATGGATTGATTGTACGAGCAATGACGAAGTTTTAAAGAAAATGGAAAATAACTCATCAGAAAGAGAAAGAATAGACAGTTGAAATTTCTAGGGGACATAATGAGGAAAGAGGGCTTGGAAAATCTGATACTCACAGAACAAGAAGGACAGAGAAAAATAGCGCATAACATACTTAGCGAACTTGAGTAAATGGATGACGGAACAGGGTTTAGAGAAATAATATAAAGACAAAATTTACTAACAGTTACAAAGGATAGTTGTGGAGAGCCATCAACGCGTACGTCCTTAGCGCACACAGCACGTAAAGATGGTTAATTTATTTGCAAGAAATATAAGCAAGTTTATTAAGGTGTTGTGAATGATTGGACAGATCAAAAGTGGCCTGCGAAAATTTCGTGCTGAAGAATTGTGCTAAACGATATTCTGCTGTCAGGTGAATGGAGGTTAATACTAATCAATTCGAGGTTTAATTAAGAACATTCTTTTTCTCTGTGCTGTGTTATTTTAGGCCGTCGACGATCATGGCTTTCCACAGCTTCCTATCCATCCCTTCTACTCCCCGTTCTGCCATCCATTCACATAAGTTTGTTCCCTAGTCTATTTTTTCTTCGATATGTCTTGCACGTGTGAAATTTTACAAGCTTTCTTTCCTCCTCATATGACCCCAATTTTTTTTTTTTTATTCTAATTGCTCAGTGGTATTCTAATCATCCTTCTGTTGAAACTACATTCCTGTAGTCTTCTCTTCATCTCCCAGGATATTTATGCGGGGTCAAAAAAAATTAGCAACTCTGTTTTGGGACGCAATTTCAGATTGGGCGTTTCTTCCCTCCACATCGGTTTCTCGGTATTTTTTCTTTTTCGCTTCGCAGTATCCAATTGACCGTTCGTTCCTCCTGTCACAACAGTACATACAGTACGATGTAACCCAAAAGAGACATCTTTCATCTCCGCGATGGTCTACTTATAATGGGGTATCACCAATAAATCGCCCAGGTGATAGACATACTAGACATACGGTCATCTCAGAATGGAGCACTAACACATCTGGATGTCCCTCCTCGATTTCATCCACCCACGCTAATATTATTGCTAATTGGTTGCTTATGAAACAATTTATTGTGGGACAACAAAGAAGGGTCTCTTTTGACGGAACCATGTATCCGCCTTCTCTCAAATCAAAAGTCCTACATGCCAGACAAGGACAAACTCTCTTTCGTCGATAGTAAGGCAAGTCCTGTTTCTACCATTTGACTCTCGTTATGGTTCACTAGGTCTGCCAAATTATGTTCTATAGTAGAACAAAAACGGGAAAGCTTTGTTAGAAACAAAGAAATGTTTCTAAAGAAATTTTCCTTAGTATTTTGGAAGTTAATATTTGCTATTCCAATTTTGATATCACATTTCATTTTCATTACCTGTTAAAACACTTCCCAAATATTTAAACTTCTCTACTTGCTTGAGGTTGACACCTCCAATTCGTAGTTTGCATCTTGGGCGTTTTCTTTGCAGGTAGCCATAGACTCTATCTTAATAGAGAATAATCAACCATATACAACATGGGTGATAAACATTCTCAAACGTTGAAAACCATTTGTATTCAACTGGTTATGTTAATCGCTTTGGTGTGTGGCATCCAGTGATTTGACAAGCTTCTCACTGTTTTATTGCTATTTTTATGGAAAGTGCTCGAACTGCATTCCTTGGTTCCGCAAGTTCTAACCTTCGCGCCTAGGACACACAATATTGCAGCAAATTAGCCTCATTTTTTTTTTTACGTATTTCATCAGTGAGAAGTAATTTCCAATCAAACAACTTCTTCCCGCGAACTACTGTCCTGTGGAACCGACTCCCAAGAGGATGTTTCCCCGATCACTACAATCTTAATTTGTTCAAAGGGTTAGCCGTTATCTTCCCCACCTAACCATATAAACTGTACCTATTTCTGTAAACCTCTACCTCGAGTGCCTGCCCCTAGGCCTGGTACAGGGTGAACCTTTATTGAACCTATAAATGAACTTTTTCGAAAACGAACCTGCGTCATGTGCGCTTTTTTCCAAGAATGAAAGAAAAAAGACACGTTACAAAAAGACAGCTTTGGAAATATGAAACGAACAACCATTAACAATCACTTGCTTTGCACCAAAGATGTCTGAATGTTAGTATTCTAAAGAGTTATTCTCGCTACGACCTCCTTCGGCAGGTACCAAACGACATCGGTGGATACCAAACGACATCGGGCGGTACCAAACGATTTCGGCGGTTATCAAACGACGCGGGGGGGTACCAAACGACTGATTCGAAAAACTGTAGACTGTAACTCGCCTAAGATCATACTAGAATAGACTTTGCCCTCGGTGTCATTCAGAGAAACCTGGGGCAGGGCTAACTTGAAGGATGGCGATCTGCGCTTTACACAACATCAGTGGCTGACACCGACAATTGAATACAAGGTCAATCCAGCTGCGCCTGGATTGTGGATACGTAGAAAAAAAACGATAAACCACCTCTCTGTTAGATCTATACGAGAATGTTGAGTCCACGTTCAGAGAATGCTCTCAAAGCCACATGTCTCAACTGGCCAATGTTGATTGGCTAAGTTCGGGGTTCAATAAAATGCAATGTTACGTATGCGAAGTTCATTCTCGTGTTTTCATTAGCAACATACGACAATATCTTTACACAACTTCTTTTATGTGCCTTGTCCCTTCAGGACTTTGAAGATCATGGCTCTCCACAATTTCCTCTCTGTTGCAGTTCTTAATAAATTTTGTCTTTTTGTTATCTCCCCTAAACCCTGTCCCGCCATACATTTACTCAAGCTATCTAGGCAAATTATGCGTTGTTTTCCTCTTTCCTTCTTGCTTTAATCTGTCTTGTGACTATCAAATTTTCCAAGCCCTTTTTCCTTACTATATGTCTTAGAAATTTCAACAGTCTCTTTCTGATATTAAGTATAAGTGTCCTCAAGGGCATATGGCACAGTGGATAAAGGCGTTGGTTATATCCAGTGACAGGACCCAAATAGTGTGAGTTCAATACCCGGTTAAGGCAATGGAGAACTTTCAAAGGGAAATTAACAGGAGATAACTGACACGTGGAACTAGAACAGTCTACCCCAGTGAGCGAAATAAATGGTTCAGTTCGACATTCCAACCACCTGAAAAAGATCGGAGCGTACAACGGCCGAAACATTGTAATAAATATGGCGACAAAGATGAGGACAATAGTTCGAATAATGTAAATAGTGTACATAATACCTCATCTCAGAAATATAGACAGTGTCCTTTTTGTTTCCATTTTCTCTAGAAATTAGTCGTTGCTTACAGTTTATAGTATTCTCAGCTTCCTTCTGTAGAACCACATTTCTGTTGCTTCAAGTCTTTTCATCTTTGAGAAGATTGTCCAACATTCACTGTCATATAAGAGGACTGATATCACATCACAGTTGAGTGCGGCTTCTAATTAGACCAAATAATCGATGAAAAGCGTCCAGATTTAATTAAAAGAATATTCCATTAGGATGACGCTAGACTATTTTACAGGTGACCCAGCAATCTGTTTATAGTTTGCCTAAGAAGTTTCCACTCCTCTACCACATTCAACAGATATTGTACGTTCGGATTTCCATTTATTCTAATCTTTACAGAATTCTTTTAATGAACACAATTTCATTTCTCCAAAAGACTACAAAAGACAGCAAGAGTAGTTCTTGACTTCAAAAGATGAAACGTTCTCAGGGAACATGGTTCATTTTCTTGAAAGATGACAGAATATCGGAAAGCAAAATGAAATGTTCAATAGCTTCAATAAAGCTAATGTCGAGATTTAAAAAAAAAAAATGTCTTTCATTTTTAGTTAATAAAGCAACCGACCGTTTTAGATTATAAACGTACCAACATTTTTAACCCTTTCCTCGTCGGTATTAAATTGTAAAAGTAGATTGATGGCATAGTACATAAGTACTCTAAAAGTTTTATCTACACCAACTTTTAATTCATTAATCAAAACCCAGCAAGTTTTTTTTTTCATCGGATACACGTACCTCTACAGAAATACTTGTCTAGAAACTCTGTTAATACCGATATCATTCTTTAAACAACCAATTAAATAATATGAATTGATATTTGGCTAGCTCCATAAGTATATATATATATATATATATATATATATATATATATATATATATATATATAGTGTGTGTGTGTGTGTGTGTGTGTGTGTGTGTGTGTGTGTGTGTGTGTGTGTGTGTAAAATGACTAAGTAAAGGAAAACATTTTATGCCAACGCGTTTCGTTCCTTGAGGAACGTCACCAAGGAAATTGTGAAAATTTTATTTATTAGCTTGAATTTATACACAGAAGTAACCTGGAGAAAAATAGTGTTAAGCTTTCAAATTTTGAATTAGAGAACGCTCTAAAATATCTCAAACTCTTACTGCGTAAAAGTTTGATAAACTATGGAGGATAGTAAATGAGGTAGGTTTTGAGTATACTAAACGAAAGGGAATTAATGTTGTTGATGATGATGATTTTTTATGTAATTATTATTTTTATATATTTTTATTTTACTTTATTTTATATATTTTAATTTACTTTATTTTATTTATCGCTAAAGGTCATGAGTTAACCGTTTTCTTTTACTTTTAAAAAATTGTTATGATCATAGTTAAATATGTTGGCTTCAAAAGGAACATTTCATTTAAGAAAAGAGATATTTGAATAATAAAATCAGGCAGTAAATTAATGTTCCAGTAAGTATCAATGATTGCACTTTCAAGAACGTTTCGTCTAATTATGTTCCCTCTGTATTTATATACAGCATTTTTTGATCGAAATTGTGGTCTTAAATTTCTGCAAGTTTCACCAACATACTTTAAAGAACAGATGTTACTGTTCATCTTATATATAACCTGCTTCAGATTTATTGCTATTATGGACATTTTTGGCTTTGATTATATCCATAATAGTTTTGGATTTAACTGTAATTAATGTATTAGTAACATTGGATATGTTATTGTGGATAGTAGATGTTAAGTAATTGGTATCTAATATTATATGTCTATTTTTATCTAATTATTTATCATTATTATTATTATTATTATTATTATTATTATTATCTTTTTTGTTGTAGGTTTTCTATGCTTTTCTTTCAGCGTTGTGAATGAAATGGTTGGAAGTTTTTAAATGTACTTTCAATATATATTTCTTCTTTATGTTACTATTGGAGGCTAAATTGTTACTCTCATATTATATAGTGGGTTGAAGCATAGAATTTTTTTTCTGTTTTGTTTTTTGCTTCACATCTTATAACATTGGTTAAAATTTTTGTATGAAATTAGAGTCCCATTATTTACATTTAAAGTAACATCTAAATATTCGACAACAATTAGATTGATAACTATATCAATTTTAATATATTATCTTTGTATAGTTAATGGCTGCTGGAGTTCACTAGCTTCTTAATATTATGCATACACATTGTATATTTATAAATTCGAAGCCTTCGGCCTCATCAAAAGTTCCAATATGGAGGTCAAAATGATCGTCCCTTGTGGCCATCTACATCCACATTTCGCTGTTGTGATATAAAACCGATCTACGGCAGAAGCGGATTCAGGATATTTTCTCTTCGGTTATTTTGATAAATTCTTTAGCCAGTGTAAATGCCTTATGAATTTAGACTAATGGGGAGGTAAAAATCCTTGTTGTCATACTCAATGAAAGCACATTCCTGGTAATTGTCAATATTTTAAATCGTTTGATATGGGTTTATTCTGGATTAAGGTGATGGCTCTCCATAAAGTATAGCAGATCACGTGCAGAATCACTTTACTTATTTGGACCATTTCTGTCTACGTACGATTCAAAATACTTCAAAACAGTGTGTTCAAAGGCTTTTTCTTTCCAGAATTTTTCAATGAAGCTGGCTAACGTAAAATTTCCAGCTTCATGCCTCGCTTCCAAGTTTATGGATGCATGTGTTATTTCTATTTATTCACGAGAAAGGACAGCTTAAGGTAAAAGTATTATGATTCATTATATAAACATACACACAAATACATTTCTTTCCTTCTTTCGTTTTGGATCTGATGAAGCCTAGAAAGGCGAAACGCGTAATCAAATTTAGTTTCAATTAAATGTTTCCCATTTCTCAAATTTCATAAATGCATTTATATATATATATATATATATATATATATATATATAGTAAATATACGTTTACTATATATATATATATATATATATATATATTATGAAATAGACAAAGTCCGACAATTATTTCAAGACATATTTATGTTTATACGTTATTTTTATAGATACAAATATTTAAGTAAATGCTCTGTTTATAATAAACAGTATTAACGATATTTACCAGCCTGAATGTCCGAGAAACTTTCATAGAAAATATGCGTCCTCCGACAGGAATCGAACCTGTATCCTACACGAAACCGTCATATAGCCTGACGTGCTTTACTGATTTAGCCACAGAGAAGCGTTTCGGTTAGCAATTGAAGTCTTAGCTAAATTAGGAATTAGTATGATTACTCGAATGAGTAATAATTAAGAATTAAAATGTCACAAGAATATGCGCCGTGCCGTATTTTCCAAAAATTGAACTGCTACTGGCTGTTGGCTAACAGAGAGAGGATTTTTGTAGTTACTCATAGGCTCCCGTGAGCTTGGCGCCAAAAATATAGAAAGATACTAAAATACGCGATTGGTCAGGAAATGGACCAATCCGTGATTTTAGAGAAAAATTCAAATTACGTGCGATGGCAAAATTGTCATATAATAAGTATCATATATTATGAACCAATGACATTAAAGAAAGCGGAGGTGTGGCACATGTAAGTGATCACCAGAATTTTAAAATTTGAAACGAAGGTATGTTAGCGTGTTATGACAAGGAAATAGAGTTTTGCGTGACGTGTTAAATCTATCGGAACGCCCATACGATCTGATTTTAGCACAAAAATAGCCACGTGACGAATATGGCATTTTAACATATGGACGCCTAGATTCAATCAAATTCTATTAATAGCTGCTTTCTTTTAATGTAAAAGACTTCCAGAATTTGAATTAATTTTTGTAACTAGAGCGGCAGATAACTTTTGCATTTTAGATCAAAATCCGACGGAAATGAATAGGGACACTGTGGATTTTAGAAGTATTGTATTTTGCACATAGATATAGATAGGTCATATAGAAAATGCTGTCATAATATCTGTCTATTTTTGTAATTATCAACAGAGACACCGTTTACTAGACGATAATAAAATTGACAAACAACATTAATATTTAAGCGTTTTTTGTTTTGTTTTTGTATTTTTTGTATTTGTGGAGATGTGTTACTAATAATGACGAGGTTGAAATTTTTGCATTTCTTTTAGTGCATGACGTTGATTATTACTGTCTATATCAGTTATATATCTATGGATTATATTTTTGTTGTATGTAATTAGAGAGCATCAGGTTGCATATGGTTTTATTGTGATTTTAATCAGGATTTATAGGCAACTTACCTGGATTAAACATCTGTAAAATCTTAATCACAGCGTTATGAAGTAAGAAAAAACTATTTTATAGACAGTCATAATGGTTTGACAAAAAGTCCTGATTTTATGGAGGGTCAAAAGTATTTGAATGGTAACATTTATTTTCTGCAAGTTAACATTTGAAATAAGCGACTAATTAACGGATTGCTGAATCAATATTTCTTCACCATTCTATTTAATAAAGCACTCGCGCGCGCGCACACACACACACACACACATATATATATATATATATATATATATATAGATATATAGATAGAGAAAGAGATTTCTATATTCGATATATGTATGATAAATGAGGTTAATTGAATCAGAAATAACCAAAATACCGTAAATCTTGATCGTTAGTGAACTATTGTAATTAGCTGCTATTTAAAATAACTTCTAAATTAGCTATCTTTTGAAAATATTGAATCATTCAAATCAAACGCTCCTCTTTTTAACGACGATGAAAAAAGAACGGACTGTATTGATCCATTTTCTTCTAAATGATCGGGAGATTTTCGGAGTCTTATATATATATATATATATATATATATATATATATATATATATATATATATATATATATACTGAATTTTCCCGTCGTTTTCAACGTATGAAGGTCAAGCAACTCAGTTCTTAAGAACCGGCAGCCAGACATCTGCACATATGATTTTGGTGAAGTCTTTGTGCAGAACCAACCACACTTTTTTGAAGAGCGAAGTACAGAGACCTGTAAGTTCCCCAAACGACCCTCCGCAGTTTTTGAATTAAGAGTTGTCCTTTTCCTAGACCAGTGTGTCTTGCTATTTACACATAGCTACGGGGAGAAGGGTATAGCACGTAAGGGAATATAATGGATTCGATGGAATGTGATACCTCAATCCGAGCCGCCATCCATTACTCCACCGTGCCACATTACTTTTACTTATATACATACATACATAACAGTTTTACCCTGAAGATCCGTTTAGGCGAAACCTAGGTAGGATTGCTCGGCTCCTTAGGATTTATTCTAGTTTATCGCTCTACTGAGCACTCTACGTTTTAGTCTTTCTACTCGCTTGGGTTTTTTTTTTCTCTGGACTTAAACACTTGACGATTGATCTTTTATTTTGTTAATGTTCTTGGTTCTTTCTTTTTTTAATTTTTTTTAATTTCCAATTTTTTCCTTGGGTAAGTTGAGCTCCCCGAGGTTTTCAAACGAGTATTAACATATATATATATATATATATATATATATATATATATATATATATATATATATATGATCGACTCTCCCGTCGATCAATTGTCAGTAGAAAAAGTTTTGACCATTTTCAAGACTTTAAATCTATATGTGATAAAGTATTAAAATTTTGGCAGCGACTTGACAGAAAAGAGAGGATACTTTCCCTCCAATTCTGAAATATTACTTCATTTTCCAAAGATGATTTATGCAAAATGTGTTCTTTTAAGTGAACACTTGAAAGATATTTATGCGACAGCCGAATCTAATATGGTCACAAAACAATTTATAGGTATTTATAATTCTTTTAATGTTGAAACGTTTAAAAGCCTGAATGTACCTCTTCTTCGCCATCTAAGAGAATTAAGTAGCGCACAATGAGCTATCTAACCTTGGTTGGCAACCAATCTAGGAGAAAGACAATTATGAATTTGTTATGGGACCTTACCCATAATAACAATTCCATACGTAATAAATACTGCGCCTCAAGAGGAAGCAGGGAGTTCCGTCTGAAGTCTGAGTTCAGTCTGGAGTCTGGAGTGAAGTCCGTCTGGAGTGAAGTCCGTAAGCAGTCTGTCAGTCAGTCAGAGCGAGTCAGTCAGTCGAGTCAGAGGCAGTCCGAAACAGAGTCGCGTTCAAACAATTACAGATAAACCTGATTGTTCATACTAACACTTTTCTACCTCTCTGTATATATTCCTGTTTGTAATATATCTGTGTTATTCCATATCCGCCTTCGAGTTCTTCTTTATTGGCTCTACCTTGGACTATCACCGTGGTACAAGGAACCGGGCCATAACAGAATTCAAATATGAAGAGAACGTAAAGGGAAACAAATTTACTATCGTTGTAGAGTAAATAAGACAGCCCCAGTAACACAAATGAACTAGGCAAGACACCTTAAATAAAGAACTCAAAGTCAGTCAGTAGAAGCGTGTCGGAGTCAGTCCCAGGCTCACGACAAGACAAGGCCGCAGTCTTTGGACAGAGGGTAACAAGACCTCAGCCTTCGGAAAGAGGATGATTCGGTCGGGGTTCTGTCTTCACATAGAGACTGCAGTCTTCGGGCAGAGGGTGACTCAGTCAGTCTCAGGCTCGCGACAAGACAAGACCTCTATCTTTGGGCAAAGGGTGACAAGACCTCTGTCTTCGAACGAAGGATGATTCAGTAGTGGTTCTCACTTAGGATAGGGACTCGACTGAGGAAAACAGACAATTTGGGATCATGTAGTTCGCTGTCTGACTTGCAACTAACAAGACCTCTGTCTTCGGACCGAGTGTGATTCAGTCGGGCCTCTGTCTTCGGATATAGGCTCGGCTGAGAAAAACAGACAAGTACTCTACCCGAGCCCGCTTTGCGGGGACTGCGTAAATTTTGAGCAGTGGCTCAGGTGGAAATGCTCAAGTTTCCTCACATAAAACTTGACCTTGTGCCGCATCAAATACCAGCGCGTCCCAGTCAGTCCCAGGCTCGCGACAAGACAAGACCTCTGTCTACAGATGGGAACTCTGCTGAGAAAAATAGATAATGCAAAATGCCCGATCCTGCGGTTGCGGGGGCTGCGTAAATTTTCACCGTTGACCCGAGTATGCGTGCTCGGGTTTCCGACAGTAAACTTAAGCTTATGTCACATCTCATCTCAGTAGGGAGACTGGGTAAATACCACTCCGTTGGAGTCAATCCTGGGTGGGGGGAATTGTAATGACGTCACGTCGATTAGCCTAAACAAAGATGTGGGATAACCAGTATTTCCACCTTCATTTTTGACGCGCGGGCGAGTTTTTCTATCCCTTCCTCTCACCTTCGGCTAGTAATAGCAGTAAACGCCGTTATTTGAATCAGCTGCTGCTGATTTTTTTTGCCGACTTCATTGTTGCTAGCTGCTACTGCTAATTCCAATAGAATCAGAATTTGAATTTTTCCCGCGCGTTTTCATGACGTCACGGAACGAACAGCGTTTCAAAATTTCAGTTGCGGTTTATTTCCTGAAGCTAAAAGGACAACTCATTTATTCCGTGCTCCTATCCCCCACAAACGGGCCGGAATATCTTACAACCAAAACTTTAACTTACCGTGTAATTTTTTAACTCTTCTTCGAACAGCCTGTTCGAATTTGTCGAGACCCCTATACGATAATAATCATACCCTTTCCAAGACCTTTTTTTCTCGTCTTGAAGCCAACAACCTTCTCGAACTTTCCTCCGTTGCTACTAGCGTACGTTGAGTTTATCGACACGGCCGAAGAAAGAACTTTTCTAACCTTTTTTTGAACCAGTTACTTTAAAAATATTACATTACACTCACACTAACAAAATTCGCAGTGAGTATTTATTCCTTGTTGTATTCGCATACATTTTGCTCAAGTTGACTTTTCTGGAACCTTTTTCCTGAAGAACTTTTCCCGCCTTAGCCATTTTGGTTTTCATTTTGGCACGGAACTTAAACTTTCTACTAGTTTCAACATTACAATCTGCTTACTGCTCAAGAACAGTTATTACCTTTTTCTGATAGTCTCCACGGTTGAGACAAGCTTACTTGTTAAAAAGATATATAATAAAATTCTATATTTGTGCTTTTACCAGACTTGCTTCAGTCATTCTTCCTGTCTACTTATTTTTCCCCTTTTATGCACGTATTGAATACAGTCGAATTAAACGACCCTTTTCCTTTTTCCTCATCTAGGAAATTGTGATATTTTGAATGAGAAAGAACACGCTATATATGTTTTGCATATTCTTCTCTCTCTTTTTACTTTGTTTGTGGATCCGGTAGTCGTGTGTAGTGTCTGGCACAAGGCCACCTTTTTCGTAGGCTGGCACTGCATCGCCACCGGTTCCGCAACAAAGACATAATAACCGCTAGGAATGAGTTATAACATTGGCAACGAGGAATGGAAACTCGTACAGAATAGGAGAAAGGACATTTTGCTTCGGCGTACATGATAACAGTGACAACGAGAAATTAGAACCACGTTAGATTTTTTTTTCTCTTTGGTGTGAAAAAAGGAAAAAAAGAAAGAAAAAGAAAGAAAAAACAGAAGTTCTTTAAATATGGAAGCATTATTAGCCCAAGTAGTAAAAATACTGCAACAACAATTGTTGGAATCCCAAAACAACTTATCTTTTCTCAAAACATATCATCAGCTTCCGACTCTGTATTTATGCTGATGATAAAATTATTTTCTTTTGTTTTAATATTAAGCCTGGTAGGTTTTATAAACACAAATTAGAAGCTGGTCTCGAAAATGATAACTAGAGTAAAGAGTGGCTATTTGTTTTTCATTTTAAAGCTTCCAAAACGTAACTACTCTCTATAGTGATGCAACTGGTTCTCGTCAAACTGGACAGAACAATCAACATGGAGAGTCTGTGAATTCGAACTTTGCCTCCTTGAAACGATTAAACCACTTCTGTGCCATCCTGTCACTAATGAAGTCATCTCCATACACAACTCAAATTAAACAACCCCTCCATTCATAAGATCTCTTTCCGTTACCAGCATGCTGATTGAAACTCACTCCGTGGTTTTCTACGTGACACCCATTGGACTAACATCTTTAACCTCCCAATCGAGAATTGCGCCACTGAGTTTTTTTTTTTTTTTTTTTGATAATTGCTGAAAAAGTCTATTATGCTCTAGATGAAAACGGTGAAACCCGGGCTTTGAAAGGGTATCGCATTTAGGTCTTCTCCACAAGCTGAAATGTTACGGTGTCTCCGGACACATTTTTGAACTGATCCAGTCTTTCCTATCAAATCGTAAAATGAAAGTTATCCTGAATGGCCACTCATCTAGATCCTTTCATACTAACGCGGATGTTCTCCAAGGCTCCATCATTGGTCCTACTCTGTTTTTAGTTTTCATTAATAGGTCATTAATCCCGACGACATCAGCTCTCAACTTGTCTACACTGATGACACAACCAGTTACTTCTGCCTCGATAGTAAAGCTGATCAATCCGACAAGCTCAAAATGGCAGCCGATCTACAAAACGACTTCAATTCCGTTGTTAGCTGAGGCAAAAGATGGCTAGTTAATGTTAACGCATCCAAAACTAAACTTCTCTCCATTAATCATCGGAGAGATGCCTTGTTACCTTCCATGAGCATGGCTGATGCTAACCTCCATGAAAGTGACTAATTGCGCCTTCTCGTGCTAACGTTCCCAGCTGAAATGAAGTAGAAAGACTATATTGAATCCATTGCTAGGTCAGCTGCTAAGAAAGACAATTTTTCTGTCCGGAATATATTTCACATATATATGTATACCGTTCGCCCATGCTTAGAATATTGCTGCCACATATGACCCGTGCCCCTCTTGAGCTCCTTGTTAATATCCAAAGAAGAATCAGCAATATTATTAGTCCTGATCAGGCGGCTCGGCATCAATCACTTTCCCATCGCCGTAAGATTGCTTCTCTGTGTTTTTTCTATAAATACTTTCGGGGTAATTCTTCCGGTGAGCTCTTCGCTATGGTATCTAGACTTTTTTTTAACTTAATCGCAGTACTAGACTGGCATTTAGATCTCATCATTTTACAGTTGAGCTAGCTAGATGTAGCCGTAAATTCTATGCTAACAGTTTCTTTTCATGCACTTCTAGCTTGTGGAAATCCATTCCTGCTCGATATTTTCCCGCCAACTTTAATCTACAAAAAATTAATTGCAATGCCAGATGCAATCCACTGCCTTCCTGATTACTCTTTTCTCTTCCCGCTCATTATTAATGTTTCTATTCGTAATTCTTCCACACCCTGTAACCTCTTGTGCATTAGTGGTCTTACTGCCTTGTATGGAGTAATTGCGATTAAAAAGGCAGCTTTGTCACATTGATTAAAAGCAAAAAGAAAAAGACGATGAAGATGCTAATTCTTGTCTATTTGGCATTACATCTCACATGGGTGTCCAATCTGAAATAACATTAGACAACAGTTGCACTGGAGGGCCAGAGACACTAAGAAACATAACGGGTATATATATATATATATATATATATATAAATTTTTTTTTAAAAATATGATTCCAAAAATTTCGCTTGAAGATGAAACATAGCTTGATACTTTAATTCAATTTAATTTTAATAATTATTTTGAAGTTTTTGGCTCTTGTTTTTATGTGGCGAAGGAATCATATTTTTGAAAAATAATTATAATTTAGGCTCTACTTTTGTATCGAGCAGTTTTTTTTTTAAATAAAAACGTTAATACTAAAGAATTTCGAATTATTTACCTAACGAGTTCTTTCCTATTTTTCTATATATTTGCATACGCACACGCACACACCCATACATACATACATATATAATGGATGTAATTGTTTGAGTAGACATCTTTTTTAAATTATAATATTTTCGTCTAATGTTCTGGGTTTTCCGATTTTAAAGAAAATGTACCCTTCGGCAAAGTTCGCACCTGCGCTCCTACTTGTATATGGATAAATTGACGAAGGGCGCATCTACTTTATTAAAGACTCCCAGAAACCCCAAGCTGGTAGAGAAAAATTATACTGTTAAAAAAAGTCCACTCAGACACATGTATCCACAAAATATAACAAATATATAGTAATAAAAATGAACACACACACACATATATATATATATATATATATATATATATATATATATAAAATATAGATTGAGGTCAACAACCAGCGTCGACAATCTTTTTCATACTTAAATGCAATCGTCATCGCGTTTACGCATGAAGCGGACTCTTCGCAACAGGTTGTTGATCACAATGTCCACTTTGCTCTAGAATATACAGGCCGGTAGATGGAAAAAAATAAATATACCGTTTAATAAATATATAAAAAAAAAAACAGCGCATTTACACAAATACTGGTATCCATTAAAAATTACGTTTAAGCAATAAATTAAAATATGTCAGATTAATAAGAAGAATCCATTCCTAAAAATTGTCTTTGTTTACGTTAGGATACTGAACTGAGAAGAAATGTATATTTCGAGAATCGTTAAAGAACAATTCTGGCTTTGTTTGACCTGGCTGTTCTTTGTGGACGAGAGATCAAGGTAAAGTCAGATCTAATGACGGTTTTGCCCTAAGGAACGCAGGTTCGAATACTGCAGGTGGATTACAAGATTTCTCGAATATTCTGGCCAGTAGATGGAAATAAATAAATATATACTGTTTAATAAATATATAAAAACAGCGCATTAACTCAGATATAGGTATACATTAATAATAACGTTAAAGCAATAAATAAGAGTATGCTTTATCTCTGATATTGAGCACTTTAACTCCTAAATATAGTATAGTGTAACCCTGATATAAGAGAAACCCTGATATAAGAGAAACCCGGATATAAGAGAGATTTTATCTGGTCCCAAATTAGAGCCATATTTACCTAAACAAAATAGACCAAACACGGATATGAGAGAAATCCGGATATAAGAGACTTCTTCTCCGGTCCCGACAACACTCTTATATCCGGGTTACACTGTATAGCGTAAAACTATATTCCTATTAAAAACGAAAACTGCTACGTTATAGAACTTCCACGTGGATGATTCCCTGAATGCTACAATAACTTCTTCGAGTCAAAGGTCAATTGTTGTCTATCCTCCTTATCCTCATAATCTTCACTTCTTACAACCTCCTCTTTCATTCCTATCACACTCCTTACATTATTTACATTATTCGGACTGTTATCTTCATATTCATCGCCATATTTACGTTTCGACCATTTTACGCTCCGGTCTTCTTCAGGAGATTGGAATTTCGAACCGAACCGTTTATTTCGTCAACCGGAATAGATTGTTCTAGTTCCATGTGCCATGCTTCTTCCGGATGTCTCAGTTATTTCCCTTTAACTCAACACTCCAAGTTTTTTTGGTTCACAACTTCTATAGCCTGGTATTGAACTCACAACTCTTTGGGTCTAGTCACTTGATTTAACCAACGTCTTTATCCACTGGGTCGTGTGACCTTGAGGTTCGGTTCGAAATTTCAATCACCTGAAGAAGGCCGGAGCTTACAACGGCCAAAAAGTTGTGAATATGGCAATGAAGATGAGGATTACAGCCTGAATTATGTAAATAATGTAAATAATCATAATACCCCGTCTCAGAGATATAGACAGATATCACCCACCTTGTTCATTATAACCATTTTAACAGTAATGTTCTATCGTGATTGTTTCTCGAGATTTGTATTGGGCGAAATTTAGTTTAAAAATCATTCTATTTCTCTCACTGACCAATCTTTCGAAGAAAGCTATCAATTGTTGCTATCTGGAACCTTAAGATTTTCTTTAGTCTCTATCTTGTTAAATACTTGAAAAACTGCATTTTGCTTCTTTTCATCTTGTCGGTCAGAACATCACAGTCTAAATGATCGAATGTTAGGGTCTCATTGTAGTAGTATCAAATGAAGAGAAGACAAGACTGCAATCTGCTCTTTTATAGAATCCCGTGGCAAGAAACATTAAAGAATTCACAGTCCCACGGATTCACAATACCAGATTCAAATGGTTTTTGGCTGATTCTTGTGATTGGAAGCCTTTTAACTATTAAAACTGTTCAATGAACGAAGCGCTCTGCATGCGGCTTTACAGCAGAATATGATTTTATCTAATTAATGAATACTTGGAGATTTTCGACCACAGCTACTTATCTCATAGAGTAGGAGAACAAATTGGCTTGAATCATCCATTAGTCTGGCTGGCCAATTACATATGTAAATAGTTTCCTTTTAACTATGTCTTCCATGGTGTTTTTGCATACAAATGCATATCTGTGTATAAGCATATATTTATTATGGTATATACTGTACAGACACAATGTGTACACACGTATCTTGCATCTCTCTCTCTCTCTCTCTCTCTCTCTCTCTCTCATATATATATATATATATAAGGAGGCACGGTGGAGTAATGGATTGAAGAATCGCAGAGCCGAGTTCGAATTCCAGTCGAATCCATTATATTCACTTACGTGCTAATACCCTTGGGAAAGGTATGAATCCTCTCTCTCCAGCTATGGCTAAAATAGAAGGACAGACTGGGTTCTATAGCATTGGATGGCAACTGGTCTAGGAGAAGGACTACTCTGAATTCAAAACCTGCGGAGGGTCGTTTAGGAACCTTGTGGTACGTAGTGCACCAGGTTTCTGAATTCGGCCCTTCAAAAAGTGTGGATGGTCCTGCACGAAACCTTCACCACTATAATCAAATCTCATGTGTAGGTTTCCTGGAAACTGATCTGCTTGACCCTCATACGTCGAATTTCGACGGGAGAGTCGACTATATATATATATATATATATATATATATATACTAGTTGAAGTAAGCTTTAGCGCGTAAGAAATCAAGACTTAATGATGTCTGAATGATTACTTAGTACTGTAATGTTGAACTAGTAAGATTCCATGACGGTCAGTTTATGTAAAACAGTTTTCATTTGGTACCTAGACTATGAATTTAAGTGCTTTGCTAGACTAGTGGCAAGGTCTCATCATTTTACAGTTGAAATGGTTAGATGTAAATTCTATGTTAACACTTTCTTCTCTTGTATTTCTCGTTTGTAGAACTTTTCCGGCTTCTTGATTTAAAATTTCAGAACTTTAAATGCAGTTGTCAATCATTTTATCTTCTGTCTTCTTAAATCATGTCATTGTATTGTTATCTCTCCTTAATAACGTGTATTTCTCATATTCTCTCATTCTCAGTAACCTCTTGTGTCTTAGTGGATTTATTGCCTTTCTTGGGGTGAAATGATTACTAATATATATATATATATATATATATATAAAAGGAAGAGGTTATATTAGTTCCAACGAGAGAAAAGTGTGTGTATTAAAAAGAAGAGAGATACTGCAAATGTTTTTGGTTGTAATGTGGATTTTATTTTTAAAATATTATGCTTTATTTTCCATAATTTTACTACACGTGTTTCTGGTCTCACGACCATCATCAAGTAAAGGGTGGAGATTTCCACATATTATTAAAAATAATTCATTTTAGTAATCCGAATTTCTTTCTTGAACTGTCGTTTTGTCGTTCAAGAAAGAAATTCGGATTACTAACACATAGAAAGAGAATGTCTCATACCGTGAAAATTTAACATCGAAAAACATAAGAGAGAAAAAAATAAATTATTTTTAATAATATGTGGAAATCTCCACTATTTACCTGATGACGGTCACGAGACCAGAAACACCTGTATTAAAATTAGGAAAAATAAAGCATATTTAAAAAGAAAATCCATATTACAACCAAAACGTTTGCGGTATCTCTCTTCTTTTTAATATATATATATATATATATATATATATATATAATAATCATTTCACTACCTGACAATGGGTGCAAACTCAACAACCGTGGAATGTGGGATTTGGGATTTGGGTGCAGCCCTCAACAAGACAGTGATGACAACAGCAGCAGAAAGTCCTTAGAGCAATAATGTATGCAAGAGACTTAATGCTGTTATTGGTAACATGTTAAATAAAATTATTGCAGATAGTGTGATTTGGTTGTTGCTCTGGCGTGGTCTATTTTGGCATGCAACAAATTTGTCGACAATTCTGGTTTTTCCCCTAATCAGTTGTTTTTGGATTTCAATCCAGCTGTTCCAGATACCTTCCATAATAACCTTCTTGCATTTGAACCTGTCACTACATCTACTATAGTGAGGAAAAATTTTTCTTCACTCAAGTGTGTCTATGATCTTTAATGATGCTTCCAGATCATGATATTTGACTGTCAGAGGTGCCCTATTGAAATTGGGAGCTACTCTATCTAAATATGCCCAAGCAGTGTTTTCTTCATGATAGGCAAACAATTGCACAGCATTATTTCCACCCATGCTGATGATTCTTGCAGGGTTAGGACTGCACTTTTTCAAGATGAAGTAATTGATTGGCTCTGAAAGAAATTTGTAGCGAACTCTGAAGCTAAGTTCACCTTCAAATATTTGGAATGGAAATATTAGGTTGGTGCAAAAATAATGACGTAATTTTGTCGTTTTTTGACGTATTTTTAACGTCACAAAACGACATTATTACGTCATTATTTTTGCACCAACCTAATATCTCAAAAGAGTAATTTAGGGAGAATTATTTAGGATGACTATACTGTGTCTCTAAAAGCCATACCCATCCAAAATAAAGATAATGAAGAGGAACTTTCAGAGTCTGACTATACTAATATCAAGAGGCTTATTGGTCAGTTAAATTGGTTGGCCACCCAGACCAGACCAGACCAGATTTGTGCTTTGATGTATGTGACTCCAGTTCTTTTCTCATAGAAAGGAAAATTGAAATTAGTAGACAATTAAATAAATCCATAAAAAAGCAAAAAGGCAGAAATCTCAGCTGAACATACAAGATCTGAGAGATTTAAAACCGCAAAAAATGGTTGCCTACAGTGATGTTTCCTTTGCTAATCTAATATGTCACAGAAGTTCTCAGGGAAATTATATATTTTTTGTCAGTGGTAATGACAAACTTGGATCTCATGGTCAGAATGCAAACGTTCTAACCACTCAGCCACATGCCCATTATATATATATATATATATATATATATATGTATATATTAGGTTGGTGCAAAAATAATGACATAATAACGTCGTTTTTTGACGTATTTTTTTACGTCAAAAAAAGACATTATTACGTCATTATTTTGCACCAACCTAATATATATATATATATATATATATATATATATATATATATATATATGTATATATAAATAAAATAAAAATATAGTTGGAGGTATGCAATATTTATGGATAAAAGAGCTGAATATCAGGGATAAAGTGTGTGTAAATACAAAAACGGACAAATGAGGTCAACGCAGAATAGTAATAGTCTGTTTCATGACTGACTAGAATCTTCAGGTCTGAACGCAATCTTTATGACCAAAAAAAATAAATAAATATGATAATTTATTGATTTGGATTAATTTAAGTAAATAATTAACCAACTATGCATGCACAAATAAACATAAGTAAACGTAATAATAACAATCAACAAGTAACAAAGCAATCAATAATAATTTCAACTAGCAACACTATAAAATAGCCCCAAAATTGCATTTATATCCACAATTATTTCCACTCAATAACACCTAGAATAATTCACAACATAACCATTACCACCCAACCAATAACGATTAGAATAATATAATAGACCTACACATAATGCATCACTGGTCAGCATATATATATATATATATATTTGAACCAAAACACAATGCACATGGCCTAATGTTTATGTTTAATCATGAAACAGATGGTCACCACAAGCGTGTGGACCTCAATGTCCACTTTTATAAATATATGCAAAAAAGTTAACCCTGAGGTCCATACTGAGTGCCACCACCCTGTTTCCTGCTTGAACACGATTTTCAGGCTATGTGTGTCGTGTTGTGCTTTGGCTTGACTATTTATATATGTTTGTCAATGGTACATTATGTTTAAAATATCCATTTTATCATCCTAATGGTTATTGCATGTATGTTAACAATTTTGTTTTAAATTATTCTAGAAACTATTGAATAGAAATATTCATGGATATGAATGTGGTTATTTGTAAATGTTTTATAGTGTTTGTTAACTGTTTACTCATTATCAATTGCTTTATTATTTATTTTTATCATTATTATTGCTATATTTGTGTTTATGTGTGTATTTGTTGTTTGTTTATTTATTTAAATTTTTGTTTATTTTTGGGTGATTAGTTATTTTTATTTGTTTGGCTTAAAGTATTACCTTTATCTAAAGTATACATTATCTGTGTTGTATATAGTATATCTGTATTTATCACAATGGTATTTTACGAGGTATTTGTTTTTAATTTTCAATTTTTGTGTAACATAGTAAGAATTTGTTTTGTGTCTGCATTTTGAGATAAGTACTAATGGTTTGTTTAGTAGTTTTATGTTGGGAAGGTAATTATAACTATTTTCTCCTTAAGAGAGAGTTTATAGTTTTCATATTTATTGTTATAGGCTAATGGTGTTTTTTTATTTATTTTCCATGATATTTTTGGTATAATTTTTTTTTTCCTGAGATCCGGACACTAAGTGAAGTCTACCATAATCTTGACATTGTCAAGTTTAAAGAATTGTATTTCCCATTTTTACAGTATGACAAGGGTTATTTTCTAGCATAAATATGGTTTAAAATGATCTTAGACAATGAACAACTTGTTGTTCAATAATATTCTTATATTATAAATACAGCACTTTGCCATGTAACAGAATGATTGAATCAACATCATCACCAAAGAACATTCCTAATACTCAGACCAAAATATTACCACCAGCAAATCTGATTCTTTTGCACATTTAGGAAGCAATTTCTCATCTTTACATCATTTGACATGCTGCTTGGCATCAAAGCCAACCAAAATAAATATACTTTCATCATTGAAGAACACTCTTGCTTAATTTTCATTGGCCTACACAACATGCATGTTTACAAAAGCTAGTCTAGCTTTTTGATTATTTTGTTGAAAAGACGTTTGATGGTAGAATGTACACAAAGTCCTGTCTCATTAAAACGATGCAACTTTTTCTCAAGATATTTTCATGCCTAATTTTTTGGCTACTTAACATGAATGCCCACTTCTCTCTCAAAACTGCTCGCAATGAAGAGTCTTTTATTAGGTTGGTGCAAAAATAATGTCGTTTTCTCACAGTAACATATGTCGTTTTCTCACATATGTTACTGTGAGAAAACGACATTATTTTTGCACCAACCTAATAATCACCTTATTGTACCATATATATATATATATATAGTTCCATATACCATATGCTACCATTTTATTGACTGTAGTAGTAATAGGTGCTGTGACAAAAGAAATATCTTACCCCAGAGATCAAAATGAGCACAGACGTGTCTTGCATGCAAAGTGCTGAAAAGAAAATATGGACACTTTTGGGAGCGCAATTTATGAGTGCTTGTCTCGTCTCTGGCCTGCTTGAGGAGACATAAAAAGCAAGGGTTTTTCTTTGAGTGAATTGCATTTGCTCGACTGATGAATGGATTGACAGGAGAAAAGAAGGTGAAAGAGATGCGATTGACTTTGTAAACTGAAAATAGCGCAGTGTGTGATAACGAAGAAACAGAGCCCAAGAATCTATTTCCTTTAGGCAAGTGAAGAATAAGAAGAAGTAGTAGATTCAGTCTGTTGGTGAACACCACACTTGATTTTTTTTTTTTACCCCATCATTTATTTTTTCCTACAGTGACTCAGTGAAAACCGTTTCCTCATCAAGCATTATTATTCAAGAAATTACATTTTTAGATCATTTACCTGCATTTCTAAAAGCAGATATTGTCATCTTTTTAGTTTTTCGTATGACAACCCAATTCCTGGATGATTCCTAAACTTTGCAATTTCTTGCCCTTATTAGGAAACAATACTTCAGGACAAATAAGGCATATTTGTTTACAATGCAATTTTGCCATATTTTGTTTGGAACTAGAGATTTCTTTTAGAAATCAACTATAAATAGCAAAATTCATTCTCTAATTTTGGAGAATCTTGTATTTTTTTGATTTTCTCGGCAGGTAAGTTCTTTACCTTTTTTTTTATTATTGATTCTTTTTCATTATCTTTGATTGATTTGGGGTTTTTTTTTTTTTTTTTATAACTCATCAAGATTTTGCAAGATATTTAAAGCCAGAAAGAGATTCGAAGAATTTTGGGGAGATAATAATGACTTACTGATATATGTCCCACTAATTAACCCATAGCTGGGAGGAGAGGTGGTGGATTTATACATTTCCCAAGGGTGTTTTTGCATAAATGAATATAACAAACTCTACATGTTATCCATTATACCAACAGCACATCCAAGCTTACAGCACCTGGTATTTCTAAGAGCTCACCGATCTAAGTATTAACCAGGTCTGATATTGCTTAACTTTGGAGACTATGAGAACTGGTGTTTCAACATAATATGGCTGTAAGCCTGTTTCTTTTTTATCCAAATTTTCTACAGTGTAGGACTAATCTTTAAGATATTTACAGCAATTTTAATCCTGATCAAATCTGTAAAACTCATTTTTTTAAGCTTTTATTGCTTAAAATTGACACTGCTCTCTATTCCTAATAGGAATGTATTTAAGAATGGAAATGAGTGTGAGAGAGGTTTTTTTTTTTTTTTTTAAGCCTTTTACCCTAAGCAAGGCACAAGTGCCACTAGCATGCAAAGGGGTTACAGAGAATGAGAGCAAGAGTAAAGATTAAAGAGGGAGCGTTTGAGGAAAAGATATATAGAAGCACAGGGATCAGGATCAAGGCATCAGAATATGTCGATTGACATTACATTTGAATATTTGAAGACTATAGCTATAAGGGAAGCAAGTAGGAGTAAGGTAATTCAACTGGTGGGAAGTGTAAGAGAAGAAGCTGTTGGAGTAGAAGAGGCAGTTACATTTAACTGTTTCAACAATAAAAGGGTCAGACCAAGATGTCAACCTAGTAGTATGATTGAATTCATGTAGTTGGGGTACCAGTGAAAGTAGCTTGTCGGAGCAGTTGCCATGAAAATATGAGTAGAAAAGACAGAGGGAAGCTACATCACTTCTGTGAGAAAGTGACTGTAAATGAGATGCCAGATCAGGACCTTTGACATTGCATATCAATCTGTGGATCTTGTCTAGGACCTCGAGATGAACAGCATGGACACCAGACCATATATGGCAACAGTATTCAATGCATTGACCTATGGTAGATTTGAAGGATAGCCTCAAGTGAGAAAACCTTATGGTGCAACACAGAGAACCAACTTTTCTTGCGGTAGAAAAAGCTATTGATTCAATGTAGTTGTTCCACTGGAGGTCAGTGGAAAACATGAGACCAAGAAGGCACAGGGTTCTTTATGTTGGGTAAATAAGAGCAGTTTCATTTTGGAGGCATTGGAGGCATTAAAGTTTACAAGCCATTTTCTACCCCAGTCAACCACAGATTGGAGGTCCTTTTGTAGACAGCCAGCCAGGTTAGCTTTTTTCAGCGAAGCCGGATTTTCTATTGAGACAGGAGTAATAGTACTGTCGTCTGTGTAGATGCCTACTTGGGAACTGATAAAATTATTTTATGTATAAGTTCCTTAAAAATTAAAAAAAACAAAGAAACACTATTGTAGACATTTCTCCTGACATGTATATCATAAAAAGTTAAAGGCTGATAGTCAAAGAGCCACCAACACTGCAATTGATTCCTACATGATCAATTGTTTTGAATTCACAGATGACTTTCTCTTTAAGTGGCTGCCATTCACAGCTTTTGCTGTCCTGTGACTGACAATTGGGGTGGGGTGATGTATTCATACTTTTCCCAGGTGCATTAATACAAAGTGAATGCAAAAACCACCAAAATATTAGGTTGGTGCAAAAATAATGACGTAACAATGTCGTTTTTTGACGTTAAAAAATACGTCAAAAAACGACCTTATTACGTCATTATTTTTGCATCAAACTAATATGAATTAAACTCACAGGTCTAAAACATAGCACATCCTATATTGGATATATTTCCACCTTGTAGAAAACCTGAACTTGTATCTGTCTTGACAATGTGTAGCAGTTTTAACAGAATCATTAATGGATCCTTGAGCAATAAGTTAACTCACAGCAGAAGAGTTATGTGAATTGGAGGAGTTTACAAAGCATTAGATTATACAAACACATATAATTAGTTTAAGTTTTCTACACAACTATATCTTTTCAACAAAACTTATTTTCATATCATTAAGAATAATGAAAAATATTTTAACTGTGCTGGTAAATGAGGCTTGTTATAAAATATCACTTTCACCAATGCTGAAACACATCATCCACCATCTTTGGTCTCTGGAAATATTCAGTAAGTGTCAATGAATATCAATCTCTGCTTCATACTTTTATGTCAAACACCATTTTGCCAGATTGATGCTTAGCTACCATATGTAAGAGACAGTTATTCCTGCACCCACTCAAGCGAAACATAATATGAAGTCAATTTTAAAGTGGGTTAGATGTGTAGAGGGATGAGGAATGAAAAGAATGGTTCAATCACCCTCAACACTTCCACTTTTGGAATGCCTCAGGTGCCAGGTAATGACCCTAGCCCCTGCTAAAAGTGAGGTATTACCTGGAGCATGACTCCCTGGGGGTTTGAGCAAGATACTAAATTTTAACCCGCTGACTTGGCAGGAAAGCAAAAACATTTATGAGCCATTAGCAGAGAGGTTCAACATCTACTGACATACTGAAAACATCCACATCTGATAATGTGGATCAAAATAATAAAAACATGAAAAAACATTATGGATTAGTCATGGGAAGGTTCAACCTCTACTGACACTATCCCAACATCCAACCATAATATAAGCAACATAAGACACATTACTTTCTGAGTGACCAGTGTATGTATATAAAAATTTCAGATAGTATATATCTGTAAAATATTATGAATATAGACAAAAGGAATACTTATCTCCGCCAACACAACTTAGCCTTTGAGGGACTTTATCAAGACTAATGCAAGGATTTTATTTTGTAGCAAATATTTATATACAAGAGCAAAAATGTCTTTTTAATTTTAAGAAATATTTATAAATATTCATCAGGATAGCTGAAAAGTCTCGGCAAGCTATGGAGGGTGCCTAGTAAGTTAGTTTCTCTTTTAATAAGTGTGGCACTAAATGACAACTTTAATTTAAAGAATGTCAGAGTTATTAAAAGAGAAAGTAACTTAAACAGAAAATTCTGGAGAGTTCTGCTATGAAAATATAAAGCTGCACCACAGATTTTTTTTTCTATTATCTCCATTCCTAAAGCATTCCCAAGAAAACATACATGACTACAAAGATGTTAAAAAATTTAAAGAAAACAGTTAAATTCATAACCTCATTATATTTAAAATGAACACATGAATTAATTCCAAACCAAAATAATTTAAATATTAGTTTGTATAAAAAAAATTTCAAGAACATCATTTACTCACTTTTGTTTGCTAGAATGGTGTCACTTGGTGCCCTCTATAGCTTACCTTGACTTTTCGACTAACCTGATGAATATTTGAGTGTTTCTCAAATTTAAAAACTAGAAAAAAAATATTTTTGCTCTTGTACATAAATATTTGTTGCAAAATAATATTTGCACTGCATTTGCCTTGATAAAGTCACTCAGAGGATGAAACGCATTGCCTAAGTTTTCCTTTTGTATTTATTCATCTTATATAATAAATGCGAAATGTGTGTGTGTGTGTGTGTGTGTGTGTGTGTGAGAGAGAGAGATAGATAGATACAGTTTCAATTAAAGGGACATAACTCCCTGAAAAATTCTTACATCTGGAGCCATGTTCAAAGACTCAGCCTGAAAACAAACACGAGATTTAGAAATACTGATAACCTTGAAGCAGGAAGATTTGCTACTTTGCTGTTGCAGCTTGGCAACGGAACCATCAAAATGGAAATATTTCACTCACAAATTGTTGTGGAGTTTCAGTCTCAAGTATCAAATATTTGATTAACCATGTTTATCCAAACATTAAAGATCATTTCATCCCAAGAATCAAACTGTGTATAGCATTAACTGGAAACTTCTCCAAGAAATTGCAAAAGAAAGCATGAAGTACTTTTTCATTGACACTGTAGATGAACAAGAGCAGGCAGTGAATTATGCAATAGAGTTCCTGAACTCATTGAATCCTTCTGGAAAGCCATCACACAAGCAGGAACTAAAAGAAAATGTGCCTGTTATGCTATTGAGAAATCTGGATCCTATAAAGCTTTGTAATGGAATATGGTTAATTGTCAAGATGTTTCCTCATCTGTTGGAAGCAGAGATTCTTCCTGGTCCAGGAAAGAAGGAAAAAAGTTTTAATTCCATGAATCCACTTAATTCCTCCAGATCTTCCTTTTGAGTTCAAAAGACTTTTCCAGTGAGAGCGAGCTATGCAATGTCAATCAATAAGTCCCAAGGACAATCATTGAAAGTAAGTGGATTTCATCAGATGGAACCCTGCTTTTCTCACAGCCATCTCTATGTTAGTTGTTCAAGGGTTGGGAATGGAAACAAGTTATTTGTACTGACCCCAAATGGGAAAACCAAAAATGTTGTTTATCATGTAGCTTTACAATAAGTTCTAAACAGACAAATTATATCAATGTGTTAAAGAAAACTTGTTTGAAAAATATTGTTCAACTTTAATAAAATTTAATATGTACTCAGTGTCATTTTGGGGCTGAAGCCCAATCAAAAGATCTCTGCAAGAGATAGCTGAAGTGCTGCCTCATAGGATGGTTTTAAAGGGAAATCCAAAATTACCTCATGAGTATAGACTATTTCAATCAATATCAATACACTGGCTTTGTTCAACTCTAATGTATATGCTTTGTTATAATAAATATAATAAAAATATAAGCTGTTATATATATGTGTGTGTGTGTGCTGAAAGGTTCTCAGTTTAAAAGAAAATTATATATATATATATATATATATATGTATATATATATAAATTCATGAATCATTCATACAAAAAAATAAATATAGAGGTTAATGATTTAAATGGCGAGAATACATTGTCACAAACTTTATAAATAAGATACATCAATCCAGAACCTGTATATGAATTATATGATCACCGTTTATAAATTCCAGTTGCATACGGTCTTTTTAGTTTTTAAAAGCTTTCGTCTGTTTCTACAGACATCATCAGGTATGGAAGTAGATTTTGTTCTTGTCTTACTTCTCAGTAATAAGAGGACAACGAAAATAGAGATGTAATCCGAAAAAATGCTATGAGAAATGTGTTATTGTTTTGGAACGTGCGGTCGTTTGAATTTAAATTTTAAGGTTGTGCGTTTTTGTACAAATATAGCAATAAGAATTCTTTTTTTACTGGTAGATTTTCCATGAATATGGCATGAACTATATTGTTCAATAATTACAGTAATGTCACACTTATTATCCGAGAGTTGCACGTTAGATCAGTTATTTTAATTTCAATTAAAAGGTGCAAATATAATTTATAAATTCATGAATCATTCATACAAAAAACATATATATTGGTTTCTTTGTATGAATGATTCATGAATTTATAAATTATATTTGCACTTTTTAATTGAAATTACATATATATATATATATATATATATATATATATATATATATATAGATATTAGATTTTGGAAAGGCAAAAAGGTTTTCAGAACCTTCACTGAAATTATGTATTACACACTACATGTTCACGTACATAATTTGTATTTCTAATTTCCTGCTGTATAAATAACAGAACTGGTTGGCAGTATGGCAGTACGTTTCTTATGGGAATGGCAAACAGTTCTAAAAAAAAAAAATAAAATAAAAAAAAATACAGATATAAAAGATACACAGCAAAAACAAGTCAACATTTAAAAATGGTCATTTTTTTTTTATTTTGAAAATTTCTCACTTCAAAGTGAGAGACAAGATTTCTCTATATACACTGATTAATTTCTAATTACTCTCCATCAGTCAACTGCTGGAATAGATTCTAGGCCCTACAAAGAGAAGCATAAAAAAAATGAAGATTAATTAAGGAGGAGGATACATGTACAATCAAAAAAAAAAAAAGTATATTTATATTTTTCCACACTATTTACTATAAATAATAATTACTATAAGTATTGTGATATAGAAACAAGAAATAATGTAAACTTTTAATGAGAGAAAATGTAGCATGTAAAATTTAAAAATTATATTATCATCATTAATTTAAGTAATTGGCAGAAATGCCAAACAAACAGAATTTACAAAGTTTGCAACAATCACAAAAAGAAACAACAGGGAAAAAATAATATTAAGTAAACAATATATATATATATATAAGTGAACATAGAAGTCAACACTTAGAGGCGACAGTCTGTTTCATGCTATATGCAATCGTCAGGCCACATATGCTGTTATTTTTCTCGGCTATTTATATATATATAAATATATATATATATATATATATATATAGTGGTTAGTGGTGCATTGTGGGTATTCTGTTATGGCGGTTATTTTCACCGGAAGTCGTTTGTTTATCTATTTAGGTCAAATTATATTGCTTGTTTTTATTTTATTTTTTTTTGTTTCTTATTTTATTTATTTATCTATTTTTTTATGTTTTTGCAAAAATCATCAGCCTACAATAACCAATCAAAAACTTGTAAACTTTGCTGAGGAAAAAATAGCTATCATTACTTTCCCCGACCAAAATAAATTATTAAACAAAAGATCCGAGCTCATCTCAAAATGCAGACATGAAAATAAATTTTTACTACGTAACCTAAAAAATTAAAAACGGAAAAAATAAAATAAAAACAAATAAATATACTAATAAACAAAATAACAATAAAAAAAAATAAAATAAAATAAAAAAAAATAGAAATAAAACATAAATAAATACTATGTTACTTAAAAATCGAAAACCGAAAAGAGAAAATATACAAGTAAAATAAATTAACCTAAATTCATCCAAGTAAATAAATAAACAAACCAATCCCAAATAAAGATAATCAATTAAAAAATTATAAACAATTAAAATTTTGTTCCCGCCAAAATAATACTTAGAATGAACTACAACAATCAACCCCAAAACTGAACAAATAGCTTTAATTAAATTCCCAAACCAAAACAAAACTGTTAAATAAGTGATATAAACAAATTTTTACTACGTTAATAAATAAATAAATAAAATAAGAAACAAAAAAATAAAAACAAGCAATATAATTTGACCTAAATAGATAAACAAACGACTTCCGGTGAAATAACCGCCATAACAGAATACCCACAATGCACCACTAATCCGTATATATATAAATAGCCGAGAAAAATAACAGCATATGTGGCCTGACGATTGCATATAGCATGAAACAGACTGTCGCCTCTAAGTGTTGACTTCTATGTTCACTTTTATATTTACACATGCTCTATCTCTGATATTGAGCACTTTATTCCATAAATATAGCACACCTTAAGACTATATTTCTTTATATATATATATATATATATATATATATATATATATATAGAGAGAGAGAGAGAGAGAGAGATGTGTGTGTATGTTGATGTAACAGGAAAGAACAGTTAGATTGATGATCCAAAGTTTTTTAGTATTTTTGTTTTTTTATTAAAAAAAATTATTTGTTTTTATTTAAAAACAGTGCTCAATACAGAAGTATAGCTTAAAATTATAATTATTTTTTAAAAATATATTTCCCATCGTGACAGAGAAATTACTATGTTTTAAATTTGGTCGACAAGTGTTAAAGATTAATTTCAATATTAGACCTTAACTTTAAATGTTTGGAATGACGCACCAAACAAATGTTTTACTCATTTATAGTTTGGAAATGGAGGTGTAAAGAAATCCCAGCAGGCATCTGTATATTTTGTCTATAAATTTGGGGAGGGGGGATATTTTGCCATCATTTCTTTATGAGATTGGAGCAAAAAAAAATAAAAATAAAAAATAAAAAATAAATCAAAAATAATGGGAATGCTTCTTATAAGAAATTCAGATAATTCTAGTTTCACTTTAAAATAAAGAACAACCAGCTAATCTTAAATTGTAGTTACTTCCCTTTAATTGTTCAAATTAAAGGGAAATAACTACAATTTAAGACTAGCTGGTTGTTCTTTTTCGCCTTTTTTTTTTTTTTTTTTTTCTCCTTAAATTCTGGATCTCGCATATATTTATAATTAACTTAGATATTTTTTTTAAAATTGATATTAAGTTAGATGAAAATAATTTGACGCGATTTTCCTCATAAATTAAGTTGTAAATGTGACAAAAGGGATTAAGTAAAAAATTAATTACAGTTCCATATATCAATTGCAAGGTTTAGTATTTCAAGCAATTTAGGCTATTTTATTTTACTTTTATTTAATTTCATTTCTTCAAATTTGTATCATAAAAGACAAAATGTTTGCTTTTATAAAATTTAAAAAAAAAAAAAAATGAAGAAATAGAAATCTCACAAAAGAAGGTTTTACACATAATTAATTGCTTTAATTTTTTTTAAATCGGAGAAAGTACAATGAACAGAAAAAATATTTAAAGAAATAATAGGACTCTAGTTAATATTATTTTTAAATTATAATGAAAAAAATGCCACAATATTTTCTGCTTAAACCTAAAGAAGAATTACTATAGTATGAGATTTGGTGAAGAAAGCCGACATTATTTCCAAAATTCAACAATTCCAAAGAAAACTGGTTTAAACTGCATCAAGTGAAATTAGTTGTGGACAGCTGAACCTAAGTAGAGAGTGTGACAGAAATACCTACCAAAAATTCCTCCCACATAATGTAAGACAGTAAGAGGAATATTGGAAGGTATTTCTGCCACACCCTGTATAAATAAAATCAGAAAACAATTATTTGGTTGCTAATAAATAAAGAAATGGCATGAAACAAAGACATCATATTTTAGTCCTGAGCCTTACCAAGAAAATATATTCTGTGCATTATTGTCTTTAAATCTTTCAAGAGATGCTAAATTGGAAGCATTTGTTCTGGCATTGTTGATAAAGTTTACTGCAGCAGATGAGTCAAAAACAAATCTGATCAACCTCTCATGGCTTACTGAATATCATTATCATTATCTTTAGTGGAACTAGCTCGACACACATAAACAGGCTTTTCTTAACAGAAACTAATACTCATGATCAAAGATAAATTTTTAAAAAATACATTCAATTTCCTTTTAATGTGAACCTTAATTAGCACTAATAAAAAAAATACAGGTTGAGAATCCTTTATCTGAAATTCTTGGGACAGGAAGTGCTTTAGTTTTCAGATATTTTTGGATTTTGGAATACAGGCTATTTAATTTGTATATATCATCTCTAAAATGGGTTCAGCTTGGAAATGGAACCCAAGCATAAACATGATATCCCTTTACATTTCATAACAATCAGTTATGTGGCATGCGTGATACACACTTAGGCGAACATGTATCTTTCAATTCATGACTGACGATGCAGATTTTTTTCCCACATTGCCATTTCTTTCTGTGGTAGACCAGCTCCACAGCTTATTATATACCCTGAAAGTAGTTTCTATATACAATTTCATAAATTTTGTTTGCATAGATACAGATGACATTAGTCATGTAATGCTCACACAGATTTTTTTTAGGATTTCATGTGAGAATGTTTTGTACTTTCTGTACATGTACTAAAAAAAAAAAAAAAAACATGATCCCTACTTACAAAAAATATATAAATGCAACGCCAATATAAGCTATACAGCTGGGCTGGGGAACCACTACCCACAGCAGCTGAGGGTCACTTACAACAGCTGCATATCACCTAGGAAGTTTCATGGTGCTTTCTGAAATTTTCCATTTGTAGCAAGTCGTGTCAGAATGAGAAAAACCTTCAGACTTTGGAGGTTTTCGAATAAAGGATACTCAATCTGTATCTTTCTTTGAAGAGAAATTTTCATCCGTCAGATAGAAAATATGAATAAAGAGAGAAATTTGAAAACATCAGTCATTTCATATCTTTTATATTTGTAAAAACTTATTGCTTAGATAATCACTGAGAAGGATTATTACTTTGATTATCCTTTGATTAAGAAAATTAAGAAAACATGAAAAATTATGCAGTGAAAGGGGAAGCAATACTATTAGGTTGGTGCAAAAATAATGACGTTTTTTGACGTTAAAAATACGTCATTATTTTTGCACCAACCTAATAATAACTAATGTAGAATGCTAAAAATTAAAGTGACAATAACTAAAACAAATTTCCTATGTACAAAAAAGAGCTTTGTGAAACACCAATCAGCTCCAGTATTAGAAAACTAAATCCTTACAGTCCAAGAAGTTGATTTGATGACATAATATACCCAGAGTCCAAGCCACTTGTAGACTATATTTCACACAAACATAAACAAAGAAAAATTGGAATCAAAGAAGGCTCTTGATTTTCTTGACTACTAATATCTACATGTCATGTTTTGAAAAAATCATTTCATAGAAAATTGACAAAAAACTAGATATCATAATTTAGCAAACAATGATTTTCAATGTCTGGCTATATTTCTGAGATGAGGTATTGTAACTACTTACAGTATTCTAACTGCTGTCCTCATCTTTATTATCATATTCACAACGTTTCGGCTGTTGTGTGTTCCAGCCTTCTTCAGAAGATATACATTGAAATTTTGAACCAAACCCTTAATTTAGCCCACCAGGGTTGAGGAGGGATGGATTGTTCTAGTTCCACATGCCAGGTCACATAACCCAGTAGATAAATGTGTTGGTTGAAGTAATCCAGTGACTTGACCCAAAGAGTTATGAGTTCAAGACCTGGCCACAGCAGAGGTACAAAAACTTAGAGAGTTATTAAAGGGAAATAATTGAAACTGAGATATCCAGAAAAGGCAAAGTACATGGAACCAGAACAATTAACTCCAGTGGACTAAATAAACATTTTGAATATGACAATAAAGATGAGGACAACAGCCCGAACTATGTAAATAGTATAAATAATGATTTTCATAATTAGTAAAATTTGCTTGGCACACAATTAAAAGTCAGGAGTGAATTATTTCTAGCCTCAAGCCTTATTAATGAATAAAGGAAAAAAAGCCAAGTAGAAACAGTGACACTAACCTATATCAAAATATACAGCAGAAAAGATATGTGTCTATGAACTGTACAGTATGAGAACACTTTTCAAAAGCAAAACCACACTATAAAGTTAACTTAAAAATGTTAGACCTGTTTTTATAAAAAAAAAAAAAATTTCTTTAATAATTGCATGTACAAAATCCCATACAACAGCAGAGAATAAAAAAAATAAACTAAATTGTTCATTTTTAAGAGCACAAGAAACCTGTAACAAAATCTAGACATATAGAAGGAAAAATAGCACTAGTCTTTCTAGAATGAAGCTGCAGTAAGTGACAAAAAATCCCTCAGTAACCTACAAATGAAATGTACAATTTTTTTCAAAAAGTAAATAACCCTAACATGAATATCAGAGTCAAAAGCATGGCCGAGTTAAAAAGATAACAGCTATCAAGTCTCTCTATAAAATCTTATAATGTAAGTGATAGGCTAAAAATAGACTAGGTTGGGCTCATAAACAAAAAATACATGTCTTTTTCCTGGTAAGCTTTCTTTTGATTTGATCTATTAGTAACTATAGGTTTATTTTGTGATAGTTTTCAGGTGTTCATCCTTGTGAACAATTTTCCAGAAATTGTAATTTTACCAAGCAAAAAAAAAAAAAAAAAAAAAAAAATATATATAGTAATGATTTACTACCAACTCCTCATTTTGTTATCTTATATCGAAAATAGAGAAAAAAAGGACCTTTGGTTTGTATTCACTGCCAGTGATGGACCTGTCCCTCAGATAATATAAAAAGTCATCTCGGTTGCTTTCCCAATCACGGCACTGCGTCTACAGAAGAGAAAAGAGAAAAAAAATAAAAAGTGATTTCAAAGAAATACTCTTTATGTTAAGATTAGTTCTACAATCAAAATAAACCATCAATTAATGAAATTTTACTGCAAATTGAATCTGCCAATAGTAAAAAGACAAAATGAAGAAATATGATAAATGCATTTGAAATAATGACAGAATTCAATTGCAATCAAAATGACTGTTTTCACTCACATTCAAGCTGATTTCTCATCAGCTTGCAATGCATGAGTATAAGATTTCAGTTCAATCTAATATTCACTTCAAATTAATCTATACAGGCTCCCCAACAGTCTCTGTGACTTCCATTAGTCTGTCCATCACAACCACTAAAATAGTTATACATTGACTGATCAAAAGCAAATTTTGGGGAGATGTGTAAATAGACAGGGGGGTACAAAATACAGTTGGTTTTATTAGGATACATGTCTTAGTACAATGAATTTTTATTCACTTTTTTGGAAAAATTATAAGTTTTATTATTTAACATACAAAATACTCCTACTATTTTAGAAACAATTTAATGATTAGAATAACAAATACTTATTTAATAAAAATGTAATATTGTTTTTTTGCATATCTTTTCTTTATATGCAAGAATCCAGGTTCCAGTTCCCACTGTGTTTGCCAGAACTATAAACAAATCACAAGTCCAAACATTTCAAAATGTTGGAATTTGGCTACAGAAAGAAATATTTACACATGGCCAATTGTATGTTGCATGCTCAAGAATAAGAAATCCTAAAAATTTATTAAACCACGAAGTATGGTTTTTGTCAAGTATTTTTTCAAACAAATCAACTTATGCAAATTTCATTGATTGGTTTGCAAAACTGAATGAAATGTAGAGTTTGTAAATCTCAACAGAAATGTTAGCAATGCAGTAAATAGCTTCAATAATACTAAATACAATGAAGATTTTAACATATGTGGGCATGCTGCAAAACAAATTCTAGTTTGACAAACTTCTGAAAGGTTGCTTTATCAGAAATCTCCCACATATCTGCAGCTACCATGGATTAGTGATAAGAGTACAAGATTAGCTAAACAGATTGCAGTTTGCATTAAAAAGACTTATCCCTCCACCTATCCATGTATTATTTTTGGCACCCGACTAATCTGGAAGGATATTCTACCTATATATCATATTAGTTCAGAAATTTACCTATTTTGATGTCAGTGCAATGCTGATGATCTAGGCAGTATGGTCAATGATTGTAAGCACAAATCAACTAAGATCATCAGCTTGCAATGCAACTAAGATCTACCAAGCAATATTCACAAAATCAAGGTGGACAATTTACATAGGTGCATGAATGCAACAGGTTTGGCTAAACATTTCATAAGAAAAACAGTAATGTGCCTAGTCTTATAGCCAAGATATGCTTTTTTTTTTGTACTGAATAAGGCTAATTCAGAGTTTTATTTGAAAGTGTTGGAATCTGTTTACATTAAGTTCTACCAGCCATCTCTTTGTAAGCAGTTGGTGGTGGTAATTAACCTGTGTTATATTTTCTTTCATATAACTTTTGGTCTTGAGTTTTCATTTTTAGTCATGCACATTATCATCCTTAATCTTAGCTCTGATTAGAAAGAACAGATAATCTGGTTTAGCTGGTTTTTTTGTTTTGTTTTTTTAATCAGGTTGTATTTTGATATTACCATTTTATGGTAATATTTTTTGTTACTGCCTTTTTTTTTGTTGTAAATTTTCTTCTTTTAGTGTCTGTTTTTATTGTTCTAATCAGCATATTTTTTCATTATTATTATTGTTATAATAATAAGAAGAATTATTTAGTTCTGTTTACTCAAGCTGATTACAATCACATTTCTTTACAAAAAGCAAATCAGAGTGGCTCACTACCCATCATCAGAAGCAATTCATTAGTCAGAAATATCCTCAAAACTGGTTGATAGCCAAAAGGCAAAGTTGACACATAAATCCTAAGTACTATTTTTTACACAACATTAGGGAAACTTAAGGAGTTGACTTTTATGCAACACACGATTGCTTGTGCACTTTGTCAACTGAAATTTATTGTTTACAAGTCTTGGGAAAAATCCAAAAGGAAACAATAACTGTTTTCACTTAACGTTGCACAGTGTTTAAACACACTTGTCATCTTTGCTCAACAGATAATTATTTTTAAACAAGATGAACACTAGGAAGGAAAAACAATGGATTTATTGACAATTCGAAATTAAAGAAATTGTATCTCGATCAAAGACAGCTTTGAATATTTCAATCTAAATAGAATTTGGTGGGTGGAAAAAGAAAGTTCTATAGTTGATGGGCTTCAGAAATAATTCCTCATGATGAAGGATCCTAGACAAATTATTACTGTGCAACACTACAGTAAGCAATTGGCTTGTTTGAATAACATAAGAATAAATCGTTTTTTCTGAGCAAATAAGCCAACCACAGATTTTGCAGCATGATAATTCCTGGTACTCACTGTGCTTGTTCCACTGTCTGTGAAAACAGAGTGAGCAATAAATGAGCAGTGATAAGAAAAGAACAAGACATTGTTAAACATTGATGGCAAAACAACAACATGCTATCCCAGCAGACTAAATAAATGGTTTAGTTTGAAATTTCTAGAATGTTACATGGAAGTCAGCATGAACATAAAGATGAAGATATTAGTCTGAATGTAAATAAAGTAAGATTAATCAAAGTGAAAAACAAATTACAAAAAGAAGCATTAAAATATTTTCTAAGCAAACATATTTTTGTGATAATTCAAACACTTTCTTACCTTTCTGTTTCTGAATAACCAGTTGAGCGATCCATTGGCAAGGTTTGGAATTGACAACAACCCGACAACAATAGCAAAACTTGGGATGACCTCATACCACATTTTTTATGGTTGAGTGGAAGTCTTTAGATACTGCAATTTGATTAAAACTTCACATCAAAAATTTAAAAAACAGACACAAATATTACAAAACAAAAGTGTCCACCATTTGGAAGGCTTTCATACAATAATTGCTGAAATGCACTTAGAATTTTAAGTGATGGTCTAATCAAGCTATATTTCTGAGATGATGTAATTATTTACATTCTTCAGATTGTTGTCCTCATCTTTATTGCCATGTTCATGATGTTTTGGAAGTTGTACGTTCCAGCCTTCTTCAGGATCTGTCTATATTTCTGAGATGAGATACTGTAACTATTTACATTATTTACGTTGTTCATCTTTATTGCCATATTCATGATATTTTGACCGTTGTACACTCTGGCTTTCTTCAGATAATTGGATTGGATATTGGATTTAACAGCATGTCAACTCCTTTCAGATAATTGGTATCTTGAACTAAACTCTTTATTTCATTCACCAGGGTAGATTGTTCTAGCTCCACATGCCATGCCACTTCTGGATGTTTCAGTTGTTTCCGTTTAACTCAATTCTCGAAGTTTTTTGTTCACCAGTGGAATAGTCATGTACTGAATTCACAACTCTTTGGGTCAAATCACTGGATCCAAACAAGGCTTTTATCAATTGGGTACAGTTTGAAATTTCAATCACCTGAAGAAGGCCGGAGCATACAACAGCCAAAACATTGTGAATATGGCAATAAAGATGAGGAAAACAGTACCAACAATGTAAATAATGAGGGTCTAATGTTCAGAATGCGCTTAGCCCATAGAATATGTCTTATGTAAGCAAATAATAGACTTTCCTGATGTCTGCAGTAACTACTACCATAATACAGAAATTAATTTTTAAAAACATAAGAATCCAAAGTGAAATTTTCTTTAATTCTAAAGCAGGACCTTTTTTTTTGTTTAAAGAATTCTACTACATTTTGTTTGTTTCAGAAATAGAAAAGTTTTTTTTTCTTCCGCAGCAATAATGAATAAGGAAACTTTTTTGAGGGCTAAGATTTTAAAATGATCACTACTAGAGTAGAAGTTAAAAAAAAAATATATATATTTGCCTATTTGTATACTGTAAAAAATATCTTTTTACAAAATATGAGCAGGAAAAAAAAAAAAAAAAAAAAATTGAAATATTACCCGTTTTGTGCTAATTAAATATTGGAATTTTGTGTATCTATTCCTTTTTTTTTTTAGGTGGTCCTTTACGGTCGTCCTTTTCAGGGTCACCATAAATTATTGAAATTTATTACTAATCTCCTCATACTGATTGTATTTTTATCTGTTTAATAAATTTTTATTCTCATTATAATAATGTTAGAAATTCAGTAAAAATAAAAATTTACTTGGATACTAAGTATGAGTTTGTGAGTGACCCAAACAAAATTTTCTAATTGAATAAACTTCTCAATAAAAAAAAAAATTAGTAAATTAATGATTAACTTAATTTGTTTATCAACTTTTTTTCTAGTTTACATTTTTTTTAATAAATTTTCATATGAAGATAATTAAAAAAGACCATGTTCGGTGCAATGAAATATTTTGACATGACGAGTTAATAAAATTATCAAAATATATTTATGATAAGTAAAAGTATCACTTAAATATTTTCCATCTTTTTTCCCCTTATTTTTCTTTTTTTATATTCCTTTTGATAATGTAATAGGAGGAAGAGTTATAAGATAGCAGTTTGACTTTTCAAAAATGTAAATAAGTGAGGAGATACACTGCTGGGAAAAACAAAATCTAATTAATCAATCCTTAATTTTATCATTTTTCTTCAAAACAAATGTCTGGAACAGATATTAGATTTTTAAGATTTTTTGAAAATGACTAAATGAAGGACCTTAGGTAACTCCACAAAATCGCTAAAAAAAAAATAGCATAGCATGAGGAAAAAGACACCAAACTTGACGAAAACTAAATTTTATCGTCTAAATGTTCATGTTATTATTAAGAGGAAAGACCAAAGTTTCTTTTTAATTATTTTAAAAAAATTTTCATTCTTTTTAGAACATTCTAAATTTTGATTAAAAAAAACCTTGTTTCTCTTTGTATCACCGGAATTAGTAAAATAACATAGAAAATCTTTAGCACTTTTTTTTTGTGTGACACACATTAATTTGGAAAATCTTGCAAAAATAAAAATAATTGTTAATGAAATTTTCAGAAACTATTCACAGATGATCAAAGTTATTATAAGTTTATTTTTTTTATTAGTCCTGGGAGAAATTTTTTTTTATATTTATTACCCCCACCATAACTAATTTTCCGAAAACACTACAAATTCAATCATATCAGATTTAGTGATTACAATAGTTAAAAGCACAAGGCTTTGAGGAATGTAAATCATGTTTTTTGGGGTTTTTTTTTAATTGGAATCACACTACCTGGAAATCAGCTCTGAATTGTAACATACAAAACTCAAAACAAATATATTATTTAATTTCAAATGCTTTTATTTGCTTTTAGTTGTTTTTATGAATATGGACAATATTTTCTGAAAGCAAAAAATTTTTTTTCGTTGAAAAATGAATTTTTAATACAATTATTTGTTGTTTCTTTAATTATAATAGATTTTTACATTTAAGTTGTTAAAATATTATAAAATTAGTTAAAAGTCACATCGGGTTTCCTAACTCTTTATGAGATAGATCTTTTTTTTAGCGCGTTGTAAATTGTATCATTTTGACTAATCAAAAGATCTGCAGTAATTAAGAAATGTAATTTTGTGTTTATAATCAGGCTATGGTTATAAAGTACGAAAGACCAACCAGAATACAATTAAGTTGCATTATTTGAGTTATCATTGTTCTCCACTGTTAAGGCCTTTACTTTTGTGAAACACGTATGGAGAAGTTAATTTGATTTTTCAATTTTAACTGAGAAGGGTACCTACAAGTATCAGTATCATCTTATGAAATTTATATGATCTTATTTTTATATTAATCTCAGTTATGACATTTTTCCATAAATGAAATATCAAAATTAATAATAAAATGAATGGAAATACAAATAACACAGTAAAATGTAATAAATGTACATAAAATTATAGTATTTTATGTACACTTCTGATAAAATTTCATAAGAAAGGTACCTATAAATTAATTAGATACCTTTCTTATGAAATATGAAATTTAATCTCACTCTTAACAGTCTTATTTCTTTATATTTTCCATAAAACATCATAAAGGTGAAAGCTAAGTACAAAAAAAAAAAAAAAATTTAGAGCACTGAAAGTTTTCTTTAAAAATAACAAGGTAAATAATTTGTTCACTTAAATCTAAATAACTTCACTTTTTGCCTTCCGTAGAACAAATTATGATCATGTAAATCTGTCAATATGTCATTCAACACCTGCCAAGTGACGCGAAAGGTTATGACCTGCTTTGTTTATTTTCAAATTACATCTTTTAGGTGCAGAAGCTAAGTTAACTTTGGTTCAAAATATTTAAAACATTATAATTTCTGATTTTCTTAAAATAAGTTTTGAAAAAATGATAATTGATTTTTAAAAGAATTTCAAAGTGAGATTTTCATCTTTTTTATAGAATAGAAAAAAAATTGGATGCCGTAATCGATTATCTGTTAATTTTGCTGACTAAAAAGAAAACAAGATTTTTAACAAAAATTTCAGACGTGTTCGGACCGATTAAAAAAATGTAAAAAAATACCCCAAAAATATTTTGACCTTTCCTCTTAATAATAACATGAACATTTAGACGATAAAATTTTGTTTTCGTCAAGTTTGGCATCTCTTTCATAATGCTATGCTCTTTTTTAGAAATCTCATGGAGGTACCTACCTTAACTCTAAACCTTGTAAGTCATATTTCCACAAATCAACAGGCACGAGCATTGCACATCAGATGGTTTAACTATGTCAGGTTGTATGACTGGAAAAAATTTTTAAATTGTTTCAATCTTTTTTTTTGTTGGCATCCATCAAATTTGCTAACCAAACTGGGCAGAAGTTTGTTTTTATTTTTTTTGGTTTAAAAATAATATTTTTATAGATTAACTTTAGGCTATTATCATTCAAATAAAACCAAAATTTAACTTCAAAGAAAACATTTAAATTATTTTTTACAGATTCTTTTTTTTTTTTTTTTTTTTTTTTGAAAGTCCATGAAAGTAAACAAAATTTAATTTCCAGCCATGTGTGGTGTTCAACAGCATCAATCCTATGACCATGTAGGGTCACTAGACAGGGTCACTGAGCAGCTGACTACCCCCATCTATAAGTCTCAGTCGTGTGTCAATTCAATATTGGAGTGTCTATGAATGATCTTCCAGTCCACTTAGAGATGCTGTCATCACGGGGTTTTTTTCTTGTCTGCCTCCTCATTCATCTTTTACCTGAAGATGACACTTTGTACAATGGTAGTGGAAAAATCATTTGGAAAGGAATTAATTTTTATCTCATCTCTCAGGGTTAAAAATAGCAGGGTAAACGAAGCTCTTGAGCCTTCGATAACAGCAGAAGGAATATCAAAGGGAAGGCAACGGAAAACCACTTCACTATTTTTTTTTTTTTTTACAAGTTACGCCAAGGAAGGTAATCCGTGTAGAGCCATGATGTCCTACATCCTGAAAGGACAAGGTAATACAAAAAAAAAAAAAGAAAAAAAAAGGAATTTGGTACACGCTCTGAAGATTCGTTTTATATTATTTAGCTTTTTTAAGGCCTGTGCAAAAAGTAAAAACATTTTTGCATTTATTATTATTTTTATTAAATTTTATAAAAGTTTTTAGAAGGTGTTCCAGTAAATTTTAAAATTAATTAAAATTGATCCCAGTCGAGGAAGTCAAAACAAATGCTATAAAATTTTATAAAATGTAATTTTTTTAAAATTTGGAATTCATAACCTGGGCAGCTTGTATTATTATGAAAATAAAACAACAATAAAAATATTTCTGGTCGTAGGGTCGACTGGAGGGTTGTCCGAATTACATTCCTTAATTCAAATTGTAAAATAAACAATATGAAGTGCAATTACTTTGATCATCATCATAAAAAGAAGATATTTAACAAACATCAAGTCACATAACAAGGAATTAAATAATAATAAAAAATATTCACGAAAAACAAATAATGGTAAGAAATTTCAAATACTACACATGATTGAAAATACCTTGAAAAATCAAAATAAATTGCAAGGAAACTCAAGTTGGGTAGTCAATTACATTCATTCAACAACACTAAACAATAAAAAAGTACAAGACAACAGATAATATAAGTATATGCGTAAAATTACAATTAAAACGTTTGTTTTTAATCCTAGAACTAAAAAAAAAAATCTATTATAAATTTTTGACTTCGTACTTACAACTTCGTCGGGTGACCTTCCAAAGCGAAACACTTCCGGTTTATCGGGCTGAATAGAATTTACATTTCAATTTAGGGACAGCATCATAAAAATAAAAAATATACATTTGCCTAAAACTAAAAGTATTTAAATATTTTTCAAATTATTTTTTGAATAGATTTTTTTAAAAAATCAGTGCACTATTCATAATAATTTTAAATAAAAAAATGTTATATTCGAAAGTGGGACGCTGGGTAAACTTCCGGTCTGTAACTTTTGTGTGTGGATGGTAAATAACATGGCATCCTGATGACGGCCAGAATACGTAAGATGACCCAAGATACGAAAAGCGACCATAAACAGTCGAAAATGGTTGAAAAAAAATGTATGGACGAGCGAAAAAAGGACAGGGATCAACCACCTACAAAGGTAAATGCAAAGGTTCAGGCATTATTATCGTCGTCGTCTAGCTAAAAAGGTTTCGTCAACATCGATAAGTTAAAAAAATAATGAACGCAAAAACAAAATTCTCCTATGAAAAATAAATATTTCTTTTTCAGTTTTTGATTTAAATCGATTTTATCTTTTATTATCAACATTAATAATAAGTAAAACTCCTTTCAACAATTAGTAAATTGAAATGTATTCTACTTAAAATCTACGGTTTCGCTTTTGTGATGATGAAATGAAATTTAACATTTTTTTTAAATTGTAAAATAAATATTTTTCTTAATTAGAAAAAAGATTTTTATTTTACCTTTTTTTTCCACTTTTAATCTTTAAGAAATTGGAATATTTTTCTAAATAAAAAAAATAATAAAATTAATATTACTTGAAACTTTAAAGATTATTAAATCTTTTTTTATTCTTTTCGTCAGCTTGGGACAGCAAAGCATTTATTTTACATTCAAACATATTTTTTGATGTTTTTATTCATTTCCATTTTTCTTCCTTGAAAAATGTAAGAAAAGAATGTTTGTCACTTTAACTTTATGATCATTGAAGATCAGCAAATTAATTCCTTGAAAAAAAGAATGAATAATAATGAAATAACAAACGGGGTTGGTTACAAAAAAAAAAAAAAAATATCCAAAATTAACTTTTCTTCTTAAATGTCCACGTTTTTTACTAATTACAAAATGTGGATGCCAAAAATACTCTTTATATTTTCTGTTTAAATTTAAATAACATGTAGGATGAGCACAATAAGGTTTTTCGAAATCACACCAAAATATGAATTTTTTTGTGACTTTCAGAAACTTGATTGTACTTTCATATGTCAATTAAATAAAAAGACCTAACAAAGTCTATTTTTGACTTTCCCTCTGTTTCTGTGTGTATATAGAGAAAGAATATAAAAAACAAAAAACAAAGAAAAAACTGTTTTATGAAATTGCCCAGTAGCTGTTTTTTGTTTGATTTTGATTTTTTCTTGATTGAATATTTATTCCCCAAAACTGCTAAATAGAGAATGTCAAAATGTTTCCATTCATGCAACCTGACATAGTTAAACCATCTGATGTGCAATGCTCGTGCCTGTTGACTTGCGGAAATATGATTTACAACGGTTAGAGTTAAGGTCCTTCATTTAGTTATTTTTCAAATTATTAAAACCTTAAAAAAAAAAAAATAGATAATAAAACATTAGAAACCAATTGTGGTGGAAATGATGAATATAACAAAAGAAAGGAAAACAATGCAAATAAACACAAGGGTAATTGGTAAGTACCAGTTGTGTGCGTTTGAGACATCCTATGGTCTCAGGAGACCAACAGATACCACACACACAATTGTTAGGTAACACTTTCCCAAGAGAGGGCTAACACAAATACATGAGGGACAATTGGTAGGTGACACTTTCACCTAAAATGAGGAGTTAAAGCAAATAACACATAGGACAATTCAGTAGATGACACTTTCACCAAATGAAATGACTATCACCCAGAACCAACACTTGTCATTATCTGTCTGATTGCACATGTTTTTATTGACATGGGGCAAAAGCCGGGGTGCAAATATTGCCAGTAAAAAGCTTGGATGTAACAGGTTTCAAAACTGGTGTCACATTTCTACCTGATTTTCTCCTCCTTTTTTTTTTCTCGCCCAGTATGCACATGAGCCAATGCCTTTTTTGGCAATTGAGCATGCAATTCTTTATCACAGTATATAGTTAAGTCAAAATAGAAAATATTGACCTGAAGCAAATCGATTCAGTTCATCTGTTAGAGTAATAAATCTTGTGCTGGTAGATAAAATACTTTACAGCTCAGAAACTGATTGTTAGTTTATATATATATATATATATATATATATATATATATAATGTTTCTTTATTTTTCAATTATAAAGCGTTCATTAATTTTGAAAAAATAAAGTGTTAGGAAATCAATTGACTGGAATCACCTGAAGATACCAAAAGGTTGAAACCAAGGTAGCAAAATCAGCTATCTCGTAATATATATACATAAGTCTGACTGCTCAGTGGCTAGTCATTTTGTAATAAAATGTGAGAAGACAGAACTTGTACAGGGGTTGAAAACAGTCAAACAAATTCTTCCATTATGTTTGACAAGTAGAATATTTGCCATTTATCAACAGCAAAGTGAAGCAGACAAGTCTAATGTAAAGCAAAATAAAAAAAGAAAATACCCTATAAACAGTTTTCACAACAGACTTAGGACCTATAAAGAATTCATAGCACAACATTTATGACCAGGCAAGTTCATGGATATATACTTTGCAGAGTTAGAAAAATTTGCAGTACTATCTGAATATGGCCTAACCATGTCAGCCACCTCCTTCACACCAGATTTGATGATTGTGAACCAACTACTAGCTAAAACACAGAGTATGGTGCAAGACAAAACACTATCTGGAGAACCCATTGTGTTGGCTGCCCAACCAGCACACATTAGAATTGAAACTTTATTGCACCAGAGAATTGTCAGTGTCTGTTTCCTCCACACCTAAGACATGAATGTGGCACTCTCCATAAGTGAAGTATGTATTGATGGAATTAACTTGTGATCAAATCAGTATGTTGCTTTTAGAAAAAGAAGGTAGATGTACTGACTGCCAATGGAAAAACTCTTAAATATTTTTGAATGAGGTATGTTAAACTTGTTATAGGCAACATGTATCTTGTTCATGTCAAAATCTTCATCAGCTATTAGGGTTTGGTCTTCTTCATGGATTCAATATCAATAAAGAATTGGGTGTAGTTCAAATAATTCAGTTTGTGAATGTATTCTTTCTCAATGATGATATGCCTCTATGCATGGCGAGTAAGATTAATGAACCTGATTTCACTGCAGAATGAAACCAAAACATGGTCAAAATTGCATGGTGGACATTGTCACATGGTTAAAAGCCAGAGAGATTGCTAAGTAGTGTGTCAGAATATCCCATCTCTAAGCAGATTAGAGAGGAGTGTGACTGCAAACTGTAAGTATAGCTGGTTGCAGTTATACCCCAAGGCCAAGCTTGATCTTATTTATGGCCATGCTGCTGGAAAATACATGACCTATACTAGACTGTCAAGAATTGTCAGCACATTTAAGGCCAATGTATACATCTGTGAGTATAAGTTAAGGGAGAGGTGTCAACAAGGAGCTGATATCTTAGTAACTGATAAACAAGCCGCTTTGGTTGTTCCAAACAGTAATGTTTAAGTCCTGCTTCAGCCAGCTGGAACATTAACAGTTAGATCACTTTGTCAGTACAGGGATTTTTCAGAATGAATCTATCCAGAATGTGGCATGTGCCTACAATGCATATAAGATAACATTTAGAAAAATTTGGACTTAAATGCAGAGTTATTGGAAGACAGGGTTGGGCTTGCAAGTCTCTGAAAAGTACAATATTGATTGATTGTTGTGACTTATCAGCCCTCTGTGGCATATTCAAAGGTGAAACATATTCTTTTGTGTGGGTGAATATTGCATTAACAATTTCTTGAGAATAATGTTTTTTTCTGGACACAAGCCCTACTATTTAACCCATAGCCGGGGAGAAATGATGGATTCATATTTTACCAAGGGTATTTGCACATAAGTAAATGTACTTGACTGGAGTTTGAACTCAGTTCTCCAATTTCTCATTCTGAGTCGAGAAAGCACAGTAAAGTTTGACAAAAGCATAGTCATGTGCAACTATAATATCAATGGACAATGTTTCAATCTCCTCTGCACTTTCCAAGTTTAAGTAAAGGATGTTGACGTATCTTGTGAAGAAACATGGTGTATATGAAGTGAGAGATTGTGTCTAGGTAAAGGCCACATAGATAATGTACATCTAAATATGGGATGAGAAAAAGTAACAGGAATTAAGAATTCAGACGTAATATCAATTAACAGGATACCATGTCATGTGAAGAGTATGTGTTTTCATGTATTTGTGGGGTGGGGACTAGAGCTAATGATCATAGACCATGAGAAGGTCATTGATGTTGGATCATGTATGTACTCCTTAAAAAAAATTTGTTTGGAGAAGTTTTACAAGTTATTCTTTTGTGAAGGAGTACCAGTTAGGAAAAACCCTCTGGTGATGCGATCTGAGATCGTATTGTGGGAAACAGTGAACATCAATGAAGCAGGACAACTTAAAACTATGGACTTACATGTCAGCTTCTAAAGAGATCCTAAGAAGGCTGTGAATGCTTTGGTAACCACACTAAAAAAAATTCTCCTTTTATCCTAGCTGTATATTTGTACAGTGATAGCAATCTTTAGTAGAAAAAGTAGATGTTGACTAGTCAGTTTACTTCCCTTGGGGTGAGAATATAATGACCTCAACATTTGTAGAGTTCGGGAGCAAACTGTCAGTGTTTGTTTTTAAAATCAACATTTCAATGATGACCTGAAATTAATTCTTTTGTCTGTTGTTTTATTTAAATTTGTACTATTGTATTTACTTTTAAGAATTTTATTTACATTTCTGTATAAATTAAAATCAATTACTTAGATTTGTACACACATTCAAAATAAGGTTTGCTATCTTTCTTTTTTTATTTTTGTTTACTTTTCCAGGTTGTTATCCGACGCCTGCCACCTTCCCTAACCCCCGAAGTGTTTCTGGAGCAAGTCTCTCCACTCCCTTTTTATGACTATTTTTACTTTGTAAAAGCTGACATGAGGTAACCAAATCATCTAAATGTTCTATACTCTTATATTTTTTGTTACACTGGAATATATGAGGGGGATGTTCTGAAAGTAAAGCCACTTGTTGATTTCCATAGAAACTGAAATAGATACAGGTAATTCTGTAATGTAGTTGGATAAAAGCAAGTTTTCAGCTAAACCATACCATTGTTCTACACAGTTACTGTCATTGGATATGCATTTCCACAAGCAATGAACAAGAGTCTGCATGTCACACCTGGAACAGACTTATCACGCACATTGCTGTCACTACTGCTGGAACACATTAACCAACACTGAAGTGTGCTCATATTCACTGTTTGGTCTCCATAAACATTCAGCTACTTTCAATGAATGTTAATAGATGCATTTTTTTCAATATGATAGAATTTCAGTGATGTATCTCTGCTTTGTATGTAATTTCATGTCAGATGTAATTTTTTCTGACTGTTGTACAACTACTCTCTGCAATAATGCCCCCCAAATTATAGGCTATTACTAAGAAAGCCCAACCTCTATTACCATACTACTAACATCTGCCTTTAATACTGTGGACCACCATAATAAAACTGGAGTCATTACTTTTGAAACCAACCACATATTTTTCAGTGTCTTTTATTAATTTCCAAATGAGTTAGTAAAAATATTTCTTGTTAGAACCAATATTAAGTCAGTTACATGCTAAGAATCTTTGTATGTATGTATATCAATAAGTCTGTAGCTTAATGATAAAAAACTTTTTTATTTTACACAACAAATATTTTTCAACTTAACCTCCTTGTCAGAATCACTTACTTCAAGGGTCAATATTATTCATATGGATTGGAAATTATAGAGTGAAAATTTCCTGTCAAATTTCAGGCTACAGACTTACTGATGCATTCTCGTACTACTAATCAATATGTAATTTTCAATTTTAATCATTTCTATCAATTCTCATTTGCATTTTGTTAATTATTATTCTATAAATGAAAGATCAACTGAAATGTTACTTCTCATCTGTTTTGTATCCATTTCTTCAAAATTATCCATCTTCATTAGTTTTACTGCTATTTCAATTACTCTATTCCTTATACATTTTTGATGTTCAGGGAGAACAAAAATCATTGTATAATGCACTTGATAGACTCATTGTTCTTTCCAATCTGACCATAAGTGATAATTGTTAATTCTCTATTTGCAGTCTTGGATCTAATGCCTTCACTCGTGCTTACATTAATTTCCCCTGTCCTGATGATATTTACACTTTTAAAGATAAATTTGATGATTATGTTTTTGTTGATAAGAAAGGTAAGTTATCATTTTTTATTTATTTATTTATTTTTTTTTTTTTTAGACACATTCTTAATAGAAATCCATTTTTAATTACACATTTAACTTGAAATTTCCCAGCTTAACCTTTATCACTGTACAAAAAGTTTATCCTGCCACTGGAGGTAACTCTGATCCCTGAACAATAGTGTGTTTGAATTTCATAGTTGTGTTGTCATATCCTGCTATGACAACAGAAAACAACTTTGAGTGAAATTAACAATAATCATACTGAAAAAGAGAGGCCTTGAAAATGAATGCAGTGGAAAGGGAAGTAATAATAATAATAATAATTAGGGTTAAAGGAACAAAGTGTCCTGGCCATTATAATAAATAAGTAAAGGATCTGCTTTTAATTGATCTTGAGTTATCAATTTTAAAACGTTTACTCTTCTGTGTATCATTTTACTTTTCAAATTACATTAAAATGTAATTATATTGTAATGGTCATCTCATACTTGATAGAAAAAAAACAAACTTCAATAAAAGCTTTTATTTAGCCTCTTAACTTGTACTGCGAATTTATGAATAAGCAAAAATAAATAAATTGGGTGACCAATAATTTGCTTTGTCGATTAAGAGAATGTGGCTTGTAAACATCCATTCCCAAAATATAGTTAAAAATTATTCTTGTTATAAGTAATAAAAAAGAGTAGAAAAGGTAATTTCTCCACCTGTCTTCAGTCCATCCCATTACTTAGTATTTGGAATAAGTGTTAGCCAGAACCAAATGTAAAATAGTAACATGAACGTATAGTTTAAGAAAGCATTTCCTTTTTCTTTTCTTTTTTTTTTTTTTTACAACTGCATACATTATTCTTTAACAATTTTTATTTCAGGCAATGAGTATCCAGCTGTAGTAGAATTTGCTCCTTTTCAGAAAGTTCCCAAGAAGAAGATGAGAAAAGCAGACACAAAGAAGGGAACCATTGAGCAAGGTGGGCTTTCACTTACAGCTGAGGCACATTATTTTTCATTAATTTTACTTTGTTGTGGATCTTGCTTGTCAGCTCTGTACTAATCTATTTTGCAAATTAGTCATCTCCACTGTCAATTCAGCAGAAAAAAAATTAAAATCATAAGAAAAAAAACTTTCTGAACACACACACACACACACATATATATATATATATATATATATATATATATATATAATGAAATGGACAAAGTCCAATTATTATTTTAAGACATTTTTATGTTTATACATTCTTTTTATAGATACAAATATTTAAGTAAATTTATTATAAACAGAGCATTTACTTAAATATTTGTATCTATAAAAAGAATGTATAAACATACAGAGGGGGAAATAAATATTCGTACAATTGTATTTTTGTAAATGTAAAAGCCTTAAATAAAAAAACTCTGCGCATTTTATGTATAAAGACACATACTATTAAAAAATAATAATAAACTTAATTCTTATTCTAACAGAAATTAATTCATTTTTTTTAATTCTAACTGATGACAAAAGTATTTGTACAAATCAATTATTAGAATAAAATAATCAATTAATTATGAAAAAAAGTATATTCTAGAATGTTCCAGCAATTATATTTAACGCTATTAGTCATTATCAGAGCATTCTGCAATTTCTAGTCTTACGAGAAGGTTCTAATAATGCCTAAAGGTAAAGAATTAACTATTTCACAAAAACAACACATTTTGTCTCTTTGGAAAGATGGGAACAGTTACAGAACGATTTCTAACAACCTGAATATTCCTTTTACTACAATTGCTTTGTTCATTGCAAGGTTTAAAACTCGTAACAGCGTTGAAAACCAAAGACGAACAGGTGCTCTGAGGAAGATTTCTCTAAGATCAGCAAGGATGTTAGGATGCCAGATTCAACAAAATCCACAGGTTACCCGAGAAAAGTTACAGGAACATCTGCGTGCATTAGGGATTACCAAGCGTACAATAAGTAATGAACTACACAAAAACAGTCTGAAATCACGCATCCCAAGGAAGACGCCACTCCTCTTGAAACGACATGGAGATGCTTGGCTAAAATTCGTTAGAGAGCATAAGGATAAAGAATATTCGTTTTGGGAAAAGGTACTATGGACAGATGAAACTAAAATAGTTGTTTGGTCATAATTATTGAAATTATGTATAGAGGAAGGACAGTGAAGCCTACTTACCAAAGAACACATTGCCAACTGTAAAGTTTGGTGGTAGCAGTATCATGATCTGGGGCTGTTTTTCTGCAAAAGGTGTTGGCGGAATATCAATAATAGATGGCAAGATGAATGCCGAAAGCTACCAGAAAATCCTGCAAGACAATTTAATGCATTCTGTTGAGAGACTTCGGCTACCTCCTGATATATATATATATATATATACACACACACACACACACACACATGTGTATGTATATATATATATACATATACATACACACACTGAATAAGTTTTTTATTGTTTTGTTTTTTTTATTTGGTTTCTCTTGTCTTTTGGAAATAATAATGTTGATTGTTTTTGTTGTTTCCATTCTAGTTGAGTTTTTTTTAACAGAGAAATGTCTACTCTGTGTTATTTTTCTGGTTTGTTATGATTTCTTATGCACCCATGTTAAATAAATATCTTTCATTTTATACTTTTCATTTTCAGATAGTGAATACCAGAAGTTTTTAGAAATATTGAAGAACCCAGAAATTGAACCAACAATTCCTATTGAAGCTTATTTGGAAGAACTGGAGAACAAGAAAAAGGAGCTTAAAGGTTTGCCGGTTTTTTCTTTAAATAAAACAGAATTGGCTCAAGTTTGTCTTCACATACCTTTGATTTATGCCATTAATAAGGACCAAAAATTCCTCTTGCAAATGGAATATGAAATTTCTACTATATTGGAAAATGTTCTGGAGCCTGTAAATTGCAACATGTAATGCAGATAATGTGATATGACAAATCTCCTAAAATGAATTTACCAACTTAAAGGAATTATTGTGTCTTTTCCATTTTGCAGCATCTCTTATAAACAGCATAACTACTGTGCCTTTTAATAATGTGACATTTTGAAGGGGCACCAGCCCTCATTATGATTGCTATCTAAAATAATACTGCTAAAAATATGTGAATCTTTTGTCTGTAGTCTCTTTTTGCATGAATAAATTTCATTTGCTTTTAACATAATATTCAATTTTATTACTCCTTTCCACTTTTCCATCCTGGATATGACAAACTACATCCATGTCCTGGGTAAAACTACATCCAACAGCAAGGCCTCTGATCAGGAGGTTTTGAGGGGCATGGAACCAACTGTTAATTGCTGGTGTTCCTAACCCGGTGTGGTAGCACTTGTCAGGGGCCTAACTATGGGCAAATAGTGAACGCCCTCAAACTGGGGACAAAACATGTGAAAATAGGTTTTAATACCAGCAAAACATTTTTGAGAAAACAAATATTACCAGCAAAACATTTTTTGAGAAAAATATTACCAGCTACACATAATTGAAGGAAAATTATTACCAGAAATAGATTTTTGAAGAAAAAAATATTACCAGAAATAGATTTTTCAAAAAAAAAAAAATATTACCATCAATAACAATTTTGTCTGCATTAAATAACCCATTGAGGTTGATATACCTTAAAACAAACTAAAAAAAAACAATCTTTTCCATTTTTCATTTAGACACAACTCAGATTCATTCCTAACTAAAAAAATTATAATATTGAGCAGGAATGAAATTTATATAAGGTCTTTTGAGGCCTTTCTAAATGTTACTTCTTTAGTAGATATTTACAAGGAAATGCTGACCCACTTCCCAAAATTTGGCCAAACATTTAACATTTTTTGGAAGGACTCCATTTCAGCACCCTCTCTTAAGCCCAAGAAGAAATTAATTAAACAAAAATACTTGAAACATTGTAATGTATAGAAGAAACCATTTTTCATTTAATTTTAATGTCCCCCCCCCAAAAAAAAAAAAAAATCAGGAGAAAATATCAACAAACCGAGATCAGAAAATAAAACCCCATTACTAAGAATCCTGGACTACTTTGTTATTATGAAATCATTATAATTGCTGTTTAGTATCTAGTGTATTATAGTGTCCATCAGTATAAAGTCTGTCCAGCTTTCCAGTAGGTTGCATCTCAAACTTTCTTTAAAACCAGCAATTAACAGTTTGCAAAAAATTGATACTAACCACATGAAAGTGAAACTGGACAAAAAAAGAAGGAAGCAGCAAAACGTGTATAAACCAGGAGCTTGGAGTATTTCTCCTTACCAGAAGCTTGGAGTATTTCTCCTTACCAGGAGCTGGGAGTATTTCTCCTTACCAGGAGCTGGGAGTATTTCTCCTTACCAGGAGCTGGGAGTATTTCTCCTTACCAGGAGCTGGGAGTATTTCTCCTTACCAGGAGCTGGGAGTATTTCTCCTTACCAGGAGCTGGGAGTATTTCTCCTTACCAGGAGCTGGGAGTATTTCTCCTTACCAGGAGCTGGGAGTATTTCTCCTTACGTAGCTCTCTATTTACAAAGTATTTTAGATATATTGAACATCTGGAGACATTGAAAGAGATCTAAAATAACTTCTACTTATCAATTATAAGAAGAGTTTTTGAAAATATTCTTTAATTAAGAAAACATTTATTTTTGCATTTTATTAAAATTTAATTATCTGTTATCTCTGAATATCCATTAACATATTAAAATCACAATGATTATTTTTTAATGAGAAAAAGCAATTGTCTGTACAATGATGCTTCCTTTGATTAGCAGACTAGTAAATTCAAAATGATGGCCCATTCCCAAGATCTACTTTCATCAAATTATGCAGATCTCACTGCTTCTTTCTTTCACATGGGGGGTAATTTTTTAAAATATTTTCAATTGTCTTGTGACCAATTAAAAAAGAATGATTTCTCAAGTGTTTGTTGCAATTTTAAAAATAAACTTCAGAACAGAAATTTGTATTTGTACAAAATGTATAAAATAGAAACTGACTTCATGTGTGATTCTTTTGAAATAATTGTTTTTGATTATTGAATTTTACATTGCAAGTCATTTTTAGCCAATATGATTCTTTTATTAGGTTGGTGCAAAAATAATGACGTAATAATGTCGTTTTTTGACGTATTTTTTAACGTCAAAAAACGACATTATTATGTCATTATTTTTGCACCAACCTAATATTTCCCCAGAAACTAAATCAATTGGGATAAACTCAGGAAAAATCAGGGATCAATTCCTGTACAATGAAATACAGTGTATGACACATACATACACCATTCCTCCAAAACTTTGTCTCTAAAGCATTTATGATTGATAATTTTGAAACTGTACTTTATTCTAAATATTTATTTTTTTATTTGTCCCGAAAAAAATATAGTTTAAAAAAATTTTATTCCCCCACATTAACAATTCCAAATATCTTGACATCTATGATTTGCTTTTTGCACCTTTATTCCATTTATAATACTTGTTAATTTTCCTTTTCTTCATAAGAACATAGATTCCCCACAAGTACTGACCATCAAAATGTCTAAAGCTGATCATATCAAAGTCTTGCCTCTGCTGTCACAAGATTCTTTTTTTTTTTCTTTTTTTTTTTTTTTCTCTGGAGTGGAGCTACTTATTAACAGATTCTTGTGCTCACCTAATTTCATCAGAATCTTGGCCAATGAAAAGATTTTTTTTTTTTCATGAGATATTGTGCTTGCCTTTGATTTAATTGTCATAAAACTTATCATAGTCGTATGTTTTGTTTTTCCTAAATTACAGCCAATCATGGTGTTCCTAAAATGACAACACCTTTAATTGAATACATCCGAAGAAAGAAAGAAGAAAAGAAAGCCAATATTCAAGTAAGTCATGACACTAGCTTTTTTTTTTTTTTTTTTTTTTCATGAATGACATTTCTGTATCTTTTTCTAAAAGTAAATTTGACATAGTTTGTCAGCATTGTCAATTTACATCAATAAACAGGAAACTATACTGAATAATATTTTTAATGCTGTTTTCTGCTCTTGGCAACATGCACGTTAATAAATGAATGCATTTTTTTTTATTTTATTTTTTTTCGTATATGCTATTTCTTTAAAACATTTCAACAAAAATACTTTCCTATGTCTTAACTGTAGCTTTTGTTTATTTGATGCTAATAAACTTGCATCATAATCAGTGTTGCTTGATATACATATAAGGGATTGTGGTCATATGTTGAAACACTGGTTCACATAAGCTCACCAAAGTTAAGCAATGTCAAGCCTGGTCAGTACCATGATAGTTGACAGTTTGGGCATACCAAGTGATGTAAGCTTAGATGTGTGGGTGGTATAATGGTTAATGGCTCAGAATTGTTAATTGGTAACCTGAGTTTCAATTCCAGTTGGGTTTGTTACTTTCACTTACTTGCAAATATCCTTGGGAAAGGTATGAATCCAACTTTTCTACTCCCCAGCTATGGGTTAATGAGTAAGACTTGTATCAATTATTATTATTTCCAAAAAATAAATTCTTACAATCTCAAAATATTTTCTGGCTTTAAATAACCTGCAAAAGGGTTTATAAGCCATAGAAAATGAATGAATCAATCGGTGATATACATATAAGGTCAATTACAACATTGAAAATTATACAGCAGCATCCAATATTAAAGAATGAAAGTTTAAAAATAAATCTGTAGAATTGGATAAAAATTTCTGTAAATATTAAAAACTTACATAAAAGGAACCATAGCAAAAAACTTATAGATCAGAAGCATTTTATGACAAAACAAAGTGTAGCATCCAAAATATGTAAATTAAATTACCACCATTATTGACTTAATTGATATTAATTACAGGGGTACATGCTATAGCTTTTAATTACTTCTTCACATCTACAATTACGGGACTTCAATAATTTGGCGCATTATTCAGATGTGATTTTCTTCTATTCTTCCTGCAGTTTTTGCCATAAAAAATCCCTTTCATCTGTTTCCTTGTCTTAACATTATTGTCAATGATCTTCCAAAAGATTCTCATTTTGATTGATATCTGGACATTAGGAAGGCCATGCCATAACCTCGATATTTTCACCATTTTTACAGTATGACAATTATTTTGCATGAAGTTGGACCCAGGAACAGGAGATGCTCTCAGAAAATGTTTACCAATATTCTTAAATCCTGCAGTGATTTATTTTGTCTCTCTCATTTGGTCAGAGGATGACACCAGCACAAGAGAATGTCACCTATCACAATATGCTATCACCCACTGAATTTAATTCTTTAAAAACATTTGGTTAGCAATCTTTTGCCTTTATGTGATTTGACATGCTGTTTGCCAACAGAACCAAACCCAGTTAAATTTGCTGTCATTGTTGAGGAATATTGTTACTTAGTTGTGTTGGAAGGAACATTGAGAAATGATTTTTTTGATTGCAGTTCTTTAAAAAACAAAAAAACTCAGTTTATTTAAGAAGTGTGAAGTGGTATTTAACAACTACTTCTGTTTCTGCAAACATCTGGATTTATTGTTTGAATCAATTATTTCTGTGTCTCCTATTATTATTATTATCTATTGCTTGTCTAGAGACAACGAGAGGACAGGAAAAAGCGAGAGCATGAACGCAAAAAGGCTCGAGAGGAAGAAAAACGAAGACGAAAGGAAAAAGAAAAGGAGAAACGTGAAGAGAAAAAGCAGAAAGAAAAAGAGTTGCTACCTAAAAAAGATGACCAACCAATCAAGGTGAGAAGAACTTGAATTTTTACACCCTCTTACTTCCAATTCCTCCATTGCCTCCCTCCCTCTTTTAATCTCTACCATTTCCAAGTAACCTTTATACTTTTCACATCTATTTCTCTTTGCTACTGATTGTTTGGGTCAGCTGCTCTATCTCCTTCATCCTTTCTCTCTCTCTGTTTATTTGACATTTTGCAGAACAATACAGCAATGAATCCCTAGACAAATTAAAAATCCGTATCTTGATATTGTTTCTAAAAAATAAGATTTTTCCAAATTCCAAATGAAAATCCATTGGATATCTTGAGCTCTAGATATCTTGTTGGATTTAGCCAACTTTGATCCAAGGCCATTATTATAAGAGCTCTAAACTTGTTTGGAATAAATATTCCATTTGTTGAGCAGTTGGTCCTCTCAGGTTAGTTGAGAATTGAAATAGTAGTTAATTTTTTAAAATTTTATTAATATTGCCTTTTATGAAGAGATTTTATTTTCACAATTTGATTTTAAATGATGTTTAGTTGTTCATTAAATGCCAAATAATTACTCTTTTGTGAGATTCAGACATCTGATTAAATCAGCATGCAGTTCCAAAGTTGTCTTTAAAACTAAAAAGAAGCTTTCATTAATTTCTTCAAAAGAATTTTATTAGCTCTCAACATCTTTCATTTGTTTATTATGCTAATACCTAAGTAAGCCCTTTCACTTATCAGTCTGTTATTAACTGGTAGTAACACAGAATATACTTTCAGTTATGAGTTTACTTCATCTTATAGCAGCGCTCTCTAAACAGTGACTTAGACTCTTCCATTTTAGTTTCTGGCACCATTAGGTTAAATATTAGGTTGGTGCAAAAATGATGTCGTTTTCTCACATAGTAACATATGTGAGAAAACGACATTATTTTTGCACCAACCTAATAACTTTACAAAGAAATCTGTAAGAGCATGTCACTGTCAAACATGGCTTCATACAAAAAAATACAAAATAAAAACATATATTACTCCTTGAATCTTAACAGGTATATTAGTGTCAAACATAATATAAACCATTGGTGGTAAAGAAATCTTTACCAATTAGTATTTTCTTGTCACTATTGTTGTTATCAAAATTTATAAGGATGAGGATTATTGTTTGATTATATCAGCTTTTTTTTTCTGTTTAGGAAACAACATGTAATTGTTGCTTTCCTTGCTATCCTCTTCCTACTGAATAAATTTTCAAAACTGTTATAAAACCACTTTCATTGTTAGTTCTTTTCTATTGGTGCTGCTACAAGTACAACATAACTGAGATTGAATAGTTGTAAAAAATATGTCCACACCACATTTCTTATCTTCTGCCTTGAACAGTTATGGTTAAAATGAAGTTTATTTTCCCTATTTTTATTATTAGCAAATATTCTTCAGATGAACTTATATTAGGTCAGTGTCATGATTATTCAAAACTTTAATATCAGATTGTCTCCTTCTCTTTCCTGTGCAGTCATTTTCTACTTTACACTAAATTTGATTCGCTTTTTCTTTTTCTGTTTATTTGACTTGTTGGGTGGGTCCTTTGTCCTCTCTCCAGCCCATTTTCAAAAGAGGGACACACATACAACACTCTCATGTTCACTTCCCTCTGCATGGACATCTTGGAAATCGGGACATTTTTCTCAGTTCCAGATAAATAGACCTCACAAATTGGGATATCACAGTGTGCAGAAAAGGACTCTTTATGGACATTTTCAGAGTAGACACACTGGCGCTTCTGCTCACAAGGAAATTCAGGTATACTATTCCATTCAAGAGTAAACCGTCTCAAAAAACAGTCTTTTAGTGTGTGTCTTGAGAGATGTAGTGAAATCACAACATCTGTGTAGATTATTTTCATTCTTTTCTTTTTGACTCTCTCTACATTCAGTTGACAAGAACTGGAATTAGAAGAATCCTAAATTAAATGTGTCCAAAGTCTTTCAGTCAGCTTTCCTTGCATTGCAATGTTTCAAGTAATGTTGCTCCTATTCATATCCTTTTAAAAAGCCTATTGCTTCAGCTGTTTTCACAATCTACTACTATAATCTATATTGTTATTCTTAGCTTAGGCCGCATGCTGTGAATGGAGACAAGGTTTTAGTTTGTTTTCTTTTTTTTTTGTCATAGAGCACAAAGTGCATGCAAGCAAGAGCTCTGTAATCTAATGTGCTTTATTTTGAAACTGTCTTGCACAATTAGTTTGTTCCAGCGTGTCTGTGTAGACCAAAGTTTTATCAGTGAATGCTTATTGGAGTTTTAAATTTCTTTGCAAAGATTCAGTGTTATTGCATACTTGTATTTAACAGATCTGAACAAATATTTGGGACTGGGTAGAAAGAAGTTTTGACTGATTTTTACTAACTTAACTGAAAGACATTTCAGCTCAAAAATTTCTACCTTTCTTTTGCTTCACTCGGCATTCGAAACAATATCATATCGCTTTTATTATCTTAAATATGTTTGTTTTATCAAAAGAAATGAGTAGAAGTATTATTATTTGGTATTAGTTTGACAGCAAATAGGTTAAAGTGAGTGAAAGATTTGACTATGAAAGAAATAAACATTAGAAACTAATTTCTTTTTCCACTATGACGTCAGGAGTTACTGAGAGTGAAAGAAAATAAAAAAAAAACTTTAGCGAGGAGAAAGGAAAATAAAAGAACAGAATTCAGAAAGACAGAAGATGGCAATTGATGTTGAATTTAAATTTCTGAAGGTCATAAGTGGCGGAGAAGCAAGAAACTGGAAGAAAGTTCTGCAGGTTAGAAGTATGAGAAAAACTTATTACTTGTGGTTACACTTAGCTATTTCAACAATAAAAGGATGAGACCTAGTTGTTGATCTAGTAGTACGCTTAAATTTATGTGGTTGAGGTACTGAGAAGGAGAACGCATTAGAACAAATTGCATTGAAAATATTTATAGAAAAGACAGAGAGAAGCCATATCAAGGCAGTTAGAGAGTTACTGAAGTGGGGATGCCAGATCAGGACTGCTAACATTACTGACCTTCTTTGGATTTTGTCGAGAATCTTGAGATATATAACAGGAGCACCAGACCAGATATGGAAGCAATATTCAATGCATGGAAGAATGGTAGATTTATCAATGTGTAAGATGGATTCTGGTGAGAATGTCATGACACAGTGACCCAACTTTACTATCAACCAACCTAGCAATTGATTCAATATAACCACTCCATTTCATCTCGGTGGAAAACATAAAACCAAGAAGGTGCAATGAGTTGCTTTCATAGAAGTTAGCATCGGTCATGTTGATGGAAGGCAAAAATAGTTCTCTGATGATTAAAAGAGAGCAGTTTCTTTTTGGAGGGCATTAGGATTTAGAAGCACTTTTCTTGCCCTTGTTAATGACTGATTAGAATCATGTTGTTTTTTTTTTTGTTTTTTTTTAGAACAGCTGCCAGTTTTACTTTGTTGAGCATATGCAACTTACTAGTAAGACCAGAGTAAACAGTTGTGTCATTAGCATAAATACTGAATTTGGAACTGATGACATTGAGAAGGTCATCAATGAAGACAAGAAACAACAAGGTCCAAGGATAGAACACTAAGGGACTCCTGTATTAATATGAAAGCATCTAGAACACTAATTTCATTACACAATTTAAGAATGATTGGATTAAATCAAATATTCGGCTAGAGACATCGTAGTCCTCGAAGTTGTGAAGAAGGCCAGCGTACCAAACCCTGTCAAACACTTTTGGGATATCTAAAGTCACGACCCAACCCTTGCCATTCTTATCTAAGTTTGATATACAAATTCAGTAATTTATCAATAGCACATTGGTAGTTGACCTAGAGAAATGTAAGCTACATTCTTTATCTGAAAGAAGGCAGTATTACTACAATTGTCTTTGGTTAAACCAGAGATATCAACAATATTTTTAGTGAATATTTTTTTATTATTATTTTGTTTTTATTTATTTTTTCCTTCCAAGCTAATAAGTTATGAAAAAGTTTGCACTTAAGGAAATCAAATACTATTTAAAGCTTTATAGCATTCACACATTACTTACCTCTTTTTCCAAAAGTTTCTCTTGGATAATACAAGTGATTGCTGAAAAATTCTCAACCCACTTCCCCAAATCAGTATTTTAATGTTTATTCATTAAAATACTAATTTTGGTAAGTTTAGATTGGACCAAGAATTTTTCAACATCCACCCATACATGTATTACAATAATACTTATCATCTATGGTTTTTTTTTTTTTTTTCTCAAATCCCCATTGTGATGACTAAATTTTAAAAATAAAAATTAATGTAATTAAATCTGGCCTGTTATAATCTCACTGTATATTTCTTTGGAAACAATTTAACATGTCAAACACTGGGAAAGAACTTAGTGTATTTTTTTTCTAGTTAGTATAACGTTTGAGTATCATTGCCAAAAATGTTGCAATGCATATTGGTCCATAGTGTCTTCATATGTCTATTATTTTCAAATATAAAAATTTAAAAAAATATCCTCTTTCCTCCTTATTATTTTGCCACACCCATTGATGAATCAAGTTTCTTTTGCATTATTTTTCTCTTCTTCAAAATTGCAGCTTTAACAAACATTTAACCTGAATTTGAAAAAGCCAAAAATAATATTCATAGCTTACTCATAAAGAATGAAAGTAATTCCTTTAAATATTTCTCCAATATTGACACATTAGAATGCATGGTTATTTCATTATAAACATTAAAATGTCTCATTTATTAATCAAATATTCTTTGTGTTATTGATAAAAAAATAAACATCTCTATTTTCAAACAAAATCCATTATTCATTGAACTAAACAACTGTAGGTCATTTTTTTTTTTTTTTTTTTTTTTTTTTTTGTTAGATCTGCTACCAATTTGACTTATCAAACCAATCAGATTTACCATTAAAGCAGCAGTAAATAATTGTATCATTAGCATAGATAACATGTTTAATATTGATGACATCAAAATGGTCATTGATAAAAATTAGGAACAAAAGATGTAAGGATAGAGCACTGGAGGGCACCTGCATCAATGTAAAAAGTTCCTAGAAGAAGAGTGGCCATTCAAGGCACTTTTCATTTCATAATTTAATAAGAAAGATTGAATCAAATCAAAAATTTGTACAGAAATACCATAACCTTTCAACATATTGAAAAGACCTGCATGCCAAACTCTGTCAAATGCCTTCGAGATATACAAAGCAACAGACTGAGCTTAACCTTTCTTATCAAAATCTTGATAGACACTTTCAGCAATAACTGTTAACATAGCACCAGTTGAGCTAGAGAAGCAAATGCCATATTTCTTGCCTGAAAGAAGAGCCTGCAAAGTGAAATGCTTAACCAATTTGGAGTTGATTAGAGCCTCTAGTATTTTGCCCAAAAGTGGTAGAAGACTAATAAGCCAATAGTTAGTATTACTGGATTGGTTTTCTGGAGTTCTTAAAGACTGAAAAGAGGATTCTCAACAAGCAGGAAAGAAGGAAGCAACAAAGCATTTATTGTAGGGCTTAGAAAGAACAGGAGCCAGTTTAAGAGCACATTTAAGGACTATTGCAGGGATACCATCAAATCTACATGCTTTGTGGGCATCTAGTAAAGAGATGATAGCAGAAAGCATGGATGGAATTAGATGCATATTTCACAGTAGAGATTGAGTTCAAAGTAGAATGTTAGGTAAAGATAGTCGACATTAGTCCAAGAGTAGAATTTAAAGAGTAAAACATTCTACTTTATAGGGAGAAGATAATAATACCTCATAGTGAAGAGAGGAAGAATAAAAGACTTAGTCTTATTTAACCGCTGTTACAAAGCCGCTAGATAGTCATGAGAACCAAACTTATTAGATACTATATGGGGTCTCATTCTCTCAGCAAACAGAATTAAGCACTTTGAGGGCACATTTACAATTATGTGCACAAAGAAGTTGTTGTGATCAGAAATATCATGTTACTACAGCAGGAAAAAATGATTTCTGTGGGCTATACTGGCTGAACATACAGGTGGGAACCAAGAAGATTGAGGTTTCACCTGCTATTTTCAAGAAGACAAAAAAGCATTGATACTGGCTTTTACTCAAGACTAAATCTCAGTAGAACAGTTCTCAGAAGGGTTTCAATGCTTGACAAGAGCCAGTAGAAGAGATGATGTTGATCAGAATTATTATGGAAACGAGGAGGGAAATACTCTATTTAACTGAGACATTGAGCAACAGAAAACATTGAAAGTCTGAATACCAGCAAGATCAATAATATTAGAATGATTAAGCCACTTAACATGATTAGCATTAAAATCATCAAGTACAAAAATGATTGCAAATGAATGGAGTGAGAGAAAGCCATTTCAATATTGTCAGATATTTTGTCTAAATATGTTTAGAAGAGGTTACTTTTCATCGTTTAGGATTAAAACTTGTCTGAATATTCAATATGTTAAAAGTATTTAGCACTAAATCATTTTGAAGCAATAGCTTTGGGGATGAAAGTGTTGATTCATAAAATTGGTAACACAGTAATTGTAAGTTCAATCTCAGGGCTGGATAGTAAAGACTTTGACTCAGTGGAAACGGGTAGTCATAATTGAGCAGTGCAAAATAAGAAAAAGACAAGATATCCTTAATGTAGACAGCAGCATGAGACGGCGGAATTGAAGACTAATCATGTCAACAAGCACCTGAAGGCCAGAGGCCATGCCGGACAAAACATTGGAATAACAACATAGATGTGGTCAATAATTCAATAATAGCAACTCCTCATCTAAGAAATTCAGATAGAAATGGTTTGATTTTTATTGTCAAATGGGATTCTACAGATCAGTTATCATTTCCATGAAAAGATAACTTAAAATGGGATTCTCATTCCAGCTAGTATTAACCATGCATTTCACTGGAAATGATTTCTTAAAATACTTTCATCTAATTCTTTGTAATTAAATGTATTTTGCCTTTTAATATAGGTTTATTAGAATTTGTTCCTATATCTCATCACAAGTTCTTTTCTCTTTTGTCTTACTTTTAACTTTGCTTGTAATAAGGATTTTCTTTTTTTTATTTTCATTCCAATTTCATTGTATCCATTCTTCTTAATACTTTTGTTGATAAGTTGATATTTTGTTTTGCTTGATTATTCTTTAAATGATTCTACATTCTAAACAAAAATCCTATTTCTTATTATGCATGTCTGTAAAACTCGGGTCACTGATATATTGCATAACCAGCGACCATCTAGTTTAAGACTGTAAAATGTTAATTGTAAGTGTTTTCTAAAAGTAAATTGCTAATTGTCATATTAGTAAGTTAGTTGTAGACTAGTGCAAAATATATTTTCATGCATGTCAAATGTTTATTAAGAATTTTTAATGTCAGTATTTAGTTTGTTTTTTTTTTTCCGTGTAGAAAAGTTTAAATCAGATCTTTTTTTTCTTCTTTTTTTTTTTATATATTATTATATATTCTTTTTTCACACTATTGTCTAGATTTGTTGCTACAGTTTTATTCCTGTGTCCTGGATATGACGATAAACTGCATCCAGCAGCAAGGCCTCTGATAAGGAGGTTTTGAGGAGCGTGAAACCGCCTCCTAGTTACTGTTGTTCCTGGGTCCACCATGACCGGGGGTGGTAGCACCCGTTAGGGTCCCAGCTATGGGTAAATAGTTCCCCCCCCCCTCCCTTGATCTGGAGTTGGAATACTAGGAAAGTGTAAGAATGGGTTTTTTATAATAATAATACCATCAACACAAATTGTAGTATATAAAATGCACATTCACAAAACTCGATTTCAAAAAAGCTAAAATTTCCCCTAAATGAAGCCGCCAATAAACACCAATACATACATTTTGCCATGGGTGGCAACCCGTGATGCCTGGGGATGGAGTCCTGGTGACTGAGTGACTCCTGATCTGGTATAAAATGACCAGGAGTTTCCACAACATGTCACTTTGGTCCCTACCTGGGATAGACGGGCAATCCATTCCAATTGGCTAGTCGCATTGTGGCAAGGGCTAGTTGGGATGATAGATAATGGGTCCGACAGGGTCACGTAACCTTACATCATATTATACTTGGGTAGATATGGTGGGGGAATGCAGGTGCTCGTATCCACTCTCATCACAACTATATTGTGTAGCCTTGGCGGATTAGGGCAAATGGGATTAGTCCCCTCTGATAGCATCCCTTAAGAAGGAACTACGAGATGGGTGGGGAGCACAGACAGTGAATACAAAAATTGAAATTATATGCCTCTCTTATAAGCGAACCAGAGACAATATGAGACTTCTGAAAGCAAAAATAAAATAGAAAAAAATCAATTTCCAACTTTCATTGTTGTAGAATCAGTAGATGGTGATAAGTGTTTCCTTTCATGTTGCAAAGGGTTGTTTCAGGCATGATCAAACCACAATCTGTTTAAAAAATAAAGAAAAATAATACTCTATTAATTCAAGTGATATCCAAAAAAGACGCAGAGAAATTGACAACAATAAAGTCAAGGCCTACCCCCATCAATTTCTTAATTCATCAAAAGGATTAATAAAATGCCCAGAACTGTCACTTTGTTTATCAGAAGAAATTGAAAATGATGACACCCTAAAAAGCAAGGAGTAACAGATGTTAAAAGAATGCAAGTAAAAAGAAATGACACAGTAATAAACACCAACACATATATTTTGACATTCGACAAACCGACTCTACCAAAAGAAATAAAGATAGGTTACACAATAGCCAAGGTAGAGCCATACATTCCTAATCCCCATAGATGTCATAAATGTCAAAAATTTGGTCATCCTCAAAATGTTTGTACGAGAAAATCAGTCTGTCGAAGATGTGGAGAACCAGAAACTGAGCATGATGAATCACCTTGTGAAAGGCCTCCTTTATGTCCAAACTGCAATGAAAAACATCTCGCATACTCCAAAGGGTGTAACATTTGGAAAAAGGAAAAGGTAATAATTAGAAGAAAATACACGCAAAATATCTCATTCCAAGGAGCCAGGAACTGGTCAAATCAAATTCACTTCAAGCATCATATGCAAATATCACTGAAATATCAAATCTGCAAAAAGTCATCCAAGAAAACAATGCATTAAGAAGCCAAGATCTTATAATCTTATTAACGAATTAAAAAGTTTAGTAGAACTTCTAAAATGTAGTATATCACTCGTAAATCAAACACCTGTAGACAAAAAAAATATCCTGTCTCATCAACCTCAAACAAAAAAGTTTCTACATGTACAAAACAATTAAATCCGAAAATTCCAAACCAAAGTACAAAAATCCAAGAAATAGAAACGTTTAAATATTCTCAAGAGGATCAAAAGGTACATAAAAAAATAACTCAACTTTTAGTGAAGAATCAAGAGAAATGGACATAGAGGAACAAAACTTGAGCCCATCACAAACAAGGGCAAGGTCATCATCTATACAAAGGTCATTAAAAGAACCTAATGGAAAAATGAACCTTATACCAAACAAAAATGACTCTACATCTACAAAAGTATTAAACCTGAAAAATCCAAACAAAAAAAAAAAAATCCAAGAAATCGAAACATCAAAACATTATCAAGAGAATGAAAAGATACAAAAAAAAAAAAATAATGGAAGTTATTGAAGAACCAAGGAAAATGGACATAGAGGAACAGAACTCTAGCCCATCACAAACAAAGGAAAGATCATCATCTAGACAAAGTTCATTAAAAAGAATTGAATGGTAAAACTAGGGGAGCAAAATCAAACAAGAAAGTAAAAACAAAAGAAGTTCAAGGAACAAAACATAACAAGAAACAAAACTCTAGTAGTCAGAAGCATATTAAAATGATGGACACTTCACCCATATAAAAAAAAAAAAAAAAAAATTGACCATGTAAAAATTCATAATACAAAATCAAGATGCAAAACATTATTCGGTGGAATTGTAACTGGGATCAAAACACTATGAAAGTGTAAAAAGAAGTTTCAATACCAGAAATATTTTGTAAAAAATTATTACCAACAATACATTTTTGAAAGCCAAATGTTGCCAGCAATGCATTTTTGAAAAACAAATATTACCAGCATTGCATTTTTGAAAAACAAATATTACCAGCAATATATTTTTGGGAAAAAGAAAAATATATATTACCAGCTATACATTTAAAAAAAAAAAAGAAAAAAATATTACCAGTGATACATATTTAAAAGAAAATTATTACCAGAAATAGATTTTTAAAAAAATATTACCAACAATAAAAATTTTGACAGCATTAAATAACCCATTGAGGTTGATATGCCGTAAAAATAATTCTGTATCAAAATTTAAATTTAACTTTTATTAAAAAGTAGAATTTGAATAATTTCTGAAATAATGTTTAGCAGGCCTACTTTTTGACTTGTATCAGTATTTTGTAGAACAAATTGAAATGATAAATACTTTTGGAGAATTAAGTTCCTGAAAGCTTTGTCAACATTTTGATAGCATATTTTATGATATGAGCTTTCTTGAAGGAAAAAATATTTATAATTCATCTGAGATTTTCAGAAACCTTGTATATTACTCCACCAGTATATTGTGTTAAAAATCTCAAGAGAAGGGCTGTAAAAATGTTCTTTTTTTTTTCTAAATGTTGATCTTTATGTAGTATGAAAAAGTTAATATTGGGACAAAAAGTTAAAATAAAATGCTAATCCTTTCACTTTTACGATTATCATGTATTATCTTTTCATTGAGTAATTGTAAAGGAATTTGTAGCTGTTCTAACCATGTCACCACATTTTGTAGTTTAGATAGTAAAAGCTTGTAATTACTTTGCTTTAATAGAAAAATATTTCCAAGTGTTTTGTCTTTTTTCTTTTAAGTTTGGAGTGTAACACTTACTTTAAATCTTTGACTGTAGTGCTTTTTCAATGTTTTTATTTTACTTTTCCTCCTCTCAATCTTTTTTCTTCTCTTAGATTATGTTTTCAGTATATTAAGATATAGGAGTCGACCATAGTCAGGACCATTGAGTCAGTGCGAATGATCCTTTCCATAGCTGCATAGTATGTAATTCACCAGGGCTACATACAGTTTTGAATTCAGATTTTTTCTTCTCCTTGACCTGTTGCCACCCAAGGCTATAGAACCCAGTCTGTCCTACTATTTACCCATAGCTGGTGGGAGGAGTCGGATTTATACCTTTCCCAAAAGTATTAGCATCTAAGTGAATGTAATTAATTTGATTGGAATTCAAACTTGGTTCTCCAATTCCTTAATCCAAACTGCAATCCATTATTGTACCATGCATCCTAAGGTATTAGTTAGTAGTAAATACTGTTGTTAATTTAATATTGTTTCTCTTTTTTGCATATCATATAATGGTAAAGAAATTCAATTCAAATTGTCAAGTTTTCCAGTAAAAGATTCAACATTTTATCCTGAATGCAAAAATTGGTATCATCTCTAAATTAGTTATATTGATATTTTTTATAATCATTCAGTAACTAGTTTTTCTTTCTCTAGTTTTTAGTGCATTTTCTTTTTTGTAATTTTCTTTGTTAATTTGCACAGTTCTTGCTTGATTCTTGTCTTTATGTTGTTCTTATAGCTTTTTATTTGTTAATTTAATTTTCTATTTTTAACACGTAACATATTAGTTTTATTCTTTATTACAATTTTAAATCCACTCATAAATGCCTTCTTATTTAAACCACTAAATAATCTTTATCAATATAGCATTTATTAGATGCCTTTTTCAGAAGTTGATTTCTATAACTGAATTGAAAATTACTCTTCTTATATTCATCCATTCTGTAATATAAACATTCTTTTTATTTTTCATTATCTCTTCAGATTTTTTTCTACATCATTATTTTGTTATTAAGCCCAGAATATTTCAAATCAATTTTGTCTGCCAAAAATTTTCTTTGCCTTCTGTTTATAAATAAGAATCAACCAAAGCAGGAAAGGGTTAATGGTTTGAAAGAATTATTTTAGCTTAACCTTTTCATTGTCATTATCTTATAAGTCAACTATTCATAATGTCATTTTTCTCTTTAAAAAATCCTTTAAAATTACCTTTACCTTTTTTATTACTTACATCGTATATAGTTGATATTTATCACATTCGCCAGTTAACTACATCAATCTTTGAAGCATTCTTTCTATTCATTCATATAGTCGATTTTGTTGGTGTGCTTAAAATAGAAAATATATACTAAAATTACTTTAGAAGTAATGCTTACATGTTTTCTACATTCATTTTCTTTTGATTACTAAGCACATTGAGTAACAGTAAGAAGTTTATTTTGTTTTATTGTTACTTCTTTGTTGGCTTTAACTCTTTCCTTATTTTCATATTAATAGCTTTTGAAAAACCCTGAGCGAGAACAGGAGAAGCAGAAAGAGGAGTGTGATTTGGGACGAATAAAAGATGAACCAGAAAAGCCAATTAAAGAACGGGAAAAGCTACGTTTCTCAAAGGAGAACCGTGAGAAATTTAACAAACTCGATCGACAAGGACAGGAGAGGCTAAAACCTGGACGTGAAGGGAGGTTTGCTGACCGTTCAAAATATTCCAAAGACGATCGTGCTTGCGATAAGTCAGAAAAATTCAAATCTAATAAAGATGATCGATCCGGTGACAAAAAAAACAGAGATGACAAGCTTGATCGGCAAAAACATTTGGCTGGCAAGTACAAGTAAGTCTAATCATTTACGTTTTTCTTTATTTTATTTTAAATAGTTCTATTTCCTTTTTGTGGAGTGCCTCTGATGAGATTAAAACAATGTCAGCAGACGATGTAGATTTGAATGTAAATCAGAGAATACAAATTGCTTGTGCATCCATAAATTTATTTAAATTATAAGACTTAATAATAATTAATTTATAATTTCTGCATTAACATTATCATTGTTCTACTATTAGAAAATTTTTCTCCAAAAACCTTTGTTCACACTTCTTAAATCATTAAAAAAAGGTTAAATCTCAAAATATTTTAAATAATCTGCATAAATTTAGGTTTGTTCATTTTCTACAAGAGACAGAAATCCTAACAGCAACAATCTGTTAATGTTACAACAGTGCTGCCACAAAATACATAAAGAACAAAATAGAGGAGATATCATATAGCAAATCGAACACCAGCACATTCACCAGCAACCCATCCCACCTCAAAAAATAGAGGGAGTAAATGGTTCTTCCCACACATCTGTATATGTTCACAGTATTAAGTAGTATCTCCAACGTCACATGATACACATGATAGCAATTACTATGGCAGGGAAGTAAAGGAAGAAGTTCTTCAGTTTCCACAGAAAAACTGAGCAAAAGTATTTTCTTGTAAAGTTCTACTTTGTTTTTCTGTTTCTTACTTGGTCCTATGTAACATGGTAGGCTTGTTAATTTCTATTCTTTTTTGTAATCGCTACACTGAATTAAGAAAAGCTGTAGAGTGAAATTTGACTTGGTAACTAATTTCACAGTTGTTGGTTGATTGAAAATCATCTTGATTGCTATACAGGATGAGGCAGCTGTTTGGAGAAAGTACATTAGAAGATAATATTTTGAAACAAATCACTCCCAACAAACATGTACCTCATTTTGGTATGCACATTTATGGAGAGATGACTAATGAATGTCTAACCAAACAGTGATACTAGAACATTACTACCAAGTACTTCTGTGTGAACATTCTTCATAGGACTATACTAATGTATTAGGTTGGTGAAAAAATAATGACGTAATAATGTCGTTTTTTGACGTTATACGTCAAAAAGCGACATTATTACGTCATTATTTTTGCACCAACCTAATAGAAGGATATTGTTCATATATCAGTGTGCTCTATTAATACAAATGTCAGACCTGTTTTGCCAAGTTAAATATGATTATGGACACATCTGGGATAATCTTTGGCTGCAGAAAGTAAAAATTGTTTAAAGAGCTTTTAAATCTGCAGCTGTTATATGTTGGTACCACTGGAGGTATGCCGAACATTGTCTTTTCCCTATTCTTACACTACAAACAACCCTCACACCTGAAAACACTAAATGCAAATGACAATGCTAACAAGCTGACTACTGTACCAGGATGCAGTATGTTAGAGATCAACAGACAGGACCACACTGACTATTCTACCTTCTATGGCACATGATAAATTGGCTCTCTCAATAACAATAACACCTAATAGCAGCTAATTTAAATCAAATACCAAGAGTTGGTGGAAGATTGCAGAAAGAAAGGCTGGAAAATAAGCTGCACACCAATGGAAATAAGATGTAGAGGATTCATTACAAGATCCTTAATCAAAGCCCTGACAAGTTTCAGTCTGACAGGAAACAAGAAAAATAAAGTAATTCAAAATGTATCAGAGACTGCTGAGAAAACAGCAAAGTGGTTATGGATAAACAGAGAAAGCACATGAATTAGAAAATAATAATGCAGCCCCTCCTTCAATTGTTTTTTTTTTTTTTTTAATTTTATTTTATTTCTTTTTAATTTTATTTCTTTATTAATTTTATTTCTTTTTTAATTTTATTTCTTTATTAATTTTATTTCTTTATTAATTTTATTTCTTTATTAATTTTATTTCTTTTTTAATTTTATTTCTTTTTTAATTTTATTTTATTTCTTTTATTTTTGACAAGTAATCTTTTCTTTCTCCCATCACCCAGCCCCTGTTCATTGAAAAGATTTATTTTGTGAAATGTTATCATTAACCTTTGAACCTTGGCTTCCATTATAAGTTTCAGTGTTTGTGCATTATTGCTGATGTTTCCCAACTCATCATAGGTACTCGTTTCCTTCAGCATTTTGTCCTAACAGTCAACTTTCATGAACAGAAACAAATTGATGACACAACTTGCTTTTCCATGGTCAGCCATGTGTTGATCTGTTTGATATACAGAGATCTCTTAGCTGAATTCCTAAAAATTACACACAACAATAGTTCCATCAAGCATGAAATCAAGTGATCGCCAGGCTTCAAAAGAGACCAACTATTTAAACCAGAATTTTTTTGTTTCAGTGACCAGTCTCTTTGGTTGCTGACAAGTATACACAATAGCTTATCGACCCCCAGCTTAGATTGTACTATAGCAGTGTTAGTATATGAAAGTACACTTAGGCTACCTGGACAGTATTCAACTACTGGATCCAAGGAAGTATATTGGTCAATGCTAACAATACATGACAGCCCACGTTACTAACAAAATAATTTACTCTTATTAAAAGGGGTAAAAACAAATTGAAACTATACCAGAAAATATTTTTGGTCATTTTTTTTTTTTTTTTTCCCCCTCTGGAAACTGAGAAATTTCATTCTTCACTCTTGTTATGGTTGGCACCACATTAGAAATATTTTGTGGGATTTTACAAATATTTAGACATTCAGTAAGAATTGCTGTTTATTTATTTTAGGACAATACATGTTCTTGGTTAATATATGTCATCTCCCATTTTGTTTTCTCTTCATTCTCTAGCATAGTTTCAAGATTAGCATGACACTACTGACATCACGTTGCAGTTGGGATTTTTATCCCTTGTAGAAAATTGAATCCCAATTTAACACCAAATTTGCTACAAATCATTAAAATATATTTTTCAGTTTGTCCTACTGTTTAGACTTTTCTCCATTCAATACGACTTTCTAATGTTTACAAATAGTAGCAACAAAAGTCTCACAAAGAATGTGTTCAGTTGTCTGAATAACTCTTGGAATGATAATGAATCTTGAAATTATAGACAGTTTAATAAATTTTCCTTTGTTTTTATATACTTCATCTGTTTGGTTTGTAGATATATGACTGTGATATTTGATCACAGGAGGATTTGTATAAAAATATAATTAATGTGTGTGCATTTTTGTTGTTTTTAATGCACTTATTAAATGTATGGATTCTTATGTTTAACTAAAGATTCTTAATCTGACCTTTCCATGACATCCTTTTGTTTTTGAATCTTACTGATTTAGTTTTTGAGTATGTTTGTAATTTAAAAAAGGAAAACTAATTGCAACTATAGGAAAGAACTAGGCCTTTGTTGCTTAGGTTTAACTAAACAGTTTTTCATCATTTGTAGAAATTTATTTTTTATTGGTTTATTAACTTTCATTATATTCTCTAAAAATAATAAACTGTTCTGTCAGGATTTTATTGATTAAAAAATAATTTTTTTTTTTTTTTTGTTTAATAACTTAATTTTCATATTCAGTAATTAGTAGTTTCAACATCATTTTACTAGAAAATAATATCTTCAAATTTATTGTAAAACATTTAGCATAACAATTTCTTGGGTGAATATTGTATAAAAAAAAATGAAAGAATTCTGTATGAAGCAAAATCTCATTCAGTGGAATTAGAACAATTGATTATTAAAAAAAAAAAAAAATAGAATGTCATTTTTTCTATATAATATTAAAAAAATAAACATGAAAAACAACCTTGTGTCTAAAACAAAATAAATAAAAACTGTTTGAAAAAATCTTTTTAATATTGGATGACTTCTATTAATTCGTCTCTTGTTAGCTGATTCTGCTTTCTTGATTAGTTCTCTTCTATGTCCTGATATATTTTTCTTTCCTTCACCTAGTCGAGAAGATCGAAGTAAATGTTACCAAAGTGTTAACAATAACAACAGCAACAATTGTCGTGAAGATAAAAAAACAAGGCATGACAAACAGAGCAAGCATGATCGAACAGACAAATTTGACCGTCCAGAGAAACAGGATAAATATGACCGTATGGATAGGCAGGATAAGTTTGACCGTTCTGACAAACAAGATCGTCTTGAACGGTTAGAAAGACATGAACGCTCAGAAAAACAAGATAATGATGATTTTGAAAGGTGAGAAGGTTTTTTTTGGGGGGGGGTTCTCTTTATGTTTGTGTGCATGCACATCAATGTTTGAATGTTGGTATAAATTGAGAAAGACTTTCTTCTTGTATACTTATTTAAAAGAATCCAAAAAAAAGTTTTTGTGTTGTGTAATGCAAATGCTAAATAACTAGAATGAATGACATTCATGTTAGCAACACAATGCATCTTTTTTGCTTCAGTCTGAACATGTTCTTTTCATTTCGTCTTTAATTTCTGAAATATTTTTCTGTATATTCATAAAACATGATTATTTTCCTTGGTGAATGTTTAAGCATATCATTTTAACTCTTAATCTCTTTTGTTAGTTTCTTGTTATTTAACGTTTCCAAAAATTTAAAAAATACAGATAACCTTATGAACATGTACTGGAAAACGCCTTTCATTATGACAACATTTAAATGCTGACTTTATTCTTTCCCATTTAATCTGTCTTCTCTTTATTCTAACTTATTAGCTTTAACAGATCTAGAAAATCCTGCTCCTCATTGAATGCATGTTTTAAAGGAACGTCTTTTATATATATATATATATATATATATATATATATATATATATATAATTATTTATTTAAAAAAAAAAAAAAAAAATTATAACATAAATATGTTATAAAATCACTACAAAAATAGCCATTTTGTTTCAACACCCTCGGTGTCTTATCAAGTGATGACGTTGAATGTAAAATAAATGGTTTTAAAAGTTTCAAATTAATTAACAATCCTTTGCAAGGGGAAAACGTTGTTACAAAGGCTATGGACCAATCAAAACACAAGTATAGGAAAATTCAAAAAGCTTGATAACGAAGTCATGTTATAATATCTATTCAGATGTTTAAAATATGGGTAGTGTTAAAAAAGAATTTATTCCAACCAATAATTACTAAATTATATGATAAAATTTAATATTAAAATTTAAAACTGCTAATTACAAAATCAAAATTTAAAATTTATTCGCTATTAAGTTTACAACTATAAAATTACTGAGGAGAAAAGAAGAAATATGTTATTCAATTTATTTCTTCATTGAAGTTACTTTAGCTATATTTAATATCCGGTCTTTTTACAATGTATACATTTTAATCCTCATGGTGTGTGAATGGGGTCCTAAACTCATGCGTAAAACAAGCGCAATCAGATTCTAATATATAAGCACCAAGACATATATATATATATATATATATATATATACACACACACACAAAAAGAGACAAGACAGAGAACAACTTCACGGTCTGTCATGAAGAAAAAAAGGGGGGGAGTGGGGGAAGGGAAACCAACACACACGTACATACATACACAATTAAAAGTGAATGCACTTTCCATACACATAGATACCTATAAATACATGCACACACATCCACAGACATTGACCCAGACAATTGGATACCACAACCAACAAATATTTAAGACAGGAAATGTCATTACATAAATGTTAACAACCTATTGAAATCTAACTTAAGCGAGTAAATATACAAAGATAAAAATGATTAAAAATAATATTATTTAATATATTAAAATAGTGTATGTAAATATAAAATCAGACATCAAAGTCAACACCCATCGGTAACTACGATGTCCACCTCATATACATATATACACACACACACACACATACATAAATGTACATACATACATACACACCGAAATATCTACACATACATACATAAACATATACATAGGTATATATCTCTATGGTATCAAGTACACATACATATACACATACATAAACATATACACATATATACTCACAAATATACACACATATATGTGTACACATACTCACATATAAATACATATATACACACAGCAATACACAAATATAAACATATATACACACATATATACTAACCCATGTGGCCATAATGACATACCCAAGTTTCCCTACCTACACATACACATAAACAATTTCATATACAGTAGGTGTCAACATACATATATACAACTGCAAACTTACATAAGTAAACACACACACACACACATATATACATATATGAATTTGTATATGAAATTGTTTGTGTACGTGTAGGTAGGGAAACTTGGGTATGTCAATACTTGATCTATCTCTTACTATTACATCCCCGGGCAACGCTGGGTTCTACTGCTAGTACAACTATAAAAAAAGCATGAAACCAATATCATTGTTGTATTAATCTGATTATAATTCAAAATTTCAGAAAATACTCAAAGATCATACCAAATTTTTAAAAAATCAACAAAAATCCTTCTAACCAACTGAAATTAAGAATTAATAAACTAATCACAGTCAACAACACAGAACAGGAAAAATTAAAATTCTCCCAAATAATCAACAACTGTAAACTATGATATGTGTATGGAACTATAAAAATACACAAGCCTAACTTTCCTCTCAGTCCCATCATATCCCAAATCTCCACACTACAATTTACCAATTCACCAAAATCATCAACCAACATATTACACCATAAATGCCAAGTAAATACAATATTAAATCAACTCACAAAATAATCCAAATCTTAAAAACACAATAATGAAACCATATTTCACTTGATGTTGGAAGTTTATTCACCAATGTCCCAGTTAGAGAAACAATTTATATAATTATAAATAATATTTACAATAATCCATCTCTCCCTCCACTAAAAATCACACCTAATATGTTACAAAAACTACTTTTGACTTGTACCACTGGGGTTCTCTTCTAGGACCATCAAAATATCTATGTACAACATGATGGCATTTCCATGGGTTCCATTCTAGGACCAATATTTAGTAACTTCTACATCACTAACCTTGAAAATAAGATATTTAACACCAGTAAAAAACCCTTCCATCAACCTAAGATATGTAGATGATATTCTTGTCTTAGTTAAAACATTGATGAAATACATGAACTATAAGAAGACATTAAAACATTCATTCTTAACTTCACATATGAACTTAATAATAATAAAATACCTTTCCTTGATGTATCAATAGACATTAATAATAATACATTTGCTACCGCCCCATATAAAAAAAAACAACTAGCATAAACATGTGCACTCTAAACTATAAAATTGAATGCCCTGACTATTAGAAAATAGCTGTTATAAAAAATTTAATAAACTATGCAAAAGTTAAATCTTCTACAGAAAAAATTTTCTACACTGAATTAAAAAATATATAAATGTGCAAGATGAATTCTGGTGAGAAACATTTTTTTGGCACAACACAGTAAATCCACCTTACTTGCAGCCGACATAGCATTTGTCTTGATATAATCACTCCACTTCATGTCAGTGGAAAATGTGAGGCAAAGAAGGTGTATAGTTCAGCATCAGCCATCCTGATGGTGGGCAGAAAAGATTCTTTGTGGTGATTAAATAAAAGTAGTTTTATTTTAATGGCATTGAAATTTACAAGTCATTTCTTGCCCCAGTTAACCACTGATTGGAGGTCCTTTTCAAGAGTAGTTGCCAGGCTTACTGTGTCGGATTTCTTGGTTTTGCTTCTAAGGCAGACATAAATGGTAGTGCATAAATACCTAGGTGGATATTGATAACATCAGGAAGATGAAGATCAGAACAGCATAGATCCAAGAATAGAGTACCCCTGGATGCATGCTCATTCAATACAACCTTCATTACTCAATTGGTTAGGAATGCTTGGTTTTATCAAATATACGTCCCATTACCCCCATAACCCTCAAGCTTACATAGAAGGCCAGCATGCTAAAACTTGTCGAACACTTTCAAGATATCTAGTGCCACAACCTGAACTTTGCCATTCTTATCTAAAGCTTGATAGATAACTTCAGAGATGGCCATTAACACATCGGCAATAGACCTGGCAAAATGGAAGTCATATTGTTTATCTGAAAGGAGGTTGTATGAAGTAAGATGTTTAACTAGTTGAGCATTGATTTAAACCTCAAATATTTTGCCAAAATAAGTAAGACTGATAGAATGATAATTTGAGGGTCCACCAGAGTTCTTAAAAACAACAACTACAGAGGAGGACTTCCAGCAAGCTAGGAAGCAGTGAAGCATTTGTTGTAAAGTCTGGAAAGAACATGAACAAGCTCAGGAGCACATTTCTTTAGGACAACATTCTGCCGCATCTGCTTGCCTTGTAGGAGTCTAATTTAGAGATGATGCCAGAAACCAGTGACTGAGTTATGCATATGTCACACAGTGTAGCCTCCATTCTAGGGGGAAAATCTGACAGAGGTAGTCCAGATGAATCAAGAGTGGAACTGGAAGAGAACTTCTGAGCAAAGCACTCTACCTTATCTGCAGTAGATGTCAACACTTCAAATTGATTGAAGAGAGGATGGAACACAGGATTTGCTATTGTCCATCCCACTCTTGCAGAACCAGCATTAATCCCTAGATCCAAATTTGTAAGAGGCTATATGGTGTCTCCTTATATCAGCAAATAATGACTTCTTTGAAGACATACTTGCTCTCATTACAAACAGTGACAAAGAAACGTTTGCTACAATCAAACTTGTTGCTCTGGTATAACCAGATGAAGTGATTCATGTGGGCCATAATGGATGAGCAGGCAGGTGAGAACCAGGGAGCTGGTCATGGTTCCACTTGGTATTTCCAAACTGGAACTAAAGCTTCAATACCAGTGTTCACCCGGGAAGAGATCTCTGTGACACATTTCTGAACAGAATGATTAAAAATATCCTTCCAGTGAACATAGCAAAGGAAGACACAAAATGAGTCTCAACTGAACACATTGATAACAGAAATAAATTCTGTTAATGGGTGGTTTGTGACTGTTGAGAGAGCAGAAAGAAATATTTATTTACCATCAAATTTATTCCATTTCTAGCATAAAGCCAGAAAATCGAGATAAGTCAATTCTTCTGATCAATAGTTTTGCTTTACTAAATAAAGGTTTCGTTTTGAAATTCCAGCATATATCACCTGAAGAAGGCTGGAGCATATAATGGCTGAATCATTGTGAATATGGCAATAAAGACTAAATAACAGGTTCAGTTCAAAATTCCAACGTATATCAACTGTAAAAAAAAAAAAAAAAAAAAAAAATGGGAAAAACGTGAATATGACAATAAAGATGAGAACATCAGTCCAAACAATTAAATAGTGGAAATAGTTACAATACCTTATCTCAGAAATATAGACAGAGCTTTTTCTTTATTATTATACAATAATATCAAACTCAAAAACTTGGTTGTGTTTGAAATTAAAGAGTAGATTTCATTTTTACGATATAACTTTTAAAAATGAAAATACTTTAGTGATATTGGTACCTACATTAATATTGATTATAGTAAACTCAAATAATACAGTGAAACTCCTTTTTGATATTGAAGCTGTCAATCAAAGTCTTAGCAGTATTAAAAATGTTTGTACTTTTTGTAACTCCTAATTTATTTATAACTTGCTGATGAATTTGTTTGTCTTTTTTACCTTTTAACATAAAATAGAATAATGTTAACAAATATGTGTGCAAACATATTTGCTCAATAAACCTTTTATACACTATTTTTTTGCTTTTGTATGAATCACTCATTTTTTACTTTTTGCCACAATTCCTGTATATTTGGGAATAAATAGATGAATTAATTACTCATTTTTGACTTTCACACAAATCGTTTGTCCAAAATTTCTGTAAAATATTTGTTTACAATTTTGACTCCTTTCATATTAAATAAATTTGTTTTACTCGAACATAATTGATCTCCCCTATTTATACTACTTTGAAGAATTACTCTAAAATACTTTATACCTATATTTAAAAAAAATAATTTCTTCTACAGATATTTACCTGTAATGATGAATGAATATTCAGTTGTGCATATAGTAGATAAATAAATACTCTGTCTTAAATTCTATGACACATTGATTATATTTCACTGGATTTTTATTTCAAGATTCAGGAAACATTAAAGTAAATTTCAAGAGTTGGATGTTTATTGCTTGAAAAACTGGAATTATATATGTTGTAGCATAGCTACGGACGATAATGGGCATGTCCCCCATTCACATAAATACAGTAGTAAATACTATATGTTGGTCTGCAGTTGGGGATTTGTCTCTAGCTGTGCTTGTTGAACTCTCTGCCTCCAAGCAAAGAGTATCCCCAGATGAGGCTATGTCGAAGGGCAGAGTCTCGTCCCAGGAAACAGCTATCTAATCCTGTTTCATAAGTTGTCTACAGGGAATTTTTGCCCAAGCCTACAGGCTCGGATACCACACATTAAATTCTGCCTTGTGCCACATGTGACCACATGTGGCAGTTGGTAAGATATCCTGCAGTTGGAGATTCATTGTGGAATTCACTTGACTTACTTCTAGCAGTTTACTACTTCCTCTGTATGCCCCTAGTGACTCTTATGTGCTGTTTGCCCTTAAGTATTATCATTCATTACCAACCTACATTTCATTAGTCTATTCAGTAACTTACCCTAGGTTACAACATTTTGGTGACTAGGATTAGCCAAAATTACAACAATATACCATATTTTTTTCTTTTTTAAAAATATTTATTGCTATGAATGAATCTTTAAACTATGTCCTTGTTTCCCTGGTAGGTCTGTGCATGAGAAGAAAAGCAACAAAGCTGATAAACTTGACAAAGCAAAGGTAAGTGTATTTGATTTGTCTCCACATTCAAACTCATGTTGCTCTCAGTGTTTCTTCTACTCTTTAATATCACATATTATATATTGCAGCAATTTAAACAAATTGTAAACTTTTTGTGCTTCATGTAAAATCAATTTTTCTTTTTTAGAATCATTTTTGAACAATAACATTTATTTAACATAAATTCTATGATTCTTTTTGTTCTGTATTATCAACAGATTAAGAAAATGGTACATGTTCTGTGTTTATTTTGCTTCACAACTATGATAGCAACTCAGGCCTGTCATAAATCCTGGAATTTAATTCCTGATCATGAATCAATGATCCGTTTAGAATTTTTTCTTTACATGGTCTTGGCAAAGTTTAATTTTATTTAAAACATGGAGAGAGCTAATTATTCATATCTAGTAAACTTACAAGATAAACATTGTTTTTACTTCTTCTTTTTTTTTTCTGAAAAAGTACTTATCAGTGGGAATGCAAGAAAAAAAAAAAAGTCCATCTATGTCCATGTTATTTTTTTCTCTTTTATTGTTACTTCCTGATTATTAAAGTAAGTACAATGTGTAATATATTTATAAATTCTTCCTCCTTGCAATGATTTTTGGTTTGGTTCTCATCCTTAATATTATGCAACTGTTTGCTTTTGTATGTTAGAAAGAAATATGTTCATTTTTTCTGAGTAACATTTTCAAAAGGTAGGCCAGGATTGAAATTGACTCCTTTTAGCTCTCATTCACTTTACACACGTCCAGCAAATGAAAAGAAAATATTGTCTATTTATTGAAAGCAATTTTTCTCCTGTTTCTGCAAGACTTTAATTTTTAGAAGTTTAGTTCTTGCCTCTGCTGATAATTTCCAATTAAAAGCGTTTTTTTTTTTTTGTTTTGTTTTTTCTCTTTTTACTTATTGCTTTGTCATAATTCTTAACCTCATACATTGTTTATAAACCTGATAATTCAAACATTATTCTCATAATACTTATGATTTATTGTGCATACTTTGGATATTTAATTGCATTATTTTCTTCTGTAAGATCTTTGTGGAACTATAAAGTATTTTTAGAAAAAGATATTTACTGCTGTCTGTTGTACATATTGATCCCCCCCACATACACAAATACATGCACAATCATCCCCACAACCAATAGCAACTTTTCTAGTTTTTTTTAACAACTTCTGTTCACTGACACTCTCTCTGTGTCTTTATATTGCACAAGAGTTCAATTCAGTTCTCAACAATAAAACTGCCACATTGGACAATTGTTGCTTGAATTTATTTTCTAATAAATGAAAGAAAAACATGCATCTTACAGGTTTGCAAATACAAACTTGGGTAAGAAGACAAAAATGTTTAAAACATCAAGGTTATTAATATCAAATGAGTTATAGGAAAAAAATTATCTCACAAATGCAATATGACTTTGATTACATCTTAAATATTTACACATCTTGCTTTCTTTTCACTTGAAAGTGTTTAACTAATAAAATTAACAAATACCCAGAATTAAGGCAGACATTTGAAATGGTTGATGATCTTGTTTTTGTTAAAAAAGTTGTTTACTTGAATTTGGTACATGAAAGGCAACAGCAAAAGAAAGAAGAGATTCATCCACAGACTTGCTCTTCCTTTCTTGCAGTGTTGGATACAACCATTCACTCTTTTCTAACCAAAATTATGAAGTTCCTTTCAGATAAAAATATTTTCTTAAAGAAGATAAATATAACAGCAAATTTATCACACATTTTTCCTGTTTAAATTTTTGTCATTTTATTTCATCTTCTATGTATATCTAAAGAAGTGTTCCTCCATTTTTTTTCCATTCTACAGATTTGCAGTAACCACAACTTCCTAGTAAGCTATTTCTGATTTGTTTGCAGTTGTCTTTTACTGACTGTGTATGGTGTGCAAGTTTTCTTGGTGAACAGGCAGAATTTTAAAAGCTTCTTTTATCTAAAAAAAAAAAAAATGGGGTGGGGAACACCAATTTTTTTTTTTTTTTTTTTTTCCTCAACCTATCACAGCATGCCATAATGTCAATTTTTCTCACCTGATGGTTTTAGTATCTTTTTGGAATCAGGTCAAATGTTGTCAGTTTCTACTGGATTAACAGACAGCAATCGGATGTTGCTATTTTAATGTCATTGTTGTTCTCATGGTTTTATTGTGTATTGTAACGCCTTTTTACTTTGTTTAATTATTGTTACCAAAAACATTGTATAATTTATTATCATTTAATTTCATTGGCAAAATTTTTTAATCTTCCTTTTTTTTTTTTTTCTTTTTTCAATCCTACTCAGAAAACCTCACACACACACACACACATATATATATATATATATATATATATATATATATATATATATATATATATATTAGTGGACATTCAATTCAACATCCAGTAGCAACATTTGTTTCATGCTTAAATGGAATCAACTATGTTTAAGCATGAAACAGACTGTCATTGCTGGGTGTTGATCTCAGTGTCCGCTATTTGCATCAGCTCTATCACACTGAACACTTTAACCCATCAATATAGCACAACTTAAAACTATATTTTTATCATTTTTATATATATATATATATATATATATATATATATATATACCCACACACACTTTCAAGATTAGTCATTTATTTTGTTTTCATTCTACAATCTTTTACTCTAAAAATTTGAACATTAAATTCAAACAAGTTTTCTGTAGATTTTTGTCAATAAATCAGTTAAAAACAGATGACCAACTTTAAACTGAAATTCAGTTTTCTTGTCCAGTTTTTAAAATTTCATTCTTGTCTTATTTTATTAAGAGAAATCTATTTTTCTTTTAATATAACATTAGTAAGGTGCTACAATAAAATTATTAAAATTTGACATATCAAGAAAAAAGATTTTAAATATCATTGAATGCTAAGTAAACTTTAGTTAGCTCCCTTGTTGCACTTAGGTTTTTGTTGATTTTTTTTTTAAATATCTATTCAAGTCAATTTGAATTTACTTTTTTAAGTTCTTTGAATTTTTTTTTACCTCCATTACTAATAACCTGATAATGTTTTTTTTTTTTCTTTTTTTAATTTAATATTAACATATTAAATAAAAGTTTGGAATATTTTCTACAAAACTATCAGATTGAAATTCTTATTTGTTAATATGTTAATTTTTTTTCTACTAATTATCATTGTCTTTTGCTGATAATGTAGAAATTTTCACTTTTTTTATGTGTAGCTAACTTATATTAACTGTGTCTTTATTCCTATTTATTCTAATGTTGGGATAATTGATAAATTTGTATACTGATTGCCATTTTGACATTCAATCAATTTAGTTCTTCTAAATCAATTTTCTGAAGATGAAAAGTGAATCATAGGCTGATTATCATCTGACTACTAATTGGTTTTCAGGTTTGAATTTTTTTAATTCTTTCTGCATAACTCTCTTATATCCTGGTCATCTTTTATATAACATACATGCACACATGCACACAGATTTTTAAGAAATTTTTTCGTAATAATTATTTTTCTTTTTAAATGTTTTATTTTGTAATTTTTATTTTTTATATGTATATGTTTGATTTTTCATTTATCTGCCATTTGTATATTTTTATTGTATTGCTTAAATATAAATTGTCTTTTAAATTATCACCAAATGCTTGTTTGTAAATTTATTTTTTTATGTGTGTGTGTGTCACGTCCTTGTTGCCTGAAGCCTATGCATGTTGATGTCATTGTTAAATGTTGGGCTTATGTAACATGATTTTGCTTCATATATCTATTAATGTATGTATGCTAGCTTTGAGGTCCATCTAAGGCACTTGCTTTCCTCTTTTCTCTCTAATACTTGAGCACAGATACTAACAATTAGGCTACTAGCAGGAGTTTACAATAAAAGAAAACAAAAAGGCACCAACTACCAATTTTTGGTTTTTCACCTTTCAACATTGTTTTAGATCTTTATAAATTTTTGCTACTATTACTACTTTTGCATTACTGGCTATATTTCAAGAAATCTTTTAGTCGTTCAAACAATAATGAAAACAGCTATTTTCTCTAAGACTAAAAGCAAAATTACTTTTTTCACTATAAAATATTGTACAAAGTAAAAGTTATGTGACTAAAAATAATGTAGACATTTCTGATTGCCAAAGAAAAAAATGTCAATTTTTAAGTGATACAAACTCTAAGTAAAATATAATGAAAAGTGTAAATGAATTTTCAGATTTATTCTCATTTGTTTCTTCTAATTTTATTAAACACTTTGATTCTTTTTTGCATATCTAGTTGCTCATTGTCTTTATACCAAATTTAACTCAGCCAGTGGCAAAAAAGTTGGTCATATTTAGCTTTTCTTGCAAAGGCAGCATTTATTCCTGTATCTTTTGTTTCTGGCTACACTGCACTGATTTTATTAGTGTTTGTTCTAAATAATCATCAACATTGTTTTAATCGGTATCACATAAATAATAAAAGCTGAAAATTCCAGTTGAATGAAAGAGAAATCTATATTTCATAGAAATGAATCGGTTTTGTGATCCTTTACTACAAACTGCTTCATGAAATTGCTCATTATTGAAATATTGCGAAAAAATAGTTTAGCACTTCATTTTGTTTAATAATAGTATTAATAATCATATTAAGTTACTGTAAATAACTTAGAGATTTAAGGGAATTTCATTTTCATTTGAGATTTATTTGTATCATGATAGTGAAAGCAATGTAGAAATATTTCTTTATTATTTCATTTGTATTCAAAGCAAATTCTTAAGATATTTGTTTCTGGGATAAGAACAAATATAAATGAATCTCACTTAATGCTTAGGTGTCCTTGGACCATTCTGTTATGAGATTGTCAACTGTCATATTCTGCTAAGGGCTCTGCTTTCTTGCACTTTAACTGCCTTTTGCCCAGCTTAAACTGTATTATTTCTTTTTATTGAGATCTGAAGAATCTTTTGCTTATTGAAGTAGCATTAGTATTTTACTAAATAATTGAGAAGACAACCCAATTTATATTCTGCACTTGCAGCTCTTTCTTTCTTTCTTTTTTTTTTTTTTTTTTGAAGCAAGATAGAATAACACATGGATCAAGTAGGAATAAAATTTGTTTAAAATGTTGATGACTATAGCAATGGCAATTCTTGAATAATTTTATATTTAGAAGAATAATGATTTGGAAGTTTCAATTAAGAAATTTTTTTCAGTTTAAATTAGAGTTGGTTTGAAACCTGAAAAAAGAGGTAGACTTGTTTCTTATCCTTGAACTGTCATTAGAAAAAAAACTTTAATGTTTTATCATATGGCAAAATTAACATGGTTCACTTTCAAGTGGAAATGTTCAGATTGAGTTTTGTGTACTGGACTGAATAACCTTTTATTTCTTTTCTACCATATTCAGGTGTTTGAATTTCTTAAGGCATTTACTTTTTTATTATTATTACAATGATGATGTTGATACTCTATTTGCCACATCATTCAACTGAGAATATTTTTATAAATTTAAGTTTTCATATAAATGGCTATCAATTAGAAAGAGACTTATTGTAGTTTAGCTTGAAGAGTTTTTATTTTCTTTTTGTTAAATAAAATCTGGTGCATTTGGTAGTACAAGTTGATATAAGAACTATCTTTACAGAAAGCAGTCATCAATTTTGACTGTGTTTGCTTCACAAAAATGCCTACTCCACTTGCATTCTTATCACTGGCATTCCACAAGAGTAGGAAGGGCAAACTATACTCTCATAATTTCATAAATTTTGGCATATTTTCCTTACCTTGAAGTAGTAACAACAAAATCTGCTATCCCCCAAATTCACTTACTCAATCGTTGTGGATATATATCTTTTTAATAAAGTAGTTACTGTTGAGCAGTGAATGGCTAGCAAGATAGGAAACATAGAACAACTTCAAGACTTTTCTCTGTTCTTTCTTTTTCTTTATCTTGTAATACTTTTTTTTCTTCTTTCTCCTTGTGAGAAACCCTCAAAATGCAAATCAATATTTCTTTTAATTCATTGCTATTTGTCAATTATTATTTTGTAACCTTTGCTGCTTGAATTACCACATTTGTAAAACTTCCATAAGACATACTTAATAAATAGAAATAATAAGTGTCTGTTAAGAATTCTTTCATTATGTCCGCAGTACTTTTAAGTTCAAATAGCTGTAATGATAAGCTTTAATTGTCCTATTTCTATGCCCGCACCTTATAATTTTAGTAAAGGATTACTGGAAAATGCATAATACATCTTATAATTTAAGAATACAAAATTATATATTTTTATTTTACAGTAAAACAGCAATATCTTTCATTTATTTTTATACGAAATTTTACAGATGATATTTCTTGTTAAAAACGTCAACATCTGTTTGACTTGATTATCTTTAATTCTTAAATGCTGTGTGACTATGGAGAAAAACAAAATGATATATAACTAAAAACATTTCTCATCTAAATAGAATTACTGCACATGTATTATTAGGTTGGTGCAAAAATATCGTTTTTTGACGTATTTTTTAACGTCAAAAAACGATATTATTTTTGCACCAAACTAATATTATGTTGCAAAAGAAGGATTGGTTGTTTTTCTCTTGAGACATAAGTTAACAGATATTTAATGATCAATTACAAACTTCTTCAGAGTAATACTTTCCTTCATTTTCTATAAAGGTAATCCGATGGAGTAGACAAGTGATTAATGCTTTGGGCATAAAATTCTTTGAGTTTTGAGGCAAGAACATCTTTTATTTGTAACATCTTCATAATTGTTATATTGTCTCCTGCCCAGGAAATGTTGAAACAATCAGAAATGGTGATAATCCATTGAAGCAAAGTCTGCAGAATGGAATGGGTGAAGTAGAACTTCCATATTCTGAATCAAAATAATTCCTCAGATGCATATTGCAAGGCAAATTGCAAATGTAAATACACCTTTTCCATTTCCCACATGCTTATTATGGTGTATGCTGCAAATGTAATACACTTTTCTCATTAATCTTAAGATTTTTTTTTTTTTTTTTTTTTTTTTTTTTTGCTAACAAAGTCTAGTGTAGTGCTTCTAATTGATGAAAATATCTCTCAATAAACAAACACCAAGCATTATCTTCTACAGGTAGAATTTTTGGTTTTCATACAGGCCCAACAGAAAAGCAACCAGACACTTTCTTTTGCAACATAATACTACATGTGTCATAATTCTGTTAGGATGAGAAAAGTCCTGTTGCCATTCAATGAAAATAAATAAGGCTCAACATAAACTTTTGAAAATTGAAGTATAAATCTTCCAATGTGTACCAAAACCAGAATTATATTTCTCTCTTTTGCTAAATAGGATTATAAAGAGTCCACTGCTTTCCATACACTGTTTGATAGGCACATGTAATGAAAGACGTTAACTCTCTGGTTGAGAACCAGTCATGTGGAACCCATTACTCAGTTTTTCACACTTTTTATCAAATTCATTTGTGTGGATTATGATTCTTGTATTGAAGTGCTGAGCAATTTATGATGCAGTCAGCTTTGGATTTTCTTCATTTATAGTTAAACGATCTTCACTGTCAATTGAAGTTTGATATCCAAAGCAAGCAGAATTTTTTAGGGTAACATTACCCAACTGAAACACAATGTAAACCACCACTGGTCTCTTTCCTGATGTGTAAGCAATCCACATGACTTTTTTATTCTCATCAGCAGCATAAATATTCCTTGCCACTTTTAAAACTGATGAACTCTCTTGCAGTTTTACAAATGAATCTAATCTATACTATTTCTTACAGGTCATATCAATTGCAAGATTATTCAACTTGACATTAAATATTCCTGAAGGAACAGAGCACTAAGTTATATGTATAACTATGCATCAACAGAAACTTTAAAATGATTATAGCAAAACAAATGAGGTTTTTCTTTCTTTCCAATCTAATAAGATCACTTGATAGTATGAGACTTGTATACTAATTTCTTTGTAAGAAAATGTTCTATAGGAAATATGAGAGCATTGATGGATCCATAGGAAAACTACTACATTGACCAGCGTTGTTTGTTAGACTGTGTTCTGAGGCTGCATGATGCCCACCATAAGGCAGTAGGTATTATTCTATAGATGATTGCTTATCTAAATATTCTGCCTCCACATATTTGACTAGCTGATTGAATCAAGAAAATTCTTAGCTGTCATGTTATCCGTTTTCTTTTTGTGGATTTATATCAGTAATCAGTACCAGCCAGTCAGTGTTTTAGCAAATTTATCAATTTGCTAAAACTACTTTTGATCTTTATTTATCATTCTAAACATTATTTGCTATCTTTTCATATATGGCACACAGACACCATAGCTGACGTACTAACTTGAATGTAATGTTTGCCTTCCTCTTATTACATGGTATAACAAATTTATTTAAACTAAACCTGCTGCTAAATTTGGTGATAAAGAAATATTGAATTTTTAAATAAAGTAACAGCAATGCTTTTCCATCTCAGATGAGTATGCGAATAAAGCAGTGTGTTAACATTCACTTCTGCCTCTATAACTGCAGATGATGCCAATATATTTTATTGGATGGATCAAGAAAACCTTTTTTAATATTACTGCTTATATGCACTAGAATCTGTGTTTTGATAAAACAAAGAAAATATAAGGTTCTGGAAACCACTTTGCCAACCAACTGTAGTTACTCACGAGTTGTAATATGTTGACTATTTCAAATGTTTGGATGTTAACAAATGTGAAAATTGTAATTACAAGCTCAAGATAATAACAGTTTTGTGCTGGCTAAGAATGAAGTATTGCATTAACAGAAAGTGAATAATAAAAACTAACAATTGGTTAATTGTACAGATTTGTTTGCCTCTCAGCAGTTTGTGTCTCAGGTATATTTACCTTTGCTGTAAATAATTCTTAGAATTTCAGTTTTCACAAAGCAAAATCTATATTCTATGTTGTTGCTTACAAATATATCTTTTTTAGAATTAAGGGATAAAAACAATCAATGTTTTGTCATCTATCCAAGGGACTTTACACCTACAGTTAACCCTTTTGGACCAGGATAGTTTTGCAGAATCATAGTGGTCAAATAGCTCTTCAGCTGCCCTAGGCAGTTATTATTTACAGTCATCAACATATACAAACGGTCAAATTACTATCTAATTTACAGCTTAAGAAAAACCTTGATTGGAAAAAAATTTCAAAATCTCATCAGCTACTTTCAGACAAAAAAAAAAGAAAAACTCAAAATATCTTGTGAACCATCTTGTGAAGATCTTGTGAAAGTGGTTTAATGGCTGGGCAAAGATTCTTATGAATTTCATCATAATCAATACATAAAGATGAACTCGATTTTCAAAATAGATTTTTATTATTTTTTTTTTTTCATTTTTCATTGAGTATAAGATCTACATTTCTCTTAGCTGTAGGTTCAGTAACTGGGTACTCTGGGTTCTCTCACCTTAGTTGGAAAATAGTTTAAAAGAAAGTAATAGGGAAACCAGTCTCTTATCTTTTCAAGAAGAGCCATCAGGATTCACAAGTTACAGATAAAAGTGTGCTGTGAAAGTAATGATTATGAAGGGATATGGCCCTTAAAAAGGGGGAAAATATAGTTTTACATCCACTAATCAATTTACCATGAAAACTGAATTTTCTATATATAATCTCCAGTTTACTATTAGAATAATAAATTAATCTCATATTATAAAAAGCAAAAGCCTTAGTTGGACCTTTTAACTATTTACTACCAAAACAATCATATTTACTATGACAGTTTTAATATTATATTTTCATGGTTTGTAAGCATGTTGATGTAATTTTTTTTAAAATTCTTTTTTCTTTTATATTCCCTTCCTGCCTGCCTGCCTGCTTTAATTTTCCCTCCTCCTTGTACTTCTTCACCTGTGGTTGTCGTCATGGTTATCGTCGTGGTGGTGTCATTGTGCTCTATAGGTGGAAGTCTGCTGCTCCTACTCTTCGTCAGAGAGTGGTGGTCTTGAGCTCACTCCTGGCCAGCTTGGTGCTGCTGTTGCTGAAGGTGCTCAGAACCAGGGCTGCCACTTTGGTGGTGATGCCCCTAGGGAACAGCCCGCCAATAAATGGGAGCCCAAAACAAGAAGCTATTCTGGAAAGCCAGAAAGGCAAGACAACAGGAAAAGGAAGGTAATTCTCTAATCTTAAACAAACAAAAACAACTGTCAGTAATGATAGCTCACCAACCCAGTCAATCAACGGAGATAAGTTTAAAAGATTAACACCTTTCAACATTATTTATTAAAGAAAATGTCTACTACCTTTTATTTTCATACTAAATAGGAAACATTTAATAACAAAACCTATATATTTTTAGTCATTTAAATTAGCCTATTTGTTGGCATATAAGACACATATTGAACCCCCTCCCCACCCTCCTCATCGCTCTCAAAACTGATGTGACTATTTCACAATGACTAGGTAATTCTCTAGTGAATCTCAAAAGTGACTGCTGCTATGACGTTTGGATGTATTACATGGGGCAGTAGCGACACAACTCCACCCCCCCACCTCCAAATACACTTATGAAACATGCTATCTTGTAGGCCAGCAAATATGGCAATTGCTTACAAAATGGTAACTCTTGCTTGTCTAGCTTCATTTGGCTTAGTGTAAAATGCAATTTCTATCTGTGTGTTTTGCTTTCTTTGTGTTTACAACACTCTGGTGTATGTGTCCACATTTACCACATGTCTGTTCTTCTGATGATGCACCTAATATCATTACTTCTACAGTATGCATCTCTCGGGCCTTAAATTTTGGAGGAGGATCATTGTTACATTGTTTTTTTGTTTTTTTTTTTTTTGTTATTTTTCACCATTTTGACATGTTTATGCTTCTAATAGTTTTTATTCTGTTGCTGCATCCCCGAGCTATTTTCAGCTTTACTGTTTGTCTGAAATTGTATTTTTATTTACTCAAAATCATTTTGTCATCTTATTATTTTTGTACTCTGTTTGTTTATTAGCTATGTAAGCCAGAAACTCTCCAACCCAATATCCAAGTTAATCCATCATCTCCTCTGCATGTAGCTACAATGGACATATACAGTAACAGAACTGTACACTGCTATTCCTGTTAATTATCTAAACTATTGATCATAGAAATATTGAAGTGTGAAAAATTTGCTTGTTGCAGCAGCTATGCTTCACAATTGCATCATTACAAGATGTTTGCTCATTGTCTTACATATCTACTTTTGATTATTGATAACATGTACAAATGATTGCACTAACATTCATTGATACAGATTATTTGGTACAAAATATGTTGTTGAAATAAGGGAAGAGAATTCTTTGTCATTTCTGCTCTTTTCAGTTGTAATCGTTAATAAATCTCTCAGGATATGTATGAAATATAGAAAGTAACATCAGTTCTCTCTCAGAAATTGGTCAACGAAGCCACCAGCTTGAGAAAAGTAAAAGTATTTTATGCACCCACAAATATATGTGATGCTTTTGTTCGACTGTGACACTTCTATTTTCTTGAACTATTCTGAACTGGTTATAGTCAGTTTCAAGATATTTAGACAACGGGTTGTTCAGTAGACAAAAGAAAGATCAAACTAAATTTATGTTTGCTTCATCAGTTCAAGAACAATGGTTCTTTTATTTTAGGTCTTTTAGATTGCATTTCTTCATTTACTTGCCTGCCAACAGCATTAAGACAAAATTATTTAACAATAACTTGTGGGTTTGATCAGTTGACATTTGGTATGCATTGTATATGTTTCAATTACCATAGCTTAGAAAAGGTAGAGCGTTAATGATTAATATTGGGCTTTTATTTCTTGCTATTTTTGAGTTAAACTACTATCTCTTATATTGCTTTAAGTTTAAACCACATGTATTCATTCATGCGTGTTGTAAGATTAAGTCTACTTGCTTGAATATATATATATATATATATATATATATATATTATATATATATAAAATCCTAATGAGCCAGAAACTACCTACCTAGGTTTCACCTAAATGGATCTTCAGGGTAAACTGCCAGTTAAAAAAATATTGTTAAGTCTTCAAATTTAGAATTTGCAAACACTCGAAAATATTCTTAAAGCTTGCTATTTAAGGAAAGGTAAAAAAAAAAAAAAAAAAAAGTTATTGAAATTATTTCTGTCCATAACTAATTTCTACCATAACTTTGATTTCAAGAATGCTATCCTTATTAAAGGAGAAAATAATTTACTTAAATGTAAAGTTCCTGAGAGTGTAATTAATGATGCTTGCCAAAATGTTAACTTAGGCCCTGGATTTTTTTCAAATATCTCCTTCCTTTCTCAAGACAACCTGCATGATCATAAACATTTAAAAAAAATTAAAAGTAAATACTTAATTCAAGATCTTTAAGTATTTAAAATAATTAAACAAAATAAAATACATAGAAATAAATAATTACATTTACTCAATTTCATTTATTAGGCAATTAATTGCATCACTTATCATCATCTACAGTTCACCTTTCCTTACACAATAATCTTTAAAAATATTTTAGAGCATTCTGAAAATCAGAATTTGAAAATGTAACAGTATTTTCCCTCCACATCTGTGTATAAATACAAATTACGAAATGAAATCTCCACATTTACCTTGATAAGAATAAAATGTATTAGTAAAAAAGGTTTTCTTTGGCTTTTTATATATATATATATATATATATATATATATATAAAATGAACAGTGAAGCCATAGCCTGAAAGTTACATTCAAGCATGAAACATACCACTCAGTGTGGATGCAATGTTGGTTGGGGATGGGGATAAATAAAACAATTTGAAATAAAGTACAACAAAAATAAAAAGATTATTAAAATTGAAGGAAGGCTTTCATACATGTCCTGTTCTATTCAAATGCCTCATTTCCAGCTTGTCTATGAATTTCATCCTTATTACTTAACATTAAAAACATATTTTCAAATTCCTTTATTTATTTATTTTTTTTTTTTTTTTTTTTTTTTTTTTAACCTTTTGTTATTCCACCTGGCAATTATGCCACACATTTAAGCATCTACAGCTTCGGTTATTAATTTTTTAAAGATTTTCTATACTTGCTAAAATTTTACGGAATGCATATGTAATTTTTTTTTTTTTTTTTTTTTTTTTTTTTAAGAATTTGTTGTAATTCTAAGTAGCAATTACTGTATAACAAACAAATCAAAATGATCTTGTAGAGAGACAACCATTATGCTTCAGTATTTTATACATTTAGAGTAACTGAATGCATTTACAACCAGCCAGCTTTTCAGTACATTCGTTATAAATATTTCAATTCCTCTGTGTATGTGTGTAACTGGTTTGTTTAACATCTAATTTCATTGCTTTATTTCATTGTAAGTGTTCCTGTCACATTGTGATTTAATGATTGTTATTTAAATGTTTTGTTTTTATCTGCACTTTCAGCCATGCTTCTCATTTTATTTATTGCTTAGTCTTTTGAAGTCTTCAGACATGAAATTTCTTGTAAGAAAGTTTTCTATTTTCCTTTCATCCACCATTATAAAGAAACTCTTTTGATTTTGACCACGTTTTTTTTGGGTGATTCATGAAACATTTATTTTTAGATTCTCTTCACACATTCTCTGCTTTAACATCTTATATGTTATATGATGTTTTCATCATTGTTATTATCCATGTGAGTGTTTTTAATTGTATCTTGAGTAGATCTCAAGATTTCTTTCTTGTTCTTATGTTAGGACTAGCTGTAGACCAAACACAAACCAAAAACCTTTGTGCAATTTAAACGGCCAGTTGTCTGTGTGGTTTATTTTTTTGTCGGTTTCTAATGAAATTTAAGATATTTTTACGAAACAGATTTGGTATGTGCAAGATATTTAAAGAAACTAACTTCCAGGAAGAAGTATTGATTGTAACTTTCAAAAAAAATTCCTTAACATATCCAACATTGATGTTCTTCTTTTATTTGTTGTTAACATGTTTCAGCTGATCCATTCATCAGTCCTTGTCCAGTGTAATACATGAGAACAAATGAAACCTCTTAGCTACAAGATAGAAACTTACAGCATAAATTCTTCATTAATCTACCCAACTATAGGATAGAGACTTAAATGTTTGTCCCTAAAATATTCAACTAAACTTTCCATGTCTAGTAAAATCGTGTTGAACAGAAGTTTAGTTACAAATAAATACTAAGACTTCTATTTATATTATGAACAACAGATTAGGATGATTAAATTCATCCAAAATGACTTCTGCTTATCCTCAGTTAACATTTATAACACATTTTAGACTAATTGATTTAATAAATGGCATGGTTGTTTTAATTTATTTACTAACTGTGCTACAGCCTGTGTATTATATGAAAATAACACCAGTCATGTACAAATTCATGGTGAACAGTATTCATGAGATTTTAATATTTTGTCACTATTTCTCTCCTAATTTGTTTCCCTTCTTTCATTTCTTGTTCTATAGTATACAGTGTATAAGTTCTGTTAGTAAGCAAACAGGCCAGTCAAAAATTCTCGATTTCTTGTCTTGCTGCAGCATTCCATTGTGTATTTTTCAAATGGACAGCATTCTCTTTCTAGGCTAGACACTTGTACACATGTCATAACAGTTTGAGTCCTATTTACAAGTAAACAGGCCTTTCAAATGTCCTCATTTATTCTGATTACTTTTGCTTTTGCACTTTTTTACTTTCTCCTAACCTGCATATGGTATTTTTTTTTTTTTTTTTTTTGTTTTTGTTTTTTTTTTTGTTTGTTTTTTTTGTTTGTTTTTTTGTTTTTTTTGTTTTTGTTTTTTTAAGCATTTTTCTTTGAAATTTCTACATATATTAGTGAAGTGGTATCTGAATTGTTAACTCTATTCAAAATCTTAGACTGAAGAATCATAAATAGTCACAGTAAGATATGTTCTGATGAAACTTTACTTCTGGGTTGAAAATAAGCTGACATTATGAATCCTAGTTAAAGCAAACTTTAATTTTAGAACAAGATTGAAAAATAGACATACTATTAAAATTTTAATTTAAAGTAATTAATAAATTTTCCTGGTTAAAAAAAAAAAATTAAACAAAATAACAATGTATTGTTCTGCGTTTTTCATTGGAGATAAAAATCATTCATTGGTTGTGCTAGAACAAATAACTGTTAACTTGAAGTAAATATAAGTAAGCAAGTTGGTGTCATCTGCTTTCAATCAATTTTCACGCTACCTTTTCTATACTTAATTGGAAAAAGATTTTTATCATTAATTTCAAAGTTTTCCAAAAAATGTTAATTTACATTTATCTGTTTTTGCTTTATAAGTGAATCAGTTGAAATATTGAAAAAAATGAAGTATTTCACTTCATTTTGTTTTCTAATTTAATGAGAATAAATTTACTTTGTTTTTAAACAAATCTTGGATTCAAGTGTTTAGAAATCACTGAAAAATGTTTATTTTAAAACAAATAAGCCCACTGTTAAATAATTGTCTGTGTATTTTTACACTTTCAATTAATTTTTATCCATTTTATATAAGAAATAATTGAATGGCATATGTAAAAAAAAAAAAAAAAGAGAAAAAAAAGGGTAATTTTTTTTTTTTTTTTATTTAGCTTTTTTTGTATTTGTATATTTTAAATATTAATAAATTTTTAAAAAATCGTCTTTTATTAAACAGAAACTATGGGATATTTTACAATTCATTAATTCATTATTTATTTAATAACATTGCTATTGTTTATTTAAAAAAATAATTGGATAACAGATTGAATTTGAAATGCTAAATTACCAGCTGTTTTTTCCATTTTCTAACGCTAATTATTACATAATTGTTTATGAAACACTTCCTTGGAACATGCTGAATCAGACTATGACTTCGAGCATTTAAATATTGTAATAATCATGTTTAAACCAGGCACACACATACATGTGCACACAGACGAAGGCCCTTTATTATAGAATAGATTATTTTTCCCTCTCAAGTTAAGAATAAAATATAAAAATATGAAGCAATGATCTGAAAATGTTAAACTTGTAAAGAATCAATTTGTGAAGGCTGCCAAATTTTAAGATTAATTCTTTCTGAAAGCAACATTAAGCATATTTGTATAAAAAGCAAAAGACAAGAGAATTTAACATTGCCTCTTAACCCACAAAATTCTTTATTGTAGGCTTCTTTCTTTTTGTTTGAGTTCCAGATTTTTAGTTCTACAGAAATGCGAGTCTAACTGTTCATTTGTCTGCTCAAGAAGATTTTTTTTTTGTTTTTAGTTTTTTCTCTATGAAATCTTTCTCCATATAGTATGTTTGATTGTGCAACAAAATAATTCCTAGTAAAACTGATATTAACCAACCAATGTTGGTAGCATTCTTAGAATATTACTATAAACAATATGAGTTTCAGTTTATATCTTTCTTTATTGAAAATATTGAGAATAACTTTTGCATCTCAAAAAGGACCTCCAATCGATTGTGAACTGGGGTATGAATTGGCTGGTCAACGCTTCTAAGACAAAACTGCTCTCTATTAATCACCACAGAGATCCTTCCCTTCCCTCCATTAGAATGTCTGACGCTCAACTTCTTGAGAGCAACTCTCTGTGGCTTCTCGGTCTCACGTTGACTGCTGACCTGAGATGGAATAAATACATTGAGTCAATTGCCTCATCCACTGCAAGGAAAGTTGGCTCCCTGAGCCGCGCCAGGAAGTTTTTCTCCCCGGAGTCAATCCTCCAGATCTACAAATCAACAATTCGCCCTTGCATGGTGTATTGCTGCCATATATGGTCTGGTGCCCCTTCTGTTTGCCTCAGGGTTCTTGATAGGCTCCAGAGGCGGATATGCAATGTAGTTGGCCCTGGCGTCTCGTCTACAGTCACTTTCTCACAGACGCGCCGTCGCCTCCCTCTGTCTGTTCTACAAATACTTTCATGGAAATTGCTCCGAGGAGCTGCATTTGCTGGTTCCCAGACGTCATGAGTTCCAGCGCCTTACGAGGCTGGCATCCCGCTCTCACCCCTTCACTGTTGAAACTCTTAAATGTAGCCGTCTCTTCTACTCTAATAGCTTCATGTCTCGCACCTCTCGCCTGTGGAACTCCCTTCCCTTTTCCTGTTTCCCTGTGAGCTATAATCTCCAGCTATTCAAGTGTAATGTCAATCGACATCTCCAGTTGCCTTGATCTGTCCACTACCCTCATCCTTTCTTCTATGACTCCTATCTGAACTTGCTCTAAATTTTATGTAACCCCCTTGTGTCCTAGTGGCTTCCCGCCTTGCTTGCGGTGAAATGCCCCCCCCCCCCAATATATATATATATATATATATATCTATGTGTGTGTGGTGTATGCACACACATTAATCTACTCTTTAGCTTGTTAGTTGTGAACTGCTCCACTCAAAAAATGTTTTATCTAAAAATAATATTGTTTGTCTTGACAACATTAGCAACTTCGAAGGCTTCTATAATTTTACTGTCAACAATACTAATGCAAAAGTTTACTTATCTGCTTAGTCATGTTGCTTGATTATTTTGATGAAATTATCAAGGCTATCCAATGTCACTTTACATTCATTGCTGTTGAGAAATTAATCTTCATGTACTTTTGTTGTTTCACCTAATTTCTATAATTTATAATTTCTATAATTTATAATTTCTATAATTTATAATTTCTATAATTTATAATTTCTATAATTTATAATTTCTATAATTTATAATTTCTATAATTTATAATTTCTATAATTTATAATTTCTATAATTTATAATTTCTATATTTCTCTTTGTAATGTTTGCTTCAAGGTGTCAGTTTGGATGTTTTCACGTCTTTAGCCAGTGGTCTTCAGGTTTTGCTTTTTTTTTTCTCTCATTCACAACAGATTATGTTCTGGAAATATCAAAATCTCTCCTTTTCAGACATTCTTAAAGCCAGTTTGTACCTTTTTCTGTTATTGTCCCAATGTTTTTATTTATATTTCTTCATTGTTCTCAATCTTTTTTTTTTTCCCAACAATTTCCAACACGTTGATGTTGTTGCTATCACTTAATAATTTGCTTCTCTTTTTAGCTTATATCTTTCTTAAAACTCTTCACATTTGTTATGCAAAAATAAATATCAACTATTCTGTTATATTCATATCCAGTGTGATGAACACCCCTTGTTGGATAATAAAATCTTGCACTACCAGATAAATTGTTCCAGATATTTCTATTAAAAAAAAAATAGATAAGCTGAAATTTACAGATGTAAATAAATATATTCTGAAAATTTAACCAACATCAGTTGTGTTAGGAAAACACATAAAATAAAATCTGATTTAGTGTATAGCCATTAAAATTTTAACCATTTCATCCTATCTACACCTACACTTGGGTTTTATGTGGAATTTATTGCTTAATTCATATTTTTTCTTTGCTGCTAATGTATTTTCCAAATATCTTTTAATACATTCTTATTTATTCCTAGAGGTCTTTGAGGAATATTACTTTTGTGCAGAATTTTTCATCTAACAAGGCACATTAAATATTTAAATTTACTAAAAATCCATGAAAATTGTATATTAGGTTGGTGCAAAAATAATGTCGTTTTCTAACATATGTTACTATGTGAGAAAACGACATTATTTTTGCACCAACCTAATAGAAAGAAAAAGAAATTCCTATTTTGATGACTCTTAAGCAGAATCCCCTTTTTTTTTTTTTTTTCTTTTTTCACTTTACAACAAATATAACCTAAGATTTCTTCTCTTTAGCCATTAATTTAGTAGAAACCTGAACACGTTTGTATAATTGCCTTGTTTCATTCCCATTACTACCTAGCTTAGAATTATATAAAGGCACAAATCATGTTTATTTGGATTTCAGTAGCTGACATGAGAGGTTTGATTTTTTTTTTTTTTTTTTTTTTTTTTTTTTCCTGTTTATATGTGAGAAAATAATATTTAATTCTGTCATTTTATTCATTTTTTTCATTTTTTTCTTTTTATATGAGACAATGCAGTCTTATTTGACAGCATTGTCCAGATTTTCATTGTTTCTTCACTAATTATTGCATTACCAGAAAATATTGGTGTTGAAAGAAAATTTTGTGCCTGATCAGTTCCTGTGATTTTGTACACCACACCTAACACATCAAGTTTCATGTTTTTCAGTTTGTCTTGCTTTTTTGCTTTCATTTTTAATGTTCCAAAAATTAAATAAATAAAAGGTGTAATGATCTTCTTTCAGCTTTGTTCAATGTGAACCTACTAATAACTAATGTCTTCAGTGTTCCCCGTGAGTTCCTAACTAATTCTCTGTGGATTTTTAACCATTCTTCTTTTATCCTTCAAGACTCTGCTTCTTCTTCTCAAGTGACCTGGCAACATCATTTTCATTTTAATTTGTTTTTGTTTTTTTTGTCCTTTAGGAACGTCCTGAACGGCCACTGTACGATCCTCGTAAAGCTTTGGAAAGACGTCAACAATCAGAATCTGCAAGGATGCAACACCATGACAAGAATGGCACTGGTGGGGAGAAACATAATTATAATGAGGGCAAGGTTGGGGGTCAGCTGGAAAAGATGAGCCTAGATCGTCGTGACAGGAATAGTGCTCATGAAAAAGGCAAAAGTGGCAATGAAAAGGGAAGGTCGGATAATGGTAAATGTGGCAGTGGAGAAAAGAGTCCATTCATCGCTAAAGGAAATAATGAGAAGTCTGCCACTAGCAGCAGCAGCCGAAAAAGCAACTCCCCTCATTTGGAAATGTCTCCTAGTGTTGCTGACGACAGCAAAGGCACTGAAGTTGATTGAATCAGGCAGGTTCTATAAAGTTCTGTGTTTAACTCTGTTTGTCAAATCAGGGGCATTGGTCCATGCATTGCTCATGTTTCTGTTGGCTTTCTTTTTTTCAAAAACAAAGAAAAGGTTGCAGAGGATGAACATATTCCCTATAGACACACTGGTATTAAAACCGGTTTCTCCCTTTATGTGGAGAGAATGAATCTTGACACAAACAGGGAACTGTCAGCTTGAACCTCCTTTGTGCCTTGATTGGTAGACGTTGGAAAAGAGAATATTGCTCATGGAATTTTGAAACTTTTCTCTTTCATTAGTGAAAAGAATAACACTTTATATTATTTAATCACATCATTATCTCTCATGAGAAATTTTCTTTTCCTTTAATTCATCTTCATCAGTTTCAAGTTTAGCAGCAAATCTCAACTTCTATCTACATTTTCATCTTAGAAAGCTGAGATGAGGACAGACAAATTAACTGGGAAATTGTCATTAAATTTGTAAATGGATGGAAGTCTTTTGTTAACTGGAAACTGTTTCATCTCAAGACTTCTATCTTTTATCTTCTGAATTCCTTGTGATATGCTTGTAAAATAACAATTTAAAAAAAAAAAAGCCTTCATACTTCATTGTTTCTTTTCTTTTACTAAAAAAATAAACTTGGGAATTATCGCATGGTACTTATCTTATTCATGCACACACACACATACATATATATATATATATATATATATATATATATACAAACACACATACACTCAAGAAATCTTAGAAAATGCATTTTGTGGCACATATTGAACCTTTGTCCTCTTTTGTAGTGGGAACAGGGGAAAATAGAACCTTACTTGCTGTTATGTTCTTTATGGCCAAGCTGTAAAGCACTCTGTATGAAATGGTGGTTTCCCCGACAAAGGTGGAGGCAGATTTGATCCCTGTCAGAGAATGCATTTCCTTTTCTAAAATTTTCTCAAATGTTCTAGCCAATAGACATAATAGGCACTATTAATGCATAAAGATGGCTCATCTATTACACATAGGAAATATTCACTAAAAATAAGGTTTGAAGTAATGAAAATATTGGATTAAAAATAAATCCATTAATTCCTTAAAAATTGCTTTGTTTGCATTTTGGATATGAAACTGAACAAATATGAAGCTTTTAAGAAACTAATCTGAGTGAACATGTTCTTTCATTAAAAAGGGACAACACAACCTTGCTTCCTGTGATGTTCTTTGTGACCAATCGGTAAAGTATGTTGCATCAGTTGTTCTATTTTTAGAAGGATAATTAAAAGAACCAATTACTGAAAAGTTTGGATGAAAAGGCTGAGAGGGTTGAGTAGGGGTGGTGGTCACTGCCAATTTCTCTGACTTCCTGAAATAATATGCTTGTTGGTGATTCCAAAATTGTATTGTATGGAGAGATTTGGTTGATTAAAATGAAAAATCTCAAACTATAAGGTAGTACTGATTGTATAGATTTTATTTAAAAACATTTTTCTTCTGTGTAGGATTACATTATTAGAAGAAGAAGAAGAAAAAATAATACTGAAATGGAAAGTAGCACCAAGCAATGGGGATTTTAGAGAATGCAGTAATGTCCATTAAAAAAAAAATGACCATAGATGACGACTGTAAAAATGATTTGGAAAGACTGGGCAAAATTTAATCACAGCAGTTGCTCTATTGCAAAATGAACCAAAAATACAATCCTTGATTTTTGCAAATTTTTCTATCTACTCTGCATAGTTTGAATGAAACAGATTGAGCATAAAAGGAAAGAAAAAATGTTCTTAAATAATTGTGATTTATCCAGACTAATATCCTCATCTTTGTATCCCAGTTTTACAGGCTGGAGCTAATTTAGCGCCTGTAAAACTGGAATACAACAGCAGAACTCTAAATATTTCACTCATGAGGGAAAGACTACTTTAATATCTGTTTGCCATAAAATTAAGAAAATTAATTTGGTTAGAGTTTTTGGAAGTGAATTGGGCTGAGAACTTTTCAACACCCTCCCATGTTGAATGGTTCTTTATTATGAAGAACTACTTGAATTATTTGCCATTGTATTCTGTAATAAATGTTAACCATATATTGAACAATCAATGTAAATTTTAACATTGACCCCCTTTTTTTTTCTGTCAAGTGTTCTATAAATTTGGATATTGTTATTGTATTAAAGCAGACAAGAATTCTTAAAGACTAAATGGCATTTCCAAAGTTGATGACAACTGTAATGATGATGGACTCAGATATTGATCTCTTAACAACTCTTCTTCTTGTCACCTCATATCCAGTCAATCTCCAATCAACAAAGTGTGAGATTGGATCACTGCTAAATGAGGTAGGCACAAAATCCCAAGCTTTAGTGTTATGGATGAGTGTCTATGCTATGAAAGGAAAAAAAAAAAAAAAAAACATTCCAGCCAGTATTTGTGGGGACAGAGTCCTGATTGTAATTGAGAAGAAAACAATGAGAAAATGTGAAAAAAGTTCACTATGGGGAAAAGGGCTTCCTTCTCCCAACAAAAATTTTTCTCACGTGAAAATTCACTGCATGCTCCAAAAGTAATGCCTATATTTCTCCCAAACACACGCACACAGACAGAAACTAATACGTACAGAGAGTAAGGTCACACCACTGGATAGAGCAAGTTTTCAGTTTTAAAAAAATAAAAAAACAATACTTTTTTTACATAGTCACCCTTATTGGCTACACATTGTCATGGTCTTCATTTTATGCATTGACAGCTGTACTTGGAACATGGCTTCCAACAAATATCATTACTAAAATGCATTAACCACTGCCTGTGTTTACATCTACTGTTTGGTCTTTGTAAAATTTTTAGAAAGTATCAATGAATATCATTTGGTGAAATATTATTTGCATGGATGAATTTAATCACATACTTTTGCTAGGTATGCACTTTTCTTATGTCAGCAGATCAGCAATCTGTAATAAAGCCAAGAAAAAATAATTTCTTGGCCAGAAATGCTATCAGCAATCATGTTTTGGAGGCTTTACTTTTGGAGCAAACCCCTTAAGTCTAATCTGCCTAATCCTGTTAACAGAAAAATAAATCAGTAAAAACGGAAATCTGCTATTAGTGGATTAAAGAACATTTTTTTTTTTTTAACTAAAAACAAATATCTATTAACAAATGCTAGTAGAAAATCTCTTGGAAGAAAGTCAGTATTAGAAATAAAGTGCTTTGTTAAATGTTATAGAAAAACAAGATTTGAATCACTGATCAGGTGTGAGAACTTCAGATAATTCTTCTGTAGCATCATCTCTGCAGCCTGTAGAAGTGTTCTTCTAAAATCTACAAAGCCCCAATTGAATTCTAACTCACAAGATAAACCAAGGGATATGTCATAGATAATGAGTGTGAATATTAAAAAGCTTTGGAATGTCGATATTTTAAAGGAAGATAATTTGCAAAAAGTTTTATCACTGACTATGAATGCTATGTAATTTTAATTTAGTTTGTTACAAGGCCACAATATAAGAGTTCACAGGATTATTGTGTTAATGATCAATTTAAATTTAGTAAGCTTTACTTAACCTGACCCAAAACTGAAATAGTAAGGCATCCAGCGCAACATTGTATGTAATTATTTCGTCAGCTTGAAGCATACTCAGAGAGATAAGTATGCTATTATTCTGTGGACGGCACCTCTTGAAAAGTTATAAAGTTTAGCTTAGTCTGGTAAAAGCTTTGTTTTTTCTAACAAATGATATTCTCTCCCATTGCCACACCTAACAGGTAGACCATTTTCTTATAAATGCTAGCTTTATTATTATCAGTCCTATGTGCAAGTGTTGTTGCAACTAAGCACCTGATTAGCTTCCTCTGTACATCTTTGTTACATGCCAATGTCAATGTGAATGATGTTCCAATTCACTTGGTGACATCTTCCGAGCATTTTTTTTTTTGCTGTCTGCCTCTTCTTCTTTTACTTAATCTTGAATCGTGTAGAATGGCAGTAGAAAGATTATTGGCTCTTAAGATATGTACATATCATTTCAATTTTCTCTTATGGTGACTTGCACTGTGGCATTTGTGATATGGTTTACATAGGCAGCACCTAAATGCTGAAATGTTAGCCATAACAATTTCTGGTTTGGTTACTTCAGGGTCAGTTAATGAGCTAGTCTGCCCAACCATTTACTCATCAATAGGTCTTTTATAGTTATGGCGTTCATGTCAAACCAAACTAAGTAACCAGCAATGATTTCTGTTTTCTTACTTACTTGTGTGAAACTGGCATTTGAAAGTAAAAAAAAAAAAAAATGAATTTTAAACAAGCAGATCATTTCTATCATAATTTCTTGCTTTCGACACTTTGAGCTCTGAATGATGGTTTCCAGTCTGCACCAGTACATATAGCAGGCCATTTGTTGGTATTGCTATTATGACTGACACAGATTAGAGCATCAAATTTTCGCCTCTGACTTATCAGTTAAGTACAGAACTTCTCTTTTCTACGTTCTATCATTGTCCATACCCAGATATTGTAGAAATGAATGATATTAAGACAGCATATGCAGGGAACTAGATTCATGCCTTTCTTTCCAAAGAGGCACTAACAGCAATGAAATTCACCATCAAATAAAACAGGATTGGGGGCTGTCAGCAGTTATCTTTATAAAACCAGAATTATGCTTTTGCAGCTAAAGTGGAAAGAAATAAAACATTATTCAAAATTGATGTAGAAAATATTTATATTTTAAAAAAACTTAAAATATGAGAAAGTGTTCAACTCCTGATTACTGAAATCCAATTAATGATCAACATTAATATGGAAAACAGTAAGGGTCAAAATGAAGAAAAAATATATGGAAGATGATAATTTTGGTGTGAAGACGAGGCAAAGAAGGATTAAATTTAAAGCTGAAGAGGGAAGAGGATGAATAAAGGAATGAAAAAGATAAAGAAAAAGATTTTACAGTCATGAAGAGTACTGGAAAAATATTCTTAAATCGTTGAAAAAAAAAAAAAAAAAATGAATCCATAAGAATTACTTCTTGGAGTGGAATATTTTAAAAAATTCCTGAACTTGCAAGAACATATAAACTAAAAAAATGCAGCAAATATAATAAAAAAAAAAAGAAAATACCAAAGTATTCCCAAAACTGTAAAATACATTTAAAACAATATTTTGAAAGTTATTCTTCAGTGATTCATTTTGTTAATTGCTCTGATTAATATCAAATTTGAATTTTTGACTTAACATTTTACAAATTAAAATTACAATTTTAATGTCCTGATAGAAAAATAAAAAGATCGGTTATGTTACAGCTTTTAATATCTTTTGGATGAAATTATCGTACACAGTAATAAAATTTGATTCAAAACAAATTGCAGAAAAAAAAGATATGCAATATAAATACCTATTCCAAAAATTGAAAGTGCAAGGTTTGGAAATTATTTGAAAATTTTATGTTAGAGATCTTCATTAGATTTTAAAGTCAAAAACCATCTTGCTGTTTATTTTTTTTTTATATGCATCTGAATGTTTATTCATATCCAAGCACCATCTAAACTTCCTTGAAAACTTATCAGTGCTGCCTATGTATAATTCTAAATGTGCACTGGAGAAACTTCATCATAAACAACAAAGCCAGAAGCATAAGTATTGAAGTTATGCTGCAAAACACTCATTTTCAATGGACGGAGACTAAGTAGCAGAAATTGAAGGTGATAGTCTTCCAAAGGCTTTCTTGTTTAGCAAACTGGTCTCCGGAAGGCTGATCAGGGAAAACATAAAAATAGATGGGTATACATTTAAAAAAAACAAAAAAAAACAGTTGTTTGTTATGGAAATGAGCATTGCCAACGGAAAACAAACTGTTGACAAGGAGATATGGTGATAACACGATCTACCTGACATTCAAACCTAACTACAGAGAATAGGAAGCTCTGTAAAAGTGGAGTTCTTTCCAATTACCACAACGTCTATAGGAAAAACTGCTTCCCATATCACTTGCAGGTTCTCTGATGCCCAGCAAGGCCTCATGCCTTGCTGGCCATCAGAGAACCTGCAAGTGATATGGGAAGCACCTCTTTCTAACTCTTTTCAAATCTAAACCAGAATAGTAACACTCTTCATAAAAAAAAGATTTGAATAGTTTCTTTAGGGCTACATCCACTGTGTAGCTGTTAACTCTCTAACAGGCAATCTGTGATGATTTTCCTATTTTAGGGTTATTTTGTGCTCTTAGTTCCAGGACTAATTCCATACATATTTGTTCAAGTTTGTCTTCAATTTTAGCCAATCAAATTTTTCTTTTAAGGAAAATATAAAAACAATTGCTGGTGATGTTGTAGCTTATTTTCTTCTTAATCCTCATTAGGTGTTAAGACTCCATAATTATCACTTACCAAAATATTCACTTTTAATTAGAATCATATACACTTTACACATGTAAACTACAGCTAAATTCTCGATAATTCTCCTTCTCTTACCCTCAAAGAGATTTTATCAACCCCCACTTTAACTGGAAGGAAAGTTCTTTTTCTTTTCAAAATGGAAACCGTTGAATGGTTGATGACTAAACTAGCTCCACTTTGTCTTGCGTGAGGAGGGTGGTTAGCAACTCAATGAGTCTATGGCCAATTACCTAAAGTTAGTGTCTCAATAAAAACACCGTGGAGAAGGCAACAGGAAACCACTCCACTACCTATCTCATTATTCATGACAATAAACAATATAAATATTAGAGATAATAGTGTGAAGGTGGGTAATGTACAGGAAGACGTGTCATGACTGTCATCCAGCAAAAAAATAAATGCACTAAATTCAATTACTGCAAATAAACTGAAGCAGGAGTTAAATACATTCTACTCACAATTACACATGCATTCAAAGCCAGTCTGGTTGGTCAAATGTCTCAGCTTTTGATAAGTTGGCATTGATTAAATTGGAATTATCTTTTAAAGTGGATTTAAAAATTTAACATATTACAATTAGATATATTTGTTAATAAATTCAATTTATTTTACCCCTGATGAATAGAGTAATTTCTGTGAAATTTTTATTTGAATTTACTATTAATGCTCTGTTTCTTGATATTAAGCACTTAGAAAGATTGCTTGCCCTAAAAGCCTTATTCACTTATCAACACAGTAAAAGTTCTTTGGTCAATTTTTTAAATTCTTTGAATTTTTCTTCAGTTTGAACCATTTTTCTGATTTCCAGAGAGAATTTGAACAGCAATTATCCAGTGTCTTCTGAGCACATTCAGAAACCATTATCAAAAAGTTTTATTTTTCTGTTTATAGATTTTGTGTTTTCTTTGATACTTTTTCAGAGCAGCATCTTCACAGGTTGGGGGTTTTTTTGTGCATTGCATCTTCATGCATTGGTTTTTGTTGTCATGAATTCTTTTTATTGTTTGGTAAATATAAATAGTATGTTTGTTTTTAGATTTAATTTAAATTTTATTGTTATTGGTTGTTTGCTGTTTATGCTTAAGGCTTCTGATATGTTGTAGCCATTTTTTTTAAATTTATGTGGTACAGTATTGCTTACAGTTAACAAACACAACCAGAAAACACAACTATAAATCCAGCAAATCCTTTATCTAACAAAAATACAATAGCAAATAAACTGAAAAACACTAGGATTTGTGGACATAAAAACAAATGACCCAACATAAAAAAATCATTCAAATTATATAGCGACTAAATATTATATTTTTTTTAAAAGTTACTTGCAAAATACCAACATGACACCTACCATCACATGATGACATAACACTTGAAAACTACCTAAGAAAAAAACAGCTTATACACATTGACACCATCTTATGAATAGAAGAATAAAATTCTTTCGTAATAGCTAATGAATACGAAAAAATGCTCAGAAGACACTGAATATAAATTGTCTAAATTCTCGATGGAAATCACAAGATGATCCAAATCACAGAAAAAAAATGACCATGAAAATTTTGGATTTCTGATGAATCAGAATTTTTAAGTTAATGATTGAATAAACTACAATGATAAAATACCCATAGAAATGACCCTATTCAACAACTCTAAATATTTCAATGCAGGTCATTATTTGAAAATGTCAAGTTTTTCCATTTCACAGAAGCAGATGTTAAACACATGAGAGCATTATCACCTCCTCTATCTTCTTTCTTTTTCTCACAGCATCTTTGATATGTCTTTTTTGACTTTCCTTGCAATCAAAACAGAATAGTCCATTATGAGTTCATTATTATTATGGCAGGACATAAAATATAAAGACTAACTAAGAAATAAGCAAAATTATAATATATTTTAACAGACGACTTTCATTGGTCTTTATCTAAACATACATATAATATATATATATATATATATATATATATATATATATGCTAAGACTAGAAAAATGCTGTCCTCCACATTCCTTACCATTTTTTGTTTAATAATGTACAATTTTCAATTTTGGTTGTCTTTCTCTTTCTTTTTTTTTATATATATATATATATATATATATATATACTAAAGTTCACCGAATACAAGGCTCGAGAGCCACTCAAGGGAGGGTTAATGAATGGAGTATATGATATGAATGTAAGCAAAGGTGGTAGGAAGTGAAGATTATGGGGATAGATAACAACTGAGCTTGTCGTGTTCAGAGAAGCATCCATGCAGGAGTCTGTTTCAGAAAGAGGCAGTTATTGTGAAAAACTGTGAGTGAAACTTCTTCCTTACAAATGGAATAGAAGAAACAAGGGTGATTTGACTACATGGACATCTGTAAAAAATCTGAATAGCTGAACTGATCAAACTAAAGAATGTAGCTCATCTGAACATTTGCCATGAAAATAGCTGCAGTCGAGTAAGGGGCTTGCAGCATTGTGTCTGTGGGAAATAAGCCTTCCCCCCCACAAATGATTTTGAATTCTTTGAAAGCTGGAAAGTGAGGGTTTCAGCAGCTCCAACCGAGATATGGCAGCAATGTCCAATGTTTGGTCTAATTCATCTTTTTTAAAGATGAAGCATAGGAGAGGGAGTCAGGTTATTTCTGGAGCAAAACAAATGAGCCAACCATTTTTCCAGCATTTTTAGCACAGGTGCATATTACTCAAAGTCTTGATGGAATAAATTTCCTTTTATAGATTTTTCAAAAAATGAAAATAACATCTCTTCCAAAGTTATTTTATTGTAAATGTTCCATTTGTAATTGACTTGAAAGAAATATTTAAAATGTTCACTGAATCTTGTGAGTCTATCGTTATGCGTAAGGTGATGTCTGATAATTATGACTTCAAATTTGACACTTGAATTCTCTTCTGTTCTGAAATCCACCTGCCATATCTTAGCAAATTTCTTCAGTGTTTAACTTTGAATCATTGACTTTTCAACCAGTCTATAGTTACTTTAATTTCTGGCACAGAGAAATAACTTGCTCCGTTTGATGAACAGGACATTTGCCATTCAAAACAGGGCCTCTGACTTCAAACTTTGAACAAGAAGCAGACTTTGACATCTGGGATTAATCTGAAAGAAAAGATTATTTTTATGTGCTATAAAAATTTCTGTGATGTACGTTGATTAAAATTGATGGCAATTTTTAAGTATGAAAAGGATTTTGTTCTAACTGTTGTTTACAGGCAAATGATAATATTGCAATGACTTCCTGAGTTGTGAATTTCACTGTTCACAGTGAACTGAGATCCTCGTTGTGTTGAATGTTTAGCCAAAGATATCCATGTGCATTGGCTCTGGATTCTTTGTCCTTGTTAACAATATTGTAACGGACAATATTTGCTTCAGACTGATAATGACTCCAATTTGAAGCAGCCATTGGAACTGTGACCAAGCCCAGAAATTCATCCCGGATGATATTCTGGTCCCATACCTGAAAAATAAAAAAATATCAGGGATAAATAGATAAGAAAAGTAGAGAGAAAGAAACTGAGAGACAAAAAAAAATAGTAGAAAGAGAAGCATAGATAAATGTAACATCTGACAGATTGAGATTCTGTTGAATTTAATGATTTTTTTTTTTTTTTTTATCTGATTTGAGAAAATTCCACACTGATTTTTTTTTTTTTACAATTTAAGTATTGAATATCAGATTTGTCTCCATATTTATCACAACGTTTCAACTTTCTTCAGGTGGTTGGAATGTCAAACTGAACCCTTTATTTTGTTTGCTCACCGGGGTAGACTGTTCTAGTTCCACATGCCATGTTTTAATGGATTTCTGTTATCTCCTATTAATTCCCCTCTCCAAATTCTCCACTGCCTTAATTGGGTATTGAACTCACAATATTTGGGTCCTGTCACTAGATCTAACTAACACCTTTATCCACTGTGCCATGTATCCTTGAGGATATCTGTGTATGAATTTTTGGGCATTATAAACCTAATGTCATCAGCAACTATTTATTTTTACCAGTGTTCATATTGCAATTTTTGCTGTTATTATTTATGTTTTTACCAGAGCTCATATTGCAAGGACACATGGCACAGCAGATAAAGGCATTCCTTAGATCCAGTGACAGGACCCAAAGAGTGTGAGTTCAATGCCTGGTTAAGGTGGTGGAGCACTTGGAGAGAGGAATTAACAGGATATAACTGATAGCTGACATCTATTAGACATGGCACGTGGAACTAGAACAGTCTACCCCAGAGAGCAAAATAAAGGGTTCAGTTCAACATTCCAACTACCTGAAGAAGGCCGGAGTGTACAGTGGGCAAAACATTGTGATAAATATGGCGACAAAGATGAGGTCAATAGTCTGAATAATGTAGTGTACATAATATCTCAGCTCAGAAATATAGACAGTGAGATTAGCTGTTTCCATACAGCAAACATTTGTCATTCATTGACTGAACTGCGTTACTGTTGCTTGGAATTTACATAATCTTTTCCTTAAAACAGTTTTGCAGGAAAATAGACTTCAAGTCCTTTCTCCTGTTGATGGGATTTTCCTTCCTAACCTTTTGTTTAATGTAATGTGGAATGCTAACATCTTTATTGTATCATTATTTTTACTTCTAGTTACATGTGCAACTCTTTTTTGTTAATGTTGCTGTTGGAAGTCTTCAAGAATCATTAATGGATCTGTGGATGTTAGTTATTAGGTTTGGTTTAATCAAGTTTTAGTTTGATTTGTTTGCACCTGAAAATGATGCAAACATACTATCAATGGTTTGATAGATGAGTTATCCACTAATCCAATGCAAATACCTTGGAGCTGTGAATAATAAAGTGACTTTTGATGGTAGAATTTATGTATTTAGAAAAAAAAAAGTATACCAGATCATGTAGTTGTTTTCCTAAAAAGACATTTTATCCACTTTGCAGCTTCTTTTCCCAGATACGATATTGCAAGTCTATCTCTGTCATTATTTCCATGGCAAATGTTCAGATGAGTACCATTCTATAGTTGAACCAAATCAAACCTCTACAGTTCGAGCACTATAATATTTCCACAAGTACAACTCATTCTCATTTTCTCCATGTTCCATATGTAACATTTTTTGCAAGAACTACTATTTTGTGGGACAGACTCAAATGTGGGTGCTTCCCTAAACATGACAATCTTAGTCTCTTCAAATCATGTACCATTCATTCAGTCAGTAATGTGCCATACGTGATACATGCTTAAGCGATCATGTATCTTTCAATACATGACTGACGAGGCAGATTTTTTTCCCACAGTAGGTTACCATTTCTTTCTGCAGTAGACCAGTTACCATCCAAAGTTATAGAACCAGGTTTGTCCTGCTATTTACTCATAACTGGGGCGGGAGAGAAGAGGATTCATACCTTTTCCCAAGTGAATATAATGGATTCGACTGGAATTCGAACTTGTCTCTCTGATTCTTCAATCAATGTCATTCATTATCTATCCTCTTTATCAACCTCACCATCTTCACTTCTGACGACTTGTATTCATTCATATCATATACCTCATTCATCATAAACCTTTTTATGGAAACTCTCTATCTTGATTGGCTCTCAAACCTTGTTTTTAGTATTTAAAAAAAAATTCACTCAGCTTATATGACACAAGGCTAATAGTGTGGGGTGCACAGAACTGAAGTCTCTATTAAATAAAAAAGATTCAATACTTTTATGAAATTATCACTAGACAATTTCAAGTTCAATTTTACAAGTATGTTGAATTAAAATAGTATCAATTCACCAGGCAGATTACAAAAGTCAATGTGTTTTGGCTCCCCATTACCCAAATGAAATCTGGTAACAAGGAAATATGTATAGGGGAATTGATAATAGAAATTGCTCAGTTCCCGACAGTACTTTCCTCATGGGATGATTCAAGCATCAGGAAGTGACATAGAATTTTTCTCCAATGGCTGTGGAAGCCCCTAATACCTACTCACTAATCATTTCTTCAAGACAAAATATTCAACCTCAACTAATCTTATACTCTATCTGAATTTCTAGGATAAGCAGTTACATGTGGACTATTCTTCTCTTTGTTGTTGTCACAATGTTTTTCTGTTGTGTCCTCCACCCTTTTCAAGAGATTGTCAATCTAGTTAATTTTCAGAGAATTCCAAATGGAACCATTTCTTTTATTGTTCTCATTCCACTGTCTATGTCTGGGGATGTGGGTACTTAGACATGGTCTAAAGCTTGTTTTGCTATCAATTATGACTGAATAGTGAGTTTGATCCTCACATGATACCCCATACTTTAGCTTTGTGCCACATCTAAGATACACTTACAAAATCATGACTGCCTATGTCAAGGGATATCTTTGAACTGGGTGAGCAATAAATGAGCCGTACTAAATAAGAACAAGACAAGATATCCCTCGATATGGGCAGCCAATTGAGATCAATATAGTTTAAATAAAGGGTTCAGTTCGAAATTTCCTAAAGGTTACCTGGAGCAATGAGCACCTGATGAAGCCCAAAGGACACAACTGCTGAAATGTTGCCATAACAAAGACAAGGACAGTCTGCATGTAAATAATGTAAATCAACAGAGTTAAATAGTAAGAAAGACTGCACTACAGTAGTCACAGCCTGAGCATCTTAACTAAGCATCGGTTGAGAGTTGTTGTTTTGTTTTAGTTCCAGTTTTACAATTTGTTAGAATTTAGATTTGTTATGAACAATTCAGAAATGGAAAATGTGAAGCGTGTTCAAATCCCAGCTGAAATACAGTGCTGTTCAATAAAAGTGACTCACCTGATTTTTTTTACTAAAAATATTTTTTGTCTATTGTTTTTGGGGTTAAAATAATTTTTAATCTTACTAATATAAAGACCCCTTCCCGGCCACCTAGGAAAAAAAGTTTATTCACCCCTAAGGTATTCTATTGAGAATTATAAATTTGGATATAAATGTGATTCAGGAAAAAACTGTGCAAAAAAAGTGACTCAGATATCACATTCTAATGATTAAACTGGTAAATTTAAAGAGCTTTGGACAAAATATTGAAAACTATTTTACAATACACCCAGAACAATATTCTAGAGAGTTCTAGAACAGCTTAAATTAAATCTAGAGTATTCCAGAATATTCCAGAAAGCCTCATACAGTATAAAAAACAGCTTGAAATAGCTACTCAGAACCACTTAAGGCATCTGTTATTGCCCTCTCAAAAGCAAACAAGTCTACGAGAGAAATTGCTATAACCTCGCACTCAACTCTCTCGAGTGCTTAGGGCACATAATTATGCCACTCCTGCTCCAAGGAAGGGAACGAAAGAAAAAGATTGATAGAACTGGCAGGGTAATCAAGAGAGAAGTTGCGAAGAATAGGACTATAACTAGCCAAGAAATTGCAGCCAGTCTAAGCGAAGAGCAAGGTGTTAGTCTTGCCTCTTCAACAGTCCGTCAGTGGCTGTTAGAACAAGGCTACAAATCTTGTACACGAAGGTTTAAGCCGCTAATAGGCAAAGCCAAGAGACTTGAATGGGCTTACTATTCAAAACTTTCACCGTAGAAGACTGGATGAAACGAAAGTTGAGCTAAATTCAAAGGATAAGTGGTTTGAAATCCGAAGAAGCTTTGAAAGCTCTTTGAATTTCGCAGTAAGTACTGTCAAGCATCCGTTCAGTATATTGTTCTGGGAATGCTTTTCTTTTCATGGAACTGGTTTCTTAAAACCTATTGAAAAGACCCTCAGGAGCGAGCAATACAAGAGAAATTTAGAGTCTTGTCTGCTCCCTTCTGCTGAAAGGGTGCAAATCGACCCCACTAAGCTCATTTTTATGCAGGATAATGCTCCCTGTCACAAATCAAAATTGATGTAGGAATACTTTGATGAGAAGCAAGTGAGTGTTATGACAGGGTCGCCCCAATCTTCTGACCTCAACCTCATAGAAAACTTATGGAGCATTATAAAGTACAGACTCTCAAGATTTGATTGTGAATTTCATATCCGAATGGAATTCAATGCTTGGAGATGAGAATTGCCAGAACCAAAGGGTTGAAAAGGTTATTCAAATAAAGGAGGACCCATAGATTATTAAATATTTCGAACTATATTACCTATTATAAATAAATTATACCTCTATTATTCTTTATTTAAAGCTGTTCGGTTATGTTTCTATTGATTACTAGTTGCAGGAAATAAGTGAGTCACTTTTTTTGCACAGAGTTTTTGCCCTAAATGTCATTTATATCCAAAATTATAATTAACAATAAAATACGTTAGGGTGAGTAAACTTTTTTACTAGGTTGTCGGGAAGGGGTCTTTATATTAGTAAGAATAAAAATTAGTTTGACCCCAAAAACAATAGGCGAAAAAACTTTTAAGTAAAAAAAATCAGGTGAGTCACTTTTATCGAACAGCATTGTATTTTTGATCTACTTTGTAGAAATTCATAAATGTCTTTAAGACTTGAGAATCCAGCTCTCCACCTAATCTGAGTTTATAGCAGGGTTCATCAATCTTGTCTGGGATCCAGTGTAGGCGACGGACAAATCATAATTCAAAATTAGAAGCGGAATCCATTCCTTCCAATAAGGATAAAAACCAGAGCGTTGTTTTCTAGCACAGAAATATATCCATCCAATAGTCCCCCAAAAAAAATCCGCTTTACAACCCACAAACCAAATTTCATATTTGTGATAACCACACTTAGTTAAAAAAAAAACATGATGCCACTGACACTTATGAAAAAGGATGCAGATGGACTTACTCCTTTAAGGCTAAGAAAAACCTAATGATGACAATCATATGTGTTGATGGTGCAGTTTAATATAATTACTATTTCCAGACAAAAATAAACAATAAATAAAAAACAAATTCAAATTTTGGTTAAGACTGCTTGTACTTCCTCAGAACTGATGCTTTTAGAAAAGATGTGAATATACTTTTCCCTGCACCATCCTGACATATCTTGACAAAAATGTTTCATCACTGGACTACCATGCCGTTCACCTGAGAACAAAGTTAATATTTAAACACTTAGTGAACGCACTGTCCAAGCAGTAGTAACAACGAAGAGCTGCTACTTATATTGTCAACCTCGATAGCAGCTAGTCATGTATTTTTTAATTGTCAGAAACATTACACTCAATGTTGTCTGCTAGAAGTGTATTTATATTGTCTAAGCTTAGGAGAATAGAAAAATCAAACGAGGGGGAAATTGGATTTGAAAGATTGTGTTCGACCAATCTTCTAAGAGGGACGAGTCTACCAGCCTTGAAAATCAGCATTTACAGTTCTTGTTTTAACTGGTTTCAAACAGCAACCACAATCACCAGTAACAAATACACAATTATCTTGCCAACCAAAACTTAATATTTACTAGGCTGAGTCTGGTACAAAACAAGTGTGGCATTGTAACAGTAAGATTCGGACAATTACACAGAAGGGGAAAGCGTGAGATTTTATCCAGATTTCAAAGGTTTTATGTTATATGTAAACTAGTATACTTGTTAAAAAAGGAGAATATTTTTTTCCAGGAAATAATAAAGCCATATTTGTCAGAATCGAAAAATATTGATTTTGTATCAATTTAGAATGGCCTGTTAATAATATCAATAAAGTGTAACATCTATCGGACAGCGCCAAATTATTATTACAAATCAGTATCATAATAACCAAATATCAAAAAGGTTTTGTAAGAAAATCGGTAAATGATGTGTTATGTCTATTTAACTATCGTGCTATTTCATCTTTCATTAGTCCTAAGCTTGGAGCTTCTGAAAGCATTAGGAAAGTCAGCTATCCCTAAATCAGTAGACACACTCACTTCAGAAGGATCCAATTATGACCGGCAACTTTAAAGGGACCGCTGCTAATTGCTCACTCACTGTTTCCAATACGCCCAATGACACCGCTGAGGATTTATCTGATTCTTTTCTTTATGTATGCAAAACTGCTCTATTTTTATTCTATGGGTTATGTCTCTTCTGGCCGTGGGTGATCGTGGATCTCCAGAACACCTTTGAAGCTCTTAGTAAGGTTAATCTTTATGCTATCTCCGAATTCCTTTTCTATCAACCAATAACCAACCCAACAAGCTTGTTGGGTTTGTTATTCAGTGCTTTTCTTTGACTCTCTAGCCTTCAATATAACCTGTAAGCATTAAATTCTCCAAGCCCTCTTTCCTCATTATGTACATTCATTTGATCTCACCCCACTACTATGAAGTGAGAGAAAAAAGTGGATGTAAGAATCTAATTGTGGCAAAGTTGGACCTTCGTACTCACAAAAAAAAACAAGAAAAGAAAATGGAGCGTGATGGTTTTTCCCTTGCAAAGAAAATGGAGCGTGATGGTTTTTCCCTTGCAAAGTTGGACCTTCGTACCCACAAAAAAAAAAAAAAACAAGAAAAGAAAATGGAGCGTGAAAGTGTGATGGTTTTCCCTTGACACTGCTATTATTTTAACTACCTTCCATCCTTGGCAATGGTTGTTTTAAAAATTGATAATCAGAATTGTAATAAAACCTAAAACATATGTTGAAAGTGAATTGATACATTTTCTTTTTGGTTTTTTGGAATTTACAACAAAAATATTAAACATTATTTGATTGTTTTTTTTTTTACACTATTATATTATTAGGTTGGTGCAAAAATAATATCGTTTTTTGACGTATTTTTTAACGTCAAAAAACGACATTATTTTTGCACCAACCTAATATTTATTGAAATGGTTGGCAAAACATCAGCTAATTGCCATTTGATTCGAACTTTATAAAATGTCAAATAATAAGAATTTCCTTATAGAATGGTTCACATATTTTACAAGAATGATTTTATATTTACAACATTCTAAAAACTAATATAATTAAAACTAACGCAAAGCAATATTTATCATTTACTAATTTATAAAGAAATAAACAATTTTTATTCATAAATTTATAAACGTTTATTAAATTATTAAAATATGTTAACCAACCCACTAGAAGGAAATCTTTATTATCATCTTATAAATTCCTAATCAATTGGCAATTAGCCGAAGTTTTGCCAACCATTTCAATAAACAATATTATAGTGTAAATAAACAATCTAATAAACTATGTTATTTTTGTTGTCAATTCTTAAGAACAAAGAATATGTAGAAATTAAATTTCATTAAGTTTAGGTTTTATTACAATTCTAATCGTCGGTTTTTAAAACAATAAACATGCCGAAGAGTAAAGGCAATGTCGATGTCATTAGAAAAATCATCATTTTGACACGTTTTTTATAGGCACGAAGGTACAAGTTTTGCCCCTAAAAATTATAGATGCGTCATTTATTGCCAAAAATAGGGGTAAATCAATGAGCTAAAAGCGATTTACCTCCCTTAGATCGGATCTATTTGTATGCAAATGGTCAGGGAGCTAAGAGCTGACTTACCTCGATTAATATGTCTTTTTCTGGTTTCTTGCGAAAGAAAGTGGCGCGATCTTTCCATTCAGGCTCTGATGTTCCTTTGACTGTACTTGTTCTCTGTTTGTTACCTTCGCAGTTAATTATACAGTACAAATCCCCTGTAACAATTATAATGGTTAAAAAATGAATATAAAAATCACTTCTCAAAAGAAAGTAATTTAAGGCATCGAAGAATACGCTCATCTAGTCATAAACCAGCCTGAAGGTATTTATCCAAAGGCCTCCTGCCTCTTAGAATCCAAGCTGTCACTCTTAATGAAACAAATACCAAAATTAAATAACCATTTTCGCTGATACCGTTTTATGTAGTAGCGTGGGGATATCCAGATACGACAAAGACCGCGATAATCCACTTCTTCCCAAGCCATACAATTTAGACCCTATCTCTCGTAGATATCTTTACCTTGTGCTGGCTGTGGGGTCAGGTTGGTTACATACAGTTTTAAACTGGCCAGGGAGTTGGCACCAGTTAGGTCATCGATCGTTTAGAGTTGCTAGTAAATGTTGTGGCAAGAAGGGTGGAGCTGCCCTTCGTTTTGATTTTAGTAAGCCTTGGTATTTGACAACTGGGCTAAAGAAAAGAAAGTCGTGCACTTGTCGGAAGAAAGAGAAGGCCTGATCTTGGTTGAAAATTGTAGTTTTAATAATAGTAAATAAATATAGAATATTTACAAAGCTTTGATATAACATCTCTGTAGGGGTAGGGACTTGGAACCAAAGTATGTATTCTCAAAATTTTATCAGAGAATCGAACATCGAGTTAATTTCAGGCAGATGTGAATTGCATGTGTGTTGATCAGCTAATCTATGAAATATCTCTCCTCTCAGTTCTCCCGGCTTTCTCTCTGGCTCCGTTCGCCAAAATGCTGTATATATGAGGACCTATCCCCTACAGTTTTTCTCCAATCCCTCGATCACAAGAGGGGTCAAAAAAGGGTAATTTCCTCTGTTATATTTAACTTATCCAGACTTTAAATATCACTATATTCAAAATAACAACCTGTCGTGTCTCTTACACAAAACCGGATGTTGACTGCTCGACGACCGAAGGCAGAACGCGAAAACGCGTCTCTGCGCATCAAGGCTCGACGTAGGTTTTCGGTATTAAATGAAAAAATGAACTTCATATATTGGCCAGACTGTGATTTGGAATCAATGCGACGGATATAAATTCCTTGATTCAACTCCGCAGAGCAGACAGAGAGGGAGAGAAAGAGACCCGACTGAGATATCGGCATGTAGAGGTTGGTCAAGAAGGTAGCAGACACACTGAACGCGATACTTTCCAACTTTCATCCTTGGCCGCCGCCGTCTTCACAAAACATCATCCGACAGCAATGACCAACATTCTTTCTCTGTCTTCCTTCCCTAATCTGTCGCCTTTTACAACAGCAACGAGCTTTTCTTCGAAGTTATGTTTGCTGAAGCGAAGAAAAAGATAACCCCTTCAGCAGTAACAACAGCGACAAGTCTGCCTTTCGAGGTTACCCATTTTACGTTTCCGCAACAAACCTTACATATTCGTCTGATAAGCTTTTATGAGAACATAGACAAAGTAATGTTGTCACCTGTCAAAATCTGCAGTTCTTTGAACAATAGATGTTTTCACAATCAAGTTTTCTTGGGAAAATTTGATATCACCCAAAGGGTCAAACTTATAAATTTTTCTGTTCCAACTGGCTACCACTAGAAACTAGAACTATAAAATACACTTCCATAACAAACAAGTTAACTTGATACAGCACATCACTTTTCTCATTATGTGTTCCAGAAAGTTTAACTGTCTACATCAATCATAGGCAAACTTTTTCAAGCATTGGGCTGAATAAGATATAATATATTAATAGGCGAACACCACTATTAAAAAAAAAAAAAAAAAAATCATGGTCATTTTTTGTTGAAGACAATACGCGTAAAACATCCATCTTAGAAATCAGGAAAACGTTGATTTTTTTTTTTCTTGGGTGAAAATATTTTCCTATAATAAAAAACTGAAGTCTTCGCATGACATTATCGCTGATGATAATGTGATTAACACACACTACTGTGAGTTATTTGTTTCTAATTTATTCATTTAACTATACGAAAGATATGTTTTTTTAAAGACGAATATATTTCTGCTCCAGAGAAAAATATTTGATGAACGTTTCCTGTTTTTAAAGCAAAAGATGTTTATACGCGTGTTCTTCCTTCGTGAAAATCGCCAATGGTTTAAAATACTGAAAAACCTATCTTCACCGAAAGTTTTAAAAATTCAAGAAACATTGTATTAATCTTTTGTTTATGTGTGAGAAAATGTGAGTGAACAAGTTAGGACGAAACGAAAGAAAGCTTTAAGAAATATTATTTGGGCTGAAAGTAGCCGAAGCATGCGGCTCACGGAGAGCGGTTTGTACCTGACTGGCCTAAGCATGGTTGCTTAAAAAAAGAAAAAAAAAAAAAAGAAAATTTTGACAAACCACTAACCTTCTTTTTGGTCCCCATTGAGAATACCATCACCTCGGTAGACAGTGACTGCAGTGACAGCTCGAAATCTCGGTCCTAAGCAGCCAGGGGGTTTGGGTCCATCTTTTTCAACAGCTCTGCACGTACAGGACGTAAACAAATATTCTATTTAATAAAGGTTCAATAAAATAGTTAAATAGTGAAATGCTTCATCTAAAAAAAAAAAAAAAAAAAAAAAAAAAAAAAAGAGCCAAATCAACTCCATTACTAAGAGTCCGGTTCTTAAAAGCAAATTTTATTTGTCCGAAAACCGACTTTACCGAAAACGTCAAATCGAATCCTGATTACCTTCTATAGGCGAAAAGTCTATGCAGGGAAGTACCAGGCAGTACCTCTCCTTCGAGAGTGGGGCTGGATTTATTGCTTGAGATGGCTTGGGAAATTGCAGTTAAACCCATTTTAAACTTTGACCTTGTGTCACTTTTGGCAGCGACGTAGACGCGCTGAAAGTTACACACCTCACCGCAAGATGAAAAAGTTAAAAATTAAAGGGAGATAATTTTTATGACTGAATTATTTATTTTATTTTTTTTGTATCAAAATTGGTAATTTGATTGTTTTTTTATTTATTTCCGATAATAAATACATTTTTTCTCATGAATTCGTCACTGAAATTTTAATTCGTGTAATAATGTTGCTTAATATTTTACCTTTATTCTGTGAATATTTGATAAAATAGACTCATTTAAATATTTATAATTTTTCCTTTTCATTATTTGTTACATTGGTGTTCACCCTGTACAGGTTCAGGGGTCCACTCGATGTAGAGCGTTACACAGTAAGAGGCACACAGCTTATACGTATGCTTGTGGAAGATAACGGTTAACGGTAGACTTCAACAGGCTAAGTTGGCAGTCGGTTCCATATGGCAGTGGATCGTGAGAAGAAGTCTCTTGTGTGTAACTTACATTTCACCAGGAGAATATGAAAAGAATGAGGATGATTCGCTATAATATACGTGGTGGCATAGTGGGTCTTAGCCGTGATTAGTACTGGTGAAACCAAGGAGTGTATTTCATCTGAAAACTCTCCATGTAAATAGCGATATTGAGCAGTGAGAGGCTTGCGACGCCTCGTCTGTGAGAAAGGGGTTGCAGAGTGGAAGATAATTCGTCGCCTACAAGGATGCGGAGACGCTTTTGGACTCTATCGAGAGCGAAAACTGGCAGCCCCTGATCTGGCACTTGTAAAGGTAGAGGATAGCAGGAGGAGTAAGATAATGGAGCGGTACAGAGAACCGACGATTATTCCAGCATTTTAAGCGATGTATCATATATACGAGTTCCACCTGAGATCTGGGTTGAGATTAGATTCCAGCAGACATTCAAGGTTTGGGGCGTCCCTGAGGGAATATCCGTTCATCACGATTGGTGAAAGTTTTGGGTTCGATCGGCGATGGTGGAAGGTCACTAGTTGTGGTATTGAATGTAACCAACTAGTTTTTCCCTCACAGAGTTGCTAGGTCTAGGTCAGGCGAGAGATCAGTTGCCAAGCTCTGGTCATCGATAGTTTAGGAGGGGCACCTATATATCGTTGTATGATCAGCACAAATATTCATAAATGATCGGAGTATACCGTTAGGCAGATCATTTACGCAGAGGAGGAAAGGCGCTTGGACCGAGAAGCGAACCTTGGGGTTCGCCTGGGATTCAGAGGATTGGCCATTAACAACTATCTTCAGGAACTTACTCGTTAGGAAGGAGTTTATAACTGAGAAAACTCTTCCAATGATAGCATAGATAGAGAGCCTGAGGAGTAACCACTTATGCCACACCTTTTCAAAGGTCTTTGAAATATCTAATGCGACTGTCCTTGAGATGTATTTGTTGTTAAGTGACACTAATTCTTTGAGTAATCTCAGGATATTAGCAGTGGACCGGGCTGATCGAAATCCATACTGCTTGTTGCTGAAGAGGTTTTCCTATTGAAGTAATCTTCTTGTTGATTATAGCATCAAAGAGTTTGCTAATGATACTGAGAAGACTGATGGGTCGATATTGTGATGGGGATAAGCGCTCTCCCGCATTCTTGAAAACTGGGAATACATTTGGCAACTTCTATAGACTTGGGAAAGATTTCTCCTTCAGGTAGCGGTTAAATAATTTCGCTAGGATGGGGAGAACTCTAGGTTAATATTCATAAGGACAACCACCAGAATTTTGTCTAGACCGGTAGCCTTCTTAGGCTCAAGGGTTTTGATAAGTCTTAAGATATACTGGGCTGTAATGAAAATATTACTGAGATTATGCTCCGTGAGACGCGGGAAGTCGGGAAGGGGATGGTCTTTGTCATCTAACGTTGAATTCGATGTAAAGAGCTCCACCTTGTGTGACGGGGATGAGATAACCTCGGTGGCATTTAGGCACTGATGCTTTGTCTGTTCAGAATTTGGTTAGAGACCTTCCAGAACTGCCTGGGTCTAATTTATTTGCTTTCAGCCATGATATGGACTGCTCGAGCACAGCTACACTTAGCAATTTCTATAACTCTCTTGCAGCGATTGCGGGAAGTTCTGAATGTAGCAAGTGCCCTACTAAACCGCTCTCTGTGTAGTAGTGGTTACGATGTGTTATGGCTGCAGCACATTTGGGGGTGAACTAGGACTGGCTGTTCGGTTTCTGCTGGAAGTTCTGCTGCCCTCGTATTAGAATGTGTGTTTGAAGAAGGCAGCAAAAGGAGCATCCGCCACATAGGAACTGAGCTGCCCAGTCTGCTTTCAGATACCGAAAGATCGTTCTGTGGTACGGTCTGTCAGGGGATAATTTGGGTTTGGTATCAACTTTGACACTGACTAGGGAATGATTTGAAGTGCCCATGGAGGAGGTTTAACACTTCTTTTCAAGGCAGGATATGACGAAGAGATTAAGGAGGTTCGCCTGATGTCCTGTCACATCAGGAACGCGGATGCTTCTTCATTGACCAGTGTTAGTTCGAAGGCGATGGAGAATTCTCTGCAGTATCTAACTTCTTCGTCAGTTTTGTTCGAGTGGAGTAACCACTCTTTTTCATAATTATTGAAATCACCGCAAACATGAAAGCTAGCCGAGAGAAATTATCAATCGTCTCGGATATTCGGCTGAACATTACAGTTCCGTCATGTTGAGGACAATAAATGGTGAAAATGAAAGTGGTACAGTGGATAAGTGCAATGCGGTAGCCCCTATAAGGGAGAACATGGTTCTCTTTTTGGATAGTCCGTGGTGCTTTTGATGGGTCTGTTTAGATATTAGAAGTGAATAACCCGGGATTGTGAGTTCCTGCAGTGGAATAGAGTTAACAAAACCAGTAAATGGTGTTCCACGCCTGGAAAGCTGAAACGTAGGCCCTTCATTGGTGGAGAAGTGTGTGAATCTGGGGTCTACTTCTATTTTTGTTGAGACTTTGTGTTTACAAGCGTAAATAAATCAAATATGAAATACGTTTTCTGTATTAATCCATATTATTACTCTTATAAATTACTCTTTTATTTATTACTCTTATTTATTTAACATTCAGACAAGTTTATTATTCTTCACCATTTTTCAATCATTTTACTCGTGTAACTTGCAAGAAAACGAAAAACAATTTGAAGTATTAATGTAACAGTAGTGCAAATTGTTATTGGAGCACTTGGAATTATTTTGAATAACAATGTAAAATAAAATACAAATAGTTTAGAAGAATTAGAAATTGAAAGAAATGAAACCACTGAGATTGTTAATATTGTTAAAGTAACTGTAATACTAAGGAATCTGTTATGGATTTTTTCTTAAGCGTTTCACCCCAAGCAAGGCAGGAAGCCTCGAGCACGCAAGGGGTTACAGAAAGTTGGAGCGAGAGCAAAGAGGAGTGATAGAGGAAAGGATGAAGAGAAGGATAGGGGATAGATCCAGGCATCTGGAGACGTCGATTGACATTACATTTGAATAGTTGAAGATTATAGCTATCAGGAAAACAAGAAATGGGGAGGGATTTCCACAGGCGAGAAGTGCGAGTAGATATTGGAGTAGAAGAGAAGGCTACATTTAGCAGTTTCGACTGTGAAAGGTTGAGAGCGAGATGCCAGCCTAGTTGAATACTTAAATTCTTGAAGTCTGGGAACCAATGAAAGCAGCTCATCGGAGCAGTTACCATGAAAGTATTTGCAAGGAGGTGACGGCACGTCGGTGAAAGAGCGACTGCAGACGAGATGCCAGATCAGGGCCAATTAAATTGAATATCCGTCTCTGAATTTTATCAAGGACCTTGAGACAAACAGAATTGGCAGCGATAAACAACATATATCTGGACTGAATATGACAATACAAGTTGAAATATATAAATAGATTATTATTATTCTTATTATTATTATTATTATTATTATTATTATTATTATTATTATTCAAACAGAGTACCACAAATTGAAAGAGGGTTCAAAATCAGATTAAGTTAAGTTTTAAAGATTTTTGATTTGTCATTTGATCCTTTCATAGAATTAGCATGTTTATTAAGTATATTCGAATGTAAAAATTTTTTAAATACACATGTAAAAAAACTGCATATAAGATTTATATAAAAGTTTTAGAAGCTAGTGTTTTGAGGGGAAAAAAGCAAAGGAAAATCAATTTAAAAAAAAATATTTTGAATATTAATTTTATTTGTGATATTAGATAAATAATGCTGCTCAAAACGTTATCGTAGACTGAGGTTAAGAAGGCGAATTTAGTCTAATCCTGAGTATGACTAAACTACATCCAGCAGGAATGCCTCAGATCGGAGATTAGAGGTTTTGAGGAGCGTAGGACCCCTTCTTAATTGCTGTTGTTCCAAGGTCCACCCTGACCTTGGGTGGTAGTACATGTTAGGGTCCTAGCTATGGACAAATAACGAACTCACAAACGAAAACAAAAAAAAGCAACATATTTTTATATTTAAAAAAAACTGTTACCACCAATACTTATTTATAGCAGAATTACGAACAACGCTTATTTATCCGTTGATAAAATTGTGTTCAAAATATTTAGATTTCCGCATTAAATCAGCCATAGAGCTGTTGATATAACACTAAACAAAATCAACCAATAAATTTAGCCTCTTATGTATTTCGCGGTCCCTGAAAAAAGTATAGAAGCTTCAATCCCACCATATTAGCAACATGGATGAATGATGAAAAGGGTTGACTTTCTAAAAACTAATGCTTCTGTCTATGGTTAACATTAGGACAAATGAAACTTTTTACGGCTTTATGACATTTTTGTTGTGATGGCAATCATGACAATCACAGCAATGATAATATCTATAATATTCTTAAAGTTGAGAAAGAAAACATTGCCAAAAAATCTCAAAAGCTAATAGAGCATCTATTGTGAAGGTATGTTGACCTGTCAAATTATTCCACTGCACAGAAAATGGAAGGAAGGTTTAGAAAGAAAAGAGTGTTGATGTATTTTAGTAGATAATTCACTCAAGCAGGAAATTAACTCTTGGCGAGTTATGGGCGATCGATGCATACCAGCCGGGCGATGTTTGAGTCATACGAATATCAAAGAGTGATCATCTAGAGACGATGCTATAATACACACATTGTACACAAGGATAGAGAAATGGCAAAATCTAGTTTGACTTTTAATGGTTGAGAAAAAAGTATTAAATCCCTAAGTGAGGAGAATAATAGGCTAACGCAAAAGAGGTAAAGATAGTTACATCTTTGTAATCAATGTCAATTTTAAACCTTGGGTTTTTTAAACCAAAGTTTTAAAAATCAGGTTTTAAAATGCTGATTTTCAAAGCAGGCACATCATTTTTTTTCGTTTTTAGATTCATGTCAAACCTAACCAAGCAAATATAAATGTGAATGTAGAGATACTGACACTAAATTTCGTCATCATTTTAAACCATAAATCTGTTGGCAAACCAGGACAATTTCACTGGAAATACGACTGAAACATCCCAGCGGATTTATCTTTTTAATTGTTTCACCCCCCCCAGATAAAGCGATAATGTTACTAGGATGCATGGGGTTACAGGGAGTGTTAGAGAATGAAAGTACTTTAGTTGAGGAGTCGATGTGACAATAAAGGAACAGTGTTCAAGGAGACAGAAGATGTCGATTGACATTACATTTAAATTTTTAAAGATCGTAGGTGACGGGGAAGCAAGAAATCGGGAGGGAGTTCCACAGATGAGAAGGACGAGAGAAGAAACTATTAGAAAAGAACTGATGGTTGCATCTCGATAGTTCAAGAGTAAAACGGTGAGACCTTGTTACCAACCTAGTGGCACGTTTAAATTCATGGAATCGGGACACTAGGGAAAAAGTTAATCAGAACAGTTGCTATGAAAATCTTTATAGAAAAGAAGCCACGTGACGTCGGTGAGAAAGTGACTGAAGTAGAAATGCCAGGTCAGGATCAATGTCAGTAACTACTTTATAAATCCTAATAGATCATTTAAATTCATTAACTTATGTGGCTTGAAATCAATATATCTAAGAATTTCTATTTTAATAAAATGCCATTGTTATAAAGAAAGAAAACTTACTTTAATTTGATGTCGTTGGTGCTGTACATGCGAAGAATATATTTGCCAAGTATCCTGGGATCGTACGTTGATGGAATTATACAGTAACGTCCTTTGGTAAGGGAAACTCGGGCGAAGACACTTCGAGCATTGGAAAATGGGCCAGAGTGAACTTTGTCATAAAATTTGTCGTGAACTCTGTACTTTCTGTTCATGTCAGTCTGTAGATATATAATTAAATTCTCAGTAGATGAAGAAAATGTTTTTTAGAGCGACGTCCACGATGAAACAAAATAGAGCTAAATGGTTCGACAGATAACAAAATTAGAATCTTGGATTTGACAGTGTAGACGTGTACAAGCGAAATTTATAAACTTTAAAGTTCTCACGTTCATGAATCTAAGTGTCTAAATTTCCTGCAATTGGAGGAGTAAAGAGCTTCTACATTATCGGAAAGGGGTTATATTTATGGTGCTATAGTTATACGTAGCTACTTATAGATCGTAAACGATATATTCTAGAACTAAGTCATGTTTAAAAATGTGTGCAATAGTCTACATCTATATTAGAATTTGTAGGTTTACCCAAGTTGTCTAGCAAAGCAATTATGAAAACGACCACCAGATGGCGTTACCCAAACACAATAAAAGAAACACGTGCAAAGGTATATCTTCTTTTCTCTTTACTCACGAGATGCCTTAGAGATAGGGTATATCTTGTCTTCCTTCTGGTGGGCACCAACGAACCTCCTGCTGCATTGAACAACGCACAGAAAGGGCACAGCATACGCTTCCCTAAGCTTAATTGACTAAGCACAACTATATCTAGTAATGGCACTAATATTTACATTATTAACGCGTTAGTATTATCACAACGTTTCAGTCGTTGTGCCGGCCGGTCTTCATCAGGTTCATGTCGATCCGGGTAACTTACAGTGAATTCTGAACTGAACCTTTTGTTTAATCTACAGGGGTTGATTGTTCTCGTTCCACGGCCCGTGTCGAGGTATGTCACAAGATTTTAGAGAATTTGGAGCCTTAAACCTAACCTCTCTGCTGATGAGTAATGCTGCTTGCCGTGCTTGCCTATGCTCACAGAAGCTTTCTCTCTTTTGTTACAGCTGCTGATGTTGAAGATTTACTGTCATTTGTCTTTCTTTATTAGCATATCTTATTTCTATGTTGGGCCTACTAAGAAGGTACTCATGGTCTAGCATAAATTTTGATTCTTTCAGACGTCTAATTCTCCAGTGTTCTACCTTGTCTAGTATTTTCACTTTATTCCAGAGAGATTGATGACTAAACATTTTCCTCCATACATGATCAGCCATGCCTGATTCCATTGTCTTACCCCTCACTATGACTTTTTGACGTTCCTCCAGTTTTATTTTGAGGTCGTTTTTTCACCTTTATATCATTTGCAGGTAATAGAGTACTCATAGTTATTGGTCATGATCTCTCCCGTCTTAGGCTTGACTCGGCAGAGTGCAGGTTCTTCTGAATATTGTTCTGATGTTGTATGGACCACAGATCTTCTGAATCTTTTCCAATAAAAACCTTGATGTAAGGCAGACAGTGACAATTTTCTGGTTCTGCTCCATGACGCTTCCGTTTCCACCAGCAGTCATTGATCTGAAAGGTACGCTTGGAGATGACCATTTCCCGTTGGCATCACTCTGGGTACGGTGTTGAAAGCATTGGATGATCCCTTTCTTCATCCTGTATGGATTGTGGGACGAAGTTGAGGTATTGTGACATACGCCTGTCTTGAACCCATTCTCTGTCCAATTCATTAGTGCTTCCAGGAAAGTTTGTTGATTATTATTATTATTTTCTATTGTAAACTGGATCGAAGGTTTTATTGAGTTCACCTGGTCCAGCAGTATTTGTACAGCCTCCTAGCGAGGCCAGAGTATGAAGATGTCATCTATGTATCTCAGCCATACTGCTGGCATCATTGATATTGTTCATAAAGCTGTATCCTCGAACTATTCTATGAATATGTTTGTCATCACTGGTGACAACGGTGAACTCATAGCAAAACCTTACCCCTCTTGGTATGTCAAACTCTAGTTGGAAGAACGTTCTCTGTACGCAGAACGTCATAATTTCCATCAAATTATCTTTCGGAATGTTAGCAAAATCTCCCAGGAAGGGGTGTAATTTCAATCGGTTTCGAACGAGAATGAGAACAATATATGCCCATAGATTAAATAAAGGATTCAGTTCAAAATTCCCTATAGATCCCGGATCGATATATATCTGAAGAAGACGGGAGGGCAAACAACTGAAACAGCGTGATAATAATGAAAAAAAAAAAAAAGAAAAAGAAAAAAGAGAGCATTAATCGGAATGTTATATAATGTGAATAAATCTTTTTTATTCTTAAATACTCCAATTTTCCTTATTCAAATAATCGCACCTGTAAAGAGTTAAAAAAAAAAAACAAAAAAAAAAAAAACAAAAAAAAACAACCCGCCTATTTATAGCCTAAACCTTTTATTTTCATGAAGATGAAATTTAATTTGATTGAGGTTTGGCCTTCTATAATCATATTCTCTGCATGGCCCCCTGGATAACAAGGACTTAGGATATTGTTAATGCCTATTGCTCAGTGAAAAGCAGCAGCAATTTTCTTTACCTGAAAATAACACATCGCCAACCTCCTCGTGCTGTTTGATGAGCATAACATTTATCTTGCTCTGATTCTTATCGGGTCTCAAAATCCATTTCTGTGTAATGAATTTGGTCCCCAAAAGAACCAATCATCATTGTCGCCCCAAGGTCATCGTAAATATTCATAATATAAGCATTCGATATGAGTAATGAGTTCGACTTACGCGTAACACAGTAAAACCAATGACATCGTTCACTCTGCCTTTCCTTTTTGCAGACCTTTTGTCTTCCTGCTCTAGGGATACCAATAACTCTTCAGCGTTGTCCACATTAAATAAATACTGAAACAAAGACGACATCAGGAAAAAGTAAAAAAAAAACAATATTGTGTTTAAATAACATTTGAGAGTTTCACTGCATTCATTGAAAACAATTATCGAAATTTCTAGTCAGAGAAGAAGCTAGAACAGTCACTTTGCTTGTGGGAAGGGTCACTTTTGTATTGAAAGGTTAATTGCAAAGTGAGTGAAAATAATTAACAAGGAGAATAACAGCATCATGATAACTGCAAGAGGAATGATAGCATCTTGAGAACTGCAAGAGGAATGATAGCATCTTGAGAACTGCAAGAGGAATGATAGCCTCTTGAGAACTGCAAGAGAAATGATAGCATCTTGAGAACTGCAGAAGTAATGACCGTAAGATGAGGATTGCAAGGGGAAATATAACATCAACCAAAACAATTTTCATGCACAATCATCACCCGCTTTTATGAAAAAATTGTTTACTTATCATTAACTCACACTTAGCAATTGTTAATGACTGTTGTCTGCACATTAGCATCGTGGGCAAGCTACTCTGAATTAAATGGTTTCTAAATTATATGATCTCAAATCTTGGCATAGGCAATCAATCAAACAAGAATTATTGAATATTTCTAATCATGTCAATAATGCAATAATGGCTTTCATTTGTTTTGACGGTTGATATATCATAAAACATATCAATCGTTTTTTAGCTAGTGGTTATTTTAGATGTCTAAAGCAAAAAGTGGCTTCAATGTTTTCGCATCAATTGACAGATTTCGGCCGAACATGCTCATATATAAATCGAACTGAAAGACTTGAAACTGTTAAATTAAATCTCACCTGTGGATTATGGAGGAATGAGTCCGAATAATTGCCGCAACCACCACACCGGCTTGGTGAGGTCCACTCACCTTTACCAATGTATTCTTTCCATTTCTTCTTAATGGAGAAAAGTGAGGTATTCATTATGTGGCAGATGTCAATGTCTGTGTAATAGCGGCAAAAGTCTTCAAAAGCCATCCTAGAAGTGAAAGGAACCAGAAAAATACAAGTTTTGCGTTATTGTTGTTTTACTAAATATTCACTCAGTACAAGGCCCAATCGCCAGTCAAAAGGAGAGGGTTGCTGAATTAGATTGCTGTATAGAAATACGAGGGAGAGTAAGTGCAGATTATGAGGATATATATGACAGATAACGGCTGGCTCTAGACTTAAAGAGGTTAAGATTATAGTGATCAGGAAATCATCCTCTCGGGAGTCTGTTACACAAAGTAACAATTCTTGGGAAGAAACGCTCAAAACAGAACTTTTTTTTTTACCAATGCGAAGTGAATGAGGAGGATTCAACACATTGTACGTGGAATGCTGAGTTTTATCTGTAAAAGTCTGAATTAGTAGAACTAATGAATGTATCTTGTCAGGACATTTACCATGAGAATAGACAGAGTAGCGATAGAGTTTTTCATCAGCAGTAGAAGAGGTAATTACATAGAAATAAGATGAATTGCCCATACACCTTTTTTTTTTTCTTTTAAAGCGTTTCACCCCAAGCAAGGCGGGAAGCCACTAGCACGCAAAGAGGAGCGATAGAGGAAAGGATGAAGAGGAGGATAGGGGATAGATCAAAGCATCTGGAGACGTCGATTGACATTACATTTGAATAGTTTAGAGATTATAGCTATCAGGGAAACAAAAAAAAAGGGGATGGAGTTCCACAGGCGAGAAGTGCGAGACATAAAGCTATTGGAGTAGAAGAGACGGCTACATTTAACAGTTTCGAAAGTGAAAGGGTGAGAGCGAGATGCCAGCCTAGTTGAACGCTTAAATTCATTAAATCTGGGAACCAGAGAAAGCGGGCTCATCTGAACAGTGACCGTGAAAGTATTTGTAAAAAAAGATAGAGGGAGACGACAGCACGTCTGTGAGAGAGCGACTGTAGACAAGATGCCAGATCAGGGTCAATTACATTGAATATCCGTCTTTGGATTTTATCAAGGACCTTGAGACAAACAGAAGGAGCTCCAGACCATATATGACAGCAATACTCCATGCAAGGGTGAATTGTTGATTTGAAGGATCGACTTCGGCGAGAAAAAATTCCTGGCGCGGCACAGGGAGCCAACTTTCTTTGCGGTGGACGAAGCTATTGCTGATGAAGTTGTAAATCTCATCCAGTTTTCCACCGACCACCCAATAACTTTTCAATTGCTAGGTCACCTGTTAAGAAAGTTGGTTCACAGTGTCGTGCGAGACAATTTTACAGAATCTCTCCAGAATCTATCTGGCATATCTATGTCTACCATTCGTACATGCTTAGAATATTGCTGCCTCTGCTATTTACCTTGAGCTCCTTGATAAGCTCCAAAGAAAAATCCGAAATATTATTTGAGCTAATCTGGTGGTTCAGCTTCATTCACACCCCACCATCATAAGGTTGCCGCGCTATCTTTTCCATAAATACTTTCACGGTAATTATTCGAATAAACTCTTCGCTATGGTACCTAGAGTTTTTTCTTTTTTTAAATTTAAGAGCAGCACTAGACTGGCTTCGAGATCACATCAATGTACAGTTTAGCTCGCTAGATATAGCCGTATGTTCTGTGCTAACAGTTTCTTTTCTTTAACTTCTCGCTTTTGGAACTCCCTTTCGGCTCCATGCTTTCCAGCCAGCGAAAATTTAAATGCAATGTCAATCGTTATTAAATGTCCTGATTTTTTTCCTCTTTCCACTCATTATTAATGTTTCTGTACCTAATTCTTCATCCAGGTAACCCCATTTGTCTTAGTGGCTTTGCTGCCTTGCATAGGGTTTAAATAGATTAACACAAAATGCAGTGATTTCTAAAATCTTTTAGGTGAGATACTACTATTGAATAAAAAAGCACAACAAAAAGCACAACAATGTTTTTTTTTTTAAAAAGCCTATAGGTAAGATTTTTGTTTTTAAAGAAGAAAAAGTGCCTACTCACCAAAATTCACCATTTTCATCAAAATTCAAACCCATTTCTTTTTTTGATCGCTCTCTTATATTCTTCCATTCTTCCGAACTGTTAATCAAAATAAATTTCAATTTCAAAATTGTTATTAATTTCGGAGGAATATATTCTTATATCTAAAAAATAAAATATCATAACACATTAGCGACTCCCCCACCCATTAACACCATTGATATATTTGTTAAATTTTAATACAGTGTGTAATTATTGACGGAGCATTTTAATATTTGTTGGTTTTATAATTAGTAGCTTTAAACATTCGTTGGTCATGAGCGAGTAAGGATTATAAACACTAATGACTGGGTGTTCATTTGTGAGAAGATTCAACTGGATGGCAGCTGACGAAGTGAGTGAATATAGATTCTTGAAAATGAATCCGATCACCATGGATCAAATTTTAAAACTGGTGAGTAGAAGCAAGCAGGCGACAGGACCCGGTGTTTAGAAACCTGATTTTACGTTAATTGATAGGATCCCAAGACAAGCTTGACGCAATGAATATGATTCATTAGTAATACTACTCTTAATACTACTACTACTACTACTACTACTAATAATAATAATAATAATAATGATGATTAGCTTAACGTCAACTGCATTTAAAACTTCTCTTATCATTTTCATTTCGCCACTATTCTAATTTTTTTCATTCTCTACACAACGAAATGGCCAATCCAGAGGTCTCTTTCACAGCATGGTTGCAACCAGCATGTAACGAGTCCTCTGATTGCTCAAAACTTGACTGCCCTGCCTCGTTTTCACCTTGGTAGACAACTTAGAAACTTTATCTCTTTTGGCGACTGACTCTGAAGCAGTGAAAATGTTCCGAGCTGCTTTCTGATTAACAACAACATAGAAACGTCCACGGACATGTATGTACCATTTGAATAAATATCACTATATATATATATATATATATATATATATATATATCTGGTTAAGGCGGTGGAGAACTTGGAGAGGGGAATTAACAGGAGATAACTGACATTCATTAGATATGGCACGTGGAAATAAAGCGAACGAAATAAGGGATTCAGTTCGATACTCCAGCCACCTGAAGGAGGCCGGAGCGTACAATGAATTAAACGTTGTGATAAATATGGCAACAAAGATGAGGTGTGTGTGTGTGTGTGTGTGTATATATATATATATATATATATATATATATATATATATATATGCTTGACCCTCATACGTCGAATTCGACGGAAGAGTCGAGTATATATATACATCGAATTCGACGTATGAGGGTCAAGCAGATCAGTTCCTAGGAAACCGCCAACAGCACATGAGATTTGATTATAGTGGTGAAGGTTTCGTGCAGGACCAACCACACTTTTTGAAGGGCTGAATACAGAGACCTGGTGCACTACGTGCCACAAGGTCCCCAAACGACCCTCCGCAGATTTTGAATTCAGAGTTGTCCTTCTCCTAGACCAGTTGTATATATGATAGTTCATGTCATTTTAATTTTCTGTTTCCTTTGTTGTGGACCGTATTTTGTACAATTTTAACGGTGTTCGCAACATAATGGTAATTACGACGTGATCGAACTGGTACTATTAATTTACATATAATATTTATACAACTTACTTTGCACTCCACGGGCCATTCCATTCAACTCCTCCCCATGGATTTCGGCAACGGATCATCTGGATCTTTTCCCTTTTAAAATAACTTATTAGGTTCGTGCCGAGAGTGAGTTTTTTTACGGCAGTAATGCTGTACGCATGTCCCTTAACTAACCCGACAGTTGTTTTCATTTCCATATCGGCATCTGTCTTGGCCTGTTCAAAACAAAAAAAAAAATCAACCGGTTACAATTATTATCTATTTTCACTTAGTTTATTATGTTCGCTGCTATATTTAAACTACACCTCAGCATTTACTTATAGCAACCACTCTTTCTAACAGAGAACCGAATAAAAAATGATATGTTCAACAAATGAGAAGAACACGAAAAGCACTTTTAAGTAGCAAACACTATTTCGTAAACAAATGATAATTATCTTCAGTCTAATAAAAATCTGACGCTAAAATCCTGTTTTCTTTTCTATATCTTTTCTAATATATCTTTTATGTTATATAATATTATATAATATTTCTAATATATCTTTTCTAATTTTCTATATCTTTTTCTAATCCTTTTCTATAAGGAAAAGGAACATTTTAATCTTGTAGGGTTACCGAATATTTATTTGGACGGCCTTGATTGTATAATGGGAGAGATGTGGAAGAAACTGTTACTCTCCCAATTTTATTTCCCCCATTATGAGCATTAGTAATTTATTTCATAAGCGAAATTAAAATCTACTCAAAGTTATATTTGTTCCAATTGGTAAGTGACATTCAGCCAGTCACATGTCCCACCTGTGATACACGCTTGAGTGGTCATGCTTTTTTCGATGTTTGACAGGCTAGGCAGAAGATTTTTCTGGCAATAGGTTGCCGTTACTTTCTACTGGGAGAGGGGGCAAGAGATGGATTTATACCTTCCCCAAGGGTATTTGCGGATGAACACATCTCTTCTGTCCCTAGCTACGAGTTGAATCGCGAGATAGACTGGGTCATTATTTACATTATTATATGGCCCTTTGGATAAAGACGTTGGTTAGACCCAGTGACTAGACCCAAAGAGTTTTGAATTCATTACCAGGCCACAGCAGTGGTGAACCAAAACTTGGAGAGTTAAGTTCAAGCGAAATAACTGAGACATCCAAAGTGGCATGGCACGTGGAACTAGAACAATCTACCCGAAAATAAAGGGTTCGATTCGAAAACTCAATCGCCTGAAGAAGTTTGCTGCGTACAACGGCGGACACGTTGTGAATATGGCAATAAAGATGAGGATAACAGTCCCAATAATGTAAATAATCACAATACCTCATCTCAGAGATATAGACAGAAATTGTGTCATATAGTCATGGTTACCAACATGTCCACCGCAGAAAGAAACGGCAACCTACTACGGGAATATCTTCTACCTAGTCAGTCATGAATCGAAAAAGACATGATCACCCAAGTGTGTATCACGTAGGGCACGCACGGCTCAAATATCTCCTGACAGATGTTAAGAAAGGCTGATGTGGTGAGAGACGCTGGGGGTGAAATAAAGTAATTCGGAAGATAATATCTAAACATCACCCATCGTTATTAGAGGACAAACAAATGGTAAATATTAAACTTTAGGAATAAAAATAATATTCCTCTGACTCTAATGATTTTAAATTAAAAGATTTAAGAAGAGAATACGAAAAAAATTAAGGAGAGAATACGAAAAGACTTTTTGATGTAATGTAGATTATTTGAAATATGACAATATTGTTAGTGAATACATTCAACAGTAGTAGAAGAAAAAGTGTGTTCTACGGATGGATGGCTGTATCTGTATGTATACTCGTATCTGAGGATGTCCGCCTTTTAGGGCTGCTAGCTAATCCCTGTTGCAGATGCCTGTTCACGCGTTTGTTTTAGTTTAACACCTACAAATCCCAACTGTGATTTATACTGTAACTATGCTGAGTGGGCCTTAGTTACAGTTTATGGGAGAGAGCGTGTTATCTATCGTGAACAACAGTCTGAATAAACCCAGTACGTTCAAACCCTCGGTCACGATGACTTGTGACTTCGTGCTAGCACAAGCACCGATGGCTCCCCAAATAGCTTCGTCTACCCAATTTCACTCACAAGGTTTGGGTCAACCCGTGATACGGTTTTCAAGCACTTTCCAAATGTGCCGCAGGCTTGGGTTGCCTCCTCCAGACTGACGTCACCTTATTGACCAATAGACAATTGTGAGATTCAAACCTGGGTCTCATGGTTTTCTACAAATACAGTTAAATATAGTAAGTTATTAATGAACTGATTCTTGTCGCTGTTGTTGGATAACGAATTTTATACGAAATATTTTACTTTATTTGTGTGTGTGTGTGTGTGTGAGTGAGAGTGAGAGAGAGAGACAGAGACAGACACTGAATGTACAAATAAGTTAAAAAGAACGAGAAAAGATTGGTCTCCGATGAAGATCTAATGGCAACTCCAAGGTCGTAGGGTGGAGGTGGTTGGTAAGTCTTTTACTTGTTTATATGTTAGTAATTAACAGAGAGAAATTTGTGAGATTTAGCGAGAGCTGTTTTTATTAGCAACACCAGTTATAAAACAAGCAAGTTCAATCATGTATGATTATTTTTTTCAAACTAGACGGACCGTTTAATTAAACGTGGAACATGTGTTTACAACAAGTCGTTGTAAACATAGTTGTCTGAATTGTTTAAGTAGAGTAGCTTCTTTGTTCATTTTCACGAATTTTTACTTTTATCTTATTTTTGCTTTTTCATCGCAACACTCAGTTTGCTTTACATTCTATAATTGTTTAGTTTGTAGCATGAATAAGAAATAACTTTCAACGAGAATTGAACTTGTATACATCATCTTCGGTAGCTCCGATAGAAATTTAAATCTCATTAGAAGTTTGTTTGTCTTTTCTCCATGCTACTCGATTAAAAGTCGTAGAATTCAAAATAACTGGCGGCGTTGGGACGAAGATAAATATGAAGTGAAAGAAAGAGAAATCTAGTCTAAAATGCATAAGGGAATTGCTTCACGTAAAATGTAAAAACAACGCAATCTTTTTATATTCTAAATACAAATCATCACCATCATTATCTCCATCAGTACCATGATCGAATGTGATCGTAGTACCGCTGCGCAACCGAGAACCCGACCAGTTGCCCACGTTGGAAGCCGGAAAAATATTCATTCGTGCGTATCTGGAGCCAGGTCCAGGCCAAACTATAACCGATATAAGCCATCATGAAGGGTCACCTTGTTCACGGATACATGGCCATTGATTAACACCGGGAGAATGGATGTACCCTCCGACCTGGCTCTTAACTGCCAGTCTTAGGAGCCCTCTGCCCAGCAATGCCATGTCATCACCACACTGGTTGCATATATCGCTATGGAACCTAGACGACCTCATTGTGATAAATCACCTTTGATTCTACAAGAAAATACATCTATTTTTTAATCCTACTGGGTGTGAAGCCACCATTGTCCTCATTAGAAAAAGGCTGGTGGGGGAACCAGTTTAATTGACAATAAGCCAACAAGACAGGTCGTACGTGATTTAACCGTACCAGGAACAAACGTAGCGTGACGTAACAAATACACATATCAAACAATAAAAGATATTATTTTTTTAATATATTAAAATAATCTTTATTTTGATAGAAGTTTCATTAGTTATGCATTGGCAAATTGCTGGTTTGCTACTACCGCTGCTACTGAGTAATGAGTTTGATCCTCACTGGGTGTTCTATACAAAATTCGACTGTTAATTCCCAACAAGAGTTGATATATCGTAAAATCAACTGAGAAATTGTCACTAGCATAGGTTTATTAGGTTGGTGCAAAAATAATATCGGTTTTTTGACGTTAAAAATACGCCAAAAAACGATATTATTTTTGCACCAACCTAATATTTAAGAAATTTGTTTTTAGTCTAAATAGAGAGATTTTTTTTTTTAGATTTAATAAAAGATTTTCTGGAAATAAATCTCATGCTAGATGTATTGATTAAACAGTACTACATACTATATAAAAGAATTCTCAACTCATTGTGAAAACAAACTAATTTTCCTCTCTAACACCCGATAAATATATTTTTGTGGTGGGGATCTATAACAAAGTGGAAAAAGTTTTCGTGCGACGCGTTTCACCCTTTAGAGCTTCATCGGATTAAAATAATATTTAAGAACCTAGATGCAAATTTATTTTGAATGAACTACCAACTACAACTTTTCTCATTTTTTGTCATCTTAATGAAAACTTATGAAGCATGTTGCTCAACTGCTTTCTCGAGAGCCCGTACTTTATAATGCTCCATAAGTTATCTATGAGGTTGAGGTCAGGAGATTGGGGCGACCATGTCATAACACTCACCTGCTTCTCATCAAAGTATTCCTTCATCAATTTTGATTTGTGACAGGTAGCATTATCCTGCATAAAAATGAACTTGGTAGGATCGATTTGCACCCTTTATGCAGAAGGGAGCAGACAAGACACTAAAATTCTCTTGTACTGCTCGCTCCTGAGAGTCTTTTCAATAGGTTTCAAGAAACCAGTTCCATGAAAAGAAAAGCATCTCCAGAACATTATACTGAACGGACACTTGACAGTACTTACTGCGAAATTCAAAGAGCTTTCAAAGCTTCTTCGGATTTCAAACCGCTTATCCTTTAAATTTAGCTCAACTTTCGTTTCATCGGAGAAGAGAACATTTAGTAAAAAAAATCAGGTGAGTCACTTTTATCGAATAGCACTATATATATGTTGATACCTCGTGACGAGTGGATTGAACGTTTAGAAGAAAGGTTAGTCTACGAAACTCTAGAATCGTGGTGCTGAATATAACATCATTCACCTAAGTGACAAAATGTATATTATCTATCTCTCTCTAATATATATATATATATATATATATATATATATATATATATATTTATTTATTTATTTATTTTAAGCACTACTCTGTATTGAGCCCTTTTAAAAAATTAAATGCCACAGACAGTGGAAATATACTATGTGTGTGTATAAATACCTGTCCACTCGCATTCGAGAATACCCGTCTACTAGGGCGGCTAGACAATCCCTATTGCAGACTCTCGCTCAGGCACATTTGTGTCAACACCCACAGATCCCACTTATGTTGAGCAAACCCTAGTTATAGTTTTCTGGGAGAAAGCGTGTTATCTAGCATGATCAACAGTTTGTAGCAAGACCAGCGCACTCAAGCCCTCGGTCACGATGATTTGTGACTTAGTGCTCAAGAGTTCCGTCTACCCAATTTCACTCACAAGGCTTGGGTTAACCCGTGGTATAGTTTTCAGGCACTTTCCAAAGGTGTCGCACACTGAGGTCGACCTCAATTCGTTTCGATAACATAAGGTCTTCTTCCTGACAAATCGACCATGGTGAGATTTGATCCACGGTCTCATGGTCAGAAAACGAACGTTCTAACCTCTCGGGCATATGTATGTGCGTGTGTAAGAGATTATCAAATATATGATACTTATGACAACTCAAATTATTGGAAATCTCAATCATCAAAGGGAAATAACTCTTGAAATTTCAATTGATAATTCCAGAAGTTCCGTCCCTTACAACAGGAGATATTCTTGTGTGTTACCTAAAAGTTCTTTAGGTTTATTAAGTAATTATTTTTTTATTTTGACATTAACTTTATATTATTCTACGGTTTTCTGCTATTTTTCAGATATCTTTATTATTTAATTTATCCATAATTTTTATCTTTCTGACTAAAGACTTACTCTTGGCGACATATTCAATGATCATTAAGAGAATTCTGTAAAGACGTGTATAAATTGAGATGCGTGATTTGAAGGCAAATGAGTGGAAATTTTTCTTCCAAGCTAGAACAATTTTTTCTAGTCTCCAGAAAGTGTATCGTTACCCTAAGGGAATAATAAAAACTTTCGCTTCAGGAATTCCAGACGTTTTTCGCGTACAATCTTATTGTATTGAGTTCACTTTTCATCCGAAGTCACAATTTGTTTTAACATACAATATTTTAGCTACGTTTACGTTCGGAATTATAAATGGAAATATAGCTCATTAGTCGAATGTTTCATTTGGATATTTTGTGAACATTTGGAAATACGGTTCTGTAATTTTGTTTTGTTTATGTGGAAGCCACGCATCAAAGCGACTACCACAACCAAATAGGTGAAAATAATTTCGAATGTTTCATTTGGATATTTTCTGAACTCTCCTTTACAACGTTTCTTATTCTCATGTTATGAATTACTTGACCGATATAATCTTCCTTTCTTCGATTAGACCTTAGCTTGAACCGATTCTTAAAAGAAAGGATAAAGCAGATGTTGCTTATTTTATATCTTTTTCAATATATACTAGTCGTGGGAATATGTTAAAATTGCACGCTGATATGAAACCTGTCTGAAACAAAGTTTTTGAATGAGACTAACTAGTTTTTTTTAGCTACATGTATTTTTCCATTTGGTTTCATGAAAAATTTAGGTGGCATAGTTGGGATATTTTAAATTCAGTAATTATTTTTGTCCCTAATTAGCGAGGAGTTAAGTGTGATATAAGGGTGAGGGTTTATTAAAGAAATACGTCAAATCTTTCATTCAATCCATTTATTTATACGACTATTTAAAACAACAGGAATTAGAAAAATACCAAATTTAAATATTGTTAATTTAAAGAAAATCAGATATAAATATCAAAATACACTAAATCTCATGGAATTTGACAAATTTATCACGACTTCTACTAAAAATTAAAAAAAATTTCATAAATTAGGGAGGTGCTGTTCGTAGACAAATCTCAAGTATCCAAATGAATCACTAATTCTCAACTAGATACGAGGCTCAAACAACGCAAGGAAAGAAGTTTAATAGAATATACATTTCATAAGTAAATCATAACGTCTGATCTTTCACAACGTTTCCAGCACTTACCATAATGGAAGCGCTAATCAAAGCCTTGTTTTCATAGGCGTCGTATAAAATATCAAAAAGTTTTTGGCGACTTTCTGTGGTATCATACTGATTAAGACTGATGCTTTCACCCACGCCTCCTGTCATATCCACCATTGCATCCCGCGCCTTGCCACCAGTTAAGGCTTCGTAGGATCCGAACAATCTGAAACGAATAAATAAACAAGAAATAAATATAATCGCATATAATCTTTATTATTTACTTAGCAGTGTACACAGAAAATTATTTAGGTAAATAATAAAATGTATTACTTAGCATATGCCTTCTCTAGTAAAGCACTCCAGAATTCGTTCCTCGTCTTGGAGTGCGTGAACATCAATTGTCTATTTCTTGTAGGCAGAAAATCGTCGATAACCACATCCACCCACTCACCGAGTTTCCAGAACTTAAAATGGAAAATACCAGCATATTTATTTTCTGGCTTCCACTCTTGGTTTTCGTGGTCTGGAACTACCTAAGCAAAAGAAAAAAAATATTAATCAATAATTAAAAATATTTTTTTTTTATCTTTAATATCATACATCATGTTTTGTACAAAGCAAAATGGTGGTGGTGGGGGGATAACTAAAAGAGCCTGCCCAGAAAATCAGCATTCAAAATACCGACTTTTACGTCTACTCAAAGATAAACTGATATATATATATGTTTTGTGATGTCAACACAACACTTGCCTGACACTTGAAATGCCAACGAATACCCATTGTCACTTTTGTAATGCTCGTTGTAGTAGAGACTTTGTCATGCAGGAATCGAACCTGTATCCTATATAGAAAGGATTCCTGTAGGAGGACACCTATTTTCTATGAAATTTCCTGGACATTCAGGCCGATAAATGTAATTAATACTGTTTATTATTAAAACAGACCATTTACTTAAATATTTGTATGTATAAAAATAACGTATAAACAGAATATATATATATATATATATATATATATATATATAGATATAGATATATATATCTATATATATATAGATATATATCTATATATATATATAGATATATATATATATATATATCTATATCTATATATATCTATATATCTATATATAGATATATATATATATATGTGTGTGTGTGTGTGTGTGTATGTATGTGTGTGTGCACACCGCAATTATAACTAACCCATTTGTATTGCGTTCAGCTGTTTGTGAGTACCGTCCGCTTAAAAGACTTATGGTGGAAATTAAAGAGCGTGAAATTAAAATATAATTTAAAAATCAATTTATATTTAAAAGGAATTCAATAGAAACACGCAAGACAAACGACTTTTTTGCTTCGAAAAACAAAAAAAAAACAAAAAAAAAAAACGATGTTGTGATTCTCATACTGTAAAACTGTGACTTCTTTTGCAAGAAAGATGTTTCACTCAGAGAAAAAGATGTTATGAAAGGAAAATCATAAGATACACTTTGTTAGGTCACGAAGAATCATGACTCCAGCTTGTGAAAAGGAAAGAAGTTAAAATAAAAATAAGTAATATTCAAATGAAATGGTATTTTAATTAATTTAATCTGTTAATGCTCACGGTAAAATCTCGTCTTAATTTTAGGTTCATAAAAATTCAGGATTAATTATACGTTTCTGCCTATAACCTATTAATGTCCATCGTCTCAAAAATGGAATGGCATACAGTAGAGGATATAGGTATGTTAAAAAAGTAAGCCGTTATATATTTTTTCTATTACTAGCATTTACTTTAGTAGACTGAAGCTGTTACATTTATTAAATTAAAAATATTACTTCTTTCCTCCATTTTTACAGAGTGACTTATATTTAAAAAAAAAAATGTAACTTAAAAAAAAAAAAAAATATGTAACTATTTTTTTCTGGGAAACATAAAATTAAGCACCTTTTGATAATGAGATTTAAAAACGTCTTTTTGTTCTCAGAGAACAAAGAAAGAAAAGGAGGCCTTAATAAAATTCTGCTTTACGAGCAGCAATTATTTTTATTCCAGTCATTGTTCTATATGAGAATGTAGACGAGGCCGAAACAGTGTGGTCAAGTTTGTTAAATGCAGAACGTGTATTCTTGAAAAAAAAAAAAACAAAAAACTATCTTGCAATTTCGCGGTTAATGCGTTCAAACTATTTATACTGAGCAATGGAATAGATACATGACATTAATTTTAAAAGTCATTAGTACCATTAAAAAGTTATTAAAATAATCAAATTATGGAAGCTGAAAAAATAAGATTATATTGCGAATGTTGTTTTCTGCTCCCTTATATCTGATATTTTTTTTATTGTTAACATGATGACCAATTAATAAAAAATCTAAAAATCAGTGATAATTGACAACTATATTAAAGTTTCGAACGTTTTCTACCAATAGGTATATAGGTAAAATATAGGACACATGTCGGACAAATATAGGACACATGTCGGACAAATATAGGACACATGTCGGACAAATATAGGATACATGTCGGACAAATATAGTGCGAGATACACATAAGGGAGGTTGTTGAAAAATCAAAGTTGTGAAGATTTCTAAGTTTATCTCTCCGTTTGCATAAAAGGAAAAAAAAAAAAAATTTTAATTAAGGGTATTATTTAAGATTTCATATATTTGTCGGGAAAGAGGGCTCAAGGTAGTGTGTTTTCAGATATAAACAGTGTTGAGCGAAGCGGTTACATGTGCCAAAATTAAATCACCGTGCCGAGTTCAAATGCTGGGTGATTCTGTTTCACATGCTTCACACTAAAAGATATTTATTTTCCCCCAGGTGTGGATTAAATAGTTGGACAGACTGGGTTTTCTTGCCCGAGTGGTATTCAGGCCAGTAGAAAGAATGAATTTAAACCACAGCCAAGTTGTTTATATACTATGTGGCACACTGTGCACCGTTTCTCTGTGTCAGTTCTCCCGAAAAGTATGGTTGCCTCTACACAATCGAATCATCTTTGTATGTTGTTTGGCGCTTAAATTATAAAGCTGAATTGTTAGACTATTTATATATATTATATGAAAAAATTACTTAACTTTTAAATATCAATTTCTGACGATATTCTCAATTTTTGAAATTGGAAATATCGTTTAAAAGCAGGACGCCTGAATACCGGAAATTTTACCAAGAAACTTCGAGGTCGGACAAAATTGCTCTATTTTTAATATTATTTTAATATCTTTAATATTAAGAGGGAAAACACCGTATCCTACCGCACTATCTTCTTTTTTTTATATTCGCTTGCTCTGCATGTCTGTTTTTCCAAGATACTGCATTGACCACTTTTTATACGTCCGTTTATTTTGGCACTGTAATTTTTCCAGCCTTTTCACTTACATTTTTGTCTTATATATATATATATATATACATATACCACAGAAATCCATGGTGTCGCTGCAACCAACAGAAAGCCTGGCAGATAGCCCATATATATATATATATATATATATATATATATCTGTGTGTGTGTGTGTGTCTATGCCGGGTGTAACAGCAACATTTTCAACTGTCAAATTAACATTTGAACCGTTTTATCTTAGAAATGATTAGAAATATCTTACTGGAATTCTCGGAGATTTTTATAACACTACTGGACTCTAGTTTGAGCAATAAGAATGTATAATTTACACTCCAAGCTTAACAGAAAAATTATGATGAAATTGATCCTAAACGAAAATGACATGTTCATCATTAATTAATCATAGCTAAGGATCGGAAGCTTATGATAATTTTTCAAGTTATTCAAGATGATCTTCGCTCTCTAAAATCTAACTTTCTATCCTGGGGTAGCAAGATGCTTCAAAGGTAAAACTTGAAAATCAAACTTGAAAATGAAATCGTACATGAAGTACGATTGGGCTGTCAAAGCTGAAACTTCTCTCTCACGTGCCAAACGTCTTATGTATTGAGTTGGATCTTTTCTTATTGATCTCTATAGCTCTAAGGTGAAATGATCATCCTCTTGCTGATGCGACCACCTGATCCAGTTTTCCTCTCCACTGTTCTCTCTTTTTTAAACTTAATCATCGCTCTCTTGATGGTTCTTGAATGGACTTTCACGAATGAAGCCAGAGTATAAATGTTGTTAACATTTCTGAAGGCCTAAATGATCTTTTTCCTCTCACCATTGTCCAGCAGGGAAGACAGTGGAGCTGACACAAAACGATTTTATCTTGTTCTCCTTCTAGCTGAATAACTCAAAGTGTTTTATAACAGATGGTGTCAAGATGGCTAAACGTCTTATCTGAAAGCCTGGAAAAAAGTAACTCAATTAGTTTAGTGTTTTTTACGTTAAACATTTTGTGGGATGGACAATGTCGCTGTTACACCCGGTATATATAAAGTGAACATAGAAGTCAACACTTAGAGAGCATAGTCTGTTTCATGCTAGACGTAATCGTCAGGCCACGCGTATACATATATATTAAGACATTTTTATGTTTATACATTGTTTTTATAGATACAAATATTTAAGCAAATGCTCTGTTTATAATAAATAGTATTAAACAACATTTACCGGCCTGAATGTCCGAGAAATTTTCATAGCCATCCGACAGGATTCGAACCTGTATCCTATACGGAACCGTCATATAGCCAGTCGTGCCTTTTAACCGATTCGGCCACAGAGGATCGTTCTGTTAGCAAGGTCGAATTTACTGCTTTTGAACTTATTTTTTAAACAGAGCATTTACTTAAATATTTGCATCTATAAAAAGAATGTATAAACATAAAATGTCTTAAAATAATTGTCGGACTCTGTCCATTTCATAATATATATATATATTTTTTTTTTTTTTTCACTGAATACGACAGACAATGTGCTTTGATTTAGATTTTTATAAAATTTCTCATGCGATCTAATTATTTGTTTCTTTTCAGATAATAAATTATATAAACTGTCCGGATGTTTTTTTTTATACCGAGCGCTTTCGGCTATGCATTTTCAAGGATGAAATATTTTAACTGTTAAATAAGAAATAGTTTGTTGCATAATGTTGTCATTTTTCAAAACACGGTTATGATGTTGGGTCTATGTTCATATTTGATAGCATTAACCGTTGGATTTTTTTTGCTTTTATTAATAAGGCTTTCATTATTTTTAGCCTTTTTTTTTTTTTTTTGCATGTAAAAGGACATTCGGACAGATTTTATATAATTTATCATCCGAAAAGAAACAAATATTAGATCGCATGGTAAATTGTATAAAAAAAACTAAAATAAATCCAAGCAGCTTCTCCGTCGTATTCAATGATATATATATATATATATATATATATATATATATATATATATGCGGGCCTAGCAGTTCAACTCAGTTAACACCAAAATGACCGTATTAATCAAGCTTTTTCTTGATTGTGTACATATACTTTTTTTTAGTATACACTTGAACTGGGGTTGACGAACTATGACTAGCGGTCAACATGATAATTTTTGAGGCCCGAAACACTACAACAAATATATTTTTTTTAATGTCGATTGAAAAAATATTGAAAACATTTTTTTTTATTCCGTGTTACACAAAACAGAGAATCTGTTCAAAAGAGAAACGAAGAGAAGAAACGTAAACCTTTTTAATAACGAACCCAATTTCTGAGGAAACCACAAAATCAACATATCGCGTTATGTACTGCCATAGAAATCCGGATCGTTACGTCGCACCCTGTGCAGATTTAAATGTCCAATCCTGGGCATAATTTAAATTGACCAAGGTAGCTAGGCCTTTGTCTTTATTCCAACTCGATATATCGATATCGTTTCTATAAACGTCTCAGGAGATTTATCGAAATTTTATATTACTGCAGTATTTTTAACAGCTGCACAAATCTCGTTAATAATAAAAATTGTATTAAAATTAAACTAATTTCTCATATACTTGTGTCCACTGTTCACAAAATTTGTCTAATAAGCAAATAAATGTGAAAATAACATACGTAGGTATCGATTGTTACTTAAGTTGTCACTGTAATTCTTGTGTTGTTATTGTGATGCTGCCCATTTGACAATGGGGCTGCCCTCCATAAAATGTGGCAAGGTTTCGTGGCGATTGAAAACCTTACAGATTAAAATGCTTACCTTTACCCAAAGTCGTGAATCTTCGGAGATGGACGCGCATGCAGCAACGAACCAACAATTACCCAGCATTCCCTGAGAGAAATCATCTGCACTAACGCCATCGAGAAACAACTTCGGGTTATCAACTATTTCCTGGAACAAAAAAGAAAAAATATATTGCCGTTTAAGGGACAAAAAACTCAGATATTACAAATATGATTTATATAAAATTTTATATAATTGGTTTCTAAAAAAGTACACACACACACACACACACATATATATATATATAGATATATATATATATATATGCAGTAACGGTAATAAATCCGTTGGTATGTAATCCAAGTCCTGGTAGTATAAAATATTAAAACTGATCCATAAAAAAGAGCTCAATGTATTTATTATAACAGAGCAAATAATTAGTACACAATAAAATCCAAAATTACCTCATATGGGCAACAGGCTTTTTTCACCTGACGAGATTCATCAGTCTTATTCATCCCCAGTATAGACTGAGTTCGTGTCGGAATTAGAAATTTAATTGTGACACCTACAAAAAAAAAAAAAAAAAAAAAAACCGTCGAAAAACTTAAACAGAATTTATCCATTTAACAGTTTCAGCCAAACGAGCGATACATTGAAATGGATAATTTCTGTTTTAGTTTTTCGACGTATTTTTTTTTTGATATCACATTTAAATTTTTAATTCCGAGACGACCTCAGTCTATACTATACTATAAGACTGACGAATGTCGTCGGTTGAAATAAGCCTATTCCCTATAGGAGGTAATTTTGGATTCTATTGTGTACTCTCTCTCTCTCTCTCTCTCTCTCTCTCTCTCTCTCTCTCTCTCTCTCTCCCTATATATATATATATATATATATATATGCTAAAAATATATTTTTAAGGTATGCTATATTTATATGTTAAAGTGCTCAATATCAGTGATAGAACGTATGTAAATATAGAAATTAGACATTTAGGTCAACACTCAGCGGTGACAGTCCGTTTCATGCTTAAACGCAATCGTCAGGCCATGCGCGTTATATTTTGGCTCGGTTATTTATATATGCTGATTTACTTTTAAACTGGTTGCCCTAGCAGAGTTTAGGAGAGCCCAGTCCACCCTTCTATTTTACTCATAACTGAGTCTGACTAGAAGAGATGTATTCATGCATCTCCCCAATGTTGTGAATAAAACAAGTGAATAAATAAGACTTAGTCAGAATTTGTGGGCCACCAGGAACCTCTTTTCGGCACTGTAAATCGGATAAAAAATGGCGTGGTTTGGAGACGTTACAAGACACGACAGAGTGTCCAAGACCATCATACAAGGCACCGTTGAAGTTGGACGTAGGAGAGGACGGCAACGCAAAAACTGGTTGGACAGTGTCAAAGAATGGACACGTATGACTGTAACAGAATTGCTGATGGCTGCCGTCGATAGACCGTTGTGGAGAAGATATAGTGTGGCTTCTGCATTCGGATCCAACCTGCTTATGATTACAAAAGTCAAGGGGATGATGATGAGTCAGAATTTGAACCTAGCCTACTGATTCCATTTTTGCTCATTAACCATTATGCCACTTGCAAATCCTCATATATGAATCCCAACAAATGAATCAATAAATAAACAGAAAGGATGTTAACTGCACTTAAGCAGACTTCTGATAAATGTGTAAATTCTTCCAGGTCTGTGGTTTACCTCACTGCAGACAAAATATAAAGAACTGTAAAAAGAAAAAGCCGTTAATTTCTCAAGAAAAAATATTTTATTTTGTTGATATTTTGTGTGTTTCTCAGAATTCATTAATCATCATCTTTTGCTTTTATTTTATTTTTTTTCTATGTAAATTCTTCTTCATTCTCTTTTCATTCTCCAACTTCCAGGCCGGACACGGCTAATTTATAACTTTACCAGTTGCAGACATTCTATAGAACAACGAATAAAATGGCAAAGAAAAAATGTACTAGAAGCAGCTGCAACAGCAGAAAGAATGACAAGGAATAGGAAATGAAATCGAGGCTCCGGCTCTGACCATTTAACAGGTGCTATAATAACCTACCATTTAACAATAAATATGTGTTTACTTGATTTATCGCAAGATTAAAATAGGCAATATATATATTGTCTTTGCGCAGAGTGAACTGGCGGGTGACTCCATCAAAGGACAGAGTCGCAACTAAGGAAAATTATTCTGAGAGGTGCCGGCCCTGGGGAACAGCTGCCAGAGGCCCCGCCTTTTCATTGCACTAGAGAGGAGGATCGGTGCACGCACCGAGGCCAACGAAACCGACGGTTGCGGGGGCTCGGGGAATTTTTGTTCCTTGCCCGGGTGTACGCGCTCGGTCTCCCCACATTAAACAGACCTTGTGTCACAACTTGACCTCGCGGGGGGAGGGGGGAGTAAATACAAATTACTATAGAGTTAGGACTTTTTAACCTCACAATTCGTAGGAGAATTGACCTCCAATTTCGCATTTATTCATATAGATTTTATTCTTCGTGACGCAATTTGGAACAACAGATACTATTAATAATATTGGTCAGCGACGTAGAAAATGAATAGATGGTTTTATGTCGATCACTGGTGTTCCTGTTTCATGGAATGGTTCCTTTTGAAGTTCGGTCTTCTAAACAACATACATTTTGGCAAGAAATGGATTTTCGGATATCAAGTGGCAACAAAACCGGAAATAGAGTATATCCGGTTGCTGGTCTATATTACCGATCATGCTAGGGAATCGGGAAAGAGTTCTGATTCAGAATTCATCAAAGCTTTTAGCTTGTCGGACACTCTGCTTCGGGCGTAGAGGAACTCAGATGAGGCTATACATTGCCTGGGGAGGTAGACAGCCACCCGACCACGTGAATGCGGGATCTACGGTGAATTTTTGCCTGAGTGTACGCGCTCGGAAAGCCACTTGTGGGGAGGACTTGGGTAAATACCGAGTTCTGATTCACACTAAAAATGTAAAATTGAAGATTTGATGTGTTTCATAAACAGTTGGATCTAACCTAATTTACAATACATTTTTAGCAACAATTTGCAGCTTTTGTATAATAAAACAAAAAGCATTGCACGTATATATTAATATAATCTACCACTATTTCTATAGTAATATAATCTTCAGTAAATTTCTATATGTTTCTTTTCTGTATTTTGTCTATATGATATATAATATACTCAAGTAAGTTTTGATATACTTGTTAATTAAATCTTAGCCATGCTAAGGGTCAGTCGTTACCTGTCCTGCTAATCTCCATTCGCTTAATTTCTTGCCAATTTATCTTTCATTTATATCACACACACCATCCGTTATAACCATTTCAATAATAACCCTCTGCCTAGAGTGGCTCTCCTGTTTTATTTTGGGGGGTAACTTAACCCTTTGAGCCCTGCATTCCTGAACAATCTTAACCCTTCTACCTGAGCTCCTGAGTTAAAATTCGCAAAATGCAATGTTTCACGGTAGATATAAAAAATAGTTACAAGTGTTTACCCACCGTTCAACCGGTAGCTGAGCATTAAGTAATTTTTCTCTACCAGTGTTCAACCGGTAGCTGAGTATACTTTCATTTTTCTCTACCACTGTTCAACCGGTGGCTGGGCATTAAGTCGTTTTTCTCTACCTCTGTTCAACCGGTGGCTGGGCATTAAGTCATTTTTCTCTACCTCTGTTCAACCGGTGGCTGGGCATTAAGTCATTTTTCTCTACCTCTGTTCAACCGGTGGCTGGGCATTAAGTCATTTTTCTCTACCTCTGTTCAACCGGTGGCTGGGCATTAAGTTATTTTTCTCTACCGCTGTTCAACCGGTGGCTGGGCATTACGTCATTTTTCTCTACCTCTGTTCAACCGGTGGCTGGGCATTACGTCATTTCTCTCTACCACCGGTAAAGCTTTGATCAGGTCTCAAATGGTTAAGCATAAAAAATGTAACTAGTTTCAATTATAGCCAATTGTAAAGTCATTCCTAATGCATTTTTTAAGTTGAAACCATTCTTAATGCAGTCGTCTAATGAACCCATTTGCAGTGTATTTTATGCTGTTACTATTTGTTGGGTCGCTGTATATGTAATTATTAAAACAGGGAGAAATTTGTATGAATATGCTTAATGAATTCTATCCAGGTCATATAATTTCTCGTCAAAAATTTCTGAAACTTATTCCTATTTCATAAAAAAAAAATATTGACGTTGGGTTATTTTTTTGTATTTTAAGCGACCTTCATCACTTGAAATTTGTTTCACAATCTGTTAAGCGACTGCGGGACAGTTTTTATTCTTCCACCTAGCAGCATTTCTAGACAACTGATAAAATATTTGGCAGAAAAAACTAAAAAATTTGATCAAATCAAATGTCACAATGCAAACAATTCGTATACCATTTCAACTCCTGATTTGTTAGAAGCAACTTGCTGGTTTTCTCTTCTCATTTTTCCAGTAATTCCAAGAATCCGTATACGAGGCGAACCTGAATAGTCTCGGCTCGACACACTTTTCAAAATCTGACCAAGTAAACAAACAACAGGTTTTTTTCTTCACTTTGAATCCTCGTTTGTTTAGACCGACAAGTTTTTAGCCTTAACATCACTTGTAAATTTATTAAGAAGAAACAAAAAAAAAAAACAAAAAAAAAAAATTCAAAATGTTTTCTTTTCGCTTTTGTAATCATCATCTTCTTATCATGCCATTTTCCGTTGTTTGCTAAAAGCAAACGTATAAAAATAAAATAGAGTATCTTCGAGAATATCCATAAAGAACCAAAATAACTTATTTTGTTTATCTGTCGATATACAATTTCACTATCACGTCAAAATTCAGTACCACAATGAAAGTCTGCAATTTACAAAATTCATCTAAATCCACACACACACATATATATATATATATAAAGACATGATACTAAGAAAATATAGTTTACTAAATTCATAATTAAGAATAGCACTCATAAAAAATACTTATCAATATTTTTCACAGCCATGTTCAGGCTGGGAAAAGCCCGCGAGCCACTCGAGGTAGAGTATTATAAAGTAAAAGGCACACTTTATGCGGATATGTGGGGAAGGTAACGGTCAATCCTAGACTAGATTATAGTGATTGAGAAAACACCCTCTTGGGAGTCAGTTCCACAGATCAGCGGTTCACGGTAAGATGCTGCGGAATTTACATTTCGCCAATGGAATACGAAGGGAATGAGGGTGGTTCTCTACAATGGGCGTGGCAGGGCAGGTCTTAGACGTGAATGTTAGTATTGATGGAACGAAGGAATGTAGTTCGTCTGAGCACTTTCCATGGAAATAGCCATAGAGCAGCGAAAGGCTTGTGACATCTCATGACAAAACGGTTGTAGGGCGAAAAATAATTTGTCACTCACAAGGACGCGGAGATTCTTTTAGATTCTATCGAGACTGGAATGTGAAGTTCTTACCCATATATGGCAGGACTATTTCATTTTCGGCCTGATGTGGCGCTTAACCTGTCCAAGTCTAGAGTTAACCGTTATTTTCCCGACATACTCCCATAAGCAATGCCTCTGTAGCATTCTACATCGAGTGGCTCTTCAGTCTTGTACAGGATGAATATCAGTGTAAAAATAATTTAAAAATGTCACGTTAGCCCAATGTATCGCCCTGAAGTCGCTAGCGACATTATGGCTTGAACACCGAAAGTTGCCGCCGGATAAAATACACAGCTACCTAACCGACCAGTGAGAAACGTTGATCCGAGAAGATAGAATATTACTACTGAGCATTAGGATAAAAGTGTGTGTGTCGTGGCTTTTTGCCCAAACAGTACAGACGTTGAGATTTTATATCCTTAGTTCTTGTGGCAGTAGAGAGTCCAACATTTAATTTCATTAAGTGAATTATTTAAATCGCTAAATGATGCCTAACAACATTTGTTAATTCAATGACTTTTTCAAAAGTTGATTTATATAACTGAATTGAAAATTACTCGTTATATTTGTTAATTTTCTATTTTTAACACATAACATATTAGTTTTATTCTTTATTACAATTTTAAATCCACTCATAAATGCCTTCTTATTTAAACCACTAAATAATCTTTATCAACATAGCATTTATTAGATGCCTTTTTCAGAAGTTGATTTCTATAACTGAATTGAAAATTACTCTTCTTATATTCATCCATTCTGTAATATAAACATTCTTTTTATTTTTCATTATCTCTTCAGATTTTTTTCTACATCATTATTTTGTTATTAAGCCCAGAATATTTCAAATCAATTTTGTCTGCCAAAAATTTTCTTTGCCTTCTGTTTATAAATAAGAATCAACCAAAGCAGGAAAGGGTTAATGGTTTGAAAGAATTATTTTAGCTTAACCTTTTCATTGTCATTATCTTATAAGTCAACTATTCATAATGTCATTTTTCTCTTTAAAAAATCCTTTAAAATTACCTTTACCTTTTTTATTACTTACATCGTATATAGTTGATATTTATCACATTCGCCAGCTAACTACATCAATCTTTGAAGCATTCTTTCTATTCATTCATATAGTTGATTTTGTTGGTGTGCTTAAAATAGAAAATATATACTAAAATTACTTTAGAAGTAATGCTTACATGTTTTCTACATTCATTTTCTTTTGATTACTAAGCACATTGAGTAACAGTAAGAAGTTTATTTTGTTTTATTGTTACTTCTTTGTTGGCTTTAACTCTTTCCTTATTTTCATATTAATAGCTTTTGAAAAACCCTGAGCGAGAACAGGAGAAGCAGAAAGAGGAGTGTGATTTGGGACGAATAAAAGATGAACCAGAAAAGCCAATTAAAGAACGGGAAAAGCTACGTTTCTCAAAGGAGAACCGTGAGAAATTTAACAAACTCGATCGACAAGGACAGGAGAGGCTAAAACCTGGACGTGAAGGGAGGTTTGCTGACCGTTCAAAATATTCCAAAGACGATCGTGCGTGTGAGAAGTCAGAAAAATTCAAATCTAATAAAGATGATCGATCTGGTAACAACCCCCCCCCAAAAAAAACAAACAAAAACAAACAACAAAAAAAACAAAAACAAACAAACAAAAGTAATGACCTTTACTGCAGGATTAATGTTTAAAAAAATGATTTTAATGTTATATGTATTAAATGTCCTCAAATACAAGGCTCGTGAGCCATTAAAGTAGAGGGATACTATTAAATAGGTAATGATGAATGAGGTGTACGAATGAAAGGAGCGATGGTACGATGTGAAGATTATGATGATAAGGATAGGTAACTATTGACCTATGAAATGAAGAAATTAAGATCGTAACGATCAGGAAGCACCCACGCAGGGGTCTGTTCCACGAAGTGACAGTTTTTGGGAAAAATCTAGTTGAATGAAACTTTCATCATATATTTGGAACTCTGAGAAAATAATGGTGATTCGACTATGGAAGTAGCAATGCGTGTCCTAGATTCGAAAGTCTCATCTCAAGAACAGAATGGAAATAGCGACAAATTAGTGTTGCGTCTGTGGGAAAGAGGCTGCATGTAGGCGTATAGACATGGACATAGATAACAAAGATCCTTTTCGCCTGAGTAAACACTTTGACAAGTGAATAGTTTACGGCGTTTAAATACGAGAAGAGTTTTGTAAGTAAAGTGTTCAATATTATAAATAGAGCAATAATATTTGATAGATAAATAAAAGTTCAAAGGACTTATCTTCGAAATTTAAGTTTCGCAGATACACCACTAGTCAGGGAAAGATAAATCTACTGAATTAGAGTGCTTTTCCAAGCGTAGCTTAAATGTGGCACAATGCCGAAAGTATGGGGTACCCAGTGAGGATCGAACTCACGACTCAGTCGTAATTGTTCTAGCGAGACAAGCTTGCAAACCATTACACTGCCTCAAAGTGCCCAAATAGTTTTCTAAGTAAAGCTTAGATGCGTCACAAAGCCGAAATTATGGGGTACCCAGTGAGGATCGAACTCACTATTCAGTTGTAACTGTTTTTAGCGAGACCAGCTTGCTAACCAAGGTGCCCAAATCTACTGAATTATATACATTTGTTTTCAAGTCTGTGCGATCACCGAAGTTAAGCAGCGTCGTGCTGGTCAGTATTTATATGGGGTCCGTTTGTGAACACAGAGCACTGTAAGAAACCTCCTACAGTTCAAAAAATGTTTCGGCCTTAAATAACCCACAAATATTTGATAAGCTGTAAAAAAAACAAAAAACAAAAAAACAACAACAACAAACAAACAAAACAAAAACAGGACAAAAGTAAATCAACCAATCAATATATTTGTTGAGTTTGCTGAGGGCTACAATCAGAATGATTATACAGAAAGTTTCGCACTAACTAGCAATACCTTCTTAGAAAACTTACCAACCATCGCTTTAAGAAGCAACCAAATATTGCTCCACTGTTTCTTACAATAATGTTCACTCTGTACAAGGCACCGGAGACATTCGAGGTAAAGAGTTACAGAGTAAGTTTATGGGATATGTGGGGAAGATAACGGTTAACCCTAGACGAACAGATTAAGATTGTAGTGATCGCGGAGGCATTCTTCTGAGGGTGGGTTCCCCAAACGGCGATTCGTAGGAAGAAGTTGTTCGAATTGGACTTACATCTCATCAAAGGAATACGAAGGGAATGGGTGTGGTTCGCCAGAATGTGCCTGATATGGCGGGTCTTACCTATGAAGGTTAGAACTGGTGGAACAAATCGGATGATAAAAATTACATTAATGTGAAATATTGGTTAACAAGATTATTTCGAAGACCATTATTATTGTAGTGAGTTTGGCCTTTATTTGACACTCTACAATTGTAACTTAGTGTTGTATTAAAGAAAGGGAGCCATCTTTGTGGCATCGCTCTCTTTATAAGACTTTCGGTTAACAGATTTTGGCATGGCCGTCTTCCCGTCGTGATCTTCTGGTTCCTGTTTGGATATTTTTGGAAGTTCGTATTTTCTTCGTAACTGATGTGAAATAAACAATTTCTATTTCTAAAACGAGGCTCTCTTGTACTTACTCACTATCATATCTTCTGGTACTATAAACTACCTTTAGATTTGAGAATGTCTTGTTTACATGAAGAATTTAGTTTTAGTCACTAGTCGATATCAAACCAGTTAGATTAACGAAGAGTAGAAGAAAACCCCGATTTCACAAGCTCAAATTCTTATATAACATGATCGCGTCAAGGATCGCGTTATAACGAGGTCCTTCTATACACGTAGAAAAGGCACTTGGGTAATTTTAAAAAAAATATAATTTTTACAAAGAAGCTTCAAGTGTTTGTCAATGCATTTCTAAAAATGTTATTAGCAGACCAAATAACCACAAATATTACAGTATCTAATTTATCCTCCTAATTTGTAATTCCTACCACCTACCTTGATGTCATATACATCATTCAACGTTACTATTTTAACAGTGACAATCTACCTTGAGTGGCTCTCGAAACTTGTATTGGGTGAATTTTAGTACAAAAAACTGCAACTTTTCGCCCTGGAAACGACAGAGTAAGAGAGGATATACAAATTAGAATGTATGGTGAGGCTGTAAATAAAGCAGGGAAAAATGTGGTTACCAAAGGAAATGCAGTATTGGTATTACTCCTCTATAAGTTCTTTGTTTTCATATGATATTATATATGCTATATCATTTCATGCATAGATGATCATTTCTACATCTTCCCGTCTTTTGGTTTTTCTAAGTCATTTTTTTCCTTTTGTAATCCATTTATTACTAGTTTCACTATCCTTTCACTAAAAGACATTAAGTAGTTCACTCGCAGTTTTCCCCTTCTCTTGCCTTCGGTATGTCCTTCTAGTGCTAAATGAAAATGAATTAATCGATATATAGAGGAAAGAAGTTGGATGTCTATAATTTTAAATGTTCATTACAAACTCTTTTATAATAATTTCAACCGAAGCAGTTCGATAATGCCACAAGGGAGGTACAGGGAATGAAAGAGGACGAGAAAACTTTAGTGAGGAGAAGCGAGGAAAGGGCAATAAAGGAACAGGTTTCAGGAAAACAGAAGATGCATTTAAATGTTTGAGGATTGTAGGTGACAGGAAAGCAAGAAATCCGATGGGAGCTCCACAAGTGAGAAGTGCGAGAAAATAAACCGTTAGAAGTGGTGGTTGCATCTGGTTAGTTCAAAGGCAAAAAGGTGAGACCTAGTTGCCAATCTAGTAGCTCGCTTAAATTCATGTAGTCGATGCACCAGGGAAAAAGCTCATCAGAACAGTTGACATGAAAATATTTATAGAAAAGACAAAGGAAGCCAGATCACATCAGTGGGTAAGGGAGTGAAGTCGAGATGCCGCGTCAGGATCGATTATATTGCAGACACTTCTTTGAATTTTGTCAAGAATCTAGAGATGTATAGGAGCACAAGACCAGATACAGCAACAGCATTCAATGCATGGTAGATTTATAGATTTACAAGATGGATTCTGACAACGCAGTGAACCAACTTTCCTAGCAGTAGACCTAGCAACTGATTCAATATAGTCGCTGCATTTTATGTTAGTGGAAAACATAAGGCCAAGAGAGTGTAGAGTTTTGCTCTCAGGGAGTTTAGCATCAGCCATTCTGATGGCAGACAGAAAAGGTTCTCTGTGGTGATTAAATGAAAGCAGTTTTGTTTTGGGGGCGTTAAAATTTACAGTCCATTTCTTGATCCAGTTAACCACTGCTTGGATGTCCTTTTCGAGAATAGTTGTCAGGTTTACTTTTTGAGATCTGTCCGAATTGCTAATAAGACATGAATAAATAGATGTGTCATCTTCATAAATATCAAGTTGAGAACTGATTGACATCGAGGAAGTCATTGATGAAGATCAGAAGCGATGAAGGCACAAGGATAAAGCCATGGGAGACCCCTGTATTAGTATGAAATGATCTGGAAGCATGCCCGTCCAGCACAACCTTCATTACACGATTTGTTGGGAACGATCGGAATAACCAAATATTCGACCTGTGACAACCGTAGCCCTTGAGCTTGCTAAATCGTGTCGAACGCCTTTGAGACAACTTAAGAGAAGAACCATCAAAATGGTGTTATTATTATTATGTTTAATATAGTTTACGAATGAAAAGAAGGATACCAACAAATGGAGCATTATACCTGGCTTATGTCAGAGGGTAGAGTCTCGTCTCGGGAAAACTGACTCCTTTTTTACGTGGTCTATAGGGAATTTTGCCCGAGCCTACGGGCTCGGATACCCCACTTTAAACTCGGCCTTGTGCCACATCTTGCTGCGTGGAGCAGCGAGTAGATAATTATACGGGAACGTAGCCGAGTGTTTAGAACGTTCGATTTCTCACCATGTTCGATTTGCCAGGAACAAGGCTTCCTGATGTTATCGGACAGGAGGGGTCGATCCCAGCGTGCAGCACGATTAGAAAGTGCATGAAAACTATACCACGGATTGACCCAGGTCTTTTTGAGTGAAATTGGGTAGACGGTGGGGCTGTCGATAGCTGTGCTAGCATGAAGTCACAAGTCACTGTGGCCGAAGGCTTGAGCGTGATCACGTTAGGTAACACGCTCGCTTTCCATTTTTAACTTTCCCCAAAACTGTAACTAAGGTCTGCTTATCATAGCTGGGTGTTGAATAAACAAAAATGCGCCTGAGCAAGTGTATGCAATAGGGATTGACTAGACGTCCTAGTAGATACGTCTGCAATAGGGATTGGCTAGATACTCTAGTAGATGGGTATCCCTGAATAAGAAATGGCCAGTTATACATCTGGGGTATAACCGTGTAATCCTTAATTCGCAGTCTCCCAAATCATTGGAACATATGGTTATATGGCGGAAGACTTGTTTTTCACTTTGCAACGTAAAGACCCAATGTTGCAGACTTTTCTCTGCTCTGTCGCTATTTCCATGGCAAATGCTCAGATGAGATCCAATTGACAAGTTCAGATCTTTACAGCTGAGACACCTCACGCTGTTTTACGAATTCAAAGCATACACACTCTTCCTTGTTCCAAATATATGAAAAAAACCCCAGCTCGGGTAGCTTTTTCACCAAGAACTGGCACTTTGAGGAAGAAACTTCTACGAGGCTGCTTCCATGAACACTTTAATCTTAACCTCATCAAATCAAGGGTCAATTGTTATCTATCCCCCTTATCCTCGTAATCTTCACTTAATAGCACCTCCTCTTTCATTCATATCACACACTTCATTTAATATTACCATTTTAAAAGTACTCGTCTAACTTGATTTTACATTGGATGCAGTCTAGTATTAAAAGGAAACTAAAAGTATGGTTTTCATCTTTTTTTCTTTAGGATCCATTTTATTTTTAGCAGTCTCACAGTCACTCTACTCGTTAGTGCAATATTTGTGTACATATGGGTTATTCGTTTAACGATATTTTTAGGAGAAAAATCACACATGCACAGAAAACACCAAAAGGCAAGTGCGGTAAATAAGTCTCATTGAAAAAAAGTGTTGAACTATTTGATAATATCAACCTTCTTATACGCCAGTGAATACTGGACAGTTTACTTGCAGACAAGAAAACTCGAGGTACGAGAAATATCGTCCTACAGAAGGATGTTGAGTAGACCATGGACGGAACGCCTAAACGACGAAGAATTCTTAAGGAAAAATGGAAACAAAAAGAACACTTATGCTGAGAATCATAAAGATTGAGCTGCAATTTCTGGGGCACATAATTAAGAAGTTGGGGGCTTGGAGAATGTAATACTCTCAGGACATATCAAGGAAAAAAAGAGACAGGGGAATACAGCAGACCACCTAACCGACGAACTTGCGTGAATGGATAGCAGAACGAGAGTAGGTGGTCTGATAAAGTGGTACACGGTTATAAGCGCTACAAGAGAGAAGAGCTTATGGAGAGCCCTGATAACCCTCGTCCTGAAGGGTCACTGCACACCGTTGACTTATACACAAGAAACAAATCCTCATAAGAACTCCGTGACATTAGGAAGTATCTAATAGAAAAGTAGCAAGGATATACTTCGATGCTAGTAGCTATACCCAGGATGCAAAAGGCACTTCATTTAGGAGTCATATTTAATGTTTTTCATCTTGCAAAAGATCTGTGTCCCGAAAGAAACAAACAAAAATAAATTATTTCCTTCAAATAAATAAATTTATAATATTCTGAAGTTGCTAGTAATAAGCATAATAGGCAAATAAAAAATAAACGTTTCGCCTTTGAGAAGTGAGAACGCCCCTGCAGCGATCTTTATAGATATACACCCAGACGATATATGGCTCAAATGGAGGAGAAAGGTTGTGCTGCATAAATCTCCCAGGTCAGTATAGCCTGTCTGCATTGAAAAAGGTCAGCATTTGATATCTTGGCTTTTAGCTGTGTTTGGACATCGACCAATGGCAGCATTGGGAACACACACAACTATCGTCGATAAACGAACAGGCAATGTACAACGTAAATAAGCTTAATTTTATCTCAGATCTTGGTTGAATCATTTTTTTCTCGTGGAAAGTGCCTGTCTTGAAAATCTGCTTTAAAATCTTCGCTTTTAACTGAACTGGAATACCAATCAATGGTAATAATGAAATTTACTGTTTCTTTATAAGGAAACATTCGCCATTCATTGACTTAACAGTTAGTGTAATTTTCGGTTGAAGTATAAAAAAATATTTCTATTAAAATAATTTTTGTAGGAAAACAGGTTTTTCAAGTCTAATAACTGTTATCGCTCTTTCTAGTATTGGGGGGAGTTTCCTGCCTACGCTTTTGTTTTAAGTTGGCACACACACACACAACAGATGTAATTTGATGAACACCGAAGCATTTAGAACTTCAATGCTATTTTAAGAATGTCATACGAGAGAGAGAGAGAGAGAGAGAGAGAGAGAGAGACAGACAGACAGACAGACAGACAGACAGACAGACAGACGGACAGACAGAAAAAAAATTAACTCACCCCAGGTCTTTTCCATTCTATATTGCTAAGTGGGGATCGACTGTAAAAAAGGGATGGCCAGTTTGTGGCGAATTCTGGATCGCGGAAAAGAATGGACTTATTTCGGCATTCTCGTCTTAATTTGTGAAAATGTTGATTTTTGAAGTGGACGACCTTTTTCCCCATTCTGAAAATAAGAGCAAAATGTATACAAAAATTTTCACTTTCAATATATTTTCGATAAAATGACTGGCTGGCTTGAGGTTATTTTTACTAATGCCTTGTGGAAAACTGCCTAGTCAATCGATATGATCTACAAACCAAGATTGCAGCATGGTTCAACCAGCAATTGATTAGGCCATTAAGGTTATTGTATTGGATATCATGGCTGACACATGACAATAGTTCACTTAATAGAATGAAAGTACTAATGTGGGGTTGTGTATCTCCGGGGAATTAAATTTCTCCTAATTTGGTCCCCGAAAAGATCGAAACTGTTTACTGTTTTGAAACATAAAAGAGATCAAAGCGAATCACAAACAAAAAAACTGATGAAATCAGTCGAAATTTATTGATCTTTCTGAAAGAGAAAAAAATCCCTTCATTGAGGAAAGAGTGCTTAGAGAAATTAACACACCCAAAGACAAACCGAAGGCAAGAGAAACAGAGAAAACAGCGAGTAAACGACTTAAAGTTCGTGTAAATGAGTATCAAAAACAGAGACAAGAAGAATGTTAATGGGTCAGAATTTACTTTGAGTAATGGCTGGTGAGGTAGTAATGACACCCACGCACTGAAAGCCCTGAAAAGACTTGTGACATAAAATTACAACAACATTAAAAATATTCATTGTAAGTTTTGTCCTGTGAGACATATTGACTTGAATTGTATCTTAAATAAGTTGACGTCAAAACAAACCAACAGGGCAGGCAAGCACAGACAGACATACATAGACACATATATAAATATATTCATGTACACATATAGTGTACACACACTACACATATATTTAATTGCATTTACACATAAATGTACAAAGGAAACACACACAAATATAGAAATGCATTTACACATACAATGTACACAGACAACACATACACACACATATATACATATATATAAATGCATGTACACAAACATATATTCTTGTACATATATATATTCATTCATGTACATACATACATACATATATATACATATTGATGTAAATACCACACACATACACACATATACATATTGATATATATATATATATATATATATATATATATATATATATACATATATATAAGAGGTACATACACACACATATATATTGAGGTACATACACACACATATATATATATATATACATACACACTGAGGTACATACACACACATATATATATATATATATATACACACACAAATATATATATATATATATATATTGAAGTACACACACACACACATATATATATATATATATATATTGAGGTACATACACGCACACACACACACACACACATATATATATATATTGAAGTACATATACACACATACGCACACACACATATATATATATATATATATATATATATATATATATACTGAGGTACATACATATGTATATATATATTGAGGTACATACATACACACGCACATATATATATATAGAGGCGACAGTCTGTTTAATGCTATATGCAATCGTCGTCTCTAAGTGTTGAATTCTATGTTCACTTTTATATATATATATATATATATATATATATATATATATATATATTTTGACGTACACACACACACACATATATATATTGTTATATACATATATATATATATATATATATATATATATATATATTGAGGTACATACACACACACATATACATATATATATATATATATTGAGGTACATACACACACACATATATATATATTGTTATATACATACATATATATATATATATATATATATATTGAGGTACATACACACACACATATATATATATATATTGTTATATATATATATATATATATTGAGGTACATACACACATATATATATATATTGAGGTACATACTTAGACATATCTATATATATATATATATATATATATATATATATATATATATATATATATATTGTTGTACATAAACTTACATTGACCTACATGCACACACATATACATATAGTGATTTTCCAAGCGTAGCTTAGATGTGGCACAAGGCCGAACATATGGGGCACCCAGTGAGGACACACACACATATATATATATGTGCATATTCACACGTGTGTATATATATATATATATATATATATATATATATATATATATATATATATATATAGTCGACTCTCCCGTCGATATTCGACGCATGAGTGTCAAGCAGATCATTTTCCAGGAAACCGACAACGGCACATGAGATTAGTTATAATGGTGAAGGTTTCGTGCAGGACCAGCCACACTTTTGGGATATCTATATCTATATCTATCTATCTATCTATCTATCTATATATATATATATATATTCATGTACATATACACACGCATATTGATATATATTCATGTACAGTCAACAACGAAATTATTGGTACACCCATCAATTTCTCAGAATCTAATTCCCGTATGATGCCACCTTTTTCTTTTATTTTAAGTTCAAAAAAGGGTTCCGTTCGAAAGTTCCTATCACCCAGAGAAGGCAGGAGTGTACAAGTTATGAAGAACTGGGTAATCCCAAGGAGGGTAAAATCCTGAGAGCTCAATGTAAATCCAGAGCTAATATCTAAAAGGAAAACAGACCACTTTAAGGTACCATTATAATAATTTATTTCACTAGAGTCCTTTTAAAAGGATGCCGGATCATCAGAAAAAAAAGTTTCTTCGTTTCATTTCATTTTTGGAAGTGCTATCTGATGATCCGGTGTCCTTTAAAAGGGCTCTGGTGAAATAAATTATTATACTGGTACCTTAAAGTGGTCTGTTTTCCTTTTAAATATATATATATATATATATATATATATATATATATATATATATATATATATATATATATATATATATATATATATGTATGTATGCACAATTATGCACAAATGAAAATAATATGCTCCCATAAAAGATATATTTTACACAAAAATATCTTAAAATACTAAAGTGTAAATTTATTCAATAAAATTGCCATTGGCTTTAACCACGGCCTCTAGACGACTTTGGAATTTTCTGAATCTCTTCTATTGTTTAAGTTTGTGAATGCTGCTATAATCGCTGCCATCTTACAAGGAATTTTTTGGGTCCGTTGCGCACTTCACACATAATAATCAAGAGGTTGCAGTCTGGGGAGTTAGGTAGCTACATTTATGGGGTGATATGGTTCAGAAATTGTCTGAGAGCCATGACTGGGTTTTACTGCTTGTGTGGTATGGTGCAGAGATCTATGACCAGTCATAGAGTCTTCCAACCTCTTGACCCAGGGGAGAACTACCTTCTCAAGGCACTTGATGTAGGCCTCCATGTTAAGTCTGAAGCACTCACTAACAACGATTAGAGTGATTTTTCCGAACGACTGTACGTTCGTAATCACCATTAATCATCCAAATCATTCCGAATCTTCTGCACTGTCATCAGATTGACACTTAAATACTTTGAAAGGTTCGTATTGGAACTTTTGGCGGGAATGCCAAGTAGTACAACATGCCGTTTCTAAATTTATGGCGGAGTGAATTGCGTCATGGTGCTCTTTTTCTTTCAGACGATGCCCAACTGACACAAATATACTATGCAGTTGGCAAAATCAAAAACAAACAATAAGCATGCGCGAAATTAAAAAGAAAATGGCGACAATTTACCCATCACACCCATTATATATATTAATGTAGAAACACACACACATATATTCATGTACACACACACACACACATATATATATATATATATATATATATATATATATCCGTGTGTATACGTAAGAAAATTGATATAAAAATTGCGCACACATACACGTGTGTGTGTGTGTTTGTGTGTAGGTATATACACTCGCACACGTGTGAGTGTGTTGGCATATACCTGCGCACACGTGTGTGTGTGTGTGTGTGTGTAGACATATGCACACATCATATACATACGCATTTCATACATATACAGATGTACAGACATTTACATGCTAAATCTGTGCATGGAGCTGAACGTCCTGGTTTCTTTTGACTGTCAGCCTCTCTCAGTCTATCCTGTGGTTAACATTATCTGACCACGTTAACTTTTGTGACCAGGCGGTATGAATTTCAAAAGTAGCAAACGCCTCTTGCTACCTCGAACGTAGCTGCCATCAATTTCTGCATTAACTGTTGAACTTTATTTAGGTTTCGGTGAATTTCTCTTAGATCTTTATCCCCGGTATGTAAAAAGATCTTTTCACCTCCAACCGCCACTGAACCTCTATATGTTTTTCCTGAATCTTATGGTGGCACACATTTTTGCTGTAATTTCGCAGACTTATACGCCCAGTATTCCAGCTGTTCTATAATACAACAAGTATTGCATACCTTCTGTTGGTTGATGGTTAAAGACTTCATTATGTATTGCTTCCTATGAGAACACTAGGCATATGTGGTTAATTAGAAAATATAAAACAGGAAATGAACAGGTTAAATGCTAATATTTTAATATTTTAAGCATAGGTGAAACGAGGTTGGCACACCATGGAGATGTCGTCAGCGACAAATATAGGATTATATATGCAGTTAGAAAGAAAATGAAAAAGGAGTAGGACTGATACTAGACAAAAACGAAGAAATACATTCTGGAATGCTGTCAGCTATCTAAAAGATTTATTGTTGTCAAACAGAAAATAAAGCCTTTCAACATACCCATAGTTGTATATGCACCGACAGCACAAAGTATAGAAGAAGAAATGGAAAAGTTCTACTCTACGCTAGACAACGCCAAGGGTCAATGCTAATTGCAAGAAATTACAATTATTATGGGAGGCCTAAATGCCAAAGTAAGGAAGGGGAGAGATGGTAAAAACTGTTAGCAAATTCGGACTAGGAACTCGTAATGAACACGGAGAAAATGGATCCAGTGGTGTACGGCGAATGATCAGGTAATAGCCAACAACTGGGTTTAAGAACATCCACAACGTATATCGACATGGAGAAGCCTAGTAGGAGAAACTGAAAAACAAATTGACTATATAACTATCAATAAGAGATTCAGAGAATGCAGTCTTACTCTGCAAAACATACCCAAATGTCGACTGGGATCCAGTGATATGCAAAATTAGATTGAAACTGTGGAAATTGAAGAGGGTCAAGACAACACCCAAACTGCAATATGACAGACATGTGATTGACAGGAGTAATACATAGACAGTGTTAAATTAGATGAAATGGATAAAATGAGAATGGAAACAGTAGAATATAGGTCTCTGCACAAAGAAATTAAGAATAAAGACACGTAAACTATAGAGGAATGGCTCAATGGAAAATGTGCAGAAATAGAAGAATGAGTAACACAAAATAGATATGCATAAAAACAAGAGCACTAACAGGACAAAAACATGCTTATCAACAGGATGCATAAAATCCAATGGTGGGGCAATGATATTAATTAAAAAAAATAAGAAATACTTCAGAAATAGAGTGAATACATTGGATAACTCTTCCATGACAAAAGAGTACAACCGACAACACAGAGAAATGACGAAAGACCAGAAATATTGAAATCAGAAGTGGAATTAGAAATGGTCAAATTGAACGGAAACAAAGTAGCAGGACCAAACGGAATCGTAACACAGATGCTGGCAGTCTTAGATGATTTCGGAAGTGACAAGATTACAGACATAATAAATGAAATATACCATAGTGGCGATATACCGGAAGACTTAAGTCGATCTATTTTCATAGCACTGCCTACTGAACTATAGTGTAATATCACTCCTCCTATAAGGTAGTGAATGCTAGCTAATTTCGTTGTGTTTTGGTAGGCGGTAATTCATGCGTAGCGTGTCTTAAGCAAAGTTGGCCTGAATAAGCCCATTCTTCTCCGGGTCAGACCACAGACAATGTCCAATTGTCTTGGTAGGTGTTCATTCATGCGTAACGTGTCTTAAGCAAAGTCGGCCTGAATAAGACTATTCTACTTGTCCGGTTTGAAAGCTCGCCTCGTTTTCAGACACGTGTTCGTTGAATGCAACTGGGAAAACTTCTGCCCTGGCCGTTGATTGCAATCTAGGAAGTCTTCCTCGACCAGCAATACCGTGTCATCGTCATTCTGGATGCACTGCCAGAAGTTCAGCTCCATGCACAGATTTAGCATGCATCCAGTCGAAAATTGCTCTCCCTACTGAACTTTTCATTTGTGATAACCTTAATCCTTTCGTATTCCACTCAAGCAGCTTATTCTCACGAACCGCTTCGTTGTAGACAGGATGCTTCCCGTATCACTACAATTTTAACCTGTTCAAGTCTAACGCCAACTTTTATCTTCTCCACATACCCCCATAATCTGTGTCTATTACTCTGTAAGCCTCTACCTCGTGTGGCTTCTGGGCCTTCTATAGGGTGGACATCACTGTTAAAACAAAAACTCGGAGCCACTATGTATAGTTCAATATACACTTACTATATATAATAGAAAATTATTATTATTAAAGAAGAAGACGAAGAAGAAGTTGTTTTAATGTTAAATAATAGAAAATAAAAATAAACATTGAAAAATAAACGTTAGGATAGAAACGCCCCTCTTCTACAAATTCGAAAATAAGGCGTTGCTAAAAAATGTTATGTTATTAAGTAAATAAATATGAATAATTCGTGCCAAATAATATAAATTGGCACAATGTTGTAAATATTTGGAATAAAATAAGATCCCCAAATGACACAAGTTTTTTTTTAACTCGTCCTAATAGGGAAATGGTGAGATACCTGAACAATTTCTGTCCCTAGTCCCATGTACGTGTAGGGCGCCCCCTTTAAACTCGGCCTTGTACCATATTCTGTTCGAGTGAGCATTCATATAAATTAATACTACGATCAATTGTCTGAAATCAAAACAAACATGGAACCTTCCGATGCATAGATCGGGTTAAATATCTGTTCCAAGCCGTTCGGGAAAACTACACGAAGCCATACTTCGATGTGCCGTGTCTATTCAGGACGTTGGCGATCATGGCTCTCCAAAATTTCTAGTGCTTCGTAGCTCTTAACACAGCTTTTTTTTTTTTTAATCTCTCCTAAACTTTATTCGGTCATCTATTTACTCCAGCACGCTAGATAGGTTATGCGTTTTCTTCTGTTTCTCGTACCTTCACTCTATCCTGTGAGTATCAAATTTTTTAAGCCTTCTTTCCTATTTTATGTGCATTTGAAATTTCAACTGCCTCTTCCTGATGTTAAGTAAAAGTGACTTTTTTGTTGCCATTTTCTCTAAAACTTTTAATTGCTCACATGTTCGGTTCATGGTATTCCCAGCATCCTTCGGTAGAACCACATTTTTGTTGCTTCAAGTCTCTTCTTCATCTGTGAGATGTCCAGCATCCACTACCATAAAGGAGGACTACTATTATATAACAGTTCAGTACTCTTTTCTCTGCTTACAAGAAAATTTTCCTGTTTCTTAATACTTTGCTTAACTTTTGCAAGGCACCTTTCGCTATCCCAAAGCACTTTCTGATATCAGTGTCGACATTTCCATCCTGTTAAAAAACTTCCCAGTTATTTAAATTAATGTCCATCTTTGATTTTGGTATGTCCAGTTTGTAATTTGCATGTTGGGCTGTTCCTTATGCTGACACCATGAATTCTGTCTTCTTGCAATTGGTGTTTAGTCCTTTCTTCTAGCTTTCCTCCACTTATTGAATAATAATTTCATAACATTACATTAAATATGTGTAATGGTTATCGACGTAGAAAATAGCGTTGGCGTGCCGAGTTCAAATTCCAGCCGATGATGTTGTGTTCACACAAATATCCTTACGATGAAAAGAATCAATTTGTTCTCCCACCAAGAACGTCGAGCATTAGTTGGCAACCAATCTAGAAGAAAAAACTTTGAATTCAAAACCGACTGGGGTAGAAACTCCTCCCCCATAAATAAAATAAATTTTTTGCTAGAGAAACCATAGCAACTACGCCCAGAGTTGTGAGGATGTGAATCTATACGCCATATGAAGAGTTGGTTACAGGATTCAAATACGACATTATATTACTAAACACAGAAAATATAATCTATGAATGCGTAACTAAAATTTTAACTTAGAATATACGCAAACTTCGAAGCAGCTTAATTCTGACCTACTTAAAATTATCTGACGCACACACTAATCAATGAAATTAAAACCTGTAACGCTATAATATCAGAAATCTAAAAACAACAGATGTTTTGAATGCCTGGCTTTAGATTGTGGTTCATTTAGTAAACTATTTTATAATATAAAATAATTTGACTCGTATATTTACATTTATCGGGTACCCAACTAGTTTTTTTACTACTATGTGCCGTATCCCTTCAGGGTGTAGGCGATCATGGCTGTCGATAGCTTCTTATCTTTAGTAGCTAAGTTTAGTCTTTCCACTAAACCTCCAAACCCATGTTCTAATGAGTAACTAGTTTTCCTCTGTTACTCTTACCTTCACTATGTCTTGTGTATATCAAATTCTTCAAGCCCTCCTTCCACAAATATTTCAACTGTCTTTCCGATCCGAAAAGCGACCATTTTTGCTTCCATTTTCCTCGTTGCTTCCATGCTCTTTTCATGGTATTGTCAGCATCCTTTTGTTGGACTATATCTATCTCTGTTGCTTTAAATCTGTTCATCATCTCTGAAGAAATTGTCCAGCTTTCACTGCCATATAAAGAGGACTGATATTAAATAGTAGTTCAGCAGTCTTTTCTTTGTTTCTAACGAAATTTTCCTGAAACTAGGTCTTTGTAGAAATATATTCCGTTGTGACGAAAAAATGTTGTACTACTTGACACCAATGAGAAAAATGGTTTCATGTTGTCAACACAAGAGGGCGTCTTATTACTAATAAGGGAAATCTCTTTACTAATAAATTACTTTGTTTTGTGTTAACATTTGGTCGGTATTTTTATGTTGAAATATTTCAAAAGTAGAATCCTGTATTACAGACGACAATACAAATAATTGTTTTGATAAAAATTGACATTACTCGTGTAGAAAATAAGGCAAACTGAATGACGAAATTACCCCAAATCATCCATCATTTCTTTATACTGATAAAGGAGTGAAATATTTTAGATGTTACTTTACTGTAACACAGAAATGCAAGATCACTCACCGCCTAATATATTGGTGATGATTTGATTGGGCATCGAAATATTAGCAGAATTATCCATGAATATTATGAAATAATCAAATATTGATTATCTATTTATCGGAACAAATCTGATTCATTATGTGACAGATTCGTCTTTAATCAGTTTAGTCATCAGTTTATTATTCGGTTGAGCGCGCTCGTTCTTATTCGGATTTATTCGGTTGTATTCGGACGAGCTCGCTCGGACTTATTCGGTTGTATTCGGATGAGCTCGCTCGGACTTATTCGGTTGTATTCGGACGAGCTCGCTCGGACTTATTCGGTTGTATTCGGACGAGCTTGCTCGGACTTATTCGGTTGTATTCGGACGAGCTCGCTCGGACTTAGTATTCATTACGACGTTTCAAATGAATAACCGCGAGTGCCTTTTATTTTGAAAGAATTCTAATATTTATTTACGGGTAAAGTTAATAACAATGAATTTAACAATGAAATCATTTTTTGGCAGATTTCGTACTTTCTGGTGACGTGCGCGTAGCGTTAACAAATATAGGGGTGGGGAAAATGAAATCGAGAAGCCGAGTTCAAATTTCGGATTAGTCAAGTGCATTCAGTTTCGCACTAATGTTTTCTTCCTCATAGCATAGTAGACTAGAGTCTCTCTAGCCATATGTGGTAACCAGTCTTGGACAATAGCAGCGCTCTGAATTAAAGGAGAAACGGCAGTGAAAGCAACAAGACTCCATCATTACTTTCTCCTAAGAAGTCATAACAATTCACGGATAATATAAAAGTGATCTGTTACGAAAAATGATCACCTACATCCTGATCGCTCATGGTATGAAAGGCCCTCAAGGTAGAGAGATGGTGTTAAAGTACTTATGATATCAATTATGTTAAAGGTTAAAGTGTTAATTTCACTGACGGAAAAAAGGAATCAGGTTCGAAGAACTTCTTAATTTAGGCCAGTTGTTATTAATGTAACAGAAGTTGGCTGGCTTTTATTCTCACCAATTTTGTTCAGGAGTAGAATTTTGTCCTGTTTTCGGTTTAGTATTGGTCTTCTAGAATTTACTCTGTACTTCTAACGTCTCTGTCTAAACAATGAAATTTTATTTATTTATTTTTTTTACCTCGGGATAGATAGGTTCGCTTATTGACCGGTTCACATTCCTCCCCCAGTTTTTTGACCATGTGTAGAGGTTTATTCCTTGTTTTATGTTTAGGATTGGGTCAACCCCAGCTTAGTAAAAGTATAAACTTACGTTGTTCCTGATAAAACAAGTCATGTAAAATCTAATATAAATACATCTTATGAATATTTGATATATTTAAATACCGAAATCCATGATACGGTCGCTGGAACCCCAAATAAATGACCTGTCGCAATAATGGGTATGTCTTGGTCACGAAAGAGCCTATCCCGTTTCTGGCGGAATTTTGTTTTCAAAGCAAACAGTCTGCCCTACCATACTTAATTACTTATGTCACTATTGTGATATTTAGTTTTTGAAATTGTAATTTTGTTGAGTGGGTTGGGTTGAGAACTTTGCAGCTTATATACCCGGAGAACGGTGTGTGAACTGATCGTAAAATGACTCGGAGAGAATTTGAACATTGTGGGTTTGGTTTAGAATTTTTTTTTTCAATGATGCTCACTCTTTACAAGACCCGAGTGCCACTGGTGGTAGAGGCTTACAGATTTAGTGGCAAAGCTTATGTTGATATGTGTGGAAGATAACGGTTAACCCTATATATAAACAGTATAAGATTGTAGCGACAGGGAAAGCATCCTCTTGGGAGTAGATTCTACAACGCAGTGGTTCGTGAGAAGAATCTGCTCGAGTGAAACTTACATCTCACTAATGGAATAAGATGGGATCAAGGGGGATTTGCTACAACAGGTGAAGCAAGGCGGGGACCTTACCATGAAGGTTAGAACTGGTGAAATTAAAGAATGTCGTTCGTTTGAATATTTTGCAAGAAAATAGTGATAGAGTAGTGGGAGGCTTGCGGCATCTCGTATTTGGGAAAGGGGGTTATTAGATGAGAAATAATTTATCACCCGCAAGAACGCGGAGGCACTTTCTTCTATCGAATATGGAAAGGGAAAATTGAAATGCTCCTCCCATATATGTTGTCAATTTTGTTTCTTTTTAATAATTTTCCCCCATGCAAGGCGAGAATGCAACTAGTACGCAGAGGATTACAGAGAGTAAAACTGAGAGAAAAGACTGAGTATAAGGAGGGTTGAGGAAAAGACAAAAGATGAACGGGATTCAAGAAGATAGAAGATGGCGATTGACGCTGCAATTTTTGAAGAGTGTAGTTATCAAAAAAGCAAGTAAACAGAAGGGAGTTCCACAGGTGGAAATTGTGAGAAGAGAAACTGTTGGAGTAGAAGTGGTGGTTGCATTCAGGTATTTCAACAGTAAAAGGGTGGGACCTAGATACCAATCTAGTAGCACGCTTAAATTCATGTAATCGGGGCACTTTAGAGCAGTTGCTATGAAAATATTTGTAGAAAACAGAGGGGAAAAAACACGCCACGTCAGCGAGAAAGTGACTGAAGTTGAGATGAGTGGCCAAGATCGATTACATTACAGAATCTTCTTTAGATTTTGTCAAGAATCTTGAGATCTACAGCAGGGGCACCAGCTATGGTAGCAGTATTAAATGCACGGACGAACTGTAGATTTGGAAATTGGACTCTGACGAGAAAAATTTTGGCACGACATATTGACCCAAATTTCCTTGAAGCAGATGCAGCTATTGATTCGATCTAATCGCTCCATTTCAAGCCAGTGGAAAAACGTGAGGCCAAGAAGGTACAGTGTATTGCTCTCCAGGAGTCTAGCGTCAGCCATGTTGGTGGCAGGCAGAAAAAGTTCTCTATGAGGGTTAAATGAAAGAGGTTTTAAAATTTACAAGCCTGCCCCAGTTAACCACTGATTAAGAGAAGCTGCTAGGTTTACTTCATCAAATCTGACAGATTTGCTATTGAGACAGGAGTAAATGGTAAATGTAAGTAGTACTCCATTTTAGGCCTAATCTGGTTATTAAATGAACTTTGCAATAATTTAAAACTCTGAATTTGAGGTTAACAAGCAAGCGATATAACGATATGACTGTTTCGTTAACACAGAATGTTCTGTAAATTTATAATAAAATAAACACGATTGAAAATAAAGAAAAATAGAGAGTGAATAAAAAATGGAGGCCGATTTATTGTTTTTACCGCTGATTGTTTGCCATTTCGATGACAAGGTACAAGAAAGTAAAAATCTGTGGAAAACATCTTTATGTAACCATTTCTTCGAGTGAAAATTATTAAGGAACTGCACTATGCTGACTTAATTGGCATGTTCAAAGTTTGTTCCTTTGTGATCAATGCGTAATTGCAACCAAGCCACCCACGGAGCGGCACATACGTTTCCTCACAATTTACAGTGATGCGAGCCTTCAATTTCTGTATGGCGTTAAACTCTTCACGATAAACAGTGTCTTTCATAAGCGCGCAAATAAAGAAATCTGCAGTCGAGAAATCTGGGAAGCATAGCTGGCATTCAACTGGACCGCAGCATCCGATCCACCTCCTGGGAAGTTTTTAGCAAGCCATTGACAAAAAACAAAAAAAAAACAAAAAAAAAACAACAACAAAAAACAAAAAAAACAAAAACAGGAAAAAAGACGTCCATATTGAAGAACTCCATTTTAACAACATGACTTCCCAAAATCTTAGCGCCGTTATTTTTACTCACACCGGCAGATTTTAACATTACAAATGCTGCAAAATCCAAGACCTTGTGCCAGGATAAACAAAATTTAGTAAGCGAATACGAAAAATGGGAACTAAATGTAACTGGCCAAGTTATTAAATAAGTTGAGCTTAGCTTAGAGGAAAGATGTACATCGAAATCGCTACACACTATTAATGGTCACCCAGATTAGTTTGTTAACCATTACCCCAACTTGAGACGCCTATTTGTCATAAACCAGATTATTTTCATTTAATGTTGTATTTAAAACTAGTAATTCCAAGAACAACAAACAAGATATCATTATAAAACATAATCGTTTGAAGCACGCGTGAGAAAAAAAACTTTATAAGTCCGAAATTCACTTCAAATTATTTTTAAACGAAGACAGTTGAGCCTGGCGTGTGGCATTAATAAACCTGATATTGATAGTCTTCATAAGTGAGTGCATTGTCTATTTAAAAAAAACCCCTCGTAATCCGTGGAGCAGAGGAAAAGAAAGTAAGAAGCATTAATAATATAGAATTCCTCCTACGAGACACGAAGACATATCCTTTGAGAGCTTGCCTAACTGCAGCAAGTGCCTTTAAACTTGAAAGGCTAACGGGTATTAGTCAGTCAGTTATGTGACATGCGTGATACATGCTTAGGCGATCATGTATCTTTTGATACATGACTGACGAGGCAGGTTTTTTCCCGAAGTATGTTGCCGTTTTTTTTGCGGTACACCAGTTGCCATCCAAGGCTATAGAAACCAGTCTATCCTGCTATCTACCCATAGCTGTGGGGAGAATAAGAGGATTCATACTTTTCCTAAGGGTATTAGCACGTAAGTGAATGTAATGGATTCGTGTGGAATTCGAACTCGGCTCTCCGATTCCTCAATCCGAGCCGCTATCCGTTACTATCAGTCTTCCAAATCTATGCAAATCTACTGACGTGCTTAATATATCGAGGGACTTCGAATAACAAAAGAGGTTAAAATAAGTTGATAGATCCAGCGTCTACTACTTTAAAACACAACATGGGGAGGGTCAGCATGAATTGCAGAAAAAGTTTAGGTATAAGTGGATATAGTTTTTTTTTTTTTAAATCGCAAAAAAAAAAAAAAAATAATGCAAGTTGCCCTCCCCCACCGATTTATTAGGCGGGGGAGAGTAGTTATATTCTGTACTTGCTCGGATGCCAATTCTCCATATTTCATTACGTCTACCCACAATATCAGATGCAAGAATATTTGTATGTGTTAGAGAAAATCTATATAAAATATTAGTCTATTTTTTAACAAAATAACTTATTTTTACTACACGCAACTTACTGGCAATCATACACATCATTTGTTTTTTTTTTTTTTGTTTTTTTTTAAATATTTAGGGAGTAAATTAATACTATTCATGTGATGGTTCATCCAAACTTAGGTGATGTTTCTTTATAATTTAAAAAAAATCAGTTCACCCCGAGGAAGGCGATAAAGCCACTAAGACGCAAGGGGCTACAGGGAGTGAAAGTGAATTAAAAGACTTTAGAAAGAACCGGAAACCCAATCCTAAACATGAAACACAGGATAAGCATCTACTTCTGGTCGAAAGACTGGGGCGGAGGTTGAACTGGGTGCTCCTATTATTTTAATTTGTAATTTATAACTGTATAGATTTAATCCTGGTGTCATCAGGGGACTAGATCCTCAAACGTGGTGTTCAGGTGTTGATCTGTTAACGGTTTTCTAATAATCGAAGTATAAAACGCAAGTTAATTTTTAGAGGACATTTATTAAAAACAAAATTAAATGCCTCTTATATGTCGACAAATAGAGTAACTATTTTGAAAAAGTAAGTTTTTGTAAACGAATATGTTAAAAATTTAATTTCTGTCTTTTGCACCAAATACATGTGCCATCTTGAATAGTCATGCCGGTGGGAATTTTCTACTTATAAACTAAGCGTGTCAGTTCAGGAAATGTTTTGAAAAATAATAAATGTACCGCACAAAATAAGCACTGTACCGGAGGTAAGATTGAAGGAAATAACTTAATTGTGCCGGCCTATGGATTCCGTAGAGTAGTGATAGTATGTGTGTGTACAAGGCGGCAGGTTCGCTTATCGTCAGGTTCACACTTCTCCTCGATATTTTGAACCGTAGTAGAGGTTTTTCCGTTGTTTCCTGTTTAGGATTGAGCTTCCGGTGCATTCTAAATTCTACTTCCACTCTATACCTTTTAACGTCTTTAAACTCTGAAATCTATACTATTATTATTTGGTTTCCTGTTCCCTTGTAAAGTGTTTTCATTCTCTTTCACTTCCAGTAGGCCCCTTGCGTCTTAGTGGTATTATCGCCTTGCTTATGTGGGAACTGATTAAAAAGAAATATGTGAGTGTATATATGCGTGTTTATGGTGAGGCGCGATCCAAAATCTCGGAGAAATGGAATCGGATGTGGCACAGATTTTAACGCGATCATTTTTGAGCTGTACCTTTTTTGAGATTGCTTTATACGTAACTAAAGAGACTACTTCGAAAGAAAAAGTAGTAACTAAGGGATTATGAAAGTAAGTTAGCTTTCATAGTCAAATTCACGGGGCCTTTAGCATATATATATATATATATATATATATATATTTACCAGTATGATAATTGCAAAGAAATATGGAACAAATCCATTAAGTTGTATTTCTGTCGTTTATATTTTAATTCTATGTCAGTTACAGATATGTTATAAGAGAAACGAGTCCCTCCATATGGAGTAGATAGCCCCAGTTTCACCACGCTAATGGTTTCTGTAGAAAGAAGGCTTTTTACGGAGACGAGTTGCTCGCCTCACGCCCGGTTGATTTTGAAATCATTCTCTTAAACTGGATGCCAACCAAAGCTCGAGATTAGTTTTGCTATTTAGCTCATAGCTAGGGGCAAGTAGAAATAAATTCATACATTTCCCAAGTGTATTTTGTGCGAAAAGGGCTCCACACCCGGATGTTTCTGGAGGGATTGGCAGAGGAATAGATGAGAGTTTTTCCCGTCGGAATGGAGGCGGCAGATGTATTAGGTTGGTGCAAAAATAATGACGTAATAATGTCGTTTTTTGACGTTAAAAAATACATCAAAAAACGACATTATTACGTCATTATTTTTGCACCAACCTAATATTATCTGTTCCGTGCCGGGGGCCTTCTCTTCTCCCCTTGCGTTTCCCCCACCGTTGCGTGACATCAGTTACGTAGCGGTGGTATGACCAACTATGGCTAACTTAGGCAAACTTTGACCAGCTTACACAAACTATGACTAGCTTAGGCAAGCTATGGCCAGCTTAGACCAGCGGCACGAGTGGAAACACTCGGATTCCTAAGTTAAAAACCGACCTTGTGTCACAATCTGCCTCAGTGGGGCGGGTCAAATAAATTTGAACGAAAGTGAATGCAATGACACCCACCATAGCGATTCCCTTTTCCACGCTGATATCCTCCACACTACGCAGGCATCCATTATTCTACTATTGATTGCCTAAAGAGAACCTCAGATTCATATGTAAGTAATCCCGATGCTAGAATTTCTATTTTTCAATGTCGTAGCATTAATGAGAATTATTTTTGTAAGGCCCGTTTGTAGGAGATACTTTGTAAATCACAGATACAACAATAGTAACGCCTTCGAACAATGCGATATTTATTGGTATAAATACAAAATATAGCACAAGACCAAAAGGGTCGGATGGAGAAAAAGAGACACTCTTCATCTGTCTTAACTTTAAACTTAGCTAGCCACAAACACTGACCCAAAGAGACAACAGTATTCCTTACACCAAAACAATACATTCTTACTTACCTTTCTTACTACATCCACCATAATACCTCAATGTCTCTATGGAAGTCCTAACTAGTCTCCATTTGTGCAATTTATTGCCTGTGAGGGAAGGGGAATAAAACAAGAAATTTAAAATTTTGCCTCAGTGATTATTTGCAAAGATGTACAAAACTATTTACAAGAAACTAAGCAAACTAATGTTAATAATAATAATAAAAAAAACACACTGTTCCTAAATGTGGCAGAAATATCAATTTACCGGACGACATCAATGCGGGACTTTAATAGTATAAAGCATTCATTTATCCAGACACTCACTCAAACATGTACTCATTCAGACAAAACAAATACGAAAAACACACCTGAAACGAAAGACGCCCAGCAGTCACCAGAGAATTGACGTCACTGATCACCTAACGAGGGAGGGGAAGGAGAATTAAACCAAAGAAAAATAGGGACAGAAATAAAAGGGACCAATGAGCAAACATCCTTTAAGTTAACCTAAAGAGAAAAATAAGGACAAAAAACGAAAACTTAAACTAAATTACATCTGGGTGGGGTCGGCCTATATTTAACACAGGGTGAACAAAATCCTGATTCCTAACCGATATCAAAGTGCCACTCCAAGTCAGCCCCTTTCACTCGACACAAAAGCGCAAGATTCACCCACCTTTTGCCAAATTCTGATGAAGTGAGCCGCCGCTTTTCCGAGCTAATCTTGACTTTAAGCTGATAGTTAAAGTACAAGATCAGTTGGGAAGAAGTGAACTTCTCGCTTTCATAGGATCCCTTCTAATGCAGCGATCAAATCACAACTCTCATAACACCTAGCAAGCAAAAGAACACAGTGTTCAGCCTTCGTCATCGGCAGTACCACTTTGCTACAAACATAAATGGCCACTTTCCACGCAGCATGCGAAACAAGAGGCTTTCTACAATCTTGCACAACGGTGCTACGACCCTGCAATGAAAGAAGGCGTGACCCCGGGTCGCGACCTCTCTAGAACAGCGAGAGCAGTTTGGAGATTTTTTCTATCCTGCTGAACAAAGTCTTTTGGCGACCCAAAGGGTCCCACGAATCATCAGCCAGGTGAGTGATGCCACATCGTTATTCAGATATTTCAACTCGGGCACCCAAGACTATATTGAGCGAGCTTCCTCCGAGATCACAGACGAAATGCAATCTCGGCCTTTCCTTGTACCACCGACCAATTCATTTCCAACTGGGTATCAGGAACGGCTCATCCGTCCAGCGTAAAGGTCCTGGAAGTGAAACTCCCTTCCACGCACCCAACCGCAAGCCCTCTGTCAACATCTTGTACCCACTGATTTCTTTGCTGACTCCGCTAATCTCGGCCCTGCTCGACACAAGAACCAAAACGTCGTCAGCATAGGCAGAGGATACCTCGCTGAGGTGGTAGCACCAGGAAGGGAAATTCCGCGTAGGAACGGATTCGCCTCTAACTTGCGAAAGAAAGGTTCCAACACAAGAACTTAAAGCATAGGCGAAAGCGGACAACCTTGATAAATGGAACGAGACAATGCGAAAGGCTCCGATCGTACCCCATTCACTTCCACCAGCGCACTGGGAGTCGCATACAGAATTCGTATCCAGGTGCGAAAGTACGGCCCGAAACAGAAAGGACAGCCTCCAAGAATCGATGGTCAACCCTGTCGAAAGCGTTGGACTGATCTAAATTGATCAGCGCGGCTTCATATGTCGACTTGCTTGATGATCAAGCGGATCATATGAAGGTTTTCCTGAATAGTCCTGCCTTTCACAACACAAGTCTGACTAGAGAGGACAACTTGCAAACAGTTGGCTAAGATCTTTGCCAAAATCTTTAACTCCGTATTTAACATGGTTAAAGGGCGAAAGTTACCTAACACATCTCCACCGCTCTTGTCCTTGCGTAGCAATTTGATTACACTCCTGATGAAGCGTTGCGGTATAGACCCCTGCTTCATCCAGTTGTTGTAAATCTGTTACAGCAAAGGGAAAAAACGGGCAACTGCCTCAAGTACACTTCGTAGGGAAGACCATCTAATCCCGGATATTTATCCAGGCCAACCTACTTCAGCGCTTCTCAGATTTTCGGCTCTGTGAGGGGACTATCGCACATCGCCGCTTCAGTCGCCTCAAGGCAACGAAAGTCAGTTAAATAGGCGTCGAACTGAGCAGGGCTCGGACCAGACTCCCCGGTGAAAAGTTCCTGAATCACGAAAAGCCTCACATGCGTATGCTTTTGTAGTCACCATCCGCTTATCCGGCAATATGACGCACGCGATACGTCGCCGGATCTGCGAAGACAAGAGCACAGACAGCCTTCAAAGACTTGCTCACCAGCGACCATCAAAACATGCTGAATAGAGGGTGAACCCACTATACAGAATGCCCTCATAGACACGAGTAGAAAACCGGGTCTCCTGCACACAACAAACATTCATCCGGAGACGCTGAATGTCTCACTGCGAGACTCCGACCTAAGGTCCCGGGCATTCACGTTAGCTAAACAGAGCGCAATTATCAGACCGATTATGATTGCTCTTCTGCATTGAACATAGCCGGGGTGAGGACACTGACAGCCTCCCCATCAGGAGACAGGCCGCCAATGTCCAAGGGGAAAGTTAATTTTAGTGTTCTGTACAGGGAGGGGTGAACAAAAAGCGGGAGCCTCCCTGAACAGTATTGATTTAGTTTTTTGAAATTTTCAATATCAAAGAAAGGCCAAAGTTGGATAAAAATCAAATGAATTATTGGCTTCTTGCATCATAGCACATATTTTTCCGACCTCTGTCCAGTTCTCCCGACCGTCAATATTTGTTTTGCATTTAGAATTTTATTTTTTTTGATTTTCAGTTGATAATTTTTTTATGTTTAAAAATATTTTTAATTCTTGGCCTTTCCGGGATTATGATAAACTTTTGTCTGTAAGATACCCGGCAGCCATTTTTATTAAAAATTAACTTTGGTTTCATTTTTTTTTCCTCCGAAGCTGCCTCTGCTGAATCTGCTGAAGGGCTACGCTGTCTTTTTTTTGGTTTTCATTTCTTTTGTTGAATTGCTGAGGGTTTGAACAGGGTATGGATTGGGAGTTATGGACGGAGTGTGTTTTTAAGGGTGATTTAGCAATGGAGACTTTCTTAAGGGGAGTCAATTTGAAAGGGGTCAGGGTTACAGATTTTAACATTGGGGGTGGGGCAATAGGGAGCTGTTTTGTGGATGGGGAAGATGGAGCCAATGAAGAAAGTCTAAGTATCCTTTCTGGTTGATGTCGTTTTTCCTTTACGGACTCTTTCAGCTTCTGTAGTTTATCCTTCTTCTCAAAGTAAGGCTCATGTTTGAGACGCTGTTGACGCAATGTGTCATAGAAAATGGTCGGAGAATCTCCCTTAGAAATGGTAGAGGGAGTGGGGCTGTGTGTGTCTTTTGATGTGGGGATTTCAGTGGAGCGAGGCCACGCAGCTCGGAGCTTCTTTTTGACCCTGTCAACGACCTGCTATTCTCCGTCTTCCTTCTACGCAGGCGCACTAGCGGCGAGCAAAAGCTTTTCAGGAGGTGGGGGCTGAGAGACAGACCCAACGGGGGGTTTAACCACACCTCCCGATCGTTGGCATGCCCATTGCAGGGGAGAGTGAAATAACAGACTCAGTCGAAGGAGGATTTGGGTCGACAAGAGCCAGAACTTCAGAGGCCTTCTTCTCTGTACAGGAATAAGACAAGTGACCAGCCTGCCCACACTTCCAGCAAATTGGTTTACACCAGGTGACAATAACTAGCATTTTCTGGACCGCTACATCCAGACAGTTGGAGATGGAGATAAAAGCCTTCCGATCGATCATTATTTCATTTTTTCAACTTTCTATAATTCCTTGGGATTTACCAAAAGCCCATCTGGTGTGACCAGATGTGCGCAATTTTTGGCTTTCTCGTGGAACTCCATAATGTTGATAGTACCCTTTGGCGGGGACGTCCAGCAGGAGAGCATCTCTCCGACCGCTACATTTTCGTCTTTGCTTTTATCGTCTCTTACTCCTTTTGTCTGTTTTGGTACATTCTGACCATTTTCGGCCACCATAGTTTCGTCTATTGATTTTATCAGCAGTAACACTTCCACAATAACGTGCACACATACGTATATATTTATATATTGTTATTAGGTTGGTGCAAAAATAATGACGTAATAATGTCGTTTTTTGACGTATGTTTTAACGTCAGAAAACGACATTATTACGTCATTATTTTTGCACCAACCTAATAGATAGGAATAAAGTGAGCAAACACAGGCGATCCCTTTATTGATCACGTGACCATAAAGAAAACCCATAGACAATATCGCGACGTTTAAACGATCACATATCTATTATTTTATTTATATTCTATTTTGTATTACTATTTCTAGTCTATCCTCTATTACTATACGGATTGCTATTCTCTATACTATTCAATATACTATTCCTCTATTAGGATCACTCGACCGATTACAAATTCGAGCGAGTATTATCGAGCAAGTACTATTAGCTCTAGTGTTATTCGAAGGCGTCTGACACCAGTATTGTTCAACGGTGAACTATAGTTGTATCGGCGTTTACAAAGTCTCTATTACAACGAGCATTACGAAAGTGACAACGAGTATTCGTTGACATCACAAGATATATATTTATATATACTTATTTATATTTATATGTATAGCAAAGATCCTCTGTGTTATAAACATATTTCTTTTGCTTATATTCATATTGTGAACATCATCATATTCTTCGTTCAAATTTCAAATGCTGTGGTCATATTTTCCAGATCTAGATTTTGATGAAGTGTATATATTTTCGTTATACAAGCTTTATTTTGCTTCAAGAGGTCAAAGAAATATAGCCGTGTTGAGGTATATGCCATTTTAACATCGACATAAACGTTTCAATTATTTGCGTGACGCTTTTGGGATAAATGAATGTGCTTTCATTCTTCCATCTGTTTGTCATGAGGTCAAGAGAAGCATAGCTCTATTCAAGCTAGATATAATCGTATCGATTATTTGAAGATATGTACTTTAAAACTTTCGGCCTGAAGATCTTTTGCCATGAACGTCCTCGTATAACGATAAGGTACATCCGGCAGCAAAGGTTCTGATAGGGAGGGTTTCGAGGAGTGTGGAACAACCACTTAATTGCTGTTGTTCCAGGAGTGGTAACACCTGTTAGGGTCCCAGCAAATAGTTATTAAACTGAGGTCAAAACAATATGAAATTATAAAAAAATTTTATAGTAACAATGCCAGCAATACATTTTATTTAAAAATATTACAAGCAATTATAAGCAATAAATTTTTGAAAAAAGAAAAATTAACAGCCATATATTTTTGAAAAAGAAATATTAGCAGCAATACAAGTTTGAAAAAAAAAATTACTAGCAATGAATACATATTTTATTCATAGCAACCTATCCTAAAAATCCTGTCGGCATTAAATAACCCACTGAGGTTGATATGCCAAACCTTTGCCATGAATATGGATTAGTCAGCAAGTCATTAGGACGTTTCTTTCAATTATATATATTTCCCTGCATTTTCTGACAGTCAGTAGTTTGCGAGTCCATTTTTACTCCTATATCTGTTAATTGATTTAAATATACATAATTTAACGTGTTTTGCATGTTTACAGAAATTCCGCGAGAATGCATTTACTAGATAAACCGAGATATAATATTCAATATGTTGATTAATTTAGCTTAGTCAAGAACTTTTATTGTTTTATTGAATGTTTTCTGATTTAACTAATAAATATATATTGTTATAGGAATATATATATATATATATATATATATATATATATATATATATATATATATATATAGTATTTATATAATTAATTATATTATGATTTATGAATTTAATATAAGATGATGTGTTACGCATGATAAGATTTATATATATATATATATATCAAAGTGTAGGAGAACGAACAGTAGGATTACAGCGTTCAAAACATTAATTTCAAGATAGTGCTCTATACATAAAGTAGAGCCATAAATATTTATTTATCTTATGCAGTGTTACATTAGAACATGCACATATCCACTACAAAATTGCACATTTTTGTTTAAACGTCAAAAAAGGGAAAACCTTTCTTAGACCTCTCATCACGTGTGGAATTACGGTGTAACATCGTAATTCCTCACCTGATGAGGCGTGAATACTAATAATATACAATATTAATCTTAATAATATAAAATATTAAAACTAATCCACAAAAAGAGCTCAATTTGTTCATTATAAGAGAGCATATAATATAGTTATCCAAAATTTCCTCATGGAAATAAACTATTTCAACTGACGTCTATGTGTTTGCATTTTTCCACTCAAATGGTGCTCTGACATAATGTTAGAAACTTAAAATTAATTTTTTAAAAATATTTTAAAATAGTGGCAGCCGTTGAAAATATCACAATAAGATATTCAGATATCTCAGCTAGCAAGGGGAGGCGGATGTTGTCTGGCATAAATGGAAAAATATTTACACAAATTTGACCCAGCTATTAATTCTAACACCCCAAGTAGGGATTATGAAAAAGAATCAAATGAAATTAAAATATGGCCAGAAAAATAAAAGTTAAAAAATCGAAGTTAAAAACCAAAATTATTAGTTATTTAACAAAAATCAAAAAATATTTTTTTCATTTAAAAATTAAAATATACTAAAAAATATAAAACTAACCATCAATCTTAATTAAATAATTTATATTAAGAAATAATTTAAAAAATAAAATCATTTAAGAAAATATTTAAAAATGATTAAAAAAAAACTTAAGATTAGATATATAAAAAATAAAAATCTATAATTAAATAATAAATATAATAACAATAATTTTTTTTTAAATTTTAAAGATGTAAGAAAAGTAAAAAATGAATAAAAGTGGAGATTAAAAGTAAAGATAATTTATTAACCATATACAATTTTAAAGATAAGATAAAAATAAATTACTAAGAATACCGACCACATGAAAAAAAAAAAAAATCTTTAAATTAATCTTTTTAGAAAAATTAAAAGGATAGAAAACCAAAGAAAAGTTCACAAAGTAGTGGAAGGTTATCAGATAGGATTGATATGGAGAAGGTAAAATATAAAATATGGAAAAAACATAGTAAAAAGTATAACTTTAGATTGGTTAGATAAGTAAAGATTAAGAAAAAAATGTACCAGATAAGTTTAAACCTACTTCTGTGACATTTAGAAACTAATTCATTCCTTAGATTTAATAGTTTGCTTTGATCATTGAATTTTATTATTAATATTATAATTTTCTCTTCTAAACATAGGTCACACATACTCTGAAGATTATTAGGGGTATGAGCAAAGCCTATAATTTTCCAGTTAATCTGAAGGTTCAGATCTTTCTCCTTCAATTCCCAAGAGTTTTTGCAAAGAGCTGTCTGGTATTTTAATTTTGGTTTGGAAAAAGATTGCCCATGGGTGTTAAGACTTTGTTTCCATTCCCCCACGGAAATTCCAATATACACATTGGGATTTAACATATTTTCTTTGGGGTAAATAGTTGCTTGGTATATTATCTTTGTAGCTCTGCATTTTCCTTCAACTGTAAAATTTTCACTATTTCTACAGGGGGGTTCCATACCAGGTTTATTGTAAATCCCATAGAATTTACTTAGAATGCAGTTATGAGAGTTGATGATTTTGATCATGTTACTGGTGAAGGAATAACTTATTTTGATGGGTTTCCCATTGAAGATCTTACTTAGATGTTCGATATTGTGAAAATGTTTATTTATTAACTTTGGTAAATGCGGTCCTATATTAATATTGTATAATTTAAAGAAGGAGTGCATGAACCATATAATTATTCTTTTTCTATTTCTGTGCTTACAACTCATTTTAGATATTTCAGTGTTACTTATGGGGTTTAAGTAGGATAGTTTCTTTTCAAAGCCACGTATATACAGTTTCATACAATTTTCTTATTTTTATAAAATATATTTATATTAGAAAGTTTACTAATTCTAGAGCCAACAGCAGTGGGTATCTGTTTTACAATGGCACGGGGTTGTTAGAATTCATGCTCTTTATGGTAAGGTTTAAATGCATTATCATTAAGGTTAAGGGTGATATCTAGATAATCTACTCTTGAGGTTAGAAGCAATCTCAATCCTAAACCCCAATAATTTAAAGCCTCTAATTATTTTCTACTGTAACGTCACGAGTAAGTGGACCATTGCTGTTGGGAACAAAGATGAGTCCATCATCTCTACATAAGCCTACTAGCTTAGGATCTACAATTCTACTAAGTATATCTAAAATATAGAAACAAACTAGATCAGCAACCAGGGCTGAATCATATGCTCATATAAGAACATCAAAATCGTACTTCCTGTACTTAATCCTGGTAGAATCGTTAAGTATTAATAGTGACTTCCTATTTTATATATATATATATATATATATATATATATATATATATATATATGTGGGTGTGTGTGTGTGTGTGTGGCCGAGCAGTTAAAACATTCATTTTCTGACCTTGAGACCCAGGTCCGAATCACACCATGGTCCATTTCTCAGGAAAGTGCTTGAAAAACATAACAAGGACTGACCCAAAATTTGTGAGTGAAATTGGGTAGAGGGAATCCTTGATGCTAGCACAAATTCATAAATCATCGTGACCAAGGTTTTGAACATACTGGCCTAATATATATATATATATATATATATATATATATATATATATATATATATATATATAGCCGAAGAGCCGAATTTCGAGAACAGGTGCACTTTCTGTGAAAAGGTCCCCAAACGTAAATTTTGAATTCAGAGTTATACTTCTTGTCGACCAGTTTCCGTTCAAGGTTATAAAACCCAGGATCTTCTGCAATTTACCCATGGCTATTGTTTGGAAAAGAGAATTCATACCTTTCCCAAGGGTATTAGTATATAAGTGAATATAACGGATTCGCATGGAGTTCAATCTCGGCTCCCTTTATTAGCTTTCAACTGATCAGTTCGATAAGTTCAAATTGGCGGCTTATCTTAAAACGACATACAGTCTGTTGTTAACTGGAGCAAGAAATGGCTTGTTAATTTTAAAATACAAAATCTTTCTTGAAGTTTTAATTCCAAGCTAATAGATTAAATTTAATATTCTCAATAAGCAATATAATTTGCCGTATCTAAAACCGAATTTTAAAACCTCTTTATATCATTAATAAAATCTATAAATTCGACCATATTGACAAATTTGTTAGCACAAAATAGTTTTCTTTATTACAAAATGTTTCAAAAACAAAATATATAGATTTTCTGAAAAGTTATTTGATAAACATTAGTCGATTTAAAGTTTAATTAAAGTGAATTGAATCAAATATAACTTTTAGACGAAGAGCATCTTTTTAAATACTGACGGTGGATGATTTTGATGTGATGAGTGATGTTTAGTAAATTTAAATAAGGAGCACATCATAAAAATAACATTACATCCCTTAATACAACGTAAACGCCTGATAAGATCATATATATATATATATATATATATATATATATTGGCTCCTGAAATAAATATTAATTTCAGTTGAGCCCTCTAGGGAGTAGGTTTGGGTTTGTAAACAGTGACTATTATAGCTTATATATAGCGAGACTCTTCGCATAGCGAATCGAGTCACTGTCAGTCACTGGGCGTGTTTCTAAAAATAAATACGCTAAAAATCCACCTGCTTCTCTGCCGTGCGCCGACGGCTTAGTGGTAGAATCTCCGGCTGATACCAATTCAGTCGGGTTTCGATCCGAGCTAGATGCAACCGGATGTCTAGCCACAGTGATGAGCAGCGAAACAGTCTGTCTGTGGATGACGTTATATATATATATATATATGTTAGAAGATTGCCAATATATTTTAAATTTATTACACGTGCTGCTCTTATTTTCTGTTAGTGTCGCGTATGGCCATCCGTATTTACAAAAATCGACACGTTTATAAACACAAAAATTCAAAATTCATTTAAAAATACTTTAAATTGTAGTGACATTTTCCATTTAAGATTAGTAAATAGAGTTTAATTTAATAAAAATATCACTTGACCGCTATAAATCAATAAAGAATTTTACATGATTCAAACGTTTACAAATTATTCCAATCAAAATTTAAATAAATGAAAATAATTCTTGTAAAAATTTATGATTAATCGAATTTTTTTGTTAAGAGTCCATAATATTTTATTCATAAAAGCTTTTATAATTAAATAATAATATAAAATCATTTTATTGCATTGTTTTATTTCTACAGATTGCCTGTAAATGAAGGTCCTGGTTGACAAAAATTTGATAAAGTAAATTCACTGAGGGCTTATAAATTCTCGAAATTTCTTAAAATTAAATGAGTGTGGGGGGCAGATTTAAACAAATATTTTTGATGAGATTTTTTAAAAACCAAACAAAAATAATTTCTGAATGTCTATGTACAGCTGGACGCTCGTATTAGAAGATACTCGTCTACTAAGGCGACGTAGCCAGTCCCTATTGCAGATGCTTGCTCAGGCGCATTTGTGTTTATACAACACCCACAGAGCCAATAAATCTGTGATTTATACTGAGCAGACCATAGTTACAGTTTCTGGAAAAGAGCGTGTTATCTAACGTGACCAATAATTTGAACAAGGAAAGCACGCTCAAGCTCTCGTGACTTGGGCCAGCTATCGACGGCCCCCAAGTATGGTTTTCAGGCAAACAACACTTCGGAAAGTGTTGTTTTACCCCTCCAGCCCAATAACATCAAGAAATCCCCTTCTCTTCCAGACAAATCGACCATGGTGAGATTCGAACGCAGGTCTCATGGTCAGAATGCGAACGTTCTAACCACTCGGCCACAATATGACAATTATCTGCTTTTTGCAAGAATTTCCAAATCAATATTTTTTCACTGCAAAAAGACGCTCAGTTTTCTGGTACAAATTTATGGTCCTACACTGTCATTGTGGCGGCCATTTACCACATTTATTTAATTCTTGTTTAGGAACCCAAATTGATGTAAAAAAAAGAAGGACAAGGCAAGGTATTAATATATATATATATAAATTGTATTCAGCAAAGCATACAATAAAGAATGTATACGAAAAAGCATGCAATGAGTAAGACGAAAGTTGTCTCTCTTTGACTAACAAAGTCTATCAAAGTTCTACGAAAAGGAAATGAAAGAGTTATTAGTCTGTTATAAATATTTTTAAACAGTTCTGCCGTGAAAGAGGAAATTATGTAAGTGTGATAGAATATGCAGTATGAGTTGAGTGAGCAGAGTGGCGCATAGCTTCAACTGACGTGAATTTCTGTGGCAGCTGAAGTCTCACTGGTGCGGCTCCTCTTTTCTTATGCTTATATAGGTGGTCATTGAATCAGGTGTGCTGCGTAGGAAGAATCATTCTCCGCATGGAGAGTACTTGATTGGTCGATACTGACCAATCAGTGCATGAGTTTGGGGAAACTCAGCTCACAGAAGTTTCCCCAAAAGTGCACAAAATCTACTATATGAAAATATAGCGATTTTAAAATTGTCGCTTCAGATAGCAGTGTTGCTTCCTGTCCAATGAATGAATGCTGTTGAAGATTTGAATTTGTAAGGGTGTATGTGTGTGTGGTGATGATCGCCATAACATAAAAAAAACAAGATATCCAAAATTTTCATATATTCTGTAAAGTATAAAACAATTTTTATATTAAAAATCCTTTGACTTTTCCTCTAAATAATAGCAGAAAGATTTTGACGATAACATGTTATGTTTATTATGTTTTGTGTTATTGTTTCATCATTTGACCTATTTTTAGTGAGATTTTGAAGGTACCCTATAAGCGCAACCTGGAAGCATTTGCTAACTCAGTGAGATGACCAATTGTTTATTTAGAAAATCTGTTGAAAGTAACAAACCACAACTTATCCTATTTAAGCGTCACATTCTTACAGTAGAGAACTTTTCACATTTATAAGATGAAATTGGATTAAACTATTTCAAGATTGTTTTCTGCTAATGAAATTGAAATATGAAGAGGAAAATAAGGGAAAATATGAGTAAAAAAAAAAAAAAAGTCGATATCAGTTTTGTTAAATGGTTTTATTTTAGGAGATGCTAGAAAAGAAGCGGGCATACCCAGAAAAAATACTAGAGATAGAATAAAGAATTAGCAGATATAGATAGAGAAGAGGAAGAAAAAATGGGTGGAGCCAGACGAAAAAAAAAAAAAAAAAAAGAAAGAATAAAATTTATAGTAGCGAACAGAAAGAGAAGGGAAGAGAAAAATATTAAGCGGAAGCAGAGAACTAAATAGGAAAGGGAGGCATGACTATTTTTTTTAGAGAATGTGTAGATACGACGAAGAAGGGTGGCTGCTTATTTCAAACGATCTCCTTAACGGCACCAGACAGCATCCAGACTTTTATGTCAAGTAATACAGAAATAATAAACGTCAGCGGAGTTGAAGACACGAGCGACTCTCCACGCGCATGCGCTCATTCAAACGAATAATTCCTCCCAGGTGAGCATGAAATGTCTACAGAATATATAGTACAGGCACTGAGGGAAATTACACTTTAGTTTTAATGCCCAAAAGCCAAATATAGTTCGACTTATTCACATCAGTTTAGAAAAGCGGAAACAACACATTATTTTTGTTACTATTTTTATCATCGGATCATTTCTATTTTAACGTGTACTGGATATGTGTAACGAAATATGTCGTTAATTATATATATATATATATATATATATATATATATACAGGGATTGTATATGAATAATATATACGGGGACAAGTTTATTGGGGCTTTCAAAAAGGAATTTTAAAATTATATATACACAAATATATTAAAACAAAAGAGGAGAAAGGGAAAGAAAAAAAATACCGTTAGGTCGTGAATATATATATATATATATATATATATTATATGCGCAGTACTTATTAGAAAGCGCTCAATATCAGAGATAGACCTAACATATTTGGTTGGATTGATGTGAGTTTGTGATCCTGGATTTCACGCTTTTGCGATCGTCAGACAAACTATCTGACGATCGCAAAAGCGTGAAACTCAGAATCACAAACTCACATCAATCCAACCAAATATATATATATATATATATATATATATATATATATATATATATATATAAAAGAGCTAACCGGTTATCATTCTTCGCACTTCGGAGGTCAATCGAGAACAAAACATAAATATGTGCACAATGATTTAAAAAAGATGAAAAGAAAAAATATTACCAGAGAATCAGCAGTATAAAACAGAATATATTCAAATTCAGCAGACATTTTTCTCTTTACAGATGGAAGGTTGCATATATTTAATATACAGTGATTGGGAGTCTGGAAAGTGGGAGAAAATATCTGGGTCTTTTTTACGCTTCAAGGTTCAATATAGGTATTAGTATATCAGTATTACACTAACACATTACCAGAGTAATTAACTCTACAAATGCATTAACCATTAAACAGAAGTATATAAGTAATAAATTGTCCCATACAGAGAAATTTAGAAGGCAAACAGTATGTTTAGGTGAAGAATAAAAGGAAGTTGTTTTGGAACTATATGCATCTAATGCAGGACATGCATCCTTGTCCTTGGTAAAATTAAACAGTAACTGATCACTGTCCTCAATGGGCTGCCACAAGACCCTTAGGGGCCCTTGAGACATAAATAAATTATTTATATCAAAGGAGGATAATTACCTTTTATAGCCCTATTGCAAGTAACCTACTAAATGAGCTTGAATGAATGAAGACAGAGGGCCGATAAATAGGTAGAAATTCGAGAAACAAAAGAGCAAATGTTGTGGAAAGCCATGATTTCCTAAGTCCTAAAAGGACACTGGCACATATACAAAAAATCGCTAGAGTATTAAGAACTTATTTTATTAACAAAAACTTCTGAAATATTTTTGACAATTGTATGAAACGGCTTAAAAAACATTCAAGTCGAATAAAATGATAAATATGATTCTACTTGGCATATAGGAATAAAATGAGTAACTACCAACATCGAGGTTCGAGCGTTCACTCTGGACTTATGAATATATGATTTTCGCCAAGTGTATAAATTGCGGTGTCAGGCTACTGACTGCAGTGATTATTGAGTGGAACTATCCAGTCGAATTAGTGTGAATTATTGTCTGTCGATGATTTGGGTTTTGATTTAGAATTTACCGGACGCTATCTCGACCCGCGCTACTAACAAGCCATTCACTGAAATGGTTAATTATCTTTGGTTGACTTTTACTTCCTTGTTCTTGTTAAGTATTTATTTGCGGTTGTAATTAAATACTGTTTTATTTAACATTGAAATCTTGAGTTATAGTTAATTATTAACAGCCACCGTACGCCACAAGACCACTAAACCCGAAGTCTATACTGCATGGCCCAAGTATTGAATTCCCAATTAAAATATCGCCAAAATCATGTACGAACGCTTTAATCCACTAGGCTATTATTGCATGGAAAACGATAATAGGGCAGTACTAAATAAGAACTAGGCGAGATATCCTTAGACATGCTTAGCGGAACGAAAAAATCTATTCTCTAGCTTAAATAAAAGTTTCACTTAAACATTTCCTAAAGGTTATCCCAATCGGCAAGAACGTCCGAAACGTTGAAGACAATAACTCTCAAATAAATAATGTAAATAGTGATAACACTTTATTCCAGAAATTCAAACAAAAGTTATTTTCAGTATCTGTCTATATTTCTGAGATGAAGTATTATGTACACTTTTTATATTGCTCGGACTATCATCCTCATCTTTGTTGCCATATTTATCACAACGTCTCGGTCGCTGTACGCTCCGGCCTTCTTCAGGTGGTTGGAATGTCGAACTGAACCCTTTATTTCGCTCGCTGGGGTAGACTGTTCTCGTTCCCCGTGCCAGGTCTAATGGATGTCAGTTATCTCCTGTTAATTCCAACTCTATAAGTTCTGCACCACCTTAATCAGGTATGGAACTCCCACTCTTTGGGTCCTGTTACTGGATCTAACTAACAAGAGGAGGACAACAACACACAGAAAATAGTCTGCCTGTCTGCGACCCAAATAACATCAGGACAACCTTCAAAAGGACGTAAAGAGTGTATGGAACTAGAACAGTCTACCAGCGAGCGAAATAAAGGGTCCAGTTCGACATTCCAAACACCTGAAGAAGGCCGGAGTGTACAACGGCCGAAACGTTGTGATAAATATGGCAATATATTTAATATGATAGTCCGAGCAATGTAAAAAGTTATTTTCATTTTAGAAAATTGTTCTTGTTGACCATTTTTTTTCAGTTGAATTCTGTGTTCTGCTGGAACAGCGATAACTACTGAAAGATCTTTGCTTATGATAACTAGATCTAATCCCTTGGCCTAGATTGGGCGACACGCTTGAATTTTACTTATTTGGCTTGTTCATAATTTTACATTTTCTGTTCTCTAGAACAAGTTTTGGTTTGTGAAGATAAATTTTGTCTGCATGAGTAAACCTTAGTCTTTTAATTACCAATGGATCACCGTTATTACCCAATTCTGAACACCAATGATACAAATTATTATTCTTACTGATATGATTAACAGTTTCATAATATTATAAGTAGCGCGATCTGCTACTGGCAAGGAATGGTTTAGGCAGCCACATAACCTATAAACTAAAAAATTCGTCTGAAAGTTTAATGTGAAAATTTTTTCAAAATGGAAAATAGGACAAAAACAACGTTGAGTTATCATTAGAAGATTTCAAGGGGGATTTCGTTTTAGAACAATGCAAAAATGAAAACCTTGACTTTGTCTGTATACAAGAGATGTGTCGACTTAGTAGTGACGCTATAATACACCTGGGATACAACTTATACTAGACTGGCCTAAAAAGAGAAAGGACAATATGGTGTTGGAATTGTAGGACGCAAATATATAAATATTGTAATAGCAAATAACTTACACAATCCAGAAAGACAGGAAATTGCTTAACTCAGAAATTGTATACATTTTATATTGACATCGCAGCAGCATAGGATCACACACACACACACACACACATTATATATATATATATATGGTTGTCCTCTTCTCATCCAGTAGAAACCAAGCTTTGTCTCCACTAAATGTCATGATATAATAGAGCAGTCCACAAAGTCGTACATACACCAATACAGAAGCATTTGAAACCTCCTTTAGAGTAAGACAAGGAGGAAAAGAGAACCCAAATTCATCTAATCCATTTCTAAACTATTCTTTGCGTATATACAAGCATAGATGCGAAGAGGTGAGTACTTATCAAATCCATAAATATCCCAAATGAATCTGCTAACAAAAAAACTACTATCCTGCTTCCCCTCCCTAGGCCAATGTTATAGAGTATGAGCGGGGCTACGCCGATCTCATAGTATTCATAGTTAGACAAGAATGATCGTGAACAAAAACGTTCCCAAATCAGAAAACTATGACGTGGGATTGGAATGAATCCATCATAGGCATTCAGGATTTGGAATAAAAAACTCTTCAAACCAACACAGCGTATAGGTCAGTTACAAAAACAAAATATAGGAGAAAAGAAGATTGATCATGTGATTTTCTCCCAACACCATATGCGGCTAGAACACCAAAACAATAACCTAATAACTAGAATCATTTTTGTCTGAATTTCTAGGATGAGGAGTTATTATTTACACTACTTATATTCGGATTGTTGTCCTCATCTTTGTTTTTATCACAACATTTTGACTCAAAGGCAAATGACAGCAAGTCTTCAACCGCTGTAGCATCAATCAAAACAGTGACAGTATAAGTAGTCAAAATATGATAGCCAGCAGTAAGACAAGAAGGAAAAGAGAACCAAAATTTATTTAATCCTTATATAGACTATTCTTTGCATATATACAAGCATAGATGCGAAGAGGTGAGTACTTATCATATCATAAATATCCCGAATGAATCTATTAACATAAAACAACTATACTGCTTCCCGTTCAGCAGTTGCAGCTTAATCAGCAACCAGTTACATTCAAGGCCCCAAGTTTACTCCTGTTGGTCGATAGCACATGCGTAATATCGTTGGATTGTGAATTTGGTGATTTCGTGGTTGTGAGTTCAATCCCTAGGTCAGCCAGTGTGTAGAATGGAACAAGAAATAACTGAACAGTACTAAATTAAAAAATATGACATAGACGAGATATCCCGAGACATGAACAATAGAACGAGAACAGTCTACGCACGAAGATTAAATAAAGTGTTCCGTTTAGAATTTTCTTTTAGATTACTCAGATTAATATGCACCTGAGGAAGGCCGGAGGAAACAATGGCCAAAACTTTGTGATAAAAACTACAAAGATCAGCACAACAGTTCGAATATAAATAGTGTATATGATCGAGACATGGCTCAAAAATTGTATAGAAATATCTAAACTGCCGACTCTGTAAAAAAAGCTTTCTCAGACTGATGATTAAAATTGCTTCGAGTGTGTGAAGCGTGTAGATCTCTGTGAAGAGCATTTTTCTTCGAAGCTCTTGGACTGGTGTTTCAGAATCGCAAACAAAGAACTGTATCAGATAACTTGAAAAGCGAAGTATTTCAACAGCACCAACAACTAAAAAGGGAATCACATGTAACCTATTAAACGTTACTATCATATATGGTGTAATCAAAATGCTGACATTACTCACCATCTGAAATAAAAGGCTAGGAAGGAAACTTCCATCAATATTGCAGATCATTCTTTTGATTTTGTCAAAAATCTCAAGATGCACTGCAGGAGCACCAGACCAGATATCACAGCATTATTCAATGCACAGACGAATGGTAAAGCCTTAACTACTGCTGAATTCAAGAAGCTTATTTTTCTGAAAAAATGTTTAAAAAATAATTGGATATTTTAACCGACAACAGCGCTAACTGATCGGTCAATGAATGCTGAATGTTTCCTTATAAGGAAAATTAATATTGATAATATTACCATAGTATGATTCTGGCCACCACTACCGACTGTTGAACAATATTTCTGTCTCTTAATGTACATTATCATGCAATATGAATTGAGCTTATGTTAAGGAATTCGTGGGTTATCCACAAATCGCAAACCCGACCGTATTGGTTAGAACGTTGATGACACAAAATAATTAAGGCTTTACCATTCGTCTGTGCATTGAATAATGCTGCGATATCTGGTCTGGTGCTCCTGCTGTGCATCTTGAGGTTTTTGACAAAATCAAAAGAATGATCTGCAATGTTATCGATCCTGACTTGGCATCTCGACTTCAGTCTCTTCCTTACCGACATGACATGGCTTCCCTCTTTTCTACAAATATTTTCATGGCAACTGATATGACGAGCTTTTTTTACCCTGGTGCCTCGAATACATGAATTTAAGCGTGCTACTAGATTGGCATCGAGGTCACAAAATTTTACTTCTACTGCAACATTTTTTTCTCGCACTTCCCAAACTTGGAACTTCATTTCGTTTACTTGCTTCTCCGATAATTACAATTTAAAAAAATTTAAATGCAAAATCAATCCCTATCTTTTGTCTTCTTGAATCCCGTTCATCTTTTATCTTTTGTCTCATATTCTCAGTCTCCTCTTTCAATAGCACCTTCTGTAATCTCCTGCGTACTAGTGGCATTCCCATCGCGCTTAGAGTGAAATGATTACAAAACAAACAAAAAAAAAAAAAAAAAGGAAGAAAAACGGTAGTTGGAACATCGTGAGCGAGGAATTCTGGTACTGGTGGATTTGTAGCAGACTGGGGTGGGTTTACGTGTTGTTAAATTAGGAACACTTGCGTTTATTCCCGCTAGAAGAAGGTCCAACTACAAGAACATGGCGGGCTTAAGTTGAGTCCAATCAAAGATGTAAAGAAAACAAAGAAGACCGATATATATATATATATATATATATATATATATATATATATATATATATATATATATATGTCAAAAATATATGTATTAAACAACAGAATTTACAAGTGACAAAGACATCAACATTTGTGTTTGTGTATGAACGTAAAGAGTTTGTACATTGGTAAAAGTTCGTATGTGTGTTTCATGGCGTTTTCCCACGAGTGGGCGAAAACGTGGATCTCTGCGAGTGATCACATTTTGTCCGCTGAAATGCAAAGTCAAAAAGAGAACAAGGCAATAAATCGCCCAGTGAACAATCAGGAAATTAAGGAAGAGTTAACTTCGACAGATTGTTTGTTTTGATATGACAAAGACACGTAATGACTGTACGGCTTCAAGAATAGAAGGTTGAAAATAATTAACTGTTCCCAGATTCCTTAGCGGGAAAGGCCACCATGGGATGGGTGTTGATTGGTAATTAGGCATGCTGTTGACATCCGCCCTTTCTATCTCCTTTACCCGCCCTCCAATAAGCGATGCTACAACTACTGCCGGTATCCAATTAAATAACAATAATAAAAAAAAACACCTATGAAAATTGTCAGTCGTTAATTTAGTCTGTGAGGCAGCGCTTGTGTCTAAAGAAGCCTGAGCCGATACGAAATGGACTGACTTCATTTACGTTTTAATATACGACAAAAAAAATGTCAAAACATCGAGGATAGAAGAATGAAGATACCACATCACTTCCAGATTTCTTAGGGAGAGAGACGACCACGTCGTAGTGAATAGTTGTCACCCTGTTGATATTCGCCTACTTTATTTCTCTCTTCCCGCTTCACCGAAGAAAGCATTCTACGACTCGAATGTCTCTAGCAAAAAAAGAACATCTGACCTTTTTTTAATTCCGTCTATAATGCAGCGATTGGTACTGAAGAAGTCAGAGACGACACGAAGCGAAACATTTATTAGGTTGGTGCAAAAATACTGTCGTTTTCTCACATATGTTGCTATGTGAGAAAACGAAATTATTTTTGCATCAACCTAATATTACTTCCTTTTATTTCAATTTTTTTTTTCTATTTAGTATTGTAGGTTCCGGCAAATAAAAACATGAACTCGAGAAATGTAACTCAATGGATGATTTACGGTCATAAAGAAAAGCGAGAAGCAAGGAATAACTATCAATTGCAGGAAGACAGAATGCATGGTTGTTAGTAAAAGGTTAATTACAAATCGGGTATACTAAAATCAAACAAGCACAAAAAAAAAAAAAAAAACTAAATATCTAGAAAGTGTTTAAATAGATGAGAGAAAGTGAGACACTGAAATCCGAAGGCACATTGGGACAGGCAAAGATGCCTTCTAAAAGCTAAGCAGAGTATTAAGAAACAGAAAAATTTCGTTAGAAACAAAGAAAAGAGTATTGAACTGTTATGTGATATCTGTCCATCTATATGGCCGTGAATGCTGGTCAGTCTCCTTAAAGATGAAGATCAGACCTAAAGAAACATAAATGTGGTTCTAGAGAAGGATGCTGAGAATACTATGGACCGATTATGTGAGCAACGATAAAGTTTTAGAGAAAATGGAAACAAAAAGGAAATTTCTGCTTAATATCAAGAATAGACACTTGACATTTCTAGAGAACACAATGAGGAAAGAGAGCTTGGAAAATCTGATACTCACAGGATAGATTGAAGGCAAGAGAAACAGAAGAAAACAACGCATAGCCTACTTAGTGAGCTTGAGTAAATAGATGGCGGAACAAGGTTTAAGAGAAATATCAAAAAGACCAAATTTATTAAGCTACAAAAGCCAGGATGTGCCATGATCGCCTACGTCACGTCGGCAGACGGCGCATAAAGAAGAAAATATAAACATACAATTATCATTTGTGTTAAATATTTTTCGTCCCAACTATGCGCACGATGAACTCAATATCTGTTATACTAACTCCAAAAAAGAGATTTAGGGATTGTTTGGTTGATCCCCTTTTTATGGTTTATCAACCCTTTGTGGGTTACATAATATTGTTTTGGATTCTAAGAATAATACTTTTTGAGGCCAGTGAATAATGGATTAAGTTTTTTGAAATGACTAATTTTTCCCGATACAAGACCTACTATTTAACCCAAAGCTGGGATGAGAAGAGATGGATTCATGAACTTGACTGGAATTCGAACTCGGCTCTCAGATTTCTCATTCAGAATCGCTATCTATTGCACCGCCAGCACACCCTTCTTGAAAGTGGGAGATTCTGAAATAATACAAATTTTCTTTTTGAAGTAAAAAAATATATGCCGATTCGATGTTGAACATTTTCTCTTGATATTCTTAGAGACAAGGGCCCATGTTAACATGTTTTTCCGGACTGTTGCTCTCTCTAGTGGGCGAATTGATCATTTGGAATGAAGTCAAGTCTTCGTACTTGTAACCATTCAATTGAACAAAGACTTGAACGCCAAGTTATTCTCTTGTGAATGAGAAAGAACCGCTACAAAACATACAAATCTCTTCCCTGGCTTTACAAAAATTAAAGTGAATACGATCGCCGTTTCCTCTCGTTCAACAAATCTGACAAATCATTTTTATCACCGTCGTCATATTGGGTCTTTCGTGGGATGACTTGGACAAGAGAGGGTCACGGACAGTACTAATCTTATTTCCAACTAACATGGAACAGGCAATAATTATACGGAAAATTCTTACCATAATGCACTCTTCGTCGTTAACGATCGTGATTGGGCAGTGATGTTACTTCTGTGATTTGTATTATGATTTAGAGATAGAGAAAGGTTAATTGCACTAAGACCGTTAAGAAGGACAACTGTAAACATACGCAGGCTTCGACTGACTTTGAACACGGTTTTCGAGTCATTTACCGTTTGTCCTGGGTATGAAGATAAACTACATCCGGCAACAAAACCTCTAATCGGGAGATTGGAGGTTTTGAAGAGACTCGGAACCACCTCTTAAATGTTTTTGTTCCCTGGTTCACCCTGAATCGGCGTGGTAGCACCTCTTAGGGTCACAGCTATGGGCAAATAGGGAATCTTAAAACAAACGGTACATTTTATAACAGAATAACCAACAATACATTTTAATGACATAATTACCGTATTTTCCGGCATACAAGACGCACTTTTTTCCTGAAAAATACGTGTACCTCATTCAAGACGAATGTAAGTCAACGCCCGGGCTTAAGTAAGCTTAGACAGTCACTTAATAGGCTTGACTCATAGGGACGTGGATTTTTATGTTGAATCATTACACTATAATGTGAGCTATCTATTCAATTCAGCGTTTTATATAATATAACCTCATTACTTAGTTGTTACAAGTATTTCCAAGACTATAAACCTTCCAGGAGCCGAGCCACAAGCTTAAATATGCTTTGCTTACTAGGAGACGCGAGAACCTTTCTGCTCTTGACTAGTATGAAAATCAAAATCGGACAAGTGATTAATGTAAACAATACGTGGCCCCAGTATGTGAGGGACGCATAGTGAATGGGTTGTTGAATGAGAATGACTTTTTTTCTTAGAAATTTCTTTCCAATATTAGGGTGCGTCTTCCAAGTCACAGAGTCTTGTAAACCGGAAAATACGGCACTAACAATATATTTTATGACCTACAAACTATATATCTAAAAAATATTTATTTACTCTGAAAGTAAAAATTATGTGAAACATATCTGTATATGAAAACATAAAATTATGTACAAATTATTTATATTTCGGCATTAAATGACCCATGGCGGTGTTGTCTTGCTGCTAAACGAATTCACCCAACCAACTTTGTACCTTAAACCCTTTATGGACATTTTCTCATGAAGATTTTAAGTATTGCCAGAAATTGGGAGCTAAAACATCTTTCATGAAATACACGTATATCACCATCTTTGTTGTTTTTATCGAAAATATAACGAGATCCAACGTATTAGTACGGTATAAATATTTACCCATTATTTAAACAAATTCAACCATGCCTACCGGTAAAAGTAGCTTCTTGACATTGTTTAATAAAAACTGTAAAAAATAAAACAAAACAAAGCGACGCAAACAGAACGTTATCAAATTGTCGTATTCAAAATGGCTGGTATGAAGTATCGCGAGATGTTGAAGCAGTTGATTGTTTGCTTGAATAAGAAACTGTTTTTAATATTTGGCAAAAGATTTAAGAGGAGCAAAGAACCTTACCAAATTCAATTCAAGAAAGGAAACTTTCAGCTCGTACCAGGAGCATAACTGAAGGCGCAATGAAGCGAATGAAAAGAAATCCACGAAAAAGCATAAGATGGCAAAATGGTCGGAACTCAGGTCTCATGGTAAGAACGCTAACATCCCTAAAAATTTGACGAGCTAGCCGCAGTTAACTTTAATAAAGTATTTATGGAAAAAAGAAAAATAGAAGTGAAAGTTAATTAATATATAACATTGTTACGAATTATGACTTTTGATACAAATCAAACATATGGTTGCGAACGTGGTCGGCTTAAAAGAAAAACAAAATGGAATTTTGTACTCATTTAGAGACCAATGCACACAAACAAAGTTTAGAAAACAAATGTAAAGTTATATTTAATTTAATATAATGAAGATATAGAATGAAAGAAGAATGAAACGATAAACAAAGAACAGGAGAAAGAAAATATGAAAAATGTCATGAGCGAAATGTTCAATCGTTAGTTATCTATCGGATCATATTATCGACGATTTCGTTGATCATTATTTCTTGTTTGTTTTTCTTTTATGAATAGTTCAGAGTAGATAGATTTTGTCTTGTTTAGGTGGGGCGTTTCGTTTCATATGTAGTAGAATTTTGGTCATTCAACGTAGTTTATTGGCTTGGTTATAATCCTGAAAGCGGTTTGCTTTTGTTTACGGAAAATATAGTCTATCCTGGTCTTGGAGTTACTGATTAACCCGGAAGATTTCAGCTTTCTATCTCCGGAAGATCGGGAGGCAAACCTATGTGAGAGCGAGCCGATCGGAGAAAGAAATAAACGCTTTTACGCCTTCTCGATGCAGTGGATATGATCTTTCTAGCCATATAGTGTAGGGAGGTGTCCAATCGTTGAGCGCTACATATGAAATTAACAATTCAACCGGTTAACCAATTCAGAGGTGGTCAAGACCGTATATTTAAGAAATAGAAAGACAGGATATAAAAAAAAAATAAATTAGGATGAGGATTTACATTTAATATCAATAAAGTAGATCATGTCACAACAAGAATAGATTAAAAAAATACTATAGAAATAGAGAGAATAGATTAAAAAAATACTATAGAAAATAAGCACTTTGCCTTTGTTGTATTACTGCAGTTATGTTGCCTTTTAACCATTTGCTGTAATATTTGGAACGTTTTAACCAATATATTTTTCGATATGACAATTCATTTGACATTTTCTTCATGCGTAAGAGAATTCAATCAGAAATTATGAAGTAATGCTTTTCTTGAAATGCAAAATATAAACAGACTATAAATTTCCTATATATGGCATCTAACGTTGAAATACCGATTCTCGCACGATCATCTAAGCAACGTCGGGCATGCTCAGTAGCTAGATGGGTTACCGTTTGAGAATACAAATTGCTATAATCTTGGAGGTGCTGGTGGTGTAATTAACAACGGCCCTGAATTGAAAATCGGAGAGCAAATACCCTTGGATAAGGTAGGTATCCACCTCTTCTGTCCCCAACTATGGGTTAATTAAGTAATGCTTTTATTTGTAAATCATTATAGGTTAATTAAGTAAGGCTTTTATTTGTAAATCATTATTATCCCCAAAACACTCTTACAATCTAAAAATATTTTCTAACTTTAAATAACCTGCAAAATATTGGTAAGCCGTAAAAAATGAACTAATCAATTATATATATTATTTCATGGTAGCTATATTCCAATAAACCTTACCCCAGCTGCACCTCAAATAAAAATTAAGCCTTATAAACTCTCCTTTGCTTTTCTAATGTTTGAATCTTAATGAACCCCAACCGAAGCCACAGACTGAGTTTAACGATTTGGAACAAGGTTATTTTGTGATATCAATGTCTTCCTCAACATCTATGAATTGTCTTGAAACCTTGATTGATTCACTACCAGAGGAAGGAAAACCGAGTTATGCCTTGAAAGATATCTCGTCAGCTGCTCGAAATTAAGTGCCAATAGTAATGGCATTCAAAGGCAAATGTCACGGATATAAAGAGGAATCATCGTTTAAAATGCTCTCCTAAAAGAGTACTTAGACACTTTTACTTGAGCAAATAATGCACAGATCAAAGCGCAGACAACATCAATTAAAAGAGAGGAATCTGTTAAACCATTCCGTGATTTGGGTGCTTAAAATCATCATTAAAACTGATCATTCTTTCTGAATGGTGAACCCTCAGATAATCAGGACATTGATAAAAGATCTTTTACTTATTTGTATAACCTAACTCTTATATAATTGACTAACTGGGGCCCACTACAAGATGCATGTATTTTACGCCTTCGTGAAATATATTTACGAAGAAAAGGACTATTTAAAAATGTTACTTTATAAATGTTGAATTTATAAGAACACTAAATATGTGGAACTGATTTTAAGTGCAAAGCTCCACGTGTGAACTTTTTGAATAACAGAAATATTTCTGTCTGACCGTGTACGCAGTTTTGTTTTTGATTTTCTCCATCTTTCATTTCTATACGTTATGGAATTTTGTCCCAATATCTGAAAACACATGTTTCTTATTAGTAATTCGAAATGGAAATGCTTCAAGGAGATAAAAAAAAAAGATGAAAATAAACAAAAGCAGCAGAGAGCTGGAGACAAGATATAAAAACGAGAAGGAAGAGAGACGAGAGAGAATAGAAAAGCAGAAAAGTAAAGAGAGGAGAGACGGAAACAAGAGAGAAAAAATGACGGAGGTAAGACAAAACTTAAAAAAAGTATGAGGAAGGATGTGAGGTGGAAAGAGAAGGAGAAGAAAGAGAAAAGACGAAGGAGAGAGAGAGAGAGAGAAAGAAATGAAGAGATAAAGGAGTGAAAAGGTAAAAAGATAAAGAGAGTGTGAAAAGATAAAGAGAGAGTGAAAAGGTAAAGAAAGAGTGAAAAGATAACGAGAGAGTGAAAAGGTAAAGAGAGAGTGAAAAGATAAAGAGAGAGTGAAAAGATAAAGAGAGAGTGAAAAGGTAAAGAGAGAGTGAAAAGATAAAAAGATAAAGTAAGATAAAAATAGAGAAAAGGGAGAAAGCATAGTGAGAAATACAAAAATGTAGAGAAATAAAGATAAAGTGAAAAAATAGAGAAAGAGAGAGAGAGAGAGAGAGAAAGAGAGAAAATGAAAAGATAGACAAAGAACGAGAGAAAGAAAGAGAGTAAAGAGGAGAGACGGAGAAAAAAACAGAAGAAAAACAATGCGTAGTGAGGGAATCGTGACAAAAACCAGAAGAAAACATGGAGAGATATTGACGTAAATGTAACTTGGAGGAAAAGGAGGAACGAAGACGAAAATCAAATCGAAATCTTCATAAAAAACAAAGGAGAAAGAAAGAAATCTTTAAAAACAAATTGTGTTGTACTCATTGCTAAAATGTCGTCATCCTGATTTTACCATTTTACCTCTGTCTGTTCGAACATGGACAATTACCGCCGTCACAAAAAACGAACTCAACAATTTAGTGCATAAAATGCTAAACAATGCGTGCTCTTGTTATCCACGGCAAAATGTGTTCCAAAATCTCTAAAGCCCATCTGAGAACTAAGTGGATAACATTTTCACTAAAAAATATATTTGCTCCAACCCGGAAAAACCAATTAGTTGAAAAAATTGGATTTAATCAGCAAAAACATTTCAGTAGTCAATAAAAGAAATGTTTATTGTTTTGTCAGTTTCAGCTTTCTTATTAACATTATTTACATTCGAACTATTGTCTTCATCTTTGTTGTTATCACAACGTTTCGGCTATTGTATGCTCAGGTGTTCTTCAGGTGCCTTAGTGCACACTATTCCGAAAATAATGTTATTTTTTTTATTTATTTTCAAAATAGTATTATTACTAACGTTATGTCCATGTCTTTTTTTTCTTTATTTTTTTTAATCATTTCCTCTCAAGCAAGGCGGTAATTCCATTAGAACGTAGGAATTACAGGAAATAAGGTGAAAAGGACAATATAAGAACAGGTTTCAGGAAGGTTGTAGATGGCGATTGACGTTGCATTTAAAGTTTTGAAGATTGTAAGTTGTAGGAAAGCAAGAATTCAGAAGCGTTTTCCACAGGCGAGAAAAGAAACTGTTAGAATAGAATTGACGGATGCATTGAACTGGTTCAACAGTAAAACTGTGAGGCCTAATTGCCAATCGAGTAGCACGCTTAAATTCATACAGTCGAAGCACAAAGGAGAAAAGCTCATCAGAACAATTACCATGTGAATATTTTTAGAGAAGACAAAGTGGGAGGAGGTGATTAAAGTCGGGATACTAAGTCAAGACCTATAACATTGCAGATTCTTCTTTGAATATGAAATATATTTTGCAAAGTGGTTTTAGTTATGCGTATAAGGCCAGGCACGGATAGTAAAATTCTACTGTACATTTATCCCACAAAGCTTAATAAATCTTATCACCATTATAAATAAGAGTATTTTAGTCATTGATAAGAGCGAAATTAAATGAGCAATTTGTCTGTAAAGACTTGATAAGGAAATGTATGTGATATACAACCAGCATTTAGTCACCCCCCACGAAGGCATCACGTGGCACAAGGCCGGTTTAACGTAGGATCTCCAAAAATATACCCTTTGAACCCGTATAAACGGGTTCAGGGTTGGTTTACCTCCTCGAATGAGACTCCTCCCTTCGGCGTAGCCTCGTTCGGGTTCCTCCCTGCCCGAAGGCAGAGAGTTCTACTGTTCAGCCGGTCGTCCGACATCGACTGACTGTGATATACGACTAGACATATAGAGAGAAAAATACTTTTTTGCATTGTGTCCTATCGGCCATGTGTACAAGGATTCTGAATTTTACATACAACTAACTAAAACGCTTTGTCAAAGATGTGTCCAACTTAAAATGGCTGGTCCGCGTTCCTAAAAAGAAAATTAAAAAAAATACACGGATTTTTTTGGTTAGAGTGAATATTTTTTATAGATTAAAATTCATTAGAATATCTACTACATACATTTGTCAGGATCGAAAAATATTGTTTTTTTTTAATCATTTTAAAATTGGATGTAGAGTCCTCTTTCTAATATAAATAGAAACTCAAAACAATCCCTGACTTCATAAATATTTATCTATACTTTGGTTTTATTTACATTGGTCAAGTTTGAAATTGAGCTCATGTCATTGATAAATGCGTACTGATGTTGTCCTCTTCTCAAATTGATTGGATAGTTTTTTCTTTTTACAGCTTATCAACTTTTTGCAGGTTATTTAAAGCCCCCAAAATATTTTCAGATTGTAAAGAGTTTAGTGATACAAGTCTTACTAATTAATCCATAGCTAGAGGAGAAGAGGTGGATTCATACCTTTTCCAAAGGTATTTTCGGTTAAATGAATATACCGAATATAAGTGAATACAATGAACCCATTGGAACTCGATTCTCCGATTAACAATTCCAAGACATTATCTATTACACCAACCACACAAACAAGCATGCACCCGGTATTCTCAAACGGTCACCCACCTAGGTACTGACCAGGATTGTCGTTGCTTAACTTCGGTGATCGTATGAGAACCGGTGTTTCAACGTAATGTGGCTGTAAGCGCCAGAAATTTATTAGTACGCAAGTATCAACAATGTAAATATGGTTTCGAAATTTGTAAGAATTGTTCCATCATATCTTCCATGTTTTTACCAGAGCATCAAGAAATTCAAATAGTGGCCAAAGATGATATTACATGAAGAAAGATTTACAGGATTATTGTTTGAATACCGCTGCAGTGTTTATGAATTCAATTAACGGCATCACAAACGGTGTCATTAATGCATAAGAGATTCGTGTGCCTTCAGTTGTCTTTATTGAGAAAACATTACGCAACTATGATCAGCCATGATGTGAGACGCCTAAACATTTCAAGCGTGTAAAACATAACGGCAGCAACAAAACAGTTACATAAGTCACAGCTGGCTGATGTCGTATATTTATATAACAGATCAATTGCCCGTGTTTTTCTATCCAGCTTGGAAAATAGAGGCCACCTATGATACACCCGTAGATTAGATCATTTAACACATTTTTATTTGTAGAAATGATGTCAGTCAGATCAAGCAAGTGTGACAGAACAGGAAAAGAGGCAGTATAAGAGCTAAACAGAAATTTTTAAACACCGACTGAAACGGTATGCTTGCTTGCTCATATTTCAAGGTAGCAATTGTTCTAGGTTTTTCTTAGTTAACAGTAACAAGAGTATGCCAGGGATGTGTGAATTCTGAACAGAGATGTATTAGGTTGGTGCAAAAATAATGACGTTTTCTCACATATGTTACTATGTGAGAAAACGTCATTATTTTTGCACCAACCTAATACAATCCCTGAGAAGAGGACTCCTAGAAAATGATAAATATTGAAACCATCCAGGGAAAATAAGCATTGCATCAAATCAAATTCCAATTCCACGATCGTGGTGCTCAGCCCATTATTTCATTGCATCCTGGGTAAGACGTTAAACTACATTCGCGTCCTGGGTAAGACGTTAAACTACATCCAGCTTCAAGGCCTCTGATCAGGAGGCTTTGAGAAGCGTGGAACCACCTGTTAATTGCTGGTGTTTCCAGGTCTACCCTGACCCGGGGTGGTAGCACCTGTTAGGGTTCCAGCTATGGGCAAATAGTTAACTATTACCAGCAATACTTTTTGAAAAAGATTATTACCAGCAATACAATTTTGAAGGAAATATTACGAGAAACATATTTTTGACAAAACAAAATATTACAAGCAATAACATTTTTTTCAGCATTAAATAACCCATTGAGGTTGATATGCCGTAAAACAAATTATACCAAACCAATCTAAACCAAAGAATACATATTCTATTCATACGAATCTATCCTAAAAATGTTGTCGACATTAAATAACCCACTGAGGTTGATATGCCGTTAAACAAAATAAACCACACCAAACCATTGTTTCATCCAAGATTGAAGTCCATAGGGTTTCATGGTCGTCGACCTATAAAAATACCATTGCTAAAAATTATATTACACATCACCTTGATTATAAAACACAGTCATTGGGCCGTGAAAAATAATGCTGTTTTACCGCCTGGTCAGAAGATTTCAGGGGCCCCGGTTTGGTTTGTTTTGTTTTACGGCATATCAACCACAATAGCTTATTTATACCGACAATTTTTATTGTTGGTAATATTTTTTACTTCAAAAATGTATTGCTGGTAATATTTTTTTTCCAAAAATGTATTGCTGGTAATATCTTTTTTTCAAAAATCTATTGCTGATAATAATCTTTACAAAGTATTTCTGGTATTAAAAATTAGTTTTATACTTTCATAGTGTTTTGATCCCAGTTTATTCAACCTCACATTGTGCAATAGCGACTGGTTCCAAGAACACATGAGTGATTTCCATGTACTCCAATGACATCAGTGCTCGACTGATTTAAAATCAGTTGAGTATGCACGTGATATTTTGCAAACGCCATTAATTACTTACTCCGGAGAGGATGCTTCATCGGCCAATACACTCTTAACTTCGTCAAGTCTAGAGTTAACATACACTACATATCCTCATAAAATGCACTTCATAACTGCTCCCATTACAACTTAATTCAGTAATGCTCTCACTTGAGTGGCTCTTGAGTCTTGTATTGGGCAGAAAATACCATAAAATAGTCACATCCAACAAGCACAACCCACAGCTCTGGAGTATATATGGACAGATATGTTCATGCAACTAATCTAAGATTATGTAAACTCCATACAATGTCGTGTAGCCGCCGTTATTCAAATAAAGATAGTAGCTATACTTTGCTAGTTAGTCATTTCATGTTTTGGCAATTTCATGTATATCGGATAATCGTTTATTTATATATTTAGTTTTCTAGGCAAATGTTTCTTGCTAGTACTTTCCGGTGGGTTGTTTTTTTTTCTCTGTTGGGGATGCACTTGGCGCATTCTATGCCCCGTTGACTGGATAAGGGTCTGTATGAGGACCCAGAAGCTACCATATGGCCATATAAGGTGGCTCACGTTCGTATTAGGTTCCACGTCTAGACTAACAGATTGCCAATATAAAAAAATAGAACGTTTTTCATTTAGATATCTATAAACAGATTCTGTCTTATGTGTTAAGAATTTAAAATTCTATATAATCTTTATTTTTTATTTATTTATCAATCGCTATCACCCAATGTAAGGTTAGTAAAGCCACAAAGGCACACGGAATTACAGGGTGTGGAAGAATTAGGAACAGAAACATTAATAATGAACGAAAAGAGAAAAGAGTAATCAGGACGACAGTAAACAGCGATTGACATTGCATTCGAATTTTTGCAGATTAAAGTTGGCTGGAAGCACTGAGCCGGAGACTAGTTCCACAAGCGAAAAATGTGAGAAAAGAGACAGTTAGCAGAGAGAATTGTTTGAATTGGAAAATACAATCATATTTTGATCTCTTGGATGATAATAATACCTGGCCTGTAGAACAATGATTTTTATTTTGCAAATCTATGTTGATATTTTTTCATAACCTTAGGATATTTTATTGTTACAAGGACGATGGCATTAGATAACTAGAATAGCCTTCTCATTTATCAAATCATTCGTAACGGGTAGGGCTGGGAAGGTAGTTGTTAGCGACCAGTTCTCCGTTGCCCATGTGATAAACACAGGCATCCCCCAAATCTCGCTTCTCGGTCCAACTGTCTTTTGACATTACATGATCTGCCTAAGAATATACTACGTTTATGGTAAGGAACAGGTTTTCTTTCAAGGGGGACCAGTGCATTGGCCGCATTTTCACTCTAACCTCGTAGAACTCGTTCATACGATCCATCGTTAGAGATGCTGAAAAAATGGTCAGTTCCCTGTACTGGTCTGCTATCTTTTACCTTTACAAGAGCCAGATCAGGCCGAAAATGGAGCACTGCGGGCATACATGGGCAAGAAATGTCTGCTTTTCACTTTCTAGTTTGTTTGGTTTATTTTGTTTTACGGCATATCAATCTCAATCGGTTATTTAATGCCGACAAAATTTTTTATCGATGGTAGTATTTTGTTTTGTCAAAAATCTGTTTCTGGTAATATTTTTCCTTGAAAAATGTATTGCTGGTAATAATTTTTGCAAAATGTATTGCTGGTAATAGTTAACTATTTGCCCATAGCTAGAACCCTAACAGGTGCTACCACCCCGAGTAAGGGTGGACCTGGGAACGCCAGCAATTAAGAGGTGGTTCCACGCTCCTAAAGACCTCCTGATCAGAGGCCTTGCTGCTGGACATAGTTTATCGTCATACCCAGGACGGCTTTCTAGTTTAGATATAGTCCAAAACATATACGCAACCTTGTAGGTAATGAATTTTTCCCATCTTACAAAGCTTTTACCACAGACGAAACATTGCTATTCTGTCGCTATTTTCATCGAGAGTGTTCAGACGAAGTAAGTTCTAACCTTCTCTGTCATGTCACGCACATTTTAGGCAACCATCTTCATTCACTTATGCCATTGGTGGGATTTCAGTTCCAATTCAGCAGCTTTCCACAAGCCACTACTCTACGGAACAAACTCACAAGAGGATACTTTCCCGATCACTACAATCTTAACCTGTTCAAATCTAGGTTTAACTATTATCCGCCCCGCATATCCTCTCAAGAAATTTTCCTCTTACTTTATACTCTGCAACCATCTAGCTTGAATGGCTCTTGGGCCTTGAACAGAGAACTTAAGACCTCTCAAATTAAAAACTCTAGCCAGTAACCTCACCCTGTAACTGCAGTTCTCGCGAATGGAGAATTCTAAAAGGACTTATTTAAATGAAAGAGCAAGAATAATGTTTATAATTAATTAAATTTTTCTCTTTGCCACATGTCAGAGAATCCTTTGTCAATTATTGACAAGAATAGTTATCGATCGACACATAAATCGTTTAAAGATTTAATTAAAGTCTTTAATAAAGAAAGAAAATATTGACAGCATGGCTTCAAGTGTAGCAGCAGCTGCAGTAAAAAAAAAAAAAGAGAAGCTGCATTAGGTTCGGTCAAGTGTGACGAGTAGCAGGATTCATCAGTAGGCAGGGTAGGTTTAAGACTACAAGTTCTCCCCTTAGAAATGTCCTACAATAGATTAAAATGATAGCTTTTGAATTTGGCAACATAGTAATTATGCACAGCTGTAGGAACTTGGTTTTAATGGAAACGAGCAATAACTTAATAGTATCAAATAAGGATAAGACGAGGTTTAGCACTAGACATTGATCACAGAACGAGAACAGGCTATCCAGTAGATTAAATAAAGGGTTCAGTTCGATATTCTCTGAAGGTTACCCGGCGTTCCTAGCGCCAGAAACGTTGTGATAACAACAAAGATAAGGACAATTGTGTTTGTTTTAATAACGTAAGAATCGTTTGTAGTCCAAATTCATAGCATAAGTAATATTAAACAAAAATTCGCAAATTAATTGCAACAAAAAGAATAATTCCATTATTATTTATTTTTTATGTATTTTTTCCAATGAAACATGACCCAGTGCACATGTTAGTACTTCGTATATTTGCGTTTATTTTTTAGAAGCTCTTTGATGTGATTTGGCATAGAATCCATTTTATTTAGAGCAGTCCTCATGGATTTTGGGGTCACGGTACCACACGCCTATAATGACCGTCACGAGCTTCTTTGCATCGTACAGTCCGCGATCTCTCTCTGTAAGGCTTACCAGTGTGTTCGTGCAGCATTGCAGCTTTCGTACGCTTCCTTCGAGTAACGTCCATCGTCGACAATGGCTGTAGGGCAACTAACTGAGAGTCGAGACAATAGTGTCTAGGATTGATAAAAATCTGATGCAATATTTTTCAATGCTAAACATGCTTCATCATACACCCCGAAAATAGATTCATATTACTGCACACCACTGCAAATGACCTACTCTGAGGAAAAAATAGAAATCAGTTACACCCTGTCACTCCAGTGGGTCTAAAATTGATCATATGAGGAAAGAAAAGAAACTTAAGTGGTTGTTTCAATTCATTTGCACAAGGGTGTATATTTTTCGGATATCTGCAGTAATATGTTGCACAGTGTATGGCGAAATGCATTCCTTGTAGACTATAGATTGCAGTTGCATTCTACATATGTTGAATATGTTTGATGGTAAGATTTGTTAAGTATTTTCTGAACTGTTGCAGTACAGTAATTTTTTTTATTCAAGGTCTTGATACGAATTAGACTCAATGTTGCGGTTGTAAATGATTGGCTATTCTTAAAGGAAATCCCACAGGACAGGTGTCACTTGTTTGAATAGACATTATGATGGGAAATTATAAAAGTGGTTGGAGGATAATGTCAGAACTGGTGGCAGGAATCAACAATCGAATAAAATTTAAAGTAAAAATAAAAATGTTCACTCCCACCAAAAAAAAAAAAAAAAAAAAATGAAAACATAAACCTATTAAAAAGTGAAAGCCATCCTCTTGTAGAGTGGCTCTTAGCAAATAAATTGAATCAAACTCATAAAATCAAAACTGATACTAATAAAAAATGGCTTTTCCTTCTATATTTACTAAATAAAGCTTAGCATAGTACGATTTCTCAAGATCAAATTCAACTACGAGGTTCATCATTGTTCTACGGCGTAGTGAATCAACATCACACCTTTTTTTTTAATAATATTTTCATAATTTCATTCATTTTTTATTCAGTACGTCACTGGTTCCCAAATGGTCATGGCCCAATGAGGATCGCCAGTAGACTCCTTAGTGTAGCGGGGTGGTTTAGTGGTGGCCGGGAAATAAATAGCACAGATGATAAAATAATGAATGTAAAATGAAAAAAAAAGTTTATATATTTTACGAGAACATTTAGTGATCTTAATCCTCAATGAGACCCTGAGGAAGAAAATTGAATAATAAAGCATCGATAAACGTATAAAAAAAATCCTGATCTATTCCAGTCTGTTAATGTCCAATATTTGTACACCACGGATGGTGTGGCCTCGTGCAATCGCAGCATCTTACGCACCTTCAGCCATTGCTATTTAAGAGAACTGACGTTTAGTGAAAAGGCGGGACATTTACATAAAATGTTCCTTTTCAACGATCAACATAGAGTAAAAAATTTCATTGGACATAAATAAATCGAAAAAGACAAGAATCGGCAGATCAAAAAGTATTCTGTATTCAGGGCCATATGAAACATTATTTCAATATTTCCTAATCATTTTCGGACTCGACAATATTTTAGTGGGTGTTGCATTGTTACAGGTCTAGGATTTTCTTTTTACACTTCTGTTAACTTTAAGAGTCAACTGAACTTACCCTTGCTGAATGCAACTATCAAAATCTCTCAAGAATGTGGTAAGTACATACATCGCTTCATATCAGTCAATAAAAACAAGGTAATGACGACGATAGCTGTGATGGCAGCCAGGATAATTTCTGGATGATTGATAGTTTGAAATAACGAGAAAAATAGCACAAGAGAAAACAATTGTCTGGTAGAGTGGCAAGACTTGTTTTTTTTTTTTAATGAATTCTTTGTTAGTTTCGTTATTAGCGTATCTAGATTAAATTAAATTTTTGCGACAAATATTTTTTTCTGCTAAGAGGTTAGAAAGGTTTATAGTTTTTCTTTCTTCGCCTTAAAATACTCGCGGTATTTGTAAGCTATTTACCGCTACCAGTCATTCTCAAGAGAAAAGGAAGACTATGGCCTAATTTGGTAAGGTGAAAGCCTATCTTGTAACTGAGATAATAGCGTATTTTTCCCCTAGTGCCAGAGGTCGGTGTTGGGCCTAGTTAAAAGCAAAAGATTTGTAAAGACGGTTTTCAAAGTAGGCAGGCTCAATCCACTTGAGAGACAAGCGAAAAACATTTTTCTGACTTGCAATTGGCTGTATGCTCTACTCCGCTAATCTTATAAAAGAATGATTAGATATTTACTAAGTCATTTTTGTTAGTAAATAACCTATTTTATTATGAAACTGGAAGACTAAAGCAGTTTTTTTTTTAACTTTTAAATATTTTTATTATTTGGAATGTTAAAAAAAGGATCCTCGTTTTCAAAATTAGTTAGTAGTAGGCATCCGTTTATCTCGTGAAATAAAAGTAGCCCCAAAATTGTGTCCATTGGCGGCGAGATTAGGGTGACCATTGCCAGGGCCATGTGGTATATTGATGCCATGCATTGACCAAACTACATGTCCTCTCTTCTTGTCATTACCGACAAGACCTAAAAAGAATACAGTGCATAACATTTGGGGGCGGTTTGGCTGCAGGAGTTGCCGGAAAGTTGTCAGTGTTGACAACCAACCGCCTTCGGTGATCCACTCCGGGTTTTCATTTTGTCTGGTAGCCTTTTCCCTGTTTGGGTATGACCTCGGGGCAACGCAGGTATAAAATCAGTGTTTTCTTTCCCTTGGATGAACTGTCTTCGTGGTCTGTCCGGATCCATTGATCCGAATCAGCTGGTTATAAGGCGCCAGTTTTCCGCCATCGCTCATTCTCCGGATTGAAAATTGTCTTTGTTAAAAAAAAAAAAAAAATTAGTTAAGTTTATTAAAAAGTTCCTGTGTTAATTTCACCTGAAAACACGCGAAGTTTTAGGGGGTCCCACTACGAAAATAGGCTCATGCTCGTTTTACGCAAAACGTTTAAATAGATTGCATTCTTTTATTCTCTAGATACTGACTAAGTTTAGATAAGTTTGTCACAAGAGGAGAGTTTGTAAAATATAACCTTAATAGCGCTCAAGTTCTTAGTAATATATGGCACCGTAAGGATTAAACTTTCTATGCAAGCTAAAGGCTTAAATAATAGGTTACCGAGGACTAAATTCACTACATATGGTTTACATATGGTTATTAAAATCTAGCTATTTTAATCTAGTCTGGTTTAAGACGATAAGAGAGAGAATCGGATTTAATACAGTTGTAGTATGAAACTCACTGCAAGTGTTGTCAAAATGTACTTTGCACTTACTGATATACTGGAGCTTCAGAGAAGCCAGGTGCATCAGCAACTTGACACCCTAGCCATCAAGTGCAAATGTCCTTATAGACACCAAGGATCTGCTCTTCATAGTCAGCAGCTAACGTTAACATGTATACACGTGATCGACATAGCTACCCAAAATTGTGCAAGAGTGAAAAAAAAAAGAAGACAAAAACAAAAACAAAACAAAAACAAACACAAAAAACACAACATATACCAGGTAGATATATAAAACCCCCACCCACAGAATGGGTCTCAGCTCCATACCCAGAGAAGGTCTTAGAGTTACACACCTACTGGTCGAAAAGATTTATCGAAATCGGGAACTGAATAAAATGTAACGTTAAACATGAGAGATTTAGTCTCACGTTCTGATTAAAACGTACAAAGACAATAATAGTAATACTAGTCAACTAACCTAGCTGATTGACCATTATCATGCATAAATATTTTAGATGACTTATTTATTAAGTTTATTTTAGTCTGGCATAAAATTACACATATATAGTAACTAGCTTGACTCCAACTAATGATACTAATAATGTCCGGCTAAATAAACTAGTTCATCATTACACAAATGTAAAGCAACCACCTAATTTCGTCGGTTTTTTAATCGTGTTCACCCCAATCAAGGGGGTAAAGCCACTGAGGCACAAGGAATTGCTGGGTGGGAAAGAGTTAGACACAAGAGCATTACTAGAGCGAGAACACTGTCGCATCATAAATGGCACATATTTTTCCATGGGCCGGTGTAAAAATTGTATCTATCCACCGGCATATCAGCATGCCTCTGTTTCTACACGGTGTGTACAATAAGGTGCTGACTGAGAGACTAATCCCAAAGCATGAGCGATCTTTACTTATCTCGCCTGAAGATGAGACAAGGTCAGTAGTGAGACATTGGAAGGAAGTTAAATTATTGATGCAGAGTTTCTTTTTTCATTTTAATTATATCATGACAGTTTTAAGACAAAGATTAAAAAAACAACAACAAAAACACTAAAGGCTCGAATATCTTTCTTATTTCGAATGACAGATGTACAAGTCATTTATCTTTCAAGAACCATCCTTGTGTCCTGATAAAAAAAAATTGAAAGAAAGAACAGAAATGAGAAAAACACAGTGTAATAATCGTTAAGTATAAGTATAAACACTATCTTATTTTCAAGAGGTTATATTGTATTACAAACGGAAGAAAACCGCTCCGTGTGTCAGTAAACAAAAACGAAATATATATCGAGGTGGCCCACTTGTATGCGATTCATAAATTCAGCAAGCCCTTTTCTCTAAGTTGTAATCTCTCTGTAATCGCTTCCTGAAACAACAAAAATGTGGTTCTACAGAATACCATGGACCGAAAATGTGAGCATCGACGAAATTTTAGAGAAAATGGAAATAGAAAGGAAACTTATAATTAAAATCGGGAAGAGACAAGTGAAGCGTCTAGGGTACGGAATGAGGAAAGAGAGCTTGGAAAATTTGATACTCACAAGACAGATTGAAAGCGACAGCGGGAAACAACGCCTAATATAGAGTAAATGGGCGGCAGAACAAGGTTTAAGAGAAATTAAAAAAAAGACAACTTATTAAGAGCTATGAAGGAGATGACATTGTGGAGCGCCATGATCACTCATGTCCTGAGGAGACACGGTACATAGAAGAAGAATGAACTTGGGTAAATGGATGGCAGAACAACGTTTAGAAGAAATAACAAAAAGACAAAAATTATTAAAACTACAAACGACAGGAAATTATGAAGAGCCATGATCGCCTACGTCATAAAGACCTGCAGGTCATTCGTGAGTTGAGTCAAGAGAACAATAAACTTTCAGTACGAAAACAGAATAATAGTAATAAACAAAAAACCGAAAGATTTATCAGGCTTCTCCCAGCATAAAATGGAAGTTCCGCACGTGGAAATATTTGTCGTTTAAAAGAATATATTTAAGTAATTTCATTTTAACTTTCACCAGTAAGTACCCAACTTCTTGTGCTATCCTCTACATTTACAAGAGCCAGACCAGGTCTAAAATGGGGTATTGCTGTCATTTATGGGCAGGAGGTGCTCAGTCCGCACTTTCTAGTCTGAATAGAATTTAAAAGTATCTCCGCGTCCTTGTGACTGACAAAACCTCGTAAACCTCTTATTACTCTATTGCTATTTCCCAGACTATCTAAATTCTTTAGTTCCACCAGTTCTAACCTAAGATCCGCCACGCACATTGTATCGAACCACTCATTATCATCGTGTTCTATAGGTGATACCTAAGTTCCACTCGAGCAGCATCTTGCCAAAAATTGCTGCTTTATTGAACCTTAATAGGGTTCTTTCCCGATCACTACAATCTTAACATTTTCAAGTCTACGGTTAACCGTTATCTTCGGCGCTTATCCGCATAGACTATGCCTCTTACTCTGTAATCCTCTGACTCGAGTAGCTGCTGGGCCTTCTACAATGTGAACATCACTGTAAAAAAAAAAAAAAAAAGCAAAGAAGATTGCGAAATTCTATTTTACTTCAATACTGATTCTGTTCTGGTAGGTTTTGAAAAGAAAATAAGAATTTGCCATTTATTGCAAAGAAATACGCTGTCACCGATTCATCATGGCTGCTGCCATTTTGTTTTTGTTCGAATAATCAGCAGTAAAGATCAAGCCAAACAACACCCGTAACAGTAAATATAACAAAAAGCAGGGCGTATTCTACGCTATTATAGGTCTGCGTTTGTTTGAAAGTAGCACGAAGCTCTAATTGATTTATTAACATAAACGCTGTCTTGATAATGTATATAAACATCAACAGCAGGCAATGTAAGACTCATTAAGACGTATAAATACGACGGCAGCAGCGGAAATGTTAATCATTTTTTCCCCTAACGAACACTCGTATTTAAGTAGATGCTCCATCTATTTATTAAACGATATATTTATTTATTTCCGACTAACGACCCCAAACACGAAGGACATAAACGTATGCAGGAATTCCCCGATTAGTGCGGCTAATGTGTACATTAAAAGATACACAGTAATCGAAAACGCATTAATTGAATGTAATAACTTATATGAAATGATGGAATTTGTACCTGAAACTTTAATCTTACTTCACGATTAATTTCTAATTTGCGTACATTTTAATTAAAATACAGGGTGTCCATAAAAATCGTGTGCACTTAAAAATTATAACTTTATTTGTATTTGCGATAGAAATAATCTGTAAAAAGTTTTATAAAGTTTAATGTATCTAGTTTTAAGTATAGCTAAAATAACTAATGTGATTTCAGGCATTACTGTAAAGCAGTTGGCAAATGTTTTCCGTGGACTGCTAAATCGTATTACCCTTTGTATTGCTAATGATGGAGGACATGTGAAAACTTAAATAAAATTTCAATAAAACCTTAAAAATATAGATTTACTTCTTTCTAATCCTTTTTACAAATTATTTCTATCGCAAATATAAATAAAGGTATAATTTTTTAAAGTGCACACGAACTTTATGGACACCCTGTATAGGCACATAAAAGAAGCGGAAATAAAAATCCTATGAATTAATGTTTATTAATCGGATTTTTTATGAAAAACTTATTTAGAGATGTTTGCTGCATTTTATTCTTCTGTTCTTCATAATTTTGATCTGAAAATTTTATTTATAATCTTTCCATAGCTAATTCATATATCTTTTATATTTCGATATTTTGTAATAAATGTAAATTTCTGAATTTAATTAAATCGTCCATTTTTAGCAAAAAACTCAGAAATTTCCTTGAAGACGTTTAAAATAAACATAAAAAAAAATCAAAATATTAAAATAATTTTAATAGAGATAAATATTTATATATGTATTTTTATTATCGCATATAGCATATATTATAAAATTTATCTATATATAACCGTCCATTTTTGGACAGCAGTGTAATTATTTAAAATACTTGACGAACAAAATAGTTACCTATTTTCCATTTTAAAATTTTTAAAAATTTTTAATCAATTGCAACTATAAAAACTATTTTTTTTAATGACTATAGTTTAACAGAAGAATGTTTTACTAACTAGTATTATGTATGTACTAATCGAATTTTGGTAAACAAAAATTCTAGCGTAGTAATCGGAAACGCATTAATCAATAGATTTCTGTATATATAAGCACGTCGAATCTAATGACGGTTTCTCCTACCAAGGGGAACGTTGGTTCGCATCCTGCCGGAGGGCGCATATTTTCTTTAATGAGATTTCTCGAATATTTAGGCCGGTAGATGAAAATAAAGAAATATACCGTTTAATAAATAAAAACAATGTCTACTCAAATACGAATATCCACTAAAAATTACGTTTAAGTGATAAAACATATGCACGATATGTAACGAGGGGAACTTATTTTTCTATTGTCCCCATCTTTGATAAATATTCCAAAAAATAATTGGGCTGTAAGAATTCTTGTTGCTCAGACATATCTTCCTCGGATGTTTGATCTTTTATGAAAAACAATACATAAAAAAGTTGGTTTAAGGTAATTAAGTCCTTATCTTTCCTTGGTGAAAGGGGCGGAGAGTAAATGTATTATTTTCTTTTCCTTTCTCGTTACTTTCGTATTTTTTCCTTCTTTGACTACGCTCAACCATGATTTCCCGATTTTTCTGCTATTTTCTCTTCTGTCTCATTGCTTTTTTTTCTTATTCGCGTTGAAGGGAAGTGCAATTGTTTTTACTCTTTGTCAAGTTACTTATTGTTTTCTTTTTTTTTTCTTTTCGCTAAAGATATTATCTTTCGGTTTCTGTTCTTTTGACAGACGGAGAGAGACAAACCTCAAACTTTCCTATGGGAAACGAAGGCGTATGTAGGCCAAAAACTTTGGACTTTGGTACTTAACTCATCCCACTAAAAGGCTAAGATTCAAGCGTAGGTTCATAAGGAACTGTCCTAATTCTCCGTTCTTCACTTTTATGTGCCATGTCCATTCAGGACGTAGGCGATCATGGCTCTCTACTTCCTCCTGTCTCTTGTAGCTCTCAATAAGTTTTGTCCCTTTACTACTACTCCAAGACCCTATTTTTCCACTTGCTTAAGCCATGTCCTCAAGAACACATGGCACAGTGGATAAAGGCGTTAGTTAGATCCAGTAACAGGACCCAAAGAGTGTGAGTTCAGAGGGAAATTAACAGGAGATAACTGACCACTGACGTCCATTAATCATGGCACGTGGAACTAGAATAGTCTACCCCAGTGAGCGAAATAAAGGGTTCAGTTCGACATTCCAACCACCTGAAGAAGTCCGGAACATACAACGGCCGAAACGTTGTAAATAAATATGGCGACAAAGATGAGGACAAAGCTTCCTCTTTGTTCGCATCCTCTCCAAAACCTCATCGTTGCTCACACACTTGGTCCATGATATCCTTAGCATCCTTCTGTAGAACCTTAACGCCACTGCCACAAGTCTCTTCTTCATCTTTGAGGAAACAGTCCAACATTCGCTGACGTAAAGGAGGACAGATATCACGTACTTCGGTACTCTTTTCTTTGTTACCAAAGAAATCCTCCCGTCTCGTAATACTCTGCCTAGCTTTTGGAATACGTCTTTGGCTAACTCAATTCGTCTTTGGATCCCAGCGTCGCACTTACTGACCTCTGTCAGAACACTTAACAGATATTTAAATTTCCGCACCTGCTTGATTTTAGTGTCCCCGATCTGTAAATCGCATTTAGGGTTTATCCTTTTACTGATGACCATGCCTTAAGTCTTCTTGTAGTTTATGCTTAGTCCCTTCTTCTCGCTCTCCTCTGCTACCTTCTATAGAAGGTTTTGTCATTTCTTTTTCGTGTCTGCTATCAGCACTGTGTTGACTTTGTATCTTATGTTACTAAGATTGTGGCCACCAATGAGGAATCCTGGTAAGCTTTCCAATTCTTTCAGAATTGCCTCGCTGTATAGGTTGGATAAGTCATGTGAGAAGACACATCCTTGCCTGACGCCTCTTTCTATTTTTATATATCTGCTGAACTCATTCTCTATCCGGATGCAGGCCGTTTGCTGCCTGTATAGGTTCTTGATTCCAAACAGGGATCAAATCAGCCCGACGCCCATGTGTAGGCGAAGAAGACCGAATCTTCGAAATCAAACACCCTGAATATCTTAGCACTTCAGGATTTAAAGAAAAAATAAATTCAAAAGGATTCGATGATTTTTTCCAAATCTTTCTAAGCCTAGTTTCGGTATTTTATTCCTTAATTTAATCTGATAAGCCTTCGTGACATAATTATACTAATACTACTAATAACAACAATACATATACTATTACTACTACTAATAATACTAAAATAAATACTATTATTACTACTACTACTACTAATGATAATAATGCTGGCAAAAATCTACTAACTGAAATATAAGCCTTTTAGGCTTGTTTTCTGGCATTTTCTAAAGTACAAAGTCTCTGTGTTATCGAAAATCACTCGTCTAATCCGGCTGCCCTCCATAGCTAATTTTAACATCTCTGACATGTATATAGGAAACGGATTGTATGTTTACGCGCTAAATATTTTGTGTCATGTGGTTAGTTTGACGTATCTTTGTCACTTTCCATACTAAACAAAATGTCTATTTGATGCTGAATTTTAATATTTATTACTGGTTTGTAAAATCCGTGCCTTTATACGTAATAAGGTAAAGCATTATAAGAAAGGTTGAGATCCGAAAAACGCCCGCACTATGGCATGCGCCCAATCGAGATACTACTTCGACTAGTCAGCAGGAGGTGTCATAAACCAGATGATCTGGGCTCTCACGCTGAGACGGGCTGAGAGACGAAAAATGCCTGCACTTCCCTGTTCGTTTCTAGTATTGTTTTTAAACATTATCTCATTTATTACAAGAAGAAAAATAATTCTCGAAATCTCTCTATATCTCTGAGATGAGGTATTATGATTATTTATATTATTTGTACTTATTATCCTCATCTTCATTGCCATATTCACAACGTTTCGTCCGTTGTACGCTCTGGCCTTTTTTTTAGATGATTGGAATTTTGAAATTCCAATTACCTGAAGAAGTAACCGCCTCTTCTACTCAAACAGCTTCTCTCGCATTTACCGTCTGTGGAACTCCATTCCTTTTGCTTGCTTCTCCGATGATTATAATCTTCAAATATTCAAGTGTAATGCCAATCGACATCTGATACCTTGATCTTGCTCCCCGTCCTACTCGGTTTCCTTTCCCCAAATACTCCTCTTTACACTTGTTCTCAATCCTCTGTAACCCCTTACGTGCTAGTGGCACTCCCGCCTTGCTTGGGGTGAATTGCTTAAAAAAAAAGAAGAAAAAGCCTCAAATTAATTCGTTCATGTCTGCTACCCATTTAGTCAACTTATCTTATTTCTTATTTTGCCCTCTCATAGATTGAAATAGCTTGGGGTCTTTTGAATCGGAGACCACCTCCTTCATTTTACTACTTTTCGTTAATTTCCTATTCGAAACGCACATTTACAATCACCGTCTTCTAAATTATAAAATATCCACAATATCGGATATTTGAGCGAGTATATTCTTAAAAAATGAATCTGGTTATTTATGAGAGATGAGCGGAGTTGAAATATCAAAAGACATTTTTGAAGATAGGGGCCAAGCCCAGAACAGTGATCCAAGCCTTAAATGTAACAATGAAAGCGATCAGTTAAAATCTGGAACTAACTCTAACTCATTTGGTAATAGACTATAATATAATTTGTGCCAGGATATAAATATAACCACAAAGAACTGATGATATTTTTAATTATTTTCTGACATTTAAATGTTGTTGCTACTGAATAGTTTCCTCGACAAATTTTGCATGTCATAGAAAATAAATTTTACCATCGAAAGTTTGAACATGTGTTGGTATTTGAACGGAGAAAAAAGTTAACGAATGATTTTGTGGGGTTAATTGTTTTCTGGTGACAAAAATGAAGCTGTCGAGTTAAAATTAGTTTGTTTCAATGATGGAGATTCGCTATATATATGTGTGTATATATATATAGAGAATTGAAATGTCAAATATAATTTGGCTTTTCAAATTACCCATGCCCACTGTCACGCGACTATAATATAGTCTATTAATGACGCACGTTATTTCTACAGATTATATTTAGCGTCTCTTAGTTTTGATCCAAGTACAATGCAACCAGCGAATCGTAATGACCCACAGTACCTGTTTACTAATCATTACTCTACAGCAAGACACGTGGAGTTTATTATTTAGCAAAGCTAAATACAGTGTAACCCGGATATAAGAGACCCGGATATAAGAGAAACCCTGATATAAGATATATTTGATCTGGTCCCAAATTAGAGCCATACTTACCTAAACAAAATAGACCAAACCCGGATATAAGAGAAACACGGATATAAGAGACTTCTTCCCCGGTCCCGACAACTCTCTTATATCCGGGTTACACTGTATATAGAAGAAGCCGTTTATTATGATCATGTATATGGTTTTCAAACAATTATTATCAAAGTGAGTCCAAAACACTTTAGAATCATTAAAAATGGTTGCGTTCCGCGTCGTCATTGGCTTCAGCCCTTCGGACACCAGCGCCACTTTCTAGACTGTATCAACGAAAAACGTTTTCGTTTCCTAATTCGTTTTCTTATACAAGAGGTACAGACGAGGTAGCATCGATCCTAGGAAGCAGCAGGAGGAAGAATTTTAAGGGAACGCATGCCGCCACTAGCAGTCTTAGTTTCGCTATGGAATCTGAGTGCCGACGCTTCAAAACTCCTGCAGTCAGATATCCAAAACTTAGACAAATGCAACCCATCACTGTCAGAATACTACATCTACGGGGCATTCTGACCCATCGCTGGTCATTCTGGCCTAGCCTCTGCATTCTGTAACAAAAATCAAGTTAATAAACTCCGTATTAATGTTATAATGTAAATTTTTTTACAACAGTGAAATGAATTTAACTTGTAATTTTATATCCTTTGCTTTAAAATATCATTCAAGTATTGCAAAGTATTAATAGACGATCAGAGAGACCAATGTTGCTCTGGAAAAAACAAAACAGCAGAAAGAGTTCATTTTATTTGTATAGATTATTAAAATGACTAAAGGGAGTATGCAAAAAAGGATCAGTAATGTAATCGATCCTAACAAGACATCTCGACTTTAGTCATTTTCTCATCAACATGACGTGGTTTTCCTTCTGTCTTTTCTATAAATATTTTTATGGCAACTGCTCTGACAGGTTTTTCCCTTGGTTCCTCGACTAGAAGAATTTAAGCGTGATACTAGATTGGTATCTAGGTCCCACCCGTTTACTGTTGAAATAGCTAAATAAAACAATTTCTTTTCTCTCCTGTGGAATTCACTTCCGTTTCCTTGTTTCCCTGATAATTACAATCTTCAAAAATGTAAATACAACGTCAATCGCCATCATCTATCTTCTTTAATCCATTTCATCTTTTGTCTTTACCTCAATCCTCCCTATACTAAATCTTTTCTCTCACTTCTACTCCATGTAACCCCTTTTGTACTAGTGGCATTCCCTCCTTTCTTGGGATGAAATGATTAAGTAAATACAAATTTTATGAGCAAGAGGAGCAGAGGATATCCGTTCATAAATGCCAGTTTTAACCTCTTCCTGTGTTACAAAAGCTGTTTCTTCCATATGATTCTGTAAGCTACGAAACAAATGGTAGTCTGAAGAAGCAAGATCGGGAGAATAAGGTGGATGAGGAATTTTCTCCCAACCAACTTCTTTGATCTTTTGTGACGTGATTCTTGCTGTGTGGGGTCGCGAATTGTCCTGATGAAACATCACCTCATTTCGATTCACTAGAGCAGGTCTTTTTTTCCTCAAAGCTTGGTTCAAACGCTCTAATTGATGACTATATTTGAGTATTAATTGTTGCATTAGGTGGTAAGAATTCAAAGTGGATTATTCCTTGGCGATCCACCAGATTGAAAGAACATTTTGCCCATGAAGTTCTCTTCTCGGCTGTGGCTGGGGTCCTTCTCCTTTACCAAGCCACTGTCTACTCGGGATTTGAGGTTGTTTTCAGACATTTCATGAAGCACCCATTTTCCAAGTTTAGGAACTTTTCCAAGTTGTTGAAAATGACGATGAACAGTTGTATGGTTTGAACTGAGAACCACTGCTAATTACTCAACTGATAAAGCAGGATTATCTTCAAGGGCTGCTTCAAGAAGCTTTTCATCAAACTCAACTGGACGTCCGGTTCGATCCTCATCTTCAAGGGTGAAATCTCCACCACTGAATTTTGCAAACCATCTTCTGCAAGTTCTTTTATTCTCGATAAACTGAGTGAATGTTTCTAACCGCTTCGGCTGCCGAGTTTCCTTTCTTGAACTCATAAAGCATTATGTGCCTCAAATGATTCTTGGGTACTTACATGTTAGCAGGGTTTTAATCAAACAAAATTTAATGTTATTGTTCTCTGAAATAAAATTTGATCAGTTTAATTGCATCTAAACATAAAAATAATGTTCAGCTCCATTATACATTATAAAATACTCTTTAAATTTTGTTCATTTGAACAAAAAATTAAAATTCGGACAGAACTTATGGGATGACCTGATATAGGCTATTTATCAACCTCCCCACAAGGCAGGATATGGCTCAAGGCCGATTTTCATGTGGGGCGATTCCGAGCCCGTAGGCTCGGGCAAAAATTCTTTGTAGACCCCGTATACACGGGGTCTTGTTTGTCTGCCTCCCCAGATGAGACTGCATTTTGGCATAGCCTCGTCTGGGTTCCTCTCTGTACGAAGACAGCGAGTTCGACAAGTCAGCCGCAAGCCAGGAAGCGGACTGCCTGACTGTGACGATTTTCTCTGTATATTTATATAAGTAAATATTACTGGAAAGTTAAGTAGTATTAGGTTGGTGCAAAAATAATTTCGTTTTCTAACATATGTGAGAAAACGAAATTATTTTTGCACCAACCTAATAGTTTCCTTGATGGAAAATGGGATACAGGTTCGATTCGTAATGGAGGTACGATTTTTCTTTAGTACGACATCTCAATCGAGGCGGGTATTGTTTTCATTTTACTGTTTAAATAAAGAAAATGAAAGGGAAACATTAACAGCAAGTACATACTGGTTGCCGAGAAGGAACTGCATCAAAACCAAAATAAAGAAGATACCGGACTAACAAGTAACGCTTGTGATAAGGCAGATGGATTTAAATCGAGTAAATAATTCTATTTGCATCACAAAGTCAAATGATATACACAAGAAAGATATCCAATTAATATGAACTTTCTTGTCCCTCTTGTCTGTAAGATATAGCAATTAACAGAGAACTAATCTTTATTCAGAAAAGAACATATTTAATCATTTTATTGTTACCTTAAGTAAACGAGGTGATTATTTAAGGTATCGTCCCCAATATAATTATTTAGTAATTGTCCGCAACTCTCGCCATTTTGTTTTAAGTTACTCTAGTCAAGAATAGTTAGAATTATTAACGCACTTATTAATTACCAAAGATCTTTAGTTAATTGATCATCAATTAACAAGTAAATATAGTATAGTAAATCAGAAAACAAACCAATAACAATATATTTACATATAGTTTTAACGAATTTTGTTGGTCCCGATAAAATAGAGAGGGATATTTTACCAGTAAATATAAAAATGTTTTAGAAATAATATATTATATTTAAGATCATCAGCGGAGTAGTTGTGTGATCTGTGTAAGTAGGACTTGAACAACGTGACTGTTGTCTTCAGTGGTTGTTCCGGAAGTGTAATGGCAAAAAAAAAAAAAAAAAAATTCCCAAGGGCAAGTTTTAGATTGGAAGAAACTGTTATACCTGAAATTTTTAAATATTCAAAAATCTTTTATATTTATTATAATAATAATTGATGATAAATAAATGATTTTAACTTGTGTTTTATCAACTGATAATGGAACAAAATTAACAAGGAAAATATATTAAATCTGAAAGAAACCAATATATTTACAAATTGTTTTAACGGATTTTGCGGGTACCTATAAAATAGACAGCAAGGATATTTTGCAGGTAAATATTAGGTTGGTGCAAAAATAATGACGTAAGAATGTCGTTTTTTGACGTTAAAAATACGTCAAAAAACGACATTATTACGTCATTATTTTTGCACCAACCTAATATAAATAGTGTTTTAAAAATAAGAATATATTATATTTGAGATCATCAGCGGAGTGGTTGTGTGATCTGATGAATGAAAACAGGACAAGAGATTCTGTCTAGTAATCTTTTATTCAATTAAGAATCTTACTACTTGTCGGTACTTATCTATCCACCCACGAGGATAGAATGTGGCACAAGGCCTGTTTAAAGTGGGTATCTCCGAGCCCGTAGGCTCGGCCAAAAATATAGCCTTTTTGAACCCGCCTAGACGGGTTCAAGGCCTGTCTACCTCCCCGGACGAAACCCTGCCCCTCGGCAAAGCCACGTCAGGGTTCCTCTCTGCTAAAGCAGATAGTTCGACAGACGAACGCAAGATCGACTCGAATCTTATTACTTGTCTACTTGACAAGCGGAAATGAACAGCTTTTATAGCTTGGATTATCAAAGAGGAGATAATCCATATTCACAACACTGTGTAGGCAAGATTTGAACAATATGGATTCCGTGGGTGTAGCTGAAGTGTATTGGCAAGAGGAATCATGCCGAATGGTAAATTCAGGATTTGCAGAAACAAGAACAAAACAGAGCAAATATTAATTATATTATGAAACGAGCCTGAAGTTCTTAAAATATTCAGATATTTTCATATCTCTTTTAATATCTGATGATAAATAAATGATTTTAATTTGTGTTTTCACAATTGATAACGAGAAAAAAAAATTTTAAATTATCTCAACAATTGATGATGAAAATAAATAAACTTTTGTGTGTTGTTATTTTTTTAACAATACCTGCCTTCATAATAATAAAAACTATTTACCGGCAAAATAGCCTGGGGGTCTATTTTACCAGCACCAGCAAAATCGCCTCTTCCTTATTTTAAGGTCAAACCAAATCGGATAATCAGTTTTGTTAAAAGTTTTATTATTAAAAGTCTTCTTAAAAGTGAATCGTTAAAACAATCAGTGAAATGCAGTACATTTTTTTTATATTTTTAACACATTTACGTATATTCTTTGAGGATTGAAAAAAAAACATCGCGATGCGTTGACTTCAGGCACCAGAAATGTAATTCTCCAGAGGGATTCTGAAAATATTATGGACGTATCATATAAGCAATGAGGAAGTTTTAAGGGAAATGGAAAGGAAAAGGGCAAAAGAGCCACCTTAAATTTATGATACACAGAATGAGAAAAGAGAATTTGGAAAATATGACTCTCACAGGACATATCGAAGGCAAGCGGAAAACAACGAGTCAGCTAGCTAACGAACTTGTGAGAATGAATAGCAGGACAGGGATAGCAAAAATACAATCATTGCTAAGATCTATCAAGGATAAGAAGTTGGGGAGAGCCATGATCGGTCACGTCCTGAACATAAAAACTGATTTACATAACTAGCAAAAATGTAAATGTTGATGTGTTTTATATTTTGCGTAAAAAGTTATTTTAAATGCGAAGAGACAAAAATTACTAAACATTTAGAGACGTCAGTGTGTGTCAAGTACCCCGTTTTATAATAAAATTGTTGGGCGCCTCAGCGTGGTGTAATGGTTAGCTAAAACTGTTACAACTAAATAGTGAGTTCGATCCTCACTGGGTGTCCCATACTTTCGGCCATGTGCCACATCTCGCTTAGAAAATTAATATGAGGCACCTCGGCGTTGTGTAATGGTTAGCAAACTTGTCTCGCTAGAACAATTACCACTGAGTAGCGAGGTCGATCCTCACTGGGTGCCTCATACGTTCGGACTCGTGGCACATCTAAGCTGTGCTTAGAAAATTGTTGGGCACCCCTTGGCGGTGTAATGGTTAGCAAGCTTGCCGCGCTAGGACAATTACGACTGAGTAGCGAGTTCGATTCTCACTAGGTGCCCCATACTTTCGGCCCTGTGCCACATCTAAGCTATGCTTGGAAAATCACTATAATAAAATTGTTAGTCGGCTGGAAAATAAAGAGAAACCATTGGAAAATAAAATGTAAAAGTTTTCAGTTATTGAAGCTGTTTAAGTTTTTATTAGGCTTATGCGCGTTATATCAAAGAAAAATCATCACGCATCTTAGTTTTTCCTTTGTTACAGTTGGTCTCATTGGTGATAAATTGTATGAATGTAAAAACATATGGAGTATTGCTGCCATATATGGTCTGGAGTCCCTTCTGTTTGCCTCGGGGTTCTTGATAGGCTCCAGAGGCAAATATGCAATATAACTGGCCCTGATCTGGCATCTCGTCTACAGTCACTCTCTCACAGACGCGCCGTCGCCTCTCTCTGTCTGTTTTACAAATACTTTCATGGCAATTGCTCCGAGGAGCTGCATTCGCTGGTCCCCAGACTTCATGAGTTCAAGCGCCCTAAGAGGCTGGCTTCCCGCTCTCACCCCTTCACTGTCGAAACTCCTAAATGTAGCCGTCTCTTCTACTTCAATAGCTTCATGTCTCGCACCTCTCGCCTGTGGAACTCCCTTCCCTATTCCTGTTTCCCTGAGAGCTATAATCTCCAGCTATTCAAATGTAATGTCAATCGACATCTCCAGTTACCTTGATCTATCCACTATCCTTCTCCTCATCCTTTCTTCTATCACTCCTATCTGATCTTGCTCTAAGTTTTCTGTAACCTCTTGCGTCCTAGTGGCTTCCTGCCTTGTTTGGAGTGAAATGCTTAAATATATATATATATATATATATATATATATATATATAAGAAAATACCGCTTCGGCACGCTAGCTGATTTATTTCTATAATAAAAAAAGCTTACTTATATTTTGTTGATAATTGTATATTATTTTATGCAACTTCGTATATCCATCAAACCGTTTGTTTCCTTGACATTTTTTTTATCATATGTTTAATAATGGAAGAAATCGGCTACTTCCCGATGATTGTCTTAAACCAGATTTTGCTCATTTTAGTTTTGAGTAATCACACTAAAAAAATAGTTACATTTTATAAAGCTTCATCTTTATTTACTTGTTTTTTTTTAACACAACTTCCAGATCTTTATTAATTAGTAAGCAGCGTTGTCAGGAAATAGAGAATTATCTTCCTTTAACAAGGTTCGAACTCGCATTCCTATTCCGAAGAAATTATGCCAATTCGAGTCTCGCCTGAATTTGATAT